>CM076584.1:444617035-445217035 GCA_034641835.2 Pinus albicaulis
GAAGGAGCTGTGCGAAAAGTGCAATCCAGGAGCAAGGTCAACACAACAGGAGAGCGAACACCTGCACCTAGTGTTAGTCCGAAAGCTCGGCACAGAGGCGACAGATGCACAGCAAGAACGAAGGGGAAACAAATGAGGTCTATAGCGTCCCGGAGAAGCCATATCTCTGTGGATTGAGAGCAAGTATGGATGAGTGTGCCGCATAAATGTCTCAGATAGAAGAATGTTAATGCCATTAATGGCGCAGAGGACGCAAAGAAGGTTGGCAGTGGTAGAACCCCACGTGCCCGCCCACCACCCTTGCCCCCTATCATGCATGTTGGCCACCCGCATCTGGGTTTTGGAGATCCTGTTGCACCAAGGATGTGCAGTCCTGTATGAGCTGTTCATCATTGAAGTTCTGAAGCAGGCCTTGGTAGAATGGTATAGTCTGAAGAGCACCTTGATTGGCCAAACGATCAGCAACTATGTTGGCTGTGCGTCTGATATGCTTGAAGGACACAGCTTTAGGAATCTTGAGCCAATTTTCAATGAGTTCCAATCTACTTTGCAATCTCCAACTTGAAGCTACGTTGGAAGCAGTAGAACTAGAGTGGAGATGGATGGACACATTAATAAGGATTTGAGAGTCTCCTTCAACTTCTAGAGGGAAGAAGTTCTCTTTCTCCGCAATACACAACCCAAACCATAAGCCTTCGAGTTCAGCAGCATTGTTAGAGTCGCGACCAAGAGAGCCAAAATAGATGTGAACTATAGATCCCTCATGATTTCTAAAAATTCCTCCAAAACCGGCAAGACCCAGATTCCCTTTAGCCGTGCCATCAAAATTCATTTTGAAAGCCCGAGGCATAGGAGGCGACCATGCAAGGGGCAAATCAGAATGCTTCAAGGTATTCTGGGATTGCTGATTACTATGATTGAGATGAATGTTCCACCTCTTCCATATGAGACATTCATGTGGCATGGACGACATATCCGAATCTTGCCAGGGAGTAAGAGCCAAAGTTTCTTGCAGATTGCGCTTGAGATTGGATTAAATGATGGCATTCGAAGTGACAACATCCTTGAAAATTTTGTGATTACGCTCCTTCCAAGTGGCCCAGTAGATGAATCCCGGAAACAAGTTCCAAATGGCATTAAGCAAAAGACATTGGAAAGGATGTGAAGGTCAGCTTTTGATAGTATTATTGATATCCCCTTCCAGTCGCCCAGTCCTTCCAAAGCATAAGGAAAATTGATCCCAGAGATAAGTAACTAAAGAATAGGAATCAAGGAGGTGTTGTAAGATTTCAACTTGAGACTAACAATTGGGGCATCTTGAAGGTCTGACAAAACCTCTTTTTAAGAGATTTTCCTAAGTGAGAATTTTTCCTTTGCTGAGGAGCCAAAGAAAGGTGGATATTTTAGGCTAGGAATTAGGTTGCCAAACTTGAGCCCAGATGCAATCCTGCTATTCCTGCTGCGGGCAGAAGAGTAATCTATAAGCTTCTTGAGTGGAGAAATTACCCCGAGTCGTGTATCCCCATCTTAACTTGCCAACTTGATTTGATACCTTAATCCTTCTAAGAGTTAGCTCCTGCTCAATGTCATCAGAGGTTTCGCCCTGCCAATCTTCTTGCCAGTGAGGTGCTGGTTTCCAAACCTGATATCCATTGGAAGGATAGGATTGCCAGAAAATGTTGACATGGTTGGGGATGTCATTCCGAAGATTGTTTTTCCAAAGAGGTTTATGGAAGAGCGAGGAGAGTTTCGGCAGCTGCTGCTAAGAATCTTCCCAAAATCTGGCTTTGTCGCTTGAATGGATTTCCTAGAAACTATGAGTTTGAATGAAGGCTCCATGAAGCTTTGTTGCATTCCATATCAACGAGCCAAAAGCGTCAGAACTGAAACGAATGAGATTAGCCTGTGACCTGTTTGGAGCATACTTGACCTGCCAGAGACGTGCCCAAGGGATGTGAGGTTTAGAGACCCAACTCCACCAGATACGAGCCCCCATGGTAATATTGCAGTGAAGCGGCTCGCGTAAGCCCAATCCACCTGAATTTTTAGGAGTGCATACTTCAGTCCACTTAACAAGAGCCCATTTTCTGTTAAGGCTTGAAGAACCCCAGAGGAAATTCCTTTGAAGGTTGTGAATTTGCTTCAGCACCCATTTAGGGGCAGCCAAAATGGAGAAGAGGTAAAGAGGCATAGCTTGAAGAACAAATTTGATTAAAATAACTCTGCTGGGAAAATTGAGGGAGCGGTAGGTCCAAGAGGATAGGCGGGCTTCCATCTTATCCAAAAGGGCTCTCCAAGAGGCATGCTTAATAGCTGAGTCAACCAGGGGAGCTCCAAGATATTTGGAGGGAAGAGCATCAATCTTGAATCCCAATATTCGAGCAATATTAGGTTGAGAGATGGGAGGGGTATTGAAGAAGAAAATGTGGGACTTAGCAGCGTTGATGGAAGTACCAGAGGCCTCCGAGAAGTTGTTAAGCAGAGATTTGAGGGTACGGGCTTATTGTATAGGAGGATGACCAAAGATCAAATTATCATCCACAAATTGTTGATGAGTAATGGGGGAGCTGTCATGGAGAGAGATACCTTTGATAGAGCCGGAAGAGGCATCATGATGAATGAGCCGACTAAGGCCTTCGGCCATGAGCACAAAGAGGAAAGGGGATAGGGGTCTCCTTGGCGAATACCCCTGGAAGACCGGAACAGTAAAGAGGGAGAGCCATTGACTAGGATAGAATAACTGGGAGAGGAGAGAAGGCTCATAACCCATCTAGTCCAAGTAGCATTGAAACCAAAAGCTAAAAGGATTTGTTGGACATAGTTCCAGCTCAATTTGTCAAACGTTTTTGATAGATCAAGTTCAAGAAGCATCTCTGGTTTCTTGAGATTTCTGAGGGAGTGAATTACCTCATGCGATAGGATTATGCCATCCAAAATTTCTCGACCCTCCACATATCCTATTTGCTCTGGCAAAATGAGAAGAGGAAGGAGAGGCTTAAGCATGTTTGCGATAACTTTGGAGATCAACTTATAAATAACATTGCACAGTGTTATGGGCCTATATTTATCCAGGGTACTTGAGTTCTCATCCTTGGGAATGAATGCAAGGAAGGTTGAGTTTAGTGAGGGAAGGATCCAGTGAATGGATCTAGATTCCTCCACTAAAGCCCAAACTTCCATTTTAATAACCTCCTAGAATGCGTGAAAAAAATTGGCCGTGAATTCGTCCGGGCTTGGCGCTTTCCCATCCTTAAGTTTATCTATAGCTTTCTCAACCTCATGAAGAGTAACCGGCTGTAGAATCAAAGCATTGTGATCCTCTGTTATGATTTTAGGAATATGTTGGGAGACAGAGAGAATAGCTTGCTCTCGATTGCCTTCCGGCTCCTGCAGAATGTTTTTGAAATACCCTCGGAGCTCTTTTTCAATGTCCTCATGTGTTTCTAGGCGAATTCCTTGATTGTTGTTAAGAAAGGAAATATGATTATGCATCCTTCGTTGTATAGTGGATCTATGGAAAAACTTGGTGTTTTTCTCGCCATCTTGAAGCCATCTGATTCGAGATTTTTGTCACCAGAAAGTCTCTTCCTGTTTCCTACTCTTGTCAATTTTTGTGAGGAGAGCGGTTTCTTGTTTGTCATAGTCCTCTGTTCTGCCTTCGATGATGATTTTCTGCTGAAGAAGGTTCATTTGAAGCTCTAGCTCCTTCTTATTGTCGAAAATTTTGCCAAAATGGGATTTATTCTAATGTTTGAGAGAAAGCTTAAGATTTCTGAATTTTTGTTGAAATTGAAACATTTTTGATCCCTCCACTGGAGCAAATGAGCGCCATGCATTGGTGACAAATTCTTTGAAACCAGCATGCGAAAACTAGAATGATTTGAATCTAAATGGTCTATTGCAATGTGTGCCCAGTCGAGACCATTGCAGGAGGATGGGCCAGTGGTCCGAGCCTGCCAGGGGAAGAATGGAAGAATGAAAGTCCCCTCCAAGATGAATAGCGTTTTCTGTCATAAGAAATCGATCCAACCAGGAAGCAATGTGCTGCAGCCCACTGCGCTTATTGGTCCAAGTGAATGTGCCATTTGAGGTTTGCAGATCCACGAGCTGATTAATTGAGATAAATTCTTTAAATCCCAAGCAGCCCCCTTCTAACCTGTACTTTCCTCCAGATCGTTCCTCCAAAGTGGTGGTCATGTTGAAATCCCCTCCACAGAACTAGAGTGGGTAACACCTTATAGAGTTTAGATCTACTAAGGTATTGAGAAAATCTAATTTCTTTTGAATTTATTGTGGGAAATAAACATTGGTTAAGTGACCATGGATATTGGTACCTAGCAGATGGAAAGTCATTTGTATACAAAAATGGGAGGCGTGGAAATCATACAAAGAGAGTATTTGAGGATCCCACAAAATTTCCAGCCCTCCTGAAGCCCCTGAGGCATCCACTGAAACTGAGCAACAATTAGCCCAGGCTTTGGCCGAAATGAGTTCAAGTGTTTTGCTGCTACATTTCGTCTCCTGAAGAAAGACCATTGAGGGGTTGTATTTCTGAATCATATTTTTTATCATCCTGTGCTTTGAGGGGCTATTTAGCCCTCTCACATTCCACGATATTAGCTTCATGAGGAACTGTGTGGGAGAGTCTTTCAAAACTTTGTCAACTGGGGGAAATTGCCGGATTCCACCAGTATTTCTCCTGCAATAATGGTTCTCTACAAATCTGTCTTCCTACCTCGTTTTTTTTATTCCTTCATAATTTTCCTGCCGTCCCATGGTCCTCCTGCTTGAATGCCCAGGGAGTTTCTTTGTTGTGCACGAGAGAGAACAACTTCCAAATTATCTATCTTATGGGGTTTAATGTTACTGTACTCTTTCTAATGTTAGGCTTCCTCCAGTGCCAGAATATAAAGCTCCCCGATGTCGACACTGTCAGTTTCATCTTCCATAAGAGTGGGGATATTCAGTTCAATATCTTTCAATCATGAGGGTGGGACAGATGCTTGGGTGTAGTCCATATCCATGAGTGTAGAGACAAAATTGGTTTGTTGGATTTGGTTATCAACCGTGGCGGAGGCTAGGGAGTCTTTGGTTGAGTCAGAGGCTAAATGGGTTTTGAGATTTGAATCTGGGGCATTCGGTAAAGAGTTAGATGAAGATGGCTAGCCCTGTTGAGCATTTGAATGATCATGAGGACCAAGAACCTCAAAACTGTTGCTGGTATTGGTGATATTGGGTGTGGTAGAGATTATAGGAATTTTATTGGAATGCTTCTTCCTAGAGGAGACTTTGGTAAAGTCGTCTGCATCTTTTCCAGCCTTAGGGGAGTGGGAAATGGGTTTCTGGTTCAGAGGGCAGTCTCCGAAAAGGTGTCCATGCTCATGACATTTTCTGCATCGAAAAGGGACGTGCTCATAATCAATAATCTGAATCCATTCAAAGTCATCGTGGAATAGACTTACCGAATCTGTGAGAGGTTTTGCAAGGTGTATATAGACGCAGATTCTGGTGTAGGAGGTGTAATGTCGGAGTTTTGTTTCCTCAGCAACCTTTATGAATTCTCCTAGTCCATTGCCAATGTCCCTCAAAGTTTCTTCGTCCTAGTATTCCAAAGGCAGGGAATACATTCATATCCACACCGGAGCCCAACTAAAATCTTCCTTGTCTCGATGAAATCTTTCAATCCAGTCACGAAGATAGAGTCCGACAGAGTTCAAGAAGTAGGGGCCTCCTTCAAAGATGCGATTCTTGTCCTCAAGGCAGTGAAATATGGCAGTGAAAAACCCTTTGGGTCCAAGCTGCAGGGTAACTTGTCCCTTGGGCTTCCATTTGGATATCATCCATCCCTGTAGAGCCTTCTCAGTCAGCCAAAGTCCTATGAACTTCCCGATGAGGGCATGATCCTTCATGTACTGAATGCATCCATTGATACAGTGAGTGGGGAGATCGATTTTGATCTGATCTACAGCTTTAGGAATACAAGTGGCAGAGGAGGATTTTTGCTATGCCTCCGAAGCAGTCTGTTCAGTACTTTCGTTTCTAGGGAGATCTCAACCAGTCCTAGTATTAGGAATGTTGTCTGTAGTGTTTGCCCTGTCAGGTATAGTCTGCTTTCCTGGCGCAGCGATATCTGGTGAGTCTGACATCGCAGTGGGCACAGACTTAGGAGGAGGGGGGGCATTACCCGCCCCTCCAAAGGAGGCTGACATTCGAGGCGCTCAGAAGGATCGCCGCAGGTAACCGAAACCTTAGAATAAGGGAGCAGGAAGCGCCGGCATGAAGCGAGATCAGACGCTAGAAAGCACAAACCCTAGAACTAGAGCTCCCGCCTCGGACCTTCCTGGAGTTTGATGAAATTCTCAACCTGCTAAGGTTTTTAGAAAAGCCCTTCATTCGTATTGTACATTACTCTTACAAGATTTTCCAAAACCATTAATCTATATGTTTCATAATTTGTTTCTTCCCTTTATATTGCTTCCTTTATTTTGTTGGGAAGCTATATAATTGAAACTTGTAATTTGTGTTACCAAGTATTCCATAGACACTAATGTACCATCGGGGATCTTTTTGCAACACAAAGGGTCTCTCTCGAGGACGAGTTTAAATTGTGCTCACCAGGCTATATGAAGTAATCACTAATATTAAAATTCTAGTTGACTTCCATTTCCAGAGTTACTATATGCGAGGGGCATGTTTATGTGGATTGCAGAGTTTCTCTATAGAAGTTAATTATTTGACACGGGTCAATTATTTCACTTATTTTTATAGCTAGATTTTAGGATATTCTCTGAATCTATAATTAACTTTTTTCTAAGAAGAAAAAAACTATGGTTTATATTAGATGTACCAGGTCATTTTGATAACTTTGTGAATCATACAATATCATCATATATTACTGTGGGCCACTTAGTTCATTACAACATCTTCAAAAAGAAAAAATTAAATAGAAATGACAGAAACAAACTGAACCATATTCAAATTCTCTTCCTATCTGTAACAAAATATGTTTCTTTAACATATTGGTGAAGGTGACTAATGCCTCCAATTCTTGTTCTCCAAAATTCCATAAGATCCCCCGCCGACATATGTCCTATTTCGAAATCCAAAACTTGTACCCCCTCCATCATTAGCACGATAAATGATTCTATATTGTAGAAAAATAGGGAACCCAAAACATAGGCAAAAAAAGATGTTACCTTTAAACCCTCCTCATAAGAATTTTACAATACCTTTTGCTCCTTCTCCTGCCTTGAGCTCGTAATGCATTTCTCCAAAAACTCTCTTTAACCCTTTCTTTGATAGTGTATCCACCTTAGAATTATTTTCTCTATACATGTGCTTAAAATGGAGAGTAGTGAAAGAATTCCTTAAAACTTTGATCCGCTCCAGCCATGCAATCAAATACCCAGGGAAGAGCATGGTTCTCTTATCAAATCCCCGAGGAAAAACATGGTTCCCTTATTAAGATGATTGAGGAGAACCTTTGAGCCTCCAAAAACCCATAAATTTTCAATATACAGTTGTGAAGGGAACCATAATAATCCCCACAAAGCTAGAACTTCCGCTCTCATATTAGACCCAAGGCCATCATACCAATATATCTTGTAATGGTAAGTTGGAGAGATCATTAGCCAAGCCCCGCACTCACATATTGAATTTTATGATGCTCCATCGAAGAATCCCATCGTGTATTGTATTTCAACAGGTCTCATGCACTTCTATAGGTCCACCAGGGACCTCTGCACAGTTTTCAGCCTTTCCGAGTTTTGAATAATTTGAATAGCAGTACTCTCAGGACTACTAGGCACCTCCTTGAAGTTCCACTTGTTCCTGCACCATATATACTAGTGGAATAATGTTGGAATGTTTCTAAGTGTTATAATTCTCTTTTGCCACCATTGAATAAAGACGGTAATATTAGTATTTTCTAGTATAGGTTCCTGTAGTTTAAAAAACACACATAGTGCTTTCAAAACTTTCCTGGTAAAGAAACAAGTATATAAGAGATGTGTATTGTTCTCATACAAAGCCTATAGTATCCTGGTCCTATCTTCCCTTTCCTTTGTAAATTTTCTCAAGTGAGGTTTTTGTCCATCAAGACCAACCATATAAATATCTTCATTTTTAACTGTGTGTTATTATTCTAAATCTTCTCAAAGACTCTATTAATGGCAGGCTGGTTAAATTGCATGGATAAAATATTATAAGTGGTGCCCACAAGCATCATGTCAGCCTTAGTCAGGCTGCCCCAGATCACCCAGTCACCCCCAATAACTTTGAGTAAGACCTGGCTTCTTAATTCTTCTCTATAATCTGCCCACTCATCCATCAGATGAACCAACAGGTTGAAGAAATCCAACGTCATCCAACAAGGAATACCATTGATCTCCTCCTTAAGGATTTTGGCCCCATTGCCAAACTTCCATCATAAGTTTGACGAAAACCATGTCGAGCACTATTTGAAACCATTCCAGATTGTCGACACCCCTGTTATGTTCCATCATCCCAAGATGAATAGGTCCTCCATGCCCGCATCATCCAAATAATTGTACTTAATAATCTGACTGCAAATCTCAATTGATGTGAGACCTCACCACATGGATTTCATGATGAGATCCTACACAAAAATGTGCAGATATTTTAAACGCCAGCCTCCACATTCCTTGGGTTTCATGATTAGCTCCAATCACGCCAAATGGTACTTTCCCTTCTCTTTGCCCCCATTCTGAAGGAAGTGTATCATAATACTTCTTATGCTATTTAATATATTTTTTGGAATGACATAAAGGTGTGCCAAGTACACCATAAAATGTTTAATACCGCCTGAACCAGTATGAATCTACCTCCTTTTGACAACCATTTAATATACCATCCCGGGATTCTCTTTTCAACTTTATCAATCATCCATGTCTAGTCCCTAATACCATAATTGTTTGGCTTGATATGGAATCTGAGATATTTAAATATTGATCCCAGGAGAGTTGTTTTGATATTGAACAGGGTTCCAATAAAAGCAGTCATTTCCGTCCCTTCTTCCTCATGATGATATATACATGATTTACCGACATTTTCCATCATGCCCATGGCCAAACAGAATTTAGAAAATATATCGTGAGATACCTGCTAAACACTTCTAATGAGCATGCCAAATAGTAAAATGTCAACAACAAATAATTTTTGGCTAATCTCCTTGCCATGAGTGATCCTTATACCCCTTATGTTTCCCATTCTCACTGCCCGACTAATTTTGGTCCTAAATGTGTCCATAACTAGAATGAAGAGAAGTGGTGAGAGTGCACAACCATGCCTCAGCCCACATCGAGGCGTAAAAAATCTTGTAGCAACTCCATTTATAATTACTTCCATGGAGGTTTTATAAACACACCCCATAATCCAATTGACAAAAACCCTGTCAAGACCAATCTTATATAAAATCATTCTCAATAACCCCCAATCAACCCTATCATATGCTTTGCTAAGGTCAGTCTTCATGAACATAGCCTTTAGTTTCTTAGAGTGAATTGAATGAATAATTTCCTGAGTAGAGGCCTCCGCATCATGTATACTCCTGTTATTTAAAAATCCCAATTGTTCAAGGGAAATGTACCTTGATAACACTTTCTTTAACCTCTCATCAGTAGTCTTAGAGACAATTTTATACAAGGTATTGCACAGCGAAATTGGTATAAAATCATCAAAAGTATTTGCACATTTCTCTTTAGGAATCAGGACTAAAAACATAGAGTTTAAAGCCCCTGACATATTCCCATTTCTTTTAGATTCCTCAACCATTTCAATAATGATATCAACAAAGAGATCAGCTAAATGAATGAAGAAGTCTGGGGTCCATCCATCTGGCCCTTGACTCTTATCCACCGAAAAATATTTTAAGACTAAAAGGAACTCCTCTTTGCTTAATAGATTTTTGAATTCCATAATATCCCCTTCATAAAACATGGTAGGAATATCCTCCACTGCCCACAATTGTTCTTCATGAACAAGCTTCTCCCAACCTTTAAAAAGGATTTGAAAATGTTTAACGACTTCTTCCTGAATGTCCTTTGAGGATAAATAAGAAGAGCCATTTGCGTTAATATGCCATATCGTGTTGGAGCTTTTTCTGCAGGTTGCATAAGCATGAAAATACTTATTATTCTTATCTCCTTCACTTATCCAAATCTCCCTTCTTTTAATAATCCATGAATGTTCCTCAATAAGAATTATATTTCTTTTTTCCATTTCCACCTCCTTTAGTCTATCCCAAGTGTCCTCTTTAGGAATATCCTTTTCCATCTCCTCCAGGAGATGAGAAGCCTCATATTCTTATTATTTTAGTCTGTCCTTGAGGAGTATCTTCTTTTCACGTTCCCAAATTTTAATCTTTCTCTTAATACCCCTAAGGGTGCTAGCCAGGCGATCCATCGCTAAGATACCCACCCCCCTTGGGTTTGATATCATGACATTTTCCACCAGTAAAATGAATAAAGGGTCCTCAAGCCACACCCAATTGAACTTGAATGGATAACCGTCAGAATCCTTTTCAAAGCACCATTCCAGTGTGATGGGTCTATGGTCCAAGATAATGACATCCCCAATACTAGCCGACCAATCACCCATCCGAGCCAACAGATTTGACTTCACCAAGAATTGGTCAATCCTCTTGCTGATAGATTCCCTACCCTATCTTCCATTATACTAGGATGGGCCATGAATGTTCATATGTAAATCACAAATATGGTGAGTTTTAAAGGAATTCATGAGAGAACCCACCAATGGGTCACTTCGTCCATTTTTCCCAAGATCTCTCCATCTAGTAAGAGATCAACTTATCTCTAACAATATGCTAGTTTTTTGGACCTAAGTTTTTTAATATGCCATCTTTGTGGACTTGTGAATCAGACTCCTAGTTATGTAATTGTTATCTGAAATCAAAAGAGTTCAATATTTGTACCTCCAAATATAACAAACAGAGCTTATTGAAATTATTTTTTGCAATAAATGGAAGTAATGATGCATTGTATTTTGCGTGGGAATGTTATTGGTTTCCAAAAACATTGTTCAAGACTTCACTTGAGTTACATATTCTAAGCCTCCTACAGGCTTAGTTGAGAAACTATGTGTTTTGAAAGTCATCAAATTTATGTTATTTTTAATTTATATTTCAAACATAATGATGACGATGATCATGGTTAAGGTTCACTTTGGACCTAAATAAATTAATTATTTAGTTATTTTTTAAATTGTACTCCTATTCTCTAAGAGCTTGGAGAGAAGCGTCGAGGGCCCACTATAATTTTGACATGTTAAAAGGCTCGGAAGGTCCATATTACAACAAATATTAGGAAACTGAGATCTAATGTGGTTGTACTCAGAGCACTCTAAGAGGAAGTGATTTTCATCCTCAATGTCCATATTCTCATAGAGATTGCATATCCTTTCCACCCATGGTGTTTTAGGGACTCCCCAACAATCTCTTTCACTGTGAGCTCATGAGTTCCTTGTTATCTTGGATATATATATATATATATATATATATATATATATATATATATATTCTTTGATCTATTTAAAATAGAGAGATACTTTTGATCTTCTAGAGCAGGGTTGATGACCTCCTTATAATATCTTAATTTTATTTTAGCTTCTAAATCTTCTCACACCACTTTTTCTCTTTAAACTTAGAAGTAACAATATTTTTAATGTTATTAATATTTTGCAATGCAACATTTTCGCTGATCTCCCAATGGTTTAACGAGGCCTTCGTATCTTTATATTGACCTAGTTTGAGTCTTAGGTGGTTTTGGCTAGAATTTAATGCTAGCTTAGGAAGTCTATGGTCTCCCATGTTATTTATTTTTTTCTTGTACAACAGGATCCTACTCATAGCTAATCTCTCGAGACGAGAAAGACCCACTTCTATAAAGAGAATAGGATAGGGTCTATTGCTTTTATTTTTGAGGTTATACATTATAAAACACTTCTCGATTTGTTCAAATTGTTGTATGAATGTCATATACTATTACATGACACGCACTTTTAAGACATTATTTAAGAAAATAGAAATTTGTTTTCTTAAAAAGTCACTTTTTATTTTAGTCATTTTAAATTAAAATTTAATATTAATTGAATTGTCTTAAATATAGAATTTAAGACAAAAATAATTTGGGACAAAAAAATGTTCATAGACAAATTTATATTTAAGACCAAAAGAGTTAGAGACAAAAATATTTTAAGACAATTATTTATATTTAAGAGAAATATTTATATTTAAGACAAAAATAGTTTAAGACAAAATATTTTACGACACAAATTTATGTTTAATACAAAAACATTTTGAGACAAAAATATTTTAAGACAAAAACAATTTAGGAAAAAAATATTTTAAGACAAAAACAATTTAAGACACAAATATTTTAAGACGAAACTATATATTTAATACAAAAACCTTTTGAGACAAAAATATTTTAAGACAAAAGAATTTTAAGACAAAATTTTATATTTAAGACCAAAACAACTTGAGACAAAAATATTTTAAGAAAAAATTTTATAGTAAGACAATGGTCACTGAAGACAATGGAAATTAAGGAAAATAATAATTAACGAAAAACCATATCAATTGAAGACAATATTATCTAACATGACTTGCAAAATTGAATTTGATAGTGCACCCTAAGTCTCCCAACTTATAGGCTACTACTGTCTCGTGCTTATACCAAGGATGTTATTTCACTTTTCATTCATGTTATCTTATATAATGACAACAATTTGTTGGGCTCTTCGTTTTGGTGTGGTAGCTCACTCTATAGAACACAACAACTTTTACTTGCAATATTTCTCAAACATCATTCCATCTTATGTCCCTTCGATATCTACTGATACGATTAGAGACTACTTGTATGTCGTTGTGTTCGACACTACTACACAGAGGGGGATTTTAAGAAAAAAGAAATATTTTGTATTAAAATTTTCAATACGAGGTGCTAGTAAGAAAGGAAAATGTAAAGGATTAGGGGTTTTTATTTATGTTGCTGATGGTTTCTTCAGGAACCAAAGCGATGGAGGCCAAAAACAAATGATGGGATTTATGGCAATGAAGGCTGACAACAAAGGCGCTTGGTGAGAGGAGCGATGAAGGAACTTTCATTGAACATGGATAGGCAGTGACATAGTTGGAGTACTTTTCGGGGTCTGTGTTTTGATTTGTTTTTTTTACTGTTTCATTTATTTTGAACGCTACTTCTATATTTTTGTTGCTGATATCAGTACATTGTTGTGCTGAAACTTATGATGGTCATCGACAACATGGACTAGATTCACTTAGAGGATGGTGGAGAAAAATTACAGAATATTTGTTGGTAGACAATATGCCTACTTTATAAAATCTACGACAACTTTTGTGAAAAGAAGACACCGAGGATTTTGGTTGTAAGTGTGGAAGTAGATGGATTAAATGTATCATTTTATGGTGCAATTACTAGTGTCTTTTTGACATGCAATGCATCTAACCATAATTACCTGAGCTAGATTCATTTTTTTTCCTGATTCTGAATGATATCAGGGACCTCTACTAGTTCTTTTATTTCAAAGTACACTAATAAATATTTATTTTCCACTCTAGTTGTTGGTATACTCTTTTTTGTATCTAAGATGCACTAGCTAGTTGTTTACATTGTCTTTCTTCTGAACCTTTTCTCTTATGGATATTCTTGCTTCTTCTCTAGTTTGGGAATGGTCAATTAGCAGATTTTCGAGGATCTTAGCTGCTAACCTTTTTTCTTCTTTATGGTATGTCTCAGACACACTGGCTTATTTTTTTAAATGTTATTTTTTCTAAACCTTTGTTCTTATGGATCTTCTTGCTCCTCTCTGGGTTGGGATTGGTTGATAGGAGGATTTATGAGGATCTTCTCTACTATGTAAGTGCATTAATTTTGAGTGGTGGAGTTGGAAACATATTTCAATTTTGAACTTGATCACAATGGAGTCTCTTGGGGTCATTAATTGGTCCGGGAGGGCTATTTATTTTCCAAGTTGGTCATTTATTATATGAGGGACAATCCATTAATCATTTGCGTCATCATTGAAGATCTTTTTCGATTGTGTGCTTGATTATATTTTATGAAGTAAATTGGTTGATGCTTATTGGAAAATATATTTTATTTGAAGGGGTTTCCTAGTGGATTGAGTTGGTGACAGTCTACATCAAGTGGTGTCAATAATTGATAAGTGACATTAATTTACCTTGTCTACATATTTTATCGAGCTTTTTTTAGACACTACTACATAAGGTATTTTTTAGTAATGCTCTTCACTTTGGTGCACATATAGGCGGGATTGCAGAGTGTCGATGGTGTCCATTGTACAATTGGCCTTTACATCTATCGATAGTATGTCAATTGATATTGAAGGAGGCTAGGGCGACGATGTGTCATTACTCTATGTGTTGGTACATGCGACTATTGAGGTGAAGAGTGGTGGTTGCCCCATTGTTGGGAGTATGTCCCTTTGGGACATCTCCTGTACATGAAACTATACATGTGCATTTGAATGTTTCAGTATCCCCACTGGTTATTAAACCCCAATATGGTAATCCATGAAAAAAAAAATTTCCATCATTCATGGAGAAAATGAGGTTAACGTTGATCTGTATTATCAGAAACTCATTTTTTATTATGATATTTTTTGGGAATGGGTGGTAGGATGAAAACAATGGGATTTGGTGGGTAAGTGGTTTTATCTGAAAATGGATGGCTCTCATTTGGTGTCCTAGGTTAAAGAAAATTTGTATCTTATTCTTAAGTACTCTCCTCTTTTCAACATTTTATACAATCAATGGTTATTCTTCCACTTTACTAATGATGGACATGCTGCAAAGATTTTGGGATAATATTGCGTTCGCGGTTGTGGTTTCCTCTCTTTAAATCATTGACATGTGGGTTGTGATCCATACTTGGAATTTCCACGAAATAAATTGGTAGGTAAACTCCTTGGTTTAACGCTTGTTTTCTGGTCATGTGAATCAATAATGATGATAAAAAATTCCATTGGTAAATTTTCTTTCGTGGTGGAAGGGAGCCTATTATAGAGAGATAAACATATCAAATGGATTTTGGTGGAGGTGGACTTTGATCTTGGCCTTCACGCAGAGGTGGAGCTCAATTAGGGTGGCTTCTCTACTAGGAAATGAATTGACTATTCAGTAATTACTTTTCATTTCCTCGGTTGTCATAATTTTGGAAATTTTATTAACAAGTGCCCGCGTAGATTTGGAAATCAATGACATGGAATATTAGAGATTGTTTGTGATGGGGGTCATCCATTGGCATCTATACACTCTCTAAAAGCTCAATAGATTGGTCAGCAGTATCTCTCGAGTAATCTTAAAATGACACCACCTATGACATGTCTTGAGCAACATATTCGTAATGATTTGGCATCGAGTGATGTTTCTCTTAATAATTATAATTTCTATCCTTTATGTATTTTTTATCCACATATTTACTCATCACATTCTAGTTGTATTGAACATTCTTCATTGTTATCTGTATTGGAAACTTCTCTTTCTTTGGACAATTTGGAATATACCCACACTCTATCTTTTGATGTTAATGGGATGACCACCACTATTTATGATTCATTGAATGTTATCCCTAACCCTACTTACATTCAATTTTGGAATTTTTTTGGGGACCTTTCCCCTACGAATTCAGTGGGGGGGAGTGATATTGAGTTTCTTCTCCTTCAATGTGATATCCATCTAGAAACCCTATTGATTCATTCATCATCCTCTCCTAAGATCTCTATGAGTCCCAATTCTTGTCATAATTTAACCATTAGGAAAGAATGATGTTAAAAACCTTTGAATCGTTCGAATGGGGTTGATAGTGATCTTCATAATATTTATGTAGCATTGGATCCTGGTCCATCATCTTCTTGTACATCACATTTTGTACTTCAAATGAACTCTCATTGAATATACACCAAGGGCACAAGTTTGATATAAGCGCATACATATATAGAGCACAAAGGGACAAAATATTACAAGAAATAATGGTAAGAAATATGGTAGTGAAAATGGGCTACAAGAGGAAAGAGTTGAATTGGGGCCTGTTGCTCTGATACCATGTCAAGCCAATTTTGTAACTCCAAATCAAATTTTGTTTTTCATTAAGAGAGAATATTAATATATACAAGGTAAGGGATACTATTTGGTTTCATCTCACAATGTCTCTTTGTCTTCTAACTTACTTTATTTTTTTCTGTTTACAATATTTACATATGTTTTCCTAATCCCAAATATTTTTGTCAACATTTCCAATATGAAGTCTTTCTATTGATTTTCCTTTTGCATGAGCACGGGGCTTCACTTCATTAATTATCATGTTCATTCATAAATGGAATTTTAAAATTGTGAAAAATAGAGCCAATATATTATAGATATTGGGGGTGGGGATTTTGGGTAGAGGGTTATTGGTTTTGGAGGTATTAAAATTATTTTTTTGTAAAAATAGGGGATATCTACTAAAATATGCATGGAGTAGTATTGACTATTTAGTACTAAAAATAAAATGGTAATATAAATTGTGAACACACTGATGGTTGTTTATCTCACCACTTGAAAGGATGTTACAAGTTCAAACACCACATGAGGGAGAATATTGTAGTAATTTTTTACAATGTTTCAAATCTAATGTGAATCGGGAGGTCTTTGCGAGGGTTTTCTGCGAGGGTCAATGGTTTAAAGGATTTTATATTTTATCATAATGGTGACATGAAGAGGCGTTATCCAATGGAATGTTGTCATAGGGGGTGGATACAATTACAGGTTTGGTCATGGTGAAGATGTCGAAGGTTGCGAGGTTTGTTCTAGCAGTTGGCGAGGACAATGACAATTGTTATTTGCTAAGGAAGAGAAAACTGGACTACTCTTCTTTGGTGAGAGCTATACATAACAAGGGTGAATTGGTAAATGCATATGTGCATTTCAATTCCATCTTCAATGTCATTTTATTCTCAATCGGTTGTCATGTTGGTTAGATGGTGTTGGGGCAGAATATGATAGGGAAAATTAGGGATGGGGTTCATCAGTGTGAAGGATGTCATAATTCCATGGGCCTTGCAGTCCTTTTTTTCTGCTTATCTGCTAATGAGGGTTGTTGGATTGCATCGGGGTAGACATGGTTGGGGCTTCGTGATCATTTTGGTTCCTTTTAGATATGATTTGGGTTATTACCTGATGACTCTATTGGTGGCCTTGTGACATTTTATTCATGGTTATATGTTGGGGTTTTGACCTATTTTGTAATTGTTTCATGCCTATATTTTATTATTTTAGAGATGCATCCTTTTTTTAGGGTTC
Source organism: Pinus albicaulis (assembly GCA_034641835.2). Lineage (NCBI taxonomy): Eukaryota > Viridiplantae > Streptophyta > Pinopsida > Pinales > Pinaceae > Pinus > Pinus albicaulis. The sequence continues at coordinate 444,634,395 of CM076584.1, forward strand.
TTTTATGTAGGCCTATAAGGCTAGTTTGCTAGATTGGTAATTGTTTTCCCATTGTTTGCAAATTTGAAAGATGCACAATAGTTCATAGCTTAGTATTTGTATCACGAATACCTTTTATTGATTGATGCACCTCACACTGCCCCATCATATGTATTTTTTCACTTGACTCGATTATCAATTATAGAAAATAACCCAATTCTCCATTCTTAATTAATTAAATTTTTCCTTTTGAAGGAACTAGTACCAACAGTATCATAGGCATAATCTAAGCCAAATCTAGGTTTCTCCTGCAATTTACCTCTGATGGGTGGGGGTATGCGCTAAAACCCCTTTCATTTTACTAATTTTGGTTACTTCTTTCCATACAGTTGGGTTGATCCTTACGATTTATTTCCTGATTGTAGTGTGCCCTACTATAGTAGTTGATACAACTCTCAAGCAAGAGAGAGATATAGCCCTTCCCTACCCACATGTTTTCTTAAAAATTATAAACGCCTTCTTAAACAACCGAGTCATGTATTTACTTATTTGGTTAGAGATCTCAATGGTCCAACAATTTATTCTTTTTTTCAAGCATCTCCAGTCCTATATCTTTTCTTAGATTTGTGATGGTAACTCAGACCATTACTCTTGGAGAAGACCATAAGATATTACAACACCATGAAAAGCCTCTACTATTGACACTAACAATCCTTAATCAAATGTTGTAGGAGATATTGTTGTTGCAGTGGTAGCTAATTAAATATTCTTAAGACAACCTAATCTACACTTTCCACATACCAATTGTTGATCAACAGTTGTCATTGACGTCAACCCAAGCAGCACCAGGGGCTAACCCAATATTTCATGGGAATTCTGACCTACCAAATTAATATATTTTGGGTCAATAATTATTTTGATGGTTTCTACTTGTCAAGATGTTTTTTTTTTAAATATGGCATGCCACGTAATTCTTCACGGTTTTGAGAGATATTCATGTTTGAAGTTTTTACCCCTGGTTAGTGGGCTAGAACCCCATGGGGTTGGGGCATGGGTCATTGAAAAGTCATAATTAATATTTTTTAAGCTCCTAAAATCCCTCCCACTTTCACTTGTTGAAGCCCTTCTCAACCTAAGAATCTATATAAATTGTGATCCTCATTTCCTCCTTAGGCAAGGGATTCGGCCATCTGAAACAGGCCATCGTGGAATTTTCTCTCTAAATTTTTTTCTACGAAGGTTCAGAAGCTGAAATTTTTATGGGGCAAAGAAAAATCCTGAGGAAGTTGTAGTAAAAATTTCAGATCAAGTTGCACAACATTGTTGGACATATGATCTGTGGAAGTCAGGGTTTTTGCAGGCTCCTGGAATTCATCTCAAAGAATTGACCTTGGTAAAATCGTCATAACTCTCTTTATGAATATCAGATTGGAATTCCATAAAAAGTGGCAAATAGTGCACAGTCTTTAATTTTCACTCTATCAATTTCAGAGCCAAATGAAGAAACAATGACACGTGGAATTCCATACAAGTGCGCTCTGCTGAAACATTCCATAATTAGGGCATTGTGAGAGATTGGGCATAACTCTCTCTGGAAGAATCCAAACTTGGTCAGACATGTGCCATTGGAAATATGACTTAGAGGACTACTACAACACCAAAAATTAGATATTGAGGATCTGAAATAACAGAGATACACCAGATTCAATATTGGGCTCCTAGAAGGCAAGAAAAAACTAGATTATGTGTTGTCAAGGATTGCAAAGGACCAGACTTTCTACGACAGAAAAGAAAAGCAAGGTGTAGCAGAGGGTAGCATGACAAGAGCAACAACCAAGGTGCATAAAAGCAACAAGAAGTTCATCATATGAATTCTTCAAGTGGGCATCACTACATACAATCATTGTAAAGGTATCATTGTACTTAGTCATTGTAAATACATTATTGTACAAATTGTACTAGTATCTATCTGCCAAGGGTTGAAGAGGAAATTTTGGGAGGTCTAGGATCATGATTAGGTGTTTGTGTCAAAGTTGGGGTTATGGTCAAGTATATCTTCTTCTTCTACATCATTCTATATCATTGTAAAGTGGACCATTTTCCCTGGTACGGGAGTCCATTCTTCTTTTATTCTTCTATAGGGTGGTAGGGTGGTCCTAGGGTGATTTGTAGCTCATTGGGTGTTGGGACATCCATTCAGTTGACTAATAAAGAATCTCGGGCATTGGAGCGTCCATCCAGTGGGAGCTAGAGAAGAATGCTTTTCTAGAGTCTAGGAAGTTGGAACTTTATTTTCAATTGGAGTTGAATATTAAATAATTATTAGAAAATCATTAGGTCATTTTTGTCTTGGAGTGGGTTTCCACCTTAAAAAGTGTGTGCATTTTTGTTCCTCTTGTTTGTTGTTATCATTGTACAAACACTGATAATAATTGAAGATTAAATAATGCTCTAACTGAAAGGAATACTAATTCGCACCCCCACCCCCGGCCCCCCTCTCAGTATTTCCAACAATTGGTATCAGAGCTTGGTTCCTTCAATAGCAGTTTCATAGCTCGAAGGAGGTCATGGAGCATACCAAGAATGGTGTACCTATATTCAATGAAAATAATTATGCACTCTAGAAAGGAAGAATGGAGGTCTATCTCTTGGCGCAAGGTTACGAAGTATGAGAGACTGTTCAAAATGGATTTACATCAACCGCGGATGAATAAGGTAAGAAGAATTTGGTAAATGATGCGAAAGAAAAGAATATTATTATCAATGGACTTATTGAATCTACTTATCATAAGGTTTTTGGTTGTAAAACTGCCAAAAATGTATGGGACAAGCTTGAGAATATATATGCAAGTGACTCAAATGTCAAAGAAGCAAAGCTTCAAATATATAAAGCAAAATTTGAGCAACTCAGAATGAAAGAAGATTGCAACATTGCTGCATACTTCCAATACATTGATGAAATAACCAATACTCTGGAAGGATTGGGAGAGCTAGTTGAAAAGAAGACTATTATACGGAAGATTCTTAGAACATTACCAGGGAGATTCAACCCAAAGGTATCGGTCTTAGAATACAGTGCAAATCTAGGCAAACTCAGCAAGGAAGAATTACATGGATTTCTCAAGCATATGAAATGAGACTTGATGAAGAAAAGGGTACTCCAAATCTAGAAACTGCATTCTTTGCATCTAAGAAAACCAATAAGGATAAACAACCTTCAATTGAAAATACATGCACTCGCAAGTGTGAAGAAAAGGGAGATGATGAAGAAGGTCTTTCAGATGAAGAATGTGCTTACTTCACGAGAAAACTAAAAATTGGTAAGGGACAATTCAAAGGTAAACTTCCATTGATATGTTTCAGCTGTAATGAGGTTGGGTATTTTGCAGCACAATGTCCAAACATAAGTAATGACAACTCAAAAGAAAAGAAAGGCTTTAAGAAATTCAACAAGAAAGGATCCAAAAGGAACTTTCTCTCTAAAGAATATAGCTCATCATCCGACGAAGACAATGATAGTGAAAAAAAATCCAATGAGAGAGTATTGTTTATGGCCAAGCACAATAAACCCAAACACAATAAACAAGAGGTATCAAACAACGAAGAAGAAGGATGGACCAGATATGAATTTTATGAGGAAGCAATCAAGCTTATAAAAGATCTCAAGGTAGAGAAGATTCGTTCCAAAACTCTTGAAGAACAAGTTCAAGGTCTCAAAATTGAAGTTGAAGAACACAAATGCATTGAAGAGTCACTTCAAAAGAAGTTGGAAGAAAGCAACCAAGAAAGGGAAGAATTAGAAGCCGAAGTAGTCTCGCTGCATGAGGAAGTGAAGAAAGGAAAAACTATCCAAAACTATGCCAACAACTCAAGGGCATTGGAAGAACTCATCAACAATCAATGATCTTACAGCGACAAAACTGGCATCGGTTACAAAGAAGAAGAAGCAGGACCTTCTACAAAAAAATACAATGAACCTATGAGATCTGATATGCATGTAGACTTCATTGGACAAGATTCACAAGAAAAGCCTTGGAAGACAATTCCTCGACGAAAATTTCCATCCAGGTACCAACATATTTTTTATGGCTACTGTTGCTCATGTGGAAAATTTGGTCATAAAGCTGCAAAATGTCGCATGTACCCTAGGAGAAAATACAATTCTAGTAGATCTGTAAAATATGAACCTCCCAGGGCTCAACGAAACATCAATAAATATGAACCTTTAAGAAATAATATTGAATGTTACAAATGTCGAAACTTTGGACACATAGCCAAAGACTGCAAACTTGAAAATCCTCCAGAAGAATCTTTGAAGCCACAGAATGAACAAACATGGAAGAAGAAGAACAATGATAATTGTGTTCTCGCTTTCAAGGCTCAAAAGAATAAAGATGTGTGGTATGTTGATAGCGATTGCTCAATGCATGTGACTGGAGATAGAAATAAATTTGTATCTATGAAAGAGAAGAAGGATAGAACCATGTCCTTTGGAAATGATGGATCTTCAAATGTTATAGGATCAGGTACTATCACTATCAGAAGCAAATATGCTCTAGCCAAGAATGTTCTATTGGTTGAAAACATGAATCACAATCTGCTCAGTGTTGGACAAATGTGTGATCAAGGACACACAATACTATTCAATTCCACGAAATGTGAAATTAGGAAAGGCGTGTATGGTGAAATTGTGGCTACAACAAGTTGAGCTACAAACGACATATATGTTCTGGATGAAGCAACTAAAGCATGTCTAATAGCTAAAAATGATGATACAATAATTGGTAGCAATGATGATCGACCAAGTAAGAATTTTTATACAAAGGTGCAAACTGATTTCGAGATGTCTTTACTTGGTGAGATGAGATACTTCTTAGGGCTTCAAATATCTCAGAAAGAGAAAGGAATATTTATATGTCAAGACAAGTACATTAAGGAAATTCTCAAGAAATTTAAAATGGAAGATTGCAAACCCATCCTTACTCCAATGGTAACAGGTTGCAAATTGAGCATAGACAACTCATCTAAGGATGTGGATCAAAGGTTGTACATATCTATGATTAGTAGTCTTCTAAATGTAACAGCCTCCTGACCAGATGTTATGAAAGCAATTGGACAAGTAGCAAGATTCCAAGAAGCACCAAAAGAATCACATATTAAATATTCACCAGCATTGGAATATCTTAGCCAGAAGCTTGGAATTCTCCCAAGTTCTCATTAGATTTTCCTTTTTTAGAATATAAAGGGGGAGTGGAAGTATATTACAAGTCTACAGGACGGTTATGTGTCAGGGGGAGTGGAAGTGTGTATAGGTCTGTAGGATGGTTGTGTTTCAGGTGGAGTTACCCTTTTCCTTTGATGTCAAAGGGGGAGATAATTTTGTAGGAAGAGGTGTCATGATCACAGGGGGAGTAATTCTATTTCCATCAATACCAAAGGGGGAGATTGTTGATCAATGGTTGTCATTGATGTCAACCCAAGCAGCACCACAGGCTAACCCAATATTGCATGGGAATTTTTACCTAACAAATTAATATATTCAAGGTCAATAATGATTTTTATGGTTTCTAATTGTTGAAACGTTTCCGTTGATATATGGCACGCCATGTAATTCTTCACGGCTTGAGAGATATTCATGTTTGAAGTTTGTACCCCTAGTTAGTGGGCTAAAACCCCATGGGGTTGGGGCATGGGTCATTGAAAAGTCATAATTAATATTTTTTAAGCTCCTAAAATCCCTCCCATGTTCACTTGTTGAAGCCATTCTCAACCTAAGCATTTATATAAATTGTGATTCTCATTTCCTCCTTAGGCAAGGGATTTGGCCATCTGAAAGAGGTCATCGTGGAATTTTTTCTCTAACTTTTTTTCTACAAAGGTTCAGAAGCTGAAATTTTTAATGTGGTGAGGCCGAAATCCCGAGCAAGCTGCAGTAGAAATTTCAGATCAAGTTTCACAAATATGTTTGCAGATATGATTTATGGAATTCAGGGTTTTTGTAGGCTCCTGAAATTCATCTCAAAGAATTGACCTTGATAAAATCGTCATAACTCTCTCTCTAAGTATTGGATTAGAATTCCGTAAAAAATAGCAGATAGTTCATAATCCGTTTTTTTCTCTCTATCAATTTTATAGCCAAATGAAGAAACAGTGACACGTGGCATTCCGTACAAGTTCACTCTGCTGAAATAGTCCATAATTAGGGCATTGTGAGAGATTGGGCATAATTTTCTCTTGAAGAATCCAAATTGGGTCAGACCTATGGCATTGGAAATACAAATCAGAGGAATACTACAGGACCAAAAATTAGATATTGAGGATCTGAAATAATAGAGATACACTAGATTCAATATCGGGCTCCTAGAAGGCAAGCAAAAGCTAGATTATGTGTTGTCAAGGATTGTAAAGGACCATACATTCTACGGTAGAAAATAAAAGCATGGTGAGACAGAGGGTAGCATGACAAGAGCAGCAACCAAGGTGCATAAAAGCAGTAAGAATTTCATCATATGAATTCTTCAAGTGGGAAGTACTGAATACAATCATTGTAAAGGTATCATTGTAGTTAGTCATTGTAAATACATTATTGTACAAATTGTACTAGTATCTATCTACCAAGGGTTGAAGAGGCAGTGTTGGGAGGTCTACGATCATTATTAGGTTTTTCTGTCAAATTTGGGGTTATGGTCAAGTATATCTTCTTATTCTACATCATTCTATATCATTGTAAAGTGGACCATTTTCCCTGGTCTGGGAGTCTATTCTTCTTTTATTCTTCTATAGGGTGGTAGGGTGGTGCTAGGGTGAGTTGTAGCTCATTGGGTGTTGGGGCATCCGTTCAGTTGACTATTGAAGAATCTCGGGCATTGGAGCATCCATCCAATAGGAGCTGGAGAATAATTCTTTTCTAGAGGCTAGGAGGTTGGAGCTTTAATTTCAATTAGAGTTGAATATTAAAGAATTATTAGAAAAGCATTAGGTGGTTTTTGTCCCAGAGTGGGTTTCCACCTTAAAAACTGTGTGCATTTGTGTTCCTCTTGTTTGCTGCTATCATTGTAGAAACACTGACAATAATTGAAGATTAACTAATGCTCTAATTGAAAGGAATATTGATTCAGCACCCCCCCCCTCTCAGTATTTCCAACACCAATTTATTGAGACAAAATTGGATCTCTTCTTTAGTGCCTCTGGAGGGGATCGCTTCTCATCTTTTATGTGGAGGATTAATTGGCAAGAAAATTTTATGGGTTATTTAATTGATCTACCAGACTATTGAATAATATCATTTCTCTTAAGGTCTGGAGAAGTAGTGTTCATAGATCAAATTATATTTAATAGTTTCAAACCATTATTGTCTCTTCCAAGGGGGTTTCTTGAGTTCTTCAAAAATATTTCCTTTTTATAACTCGATCGATTGTTTCTTTCACACTCGAAAAAAAAATCTCCTGTGTAATTTAATTGATCTGTTAGACTATTATCTGGTAGCATTTCTCCTAAGGGAAGTAGAAGTAGGGTTCATATACAAACTTGTATTCTATAGTTTCAAACCCTTCTTGTCTCCTTCAAGGGGTTTCTTGAGTTATTGAAAAATACTTCATTTTGATAACCATGTTGATTGTTTATTTCACACACGTATGGCAACATACTCTGTAAATAGTATTGTAATAGATTCAGAAGATGATATTATTGGTATTGAATACACCTTATTTGGAGACATCATTTGTACTGTAGGGGTTTGTAAATTTCTATTATATGTGGTTGGTGATGTGAAGACTACTCAACTTCTAGTAAAGATTAATATTAACTCTAACAAGCCTATGGATGCTTGTTTACAAAGGGAGACCCCTCTCAGCTCCTTTAATGCAATTTCTACTCACAAGTATGAAAAAATATATTGGATGGGTATATGGATGATTCTGAAATTATTTCAATAGATTAGCTTGTATGTGTGGATATTTTTCTTCCACACTACACTATTTTTCTTTACTCGAAATATTAGTTATATGCAAGATGGATATTTTATTACCCCATGGTATCTTGGTTTCTCTTGGATGTACTTTCAATGGTAGTTTTGGTGCCATTAACAAAAAGTGTGGTCCTTTGTGCTCCTCCAATTAACCAATGTACTTCACTAGTTCCTTCTTTCATACTTCAGCCAAAAGACCCAATTATCAAGTTCTAGTTCCTTCTTTCATACATTAGCCAAAAGACCTAATTACCAGGTTTTGGAATGATGTTGGTATTGTTACTATATTGTTCACTAAAATAGCCTTTATTGGTAATATATTGTTCCATTTTTTTTAGTCTGGGTTAAAGAAATTTATTTGTTTCCTCTTTCCCCAAGTTAGATACATTTGTCTCAATTTTTCTTGTGATATTTCAATTATGAGATGAAGTAATAAGAATAAATTTCTGTCAAAACTATGAAATTTATTGCATTTTGAAAATTTTTTAGTTTACATTTGTGATAGAACAATGTTGTGACCCAAATTTATATAATTTTCCCAAGATATTATATGCACTATTTAAAACTAAAAACGTATATATGAACTAACTATGATATTCTAAAATTAACTATATTATTATATGGTACACATCCAAAATCATCAGTGGCTTTTATCTCATTCTTTAAAGTTTGGATGTGGCATGAGTTTACAATGTAGTGAGGGGTTTGTCCTCATTACACTATTGTGTTTTGGTAAAAAATAAATTATAACGAAATTTTTCTTGGGATGGTCTTTATGCAATGGTTCTTGAGCAATTTCATGAAACATTGTGGTTGATTCAAAAAGGTTTTCATAATTCTAAAGTATTATTCCATGTGGAGAAAGGATGTTTAACCATGGTGTTGGATGTTCCATTTGTTTTGATTATAATGCATCTCATATTACATGAAATATTCAACGTGATTTCATCAATTGTTACATCCATGGGCTCATGTGTAGCTAATATGACATTCTCTCTCCAAATTGTTGCTTGGTGGAGTTCTCATTTGAATGTATATTTATACTTTGATCTCTATAGGAAGAAATAGGTATAATCCAAATGATAGTACAAATTCCTTTTCCTTTTTTCTAATCATCTAAATGTATCTTAACAATGCCCCATTCCATCAATGATATCCAACGAAAAAGAATGAAAATTCTCTTCAAATCTATTATTTGAAGTAAGAATGAATGAAGATAAGATTTAAGCACTGAGGTATGGTTAATATTCATTTATCCTAGAATATAATATTTAAAGGGACTTCTAATTTTACATTTTGACTTTACCCAATTATTCCCATATCTTGCACTTTCCAATTTGAGGTTTCGTGATATTCTTATGATACAATTTCATAGTATCATAGAGGTCCACAAAGTAGGAAAATCTATTACTCGATAATCCAATTTCCATAATTTCAATGGACTAAAGACGATGGCCAACGCTATTAAATTAAATATATATTAAACTCTACCATTGTGAAGCATTTAAAAAAAAAGAGGAGTTCAAAGATATGATATTTTTTGTTTATTAAAATTTTATTATAATTGACCAAAATTAACAATCCTATAAACTTTTTCCATTTTATTAGAACACGGGTGGAACTACTGCAAATCGATTCCAAACACCAAAACTCAAGATGCTGGAGTTGCTGATGGGACTTGTTATCATATTAATTGTATCCCCCATCACTATGGGTGTATGGATGATGCCTCCAGAGATTTCAGAACCAAAATTATTTTAAGCCAAATGAAGCCAAATGGTTGATAAAAAACTTGAAACTACCAAGAAAAATTATTAAGATATTTTTCTAAGAAAAAATAAATATTTTATCTTAAACATTTTAAATCATCTCAAACATTTTTGATGTGCAAACCTATTTTCATGGTAAAAAATTATTTTTTTCTAAAAAATAATTTCATCTTAAAATTTTCATTGGAAAACAAAATTGTCTTAAAATTAAAATCTTGAGGTCATATTTCACTATATTTTTCATATGAGGGCATATTTTTTGCTAAACGTTTTGTATGAGGTTCACATCATCATGGCAGGAGGAGCATATGTCACGATAGAGTGTAGTTCCACCAGTTGGATAAGCAAGCCACGATGTTCGGTTGTGGATAACAATGTTGTTGTTGAGAGGAAGAAAGATGCTAAAGAAGGAGAAGTATGTTAATGAATAAAAGGAGGAAATTATTATTTTCGCAGAGAATTTGATTTCCTGGGAAACTCTTCGAATAGTTTGATGAATATATTGTTAGTGTAACTTGATAGGGTTCAAAAATGTTAAAATAAGATTTTAGAGACGGAACTATATGCAACTTATTGTTGAGTACTCATCTTTGTATTTCTCACAGGGTAGTCTATGTCCTTCTTGCACCACGAGGGCTATGAGAATCCCAAATGATGGAATCCGTGAAGGCCGTCAAGTATCAGTCTCTGTATGTCTCACATGAAAGTGTTTGCATTTATCACAAGGTGAGGAAGAGGAGAATCACAAATGACGGATTGGGGAAGGCCGTGAAGTACAAGTCTCTATATTTGTCACAGGGAATTCTTTGTATTTTCCATGCAGGGTGAGGAAAAGGAGAATCCCAAATGATGAAATCAAGGAAGTCCATTGGTTATGTTATAAGGTAGGCCCTGTAAATGTAACATTAAAATTTCCAAAATGGATTAATAAATTTGAAAATTCATGTTGGGTAACATGGCCTCTAAGGAACAAAAAATTTGTGCTTCTATTTATATGTAGATCTATCCTAAGCATAGAAAGACAATCATATGGATGGAGAAGAGTTGAGGGTTGCAGGTGGATGTTGAAAATATGGGGTTGTAGATTTTCATTTTGTTTTATATTATGTCAAGAGTGTTTGTGAAAGGATCATTGTCCATTCATACAACATTGCGAGGCTCGTTTAAGCCCAAGACTATGCCCCTGGATCCCACTATGTGCAATAGAAGCGAATATTTTCCCAAAAAAAACCCTCGCCTCATCAAGGGAGCTGCTTATTGCAAATAATTATTGTTCTTTCAATTACCCCTCAATCTATGTGGGTTTCTTCAGTAGCAGATCTATTTGTTTCTCAAACTTACTATAATTCATTCATATACCATAGAATATCTTAAAACTTAATGATTTCTACCTAAATATTGTGATGTTGAGAAATTCATTTTCATATGTTGAGTTTAAGGGTAAAATAATGTTGTGTTTTCAATGCTCATATCAGACGCAAGGTAGCACCATTAGATTCTTAATCAGCTGGGAGTGAAGTGTATTATGGCACTAAAAGTGGTAAAAACTTCTTAAAATAGTAAGGGATGCCTATGATCTATCGCCAGACATATATAGACAAAAGGATTTTAAGTTAAGCTTCCAGAATTATTACCTGACTTATGTCGGAGTTTCAAAAAGTATAGTCCTCTTTTATTTTTCAAATGTCTTTTAAGTTAAACCTCTAGAATTATTACCTGACTTGTGTTGGAGTTTCAAAAAGTATAGTCCTCTTTTATTTTTCTGAAGTATGGGAGAAATTTTCTCAACGTGATATCGTTGTAACGCGTTGGTAGTCATTCCATGAATTTCATTTCTAATAGAAAAGGCTATTTGTTATTGAACATATATCTTTCCAAACACTAGATAATATTATATATGTGGAGACAAATCCTTATCTTAATTATGTGAAGAGCATGAATTTGTCACTCTACCCTCTCTGGGCCCAAATAAGTATCTCCCTCTAATTATATTGCCTTTGGCGATAAATTTGCGACCTTCTTTAAGTGTGCATTCCCTAATGGTCCATTCTATCAAATGTATCAACCTTGATGGGATGCACAGGGAAGATAGATGCCTTTTACATTTTTCATTTTCATTTCATCGAAACCTAAGATCTATTATTGATTTTCAATTTTAATTTGTTTTAAATTTCATGGAATAGCTAGTTTCACACATGCCTATGATGGTATTGGCAGGAAATCATGACATAGAAACATAAGGGGGAGGCATCAAACTTGCATCTTACAATGCTATATTCACAATCCCATGTAAGTAATTTGGATCCTACAATAATTTGTATTAATATTTTAACACCAAAGGGATACACTTGTGATTCTAGCATCATATACTGACTACAACGGAACCAATAAGTTATTTGATGTTATAATCCATTGACTTGGTGATAATATTACCGTTCGTTGATTCTTAAGAGTAGAGTAGTATAAGTGGCTGAAGAGAGATGGAATTATTAATAGTAGAGCAGTATAAGTAACTGAAGAGAGATTTGATGCATGTGGATCAACTAGTTACTCCATGGCTAAATGGCATAGCCCTTGATATAATAGATACAAAAACCATCACCAAGAATTTGAATATATGAGTCAACATATGGAAGACATGCTTTGCCAGTATGGATTTGACATTGCTTTTCATGGAAATGTAAGAGACCATTAACGCATGGCTATGGTATAAGTATTCCAATTATTTTCTATCTTTTCGCTATTTTGTTTTTTAAATTTAGTAGATATTTGTTAAAATTATAGGTTGAGTTGTGTAATGTGCACAATATAGGTGTTTTAAGAGTTTTATAGCCTGCTAAATCCATAAATACAAGAAAACAATACATTTTAAATAACCAAAATCACTCGCCAAATTGTAGCCAAGAAAACCAAAAACTTAGAATATTTTGTCATCGCTCTTATTATCTACCAATATGATCATAATTACATATAAAATTTATTAGCCTATATTATATGTTCTCTTAAGCTCTTGAACCTTGTGTATCACACTATAGGTGACTGCATAGGAGAGAATGAATCGAGTTTACAAGTATAGGTTGGATCCATTAAACCCTATCTATATCATATTGGGAATGGAGGAAACATTGTGATCCAGGTGGATATTGGTGGCCACCTGCCTATTCCACTTGGGGTCCCACCATTGCCTCTTTCATTTTTTTAGTTTTGACACAACTTACTATTTTTCAGCAATTTTTCGAGTCTTGAACTTCCAGAGCCATTCTGAGCACCTAAACAACGTTTTTTTGGGAAAACCTAGAGCAACATATTTCCATGGATCAATTTTGTTCACATAAAAAGTTGTATTCCTTGGATATATATTTCTAACAAGGTATGGTGCATGTCAAGCTGATATTGTATGCTAAAGTTACGTCCCTGGGAAGTTGAAACACCAATTTATCCAAACGGGGCCCAAAGTTTTGGTACTTCATCTCCTAGGGTTAGGATATTGAATTTTTAGGGTTTTCCATTGTTTCTAAATAATAAATAGACCCTTGAGCCTCATTGTAACTCATTTCAGGGTCCTGTAGCTATGAAATCTCTTCTCAGAGATAAACTACTAGTGCCCTATCTAGTTTATTTCCATTCTTTCTGTAAGCCAATTTTAGTTCTTTGATATTAATGAAATGAAGTGTTATTTTCGATGCATATTTGTATTCATGGTTACATGTGTCTTCTATTACGTTCCTGTATAAATCTAGATCAGTGGTATCAGAGCAGTCTACTTTTTCTCGATCCTTCTTTGCATGTCCCCAATGAGGTTGGGGTATAAGGAGTTAGGGCTCGATCTAGCTTAAATTTTGAAAGATCATCCTCGCAAACCCGACGGACGCCCATGGGGGACGTAAAGAAAGATGAGAGAGCAGGAGATCCTATCAAAATATTTCTCAAGGATGCCCTTGAAAAACAAAGAGAAGGGATGATGGATAAATTTTCCTAGATCCTTCAACAACTACCCACCGGCAGTGCATCTACATCCAGCAACCACTCTGGAGGCGTGAATCCCTTTAAGGTACAAGAAAAATTTGAAATTCCCATATTTGAGGGTCAAATAGATGTATATGTCATAGAGAGATAGCTGAATCTATTAGAAGAATATTTCTTAGTTCATGACTTTTTCGACTGGGAGAATATTATTTTCTCACTCCTCAAAGCTACCCCCCATGCAAGGACTAGTGGGAAACCTACTATGAGAAAAAGGACGAGATATAATCCTATTTGTTCTCAGCCATACCCACTTGGAATTATTTCTGAGATGCCATCAAGGAAAAATTCTATCCCATGGGTAGCTATGAGGACAAGTACATACAATGGACCATGTTGTGGCAATAAAGGGATCAAGATGTGCATGAGCTGACGAATCTGTTCCATGCCCTATGCAAAAATTTGGGTATCAAATATTCAGAGAAACATTTGGTCCTAAAGTATCACAGTTATCTGCACAGATACATTCATGAGGAAATGGAGTTCCTCAACATCTCCTCGCTTGGTACGACATACTGGTATGCTGCCAAAATTGAGCAGAAATTCAAACAGAAGAAGCGAGACTTTGGATATGGGAATCAAGAGAAAGGGAAAGGTGTCCCCAAACCACAGCAAAAAGGACAATGTCAAGCCATGGTAGCCCAAGACAACCTCACAAAGCCACAAGAAAAGAAAAACACCGCGAAGCCAAAGAAGGACATGGGAAAGTGGTGGGAGTTCCATAAGAGCTCCACTCACAACACAAGTGAGTGTCAGGGCAAGAATTTATTGGTGGCCAAGATGAGGACTTCTAAATCAGATGCATGCTCTAACTCCGAATCAGAACCTGACAAGAGGAATGAGAAATGGAAACAGATTATTGATGCAGATCCCAACGCCATTGTTACCACTGCGAATATCCAAAAGGGGGAACCCGAAGATCTAGAGGAGGCGGAGCATCTCTTCCACTCCCAAATGTGAGTAAAGGGTTCCCCACTACAGTTCATTGTCGAAGATGGGAGACAAAAGAACCTCATTTCAGCAGACACCATGAAGTGGTTGGGCTTGCCGACCACAACACACCCACAACCATACACCATCGGGTGGCTTCACCAAGGACGTTATCTCTGTGTCAGCCAACAATGTTGCCTTCCCTAGAGCATCAATCCCTTCATGAATGAGGTATTCTGTGATGTTGCTTCTCTTGATGTTTCTGATGTATTATTATGCCAACCATACTTGTGAAAGAAACATGTTCTATTTGAATCCTGGCCTCACACTGTTATTGTTACTTTGGGAAATAATATATATATAATACCAAATCTACCACTACCTACCATTATCTCTTTGGTTACTGTAAAATAATGCAGTAAGCTCATTTCCCAAACTAGCAAAATTGTTTTCCTAATGATCCGCCCCCAGGGAAAGAAGAATATTGTGGCCATGACCTCTAGACATGGCTTCTCTAAAATACAACAACAAATCGACAAGGTCGTGGAGGAGTACGAGGACATCTTCATCTCACCCACAATGGTGCCTCTGCACTGTCAGGTCAGGCACCCCATTGATCTGACCCCCGGTGCATTGCTATCCAATGGACTGATCTATCAGTGCTCTATTCTGGAGAACGATGAAATCAAGAGGCAGATTTAGGAGTTTCTGTAGAAAGGTCACATTCGGCCAAGTTCATCGCCCTATGGGAGCCTGATCGTGTTAGTACAGAAGAAGGGTGGCACTTGGAGACTTTATATTGACTATCGGGCAGTGAAAAAGGTCAATGTCTGGAATATGTACCCAATCTTACCGATTGATTACCATATAGACCAACTGAAAGGGGAAAAATATTTCAGTAAGATTGACTTGAAGTCTGGGTATCACTAGGTACCAATCGAACCCTCTGATGTGTGGAAGACTACCTTCAAAGCAAAGGAGGGCCTTTTGAAATGGTTGGTCATGCATTTTTGGTTGAAAAATGCTCCCACAACCTTCATGAGGTTGATGGACCACATCTTGCAGCCATTCACCAACTCATTTTTACTGGTATACTTGGATGACATTCTGATCTTCAACCAGACTTGGGAAGAGCACCTCCATGACATCCAAAAAGTCCTCCAAACACTATGGCAACGCAAGTTGTGTGCCAATTTGGAGAAGTGCACTTTTCGCATGACCCAAGTTCAATATCTGGGATACATTATTGATGAAAGGGGGGCCCATGTGGATCCACAAAAGATCCAAGTAATTTGGGATTGGCCAGCCCCAACCACTCTAACAAAGCTTTGTAGCTTTGTGGGTCTTGCTAATTTCTACCACAAGTTCATGTTGGGATTCTATCATATCACTTTGCCCTTGAGTCAAGTAACCAAGGGAGGAGCAAAAGAAAAACCTTTTTGGTTGAAATCTCAACAGAAGGTTTTAGTATAATTGAAATATCACCTCTATTATTCCCCAATACTCACATTACCATACTTGCAAAAACCATTTGAAATTAAGATAGGGGTGAAAATGTGAAGTTGGGAAACACTTTTTGCCCTTTTTTGACGTTGAAAATTGTAATTTTCTATGATTTTCAACTTCAACTCCACTAAACTCATATTTTTATTGCAAACTATGCTTTGACATAAAAACAAGAATTGTAGAGAATTGTCTTACCTCCATACACATATTTTTTTAAAAAAAAATATTGACATATAGAGGGGTAAATTTCTTGTTTACTAACTGCATATACTTGAAATTTTCAGGCAAACATAAATAGTCACTTTATCATCCTTTACTTTTTTTTAGGGAAGGTTATTCATTTTTTGGAAAAAAACCATAGCATCATAATCTGCATATATTGGGCTAGTGCACTGGGACTATTTTTCGGTAATTTTTGGATTAAATCACTATTTTTTTATTATTTTTTTTGAAATGGACGAAGAAAAAAAAACGGTGATATTTCAGTACATTTTATCATCCTTTGATTTTCTTTTCAATGTGATCGTCAATAAGAAAAATGAGAGTACCCTTTTGAAGTAGACGGGGAGAGGAAGTGCGGTATGATTTTTTTTGAATTTTTTTGGTGTCCTCATTTGAAAGTTATTGAATTTTCATTCGGTGCAATTTTTTCGAACAATGAAATTCCACGGTGACACAATTTAGTAAAAAAATTAATAAAAATTTGAATTTTTTAATGAAACTCCACAAATCTCATATCATCAGAAACTAGATTCAAAGATGAATCTAATGGTACTTTGTCCAACATATAATTGTAGGTGTTACGCCCCTCCGAAGTTGCGGGTTCTGACAGCTACGAAGTCTGTGTGTTTTTTCGTTGACCGAAAACTCTCGGACGAGATAATCTCTCGGACGAGAAATTTCTCAAACTCTCGACCGAGAAATTTAAAACTAGTTTAACCCGCCTAGAGTTAGATTTACCGCGCGTGGAAACTGCGGATCGAAAGTTAAAAAAACTCTCGGACGAGAGTTTTCACCCCGAGAGTTTCCGAGAGTTTAGAAAACTCTCGGCCGAGAGTTTAGAAATATATTTTGGAAATAATATATATATTTAACATTAAAATAAAATGCATAATATGTATATTAATGTATTTTATTTATGCACTACATTTTAGATATTGAAATGCTTTTTGTTATTTTTTTGCATTAAATTTTTTTTAAATATTTGTTAATATTATTTAATCCTAAATATTAAAAGATTTTATGGATGTGTGAACACTTTTTAGTTGCTCCCTCATCTAAATATTTTCATAGGTAATTGCAATTGAATGTGATAAAATGAAATGTCTAGATTGTGAGAAAGGACAGAGATTTATAGCTCTAGGAGGAAGCTCCTTCAGAATGGCTTGGGCAAGTAGGGAAAGTATAGAATGGCTTGGGGAAGTAGGGAAAGTATTGAATGTTGCAATTATTCCCACCCAAGTCCTTTTCACGTTGTACTCATAATTGATGATGATGTATGGGAAATAGAGAAATAAAGGAAAATTCGGTCACCCACATCATTTCCACATTGTAATAAGAATTGACGATGTCGTATGGGAATAGAGAAATAAAGGAAAATTCGGTCATGTGGAATGGTAGACGCTAGTCAACACAGTTGGGAGATGAGAGCACACACTTTCTCAAGGGGAGTCATTCAATGATTGATGCATTCAAGCATTATTCGTAGAAAAAGGGAAGTCAATGACATAATAATCACATCGTAGTGATGACAACTATGCATTAAGAGTGTGTGGAAGCATTGTTAGTGCACACTCGTAACTAGTCTGGAAACATTGCAAAAAGTAAAAAACAACCACGTTAATAAGGTAGGGTGATTTGTTGATTCTCGCACAAGTGGAGATGTTGGTTACTCCGGAACTTCTCTTGGTTTTCAAAGGTGGAGATCGTTTGGGTGGACTTTGGATTCCCATGAAATTTATTAGGTGGAAGTGTAGTGCACTATGGATTCCTACCGATTTCATGTGGAGGCATTATGGGCTTTGGATTCTTATGGTGTAATCGGGTGGAGATTCCAAGATTCCCAAAGGAATCTTGGGATCGTGCGAATGCCTTCCCAAAGGTTTTTTGTTTCCATGAGGCTGAGGGCGAGCATTTGGGGGTTTCAAGTTAAGCATAGCTAAAATCCTATCCTCATTCCCATTAGCTTTCTAGTCATCTTCATGCCATTTCTCGGTGAGGACAATTTCTTTGATATTCTCGAGAACCACTTTCCATATCTCTTCAATTTGTCGATACTCATCTCTGAATGTTCTCCAATTTCTTTCTTTCCGGGCGACCCATATGAGAAATCCCATAAAGAGTCCCCACACTATGTTAAGAACAAGGCTTTTATACCCTCCTTTTCTCCGGACTTCAATTGTATGCTCGAGGCTCTTGTTGTCCCTATCCGTTTATTGTAAGAGGGACGAACTTTTTTTCCACAAGGTCTCGGCGACATAGAAGTTATTCAATAGGTGTTCCAATGTTTCTACATTCTTCTTACACATAGTATATGTCAGTCGGCCATGCATTCCTTTCTTATGCAGCTGATCCTAGGTAAGAATCTTTCAATGACTAAGTAGCCACAAAAAGTATTCAATTTTCGGCCATTTTTTTCCGACCATATTTTTTTTCCAAAGTGGTACAACTACATTATGAATGTTATTTGATTTTATGTAATGGCCTTCTTGTATTGTGAACATGCATTTCGTGCAATACCCCCATATGAGTATATCCTCTCGTGTTGCTATTGCTAATTTTCTAGATTTAAGTTCTTTCACATAGTTTTCCCATTGACAAGTTTCGGAGCATTCTTCCATCGGTATTTTAGCTTCCATTTTCGCCATTGAAGCTCTCGTCCCTTCATCCAAAAAATTGTGCTATTGTCTTAGTATTCGGCTTTGTTAGTGAATAGGAAAATCTCCCCTAAATCAATCTCATCGAATATTTTCTCCCTGTTGTTGTCATGATTCCTCCCAAAAGCTGGGCAATGTCGCCTCCTCTAATTTCCCAAAAATTGTGTTCTCGAATGAGATATCTATTTAGTGCTATCAAGTTTCAAATAATGGATCCTTTAGGGGGTCATTTGAACTTTTAATTTGCTTACAATATTTAAGGAAATTTCATTCTTCTATTCCGAGATAATTTTCCACAAATCTCTACCCCATTGTATCCATATTTACCGAGATTAGCTCCCATAACTTGATTTAGCAAATATGGATCTCTTAACCCCAAAGCCTCCCGGTCCTTTTTATTTTCGTAAGCTTATCCCATGAAAGGAGAACCCATTTACGGGCTTGTTGAGATCCTTGCCATAGGATGTTTTTAAACGTCTTAGCCATATCATTACAACAGATTTTAGGCGTTTCCAATCTAGAGAGTTGATAGATGGGAATGGATTGTAAGGCTGTTCTTAACATAACAACTCGACTCGGAGCATTAAGCACCTAAAATGCCCAATTTTGAAGTCGAGCTTATATGCAATTAATGAGATATTTCCACCGAGAGACCCGAAGAGAATTTAGATTGAGAGGGATTCCTAAATATTTCATAGGGAAGGATCCGATGTTGAATCCCAAGGTAGGCAATAGGAATCTTTGGGAGAGAATATTAGTATTAAATATAAACACATTTTATTTGTCATTATTGATTTAAGAGTTCCGGAGGCTTCCATGATATCTTTAAGAATGGATAGAATTGAACCTTAGATTCTTTTAGAGTGGCTTGACGAGAAGAGCATAAAGTCATCGCAAAGCTGTTGGTGCGAAAGTTTTAAACCCGCCCCCCCAAAGATTAAGGCCTTTAAGTTGACCTCCTTGGATCTTACTTTTAATATGTCAACGAAGGCCTTACGCGCAATAATGAAAAGGAAGGGGGAAAGTGGATCCCCTTGTCTTAAACCCCGAGTAGCATTAAAGGGAGTTGAAGGAACTCCGTTAAGAAGAATAAAGTAATTAGGAGAAGAAATAAAAGGCATTATCCAATAGATCCATCTTAAATCAAATATCCAAACACCTCAAGAATAGCTTTAAGATAATTCCACGACCTCCGGACAAGGCTCCTCGCACGACAACAACAAATGGATAAGGTTGTGGAGGAGTACGGGGACATCTTCACCTCACCCATAGGGGTTCCTCTCGCCTTTGTCGAGGTCAAGCACCCGATTGATCCGACCCCCTGAGTGCGCCGCTACCCAATGGAACGATCTATCGGCGCTCGTTCCGGAGAATGATGAAATCAAGAGGCGGATTCATGAGTCATTGCAGAAGGTCACATCGGACCAAGTTCATCACCCTATGACAAAGAAATGTATTCCATTGTGCAAGCTCGTTGACACCCTGGTTTCACCTCCATCTCAAGAAAGAACAAAGGGGAGAAAGGCAACAAGCCTCCGAAACCCTCCACCAATACAACCCCCCACCAATATCGCCTCGACCCAAAGAAACAACTTTGAAGTTCGAGCAATCTTGACTCATTGGAGCACCTTATAGTCTCCCTGGGCCCCCCACCGATCAAGATCCGTCATTATTAAGTCAATCTTTGATTACAACCAACGCCCGAGCATAACCTCGGATTCAATCCACGCCCACGCACCGCAACACAAACCATAATCCTCTCCCATTCGGATTAATACCAAATTTGTTGGTATCCCGTGTTTTTGACGAGTTTGGCAAATCAAAAGACAAGGCAACATCGGAACCAATCTTTAGAGTTCTAGGATCTAGTCCTCCTTGTTCTCGGAGAGGGATCTCTCAAATATTTGTTTGCAAAGGTTTATCTTGTTTGCTTTGGTTATGGATTTTAGACTAGTTATTACGTGCAAATGTTTGTTTGGTTGGGTTGAGTTGATACAGACAAAATATGAAAGGTCTAGGAAAGATAGACGAAAAAGAGGAAATATCCGGTTCATTGGGCAATGGAGTCCAAATAAGGTCATAACAAACTCTTCAAGGGATATGGGATATCAAAGGGCAAAATCTAACTTGGCCACAGGGATCCTTTGTTTTGGAATGAGATGGACATTAATGATTTGGAAAAAAGAAATTTAATTCTCAACAAAGGGAACTTGAGAAACATTAACTTATCAATAAAGAGATATTTGATAGACAAGGGCTAACCATGAATTCTACAAACATTCTTTAAGCAAATAATGATTTCAAGACAACTTTTAAAATGAAATCTAAGATTCGGGAACACCCTATTTCCTCAAAGATTTTATTTTAAAGGATTTAGAAAACATAAAAGATTCATCGATAATTGCATTCATAGAAGAGGGAACACCTAAATAACATCTATGTTTGCAACTATAAAGACCTTCAAAACAACCGTTTAAGCTGGGAAAAGGGTAAGATCAAAACCGACCTCTTTGGTTAACTCAAGACAATGGTACTTCGAAGGGAGATTTCAATAACGGCTTTCAAGTGATGGCGAGACAAGCGGGGAGAACCATAACATGATGAAACCTACTATTTAAGCTATCAAGGAAATAAACGAGCATGAAGACTAAAGAGAAGGTTTAAAGCCTCTAAAATACTTCAGCAGAAGAAAACATCAAACGAGTGAAGGGTGAACAGGTCTAAGGTGCTTCCCGAGAGTCATTTCTTAGCCTAAAACTTTCGACCCTACTCGTAGTAAGAAATTATGGAACATAATGAAAACAAGGGAAAAAAACATTTAACGATTCGAGCACTTCACCAATGACCAAGCTCATGGATCCAATGATAGAGCCTTCTCGAGAACAGGACATGCAATGGTATCATCAAGACATCCAAGACTCCAAATTATTTTCAACTTCAACGAGACTTGTATATTTATTTCGGAGAGTTTCAATATTACAACTTGTGATCAAACAACAACCAACAACCCCCCTCTCATCTCATGCGAAGTATTTATAGGAAGATGAGGAGGTGAGAACTAACAAAAATATCTCGTGAACCATTAATACGGATTAAATGACTTCTCGGCCTCTTGAGGGGTTCGATGGAGAAGTGTACTGGGTGTATCACTCTGTATTAATGTTTTACAATAAATATCAAAGCTCGGTGGGAGCTTTATTTGACTTTGAGGCTCGCAGTACGTGTGTGGAGTGACTCACGAGATATTTTTGCATTTATTATCTTGCGAAGTAACTCCTTTGTCTGCTGCTGGAGGTGAATATTTGATTTTCTTCAATAAGTTCGTCCCCTGTTTGAATGCTTTGAGGCAACGTGTGGCTCCCGTGGTAGTCGAGGAATCAATTTGCCTCAAATGCAGCGTTGGAAGTCTTTTCCGTCATCAAAACATTTATGATTTTCTTTTAAACTGTGTTTTAGATTGGGGATTAGGCTTTTGATATTCAACCTTAGCCGTGATCCCCAAATTTGTCTTCAATCTTCAATCTCCGTGTGTCTGTCCTTCAAAACTTATACTCTTTTTAAAAAAAACGCATTAAAACGCAGGTGTCTTGTCAATGTGCGAGAGCCGCACGGGGATTTTTAGGATATCGGCGCCCATGGAACGCCGATCAAACATTCAAATGAAGCCTCGAGCGAATGGTTCTTTTCACGGAGCCGAAGGCACGGGACTCGTCATTCCCAACCCCCGGCTTTTCTTCAATATAATGACGAAGACTCTTTAAAACCCGCATAAAACATAAACTCATAAAGAAATCCTGCGTTTTTTTAGGTTTAAAGCGCCGGATGGCGGGGGAAAGGAGCATAGCCGTTGGATGAAAACATCCCAACGGTGGAGATCTGCGCAAAAAGGAAAAGGAGAGCGGGGAGAGGAAAACAGGCGGGGTGGCTTTGGACCGTCTGATCTGGACACGTGGACGGTCCAGATCTAATCGGAGGATCGCAATCGAGGAGGTCACTTAACAACATGCGATTGAAACACTGCGATTGAAACTTTGCGATTGAGCGCAGGCCGTTGATCTGCAGATCAGATCGACGGCGGAAAATGAATCAGAGGGTTTTCGAAACGGGGGCAAGACTTGTGATCGGAGGGAATAAGGACCGTTGGATCTTTGGGAGGATGGACGGCTAGGTTTAAATCGGAGGACAGTGGAAAGGGCTTGCGATTAGCGATCAGGCGATCAGTGCGATCAAGCGATGACCGTTGGATCAGCAGGAAATGAACGGCCCAGATTAAATTGGAGCCATCGTAATCGGGAATGAAACAAAAACGCATGCGATTTGAAACTTGCGATTAGGAACTTGCGATTGAGCGTTGGCCGTTGATCTGAGGACCAGATCAACGGCAGGGAATGAATCGGAGGGATCGTAATCGGAGGTCGCAGAGATGGGCATGCGATTGCGCAATGAGGAAAAGTTGCGATGCGATTGGCACCTGGGGTCCTTAACACTTGGTCCCGGGGGAAGTCATATGAAAACAGGGGCAGGGGAAACTTTAACATACAAGACCCAATCGCATCGGAACTTTGATGCGGGTCTTTTTGATCTACCCATTTGATTTCTCCGATTGCGATTGCGTAATTGGTCTTTCAATCAACCCATTTAAAATATTTCAACATGTGTTTTTAAGTTTTCAACTTAAAACATTTGGAAAGTGGGTTTTTGGATTTATAAAGGACAATATGATCGGAGAGGGATTTTTTTTCAATGGTTTAGCGCCTGGTTCTGGGGAAAGGGCATTGTGGGGGGAAGTGGTTTAGGACTTAGCCCAAGGGGCTTAGGTCCATAGCAATAAAACTTTGATTTTTTATGTGAAATTTCAAGGATTAAAACGGATTTGGGGGGTGCCAAAATAGTTAAAAAGTGAGTTTTTAACTATGAAAGGGGAAATTTTCATAAATGGAGGGAGAACTTATGAAAAAGTAAAGGAATAATATGGAGAAAAAAGGGAAGAAAATGACGGTTTCTTCAGCAGTTTGTTATACGAAATTAGCAGATTTTTCTGAGTAAAAAATGGGACAGCAAATGAGGATTTTGGACAGAGGCATGAGGCCTAGAAGGAGTCTTTAAGAGCCAACAATTTTTAGTGATAAAATTTGTTCCTTGGAGGCTCAAAAAGATCTTAGCCACCTTTTGGTATAACAAAATATTATAGGTGGCTAACACCAGCCACACCTCACTGCAAACTTCTCAATGCACATAAATGCAAACAGAGCAGCCATCCTCAACCACTTCAAACAATCCTCTGGAGGAGATCCTAGGCGATCTAGATCTCCAAAAGGTCAATGGGAAATGGTCCAAACTGGGAGTCGATGCCATTCCCCAAGAACACTTGGAGAAGATAGAAATGGCATACCTGCAGCTGGAATACATCAACCAAAATGCAGCCAAAAGGCAATGGGGAAATAGCAACCAAATGGGCATTCAATCCAACCTGGATTTGGATCAATACAAGCCACAAGGACCAGGAAGAAAAAGAGGGCGCAAATCCACAAGACACCAAATACAAGAACCAGGCAGATGCCTAATCAATGAAGGAAAAATCAGGGCCTTGGTCCTATCTGCTCCAAAGGTAGCTCAATGAAAATCAAAACCTGGAACATCAGGGGGCTCAACGACACCACCAAAAGAAGGATCTCGAAAAACCGCTTATTCTCGCTACACCCAGACATCATACTTCTTCAAGAATCAAAATTCTCTCCCAAAGGCACAAAGACACTCAAAAAACTTGTTTCCAACAATCATCACTGCATAAGCATAGATGCTATCGGTCAAGCAGGAGGGTTACTCACGTTCTGGAACAAAAGAAAATTCTTCTTGCAGAATTCTCTATCCACCAAGCACTCGTTATCGAACATTTTCAACATGCCAGACTCAGGGCAATCGATCTGCATCACCAACGTGTATGGACCCCAACGAATCCAGGAAAATAACTCGAGGAAAAAATGGCGAACCTCTAGCAATCTTTGATCAAAGAAGGGCCCAATGATGAAAGAATAGCTCAAGAATCAAATCTGCAAAGGCAATGGGAAGAACGGTTAAAACAAGAAGAGCTATTATGGAGGCAGAAGTCGAGAGTGCAATGGTTAAAACAAGGAGAACGCAACACTAGTTTCTTCCATAAGTCAACCATCCAGCATAGAGCACATAATCGCATCCTCTCCCTCAAAAAAGCTGATGGCGATCAAGTTTATAAAAGGGAGCATATAGGTTCTGAACTCAACTCTTTTTTCACTTCTCTTCTCAGCGATCCCATTCAAGATAGAACCCGAGCCATCAATGAAATTATCGCTGCCATTCCCAACTTAGTTACAGAGGAGCAAAACTCCCTCCTTATAAGAGAATTCACTGAGCCGGAGATTGAAGAAACAATCTTCAACATGGCCTCGAACAAGGCTCCCAGACCAGACAGCTTTACAATCGAATTCTTTAAAGCTTGCTGGCCCATTATTAAGGCTGACCTTCTCAACCTAGTAAGGAACTTTCATAGAACCAAGAAAGTTTTGCTTGCCATCAATGCCACATTCCTCACCTTAATTCCCAAATCAGACCAGGCTGACTCCCCCGACAAGTTTCGTCCCATAGCCCTTTGTAATGTCCTTTACAAAATCCTTTCCAAACTGATGGCTAGCAGACTTAAATATGTCCTCCCCTCAATCATTTCTCAGGAACAAACTGGCTACGTTGAAGGTAGGCAGATCACTGACAACATAATCCTCACTCAGGAAGTGTTGCATTCTCTCAAAACAAAAAGGACTCCAGGTATGCTTATCCAGCTTGACCTTTCAAAGGCCTTTGATAAAATCAGCTGGCACTATATGAGAGCAATCCTCTAGGCTTTTGGATTTAGTCATCAATGGACAAATTGGATAATGGAACTGGTCTCAGGTGCTTTCTTTTCAATGCTACTGAATGGAGGACCCCTTCAACCCTTCATTCCGTCCAGAGGTATAAGGCAAGGAGATCCCCTGTCTCTGTTTCTCTTCGTAGATGATACAATGCTCATGGGTGCCCCCACAGTGCAAGAAGTTCGAAGCAAAGTGCTAAAGACACTCTCGGATGGATGATTAATGTGGGGTAATTAGGTGTTTAAAAGTTACCTTTTTACATCTCAACATTTTGGTGTCGTTGCCGGGGAGAGTGTATGCCATTTTACAGGAGTAATGCATAGCTGATTTCCTTCTGCCCGTGGAGAGTTGGGTATTAAAGACAAAAGGTAAGAACCTGCGCACTGGGCAAGAAACATACTTTCTCGCAGCTCGCTTCACAGTAGAGGTAAATAAGCTTTTCTTTTGGGTAGGAATGAATAATTGTTTCTTTTGAATTAATAAACCAATTAAGCGAAACAATAACCCTCCCAAAGCCGAAAAACCTAAGGGGCCGGTGACCCTTGGGCGCACGACCTTTATTGATGAAATCTTGAAGAAAATTGAGTCTTAGCCATCCGTAGGATTTAAAAGAACTACTTCTAGACAGCCTACTAGTTCCCTTCATGCTACAGAATCACCATCTGAGGCCTTCGCTGAGATATACAGTCCAACTAAGGGAATTAAGCAAGATTCCCAAGAAATTGAGAATCCTTGAATAAGTTTCCTGCAAGAAGGGAACGACATCAACCTCCAGGAAGGAGAAGGGGAAACAGGAGAAAACACAAAATCACCTATTAAAATTACTCAGACAATAAACAGCCCAAATAGGGGAAGTGTTGTTCAACCTATTCAAAACCAAGGATTTGAGTCACCTCAAACAGTGGGACAACAGGGAATACCGATTCCGGACAGAGGAAGTGCTGTAAAAATCATTTCCACCCCTATTCGCCAACCTAGAAATTCCCTGGAGATCCCAGAAGGGTATTGGCATATTTTTTATCAAATGGCCCAGAACCAAAACCCGAACCAGCAGCAAACCTCTACGCTGCAATACCCTATAGTAGACACTACAGTTAACGCACCCATGAAAGCTATCCCTCTCCAACATATTCATGTACCTTTCATGGTCTAACATCAGAAGATCCAGATGTGTTTATGTTTGAATTTGATGTGCTGTGTAGAGGATACGATTATACCACCGACCCCCAAAAACTATTAAAGTTGTTCCCTTCTACGTTAAAAGGAGCAGCACTAAGATGGTTTATGGGATTAGGTGGAGGTGTCATAACAGATTGGGACCATATGAAGACTGCATTTTTAAAGAAATATCAAGACTATTGCAGGTCACGAGAAATAAAATATGAGATATTTCAGATGACAGCCAAACCCAGTGAGACCTTGGAAGAATATGTGGAACGATTTCAGTACAATCTTCAAAGATCACCCTATGCTTCTTCACCCTTACCTGATAACGTTTTGAAAACTGCATTAATTAGGGGAATGAAATATCAGTGGGTTGAGACATTAAATCTTATGGGAAAGGGTGATATATATCAAGAAAGCTATTCTGACATTGTTGATTTGTGCATCAGGTGCTCGAGGGGTAATAGAAGATTGAAATCAGCTGAACATGACATAGTTACAAGGGAGAATAAGCCCTCTAATGAAGGTGTGACTCGTGCAAAGATCGGAAATCTGTTAGAAAATTTTAAGACAGACATACTGGGGACGTTAACAACACAGTTTGATATCATGCAAGCCAAGCAGAAGCAGGCAGAAGCAGAGCAGAATCTTGCAATATTCTATCCTAGGTGTAGAAAGAAACATAGCCACAAAGAATGCCCATTTGATGTGGTTAAAGTCTGTGCCATTTGTACAAGAGATCACCCTACAGAAGGATGCCCATCGCTTCCTGGCTTAAAAGCAGTTTATAAAGAGGCAGAAGAGGAATCAGAAGTGGTGTGTCTGCTTAACCAGCGCCGACAGTGGCAGCCACGACCATCAGGTATGTCAAATGATCCATTTTATTTTCAACCTCAATATAATGCTCAACAGTATAGCGGTATGTGGCAGAATCAATCACCATTTCCTAATTGGTCACAACAACCATTCCCTCCTACATGTTGGCCCAATCAAACAAATCAGAATAATTGGCCTAGCTTTCCTTTTTGGCCACCATTTTGGCCTACACAATGGTCCCCTTCTACTTCTCAGAATCAGGCCTGGCAGTCAAACTGGAAAAAACCTTCAAATCAGCCAGTAGGAGCTATCCCTCCCTCTCAACCTACACTGCCAGCGCCTTACCCAAACCCCCAGACTAATTTAAGACCTTAACTCCCAGCCCAACCCAACCCGAACCCAAACAATAGACCAGTTCAGTCTGTTCAAATAACAGAACCTCCTGAAGTAGAAACTGAACTAACGGAGTGTAACGATCTTCAATTAAGGTCTAGGCGTATAGTTGAAACAGGGAGAAATAATGATGAGAATATTGAAAATCCGTTACTGGTAGAACAAACAGAATACAATGGGAGTGAAGTTCAACAACAGAATCAACATCAAGATCAACAACAGAATCAACAACAACAAGGAATAACTTCCTCTCCACCATTCCCAAAACGATTGATCTTCCTCCGCCCATTAGAACAGCCTAATTTTGATCTTCTGGGAGAGTTAAAAAATTTATGTATCAGAATCCCTCTCCTCCAAGCCATTCAAGATATTCCTATATACGCAAAAACCATTACTTGGAATTATGCATAAAAAAACCAAAGAGGAGAGTAACAACCAATCCCAATGTTCAAATAGTCTGTACCTTATCTGATTTATTAGATCAGGAATGGAAACACCTATCAAGTACGAAGATCTAGGAAACCCTATAGTAACAGTTCAGATCAATGGCCAATCATTTCCTAATGCTTTAGTTGATCTAGGAGAAGAAATCAACATTTTAACAACCACTACCTGTCAGAAACTTGGCATTACATCACTTGAACCAACAACAACCTTGTTGGAATTGGCTGATCGATCAGTAGTTAAACCAGAAGGCACCTTACAAGATGTCATGGTATCTGTAGATTCTTGGGAGTACCCTGCTGATTTCCTAGTTATTAATCCAAAGAACCGGCTAGATGGACACCCTTTAATTTTAGGAAGACAATGGTTGGAAACTGTCGATGCCTACATTGGATGCCGACAAGGCAACATGACCATAAATAAAGAAATAAATAAATAATAATTAATTAATTAATAATAATAATTAATTATTATATAATTTAATAAAAAATTTACAAAAATTTACATATATACACCACGATTTGTTAAATTACTTACCATTATATTAACACCATTAAAGGTTTTATAAATAAATAAAATAATAATTTAATAAATAAAATTAATAAAATTAAATAAATAAATAAATAATGGAATATTTACTTTTTCAAAGTCAAACTAGTCGTTATCCTAACGGCTAGTTGAGTCATCTCTACATCTATTTATACTTAATGTCTGGATCTGATCTCTCACATAGTCCTGATGATGAACCACACTGGTTGGTTCGAAACGCATCGACCTCGTTCTTTTGCATGTGATTATTACCGAAAGAATTTCTACTAATTTATATTATGGATCACAAAAGCTTAGATTCCAAAAAAACTCTCACACTAGTCACCATTGACGGATCTGGGCATTCCTTTAAGGTTAATGGCCATCGAGTTCGATTATATCGTAAGCTGCTTACCCGTGAATCCTTTTGCCAGCAGTTAAGGGAAGACTCCACCATTGAAATTCTTGCTGAAGGGGAGAATCCCTCTCTCACGCCAGTTTGATAAATTGGTTTTTTTTTTTTTTTTGTACATAATGCATTCTTTTTTTTCTGTTTTTGGTTTCTGTTTTTGAAATTCGTTTCCTTGTTAATACTTCTTTATTTCGTTTGAATTTAGTTTCTTTATAAACGAAAAATAATAAAAATTCTGTGTTTTTTTTGCGTTGCTGTTCCTTTTTAACGAAACAACACTTCTGCTGTTCCTTTTGAAAGGAACAACAGTTTCGCAGAGTGTTTTTGCTGTTCCTTTCAAAAGGAACAGCACCTTCGTAGGATATTTTATGCCGTTCCTTTCGAATGGAACAGCAGTTTCGCAGAGTGTTTTTGTTGTTCCTTTCAAAAGGAACAGCACCTTCGTAGGATATTTTCTGCCATTCCTTTCGAATGGAACAGCAGTTTCGCGCAGTGTTTTTGCTGCTCCTTTCAAACGGAACAGCATGTCCACAGAGCATTTCCTTGCTGTTCCTTTTGAAAGGAACAGCAGTTTCGCAGATTATCTTTGTTGTGAATATCAAACGAAATGCATAAAATTCCATAAGTTCTATCTCCGAACCATCACACATGAAAAATATTATAAATCGGTCATATAATTACTTTAATGTGGTAAATAGCGCAATTACATTAATCTTTTGTTGTCCCTTCACCTCATACTTGAATTATCACAACGCGATTCCCTCATTATTTTGTACGCATCGATTTCAGTAATTACTTAATTTGATTGACTTTATCATGATTGCGCCTGTTTTTTCACCGCCGTCCTATTGTTGTTCCACACATTCCACCTTAATCGACGGTCGAGGTCGACCTTTCATTCGTTTGGGGGGCGGAAATATCTGCATGCAGATCAGATACCCAAAATTTCTTCACCTGTATCTCTGCAATAGATTTTTATGAATTAAAACCCTTGCATTTTCAGAAAATAACGAATTTTAGCGAGCTGTGCACTGTGCTGTTCCATTAAGGTTACTGTGTGTTGAGAACAATTAACGAAGAACAGAAATGGGCGGACGTTCAATTCGCAGCGAACCTCAGACGTTGGTTGTCTCTGATGCTGCACGGGCAATATTAGACAAATTGGGATGGATTACATACTTTATGAGAATGCAGCAACCCAATGAAGCAGTGGCTACTGAATTCTTGTTAAATCTGCAGGAAGGTTCCTCCACAGTCAGAGGAAGGCAGATAGCGGTGACCGATGAGATAATTGCAGAAGTATCCGGCATCCCCGCACAGGGAACTGTCTGGACTCAGAAGAAAATCGGAATTCGGGAGGCCATGCAAATCTTTCAAGATGAAGGACAGAGGCTAATAGTCAAAGGGAGAGGAGTACACCCGGCGTCGCTAGGCGAACCATGGACAGAATTAGCCAGGATCGTGCAGTCTTACATAACATGCGACGGTAGAAAAGACGTGGTAAGACCTCGCCATCTTAAGCTGTTAGCTGTGCTAAAACAAAAATGCACTATCAATTTACCTGCATTCTTAAACTCTTTATTGCATGATATTGCTCGTGGAATTAGAAAAGCAAAGCATGCAGACACGGTGGTCAACCACCATTGCTTGATTCGGCTAATAGTAAGTTACAGCCTCGCCCAGCAGCAAACCAGCTGGGAAGAGCTAATTTCTTCTATTGAAGGAGGGATGGCTTTACCCACTCCGAGACGGAAAAGGATGGCCGGCTCAATATCCGAGCCCTCCACTTACAGACAATCCTCCTGATTAAAACGAAGCAAGAAAGTAACAGAGGAATTCCCGAGCAGCAGTGCTCAACCCCTGCAATTAAACAGCTCAGATGAAGAGGAACAGCCTCGTTATTCGGATGAGGAAGAGGCAAGTTACCATACTGATGGCGAAAAGCAATCAGAGGAGGAAGAAATACATTATTCGGACGAAGAAGAGATCGAAGGAGATTCAGAGGAAGAAGAAGTCGAAGGTGAAATACGGTATTCGAATGAGGAAGGTATTTATCACACCTGTGATGCGAATAGCAGCAAAGAGGATGAAACAGAGCCTGTCGAAAATGTCAACACGAGCCCTCTGCAGGAAGACCAATTGGCCCAGATTTTGGCCAACATGAGCAATTACGCACGGTCTCTGGACCCCAATAGTGACATTAATCAAATGCCAGAATGCTCTGCCTTTGATAGGGGTGTAACTGATGAAACAACAAACCCTAGCGAAGCTAGGGTTGCTTCTACTGAGATGCACGAACAGGAGAATGCGCATGCTGAGCCAACATTTCGATTTGGAAACCCCCAGGAAACCACAGAGTTAACTGAGCAAATGATTCTTGAGGAATCTAATCAAGAGCATGAGACTATGGAACAAGAACCCCAAGAAGAGGTGCAAGAAGATTTCACTGAGGGCACGGCTCAAAGCCCTGCTGAGCAATTAGGGTCAGATGAGCAAACTGTTGTCCCCTTAAGAAAGAAGAAGAGAACAACGGAAGTAGAGAAGCTTCGCAGAGAAAGGAAAAAGCTTCATAATGTGATTGAGCAGCTTAGGCAAACCATTAGGATTTTAAAAATGAAGCAGACACCTAAGCGAACTCCTAAAAGACGAAACTTTGTCATCAAGCGAAGATCGAAAAAGAGAAGGGTCACTGCTAATAGAAACCCTCAGGTAGAAGACGAAACGGTACCAGAGCCTACTTATGAGGACTGGGAGCAGCAAACAGCCGTCCCAACATCAGCTGTTCCAGAAGAAGAAACGGTACGAGAGCCTACTTATGATTTATGGGAGTAGCAAACAGCCGTCCCAACATCAGCTGTTCCAGAAGAACCAGTTTTGAATGAAAACAACCAATCGAGCAGTCAACAAACCTTTAGTGATTCAGAATTAGTTAGACTGCAAGAAGAACTGGCACAGGTTCGAATGGAGAGACAAAAACTGGAAGAAGATACTATCCCAAGGAGGAAATACCAAGAATTACAGCAGCAGATGAAAATTGTTCATGAGGCAGAAGCTGAAGCCCATGAAAAACGTCGAGAAGCAGAGATAAGAGCTGATAAGGTAAGCAACCAATTAAAATTAACACGAAAACAAATGGACATTCTCTGCTCATTATATATTGATGTCTTAGCTTGTAGGTGCCCTGCCAAAAATTATGCTTTGTTTTTGTTAGAAAGGTATTTGCAATTAAAAATCAAGGCAGTTAGGGCTGGCAAATCAATAGAGTTAAGCACTGTAGAAGACCTGATATCTTGCTGCAAGCTTTACGGGGACAAAGTACAGCGCCTGTTGTGTGAGTTTTATTTGCATAATTTAATTCTTGAAAATGACTGTGAATCAAATCCTAGCCCTTTTATTGGAGATGTACAGTTTCAGGCCTTCATTTCTTTTGCTGTAAATCAATTAAAGTGGCTTAAAGCCTATAATGCCTTTGCAAGGCAGGATAATGCATTGGATCTATGGGTCAGAAGTGAACCTCGGGACCCACGTCAATTATGGGCTAGGCAGAAAAGTCTAATGACAAGGAAAGGTGTTACCCAAGCTCTGGGGCCTGTTCATATGTCGACCATTTTGAAAGGGACGAACTATTTTTCATCTATTAGGGACCAGGCCTATGTAGCAGCCAAGATCCGGTGGATAACCTCGAGTCAAAACGTACAAAGTAGGGAGCCATTCAATTATAGGAACTTTGGGCTAGCTGCAGATCGTTTCATTGCCTATGGCCATCTTGTCTTGAAAGAAGGGTCATTTTGGTTAGGGTGTAGGTTCCGCAGCCCCATTGTTTGGTACCCTGCTTTGGATTACAAAGCTATCTATGAGCTTCCCGAGGGGCAGGCAGGACATATTCTCGAAGAGTTAGTTGCATATCATGGTTTTAGACCCTTCAATGACAAACCTTCTCCAGCTTACTCTTTGACGGCTCTCCATGTAAATTATAGTTTTCATGAGGACATGAAAAAGGAAGAGCAGGGGGGTATGTTGGGCATTGAAAGAGGTATGAAATTCTTATGTATTTGTTCATTCTTTCACCATAAACATAATTCAGTTTGTCTTGAAAAGGTAATCTATCATGGTAATTGTAATTAATTTGGAAAGGTTTACATTGAGACTAAAAAGGATAACTAAAGATTGTTTTTATTGTCAAATCAGGAATTCGAAGAGGTGAGGAGCTGTATCAAAGGCGTGGCTAAAAACAGTCTGACTCCTACTCCATTTGCGATGAACCATAGTCAGCTGAAGCCAAGAAGATCTGAACGGATTGCCCGAAAAGGGCAAGAGACAGCTCGGCTCTAAACAAAGAAAACAAAACTGTGATAAAACAAAGGAGGTGCGAATCCCTCAGGATAGGGATCGCTGCATAAACTGATCGTCTTTCTTGATTTGTCTGTCCAAGGATGGAATATAAAGGCGTCGATCTTTAGTGATAGACGACGGTGAACTGTTTTTGTAAAAGACTTATATATTTCCTTTGCAATTAAATTCTCGACTCTCTGTCGTGAGAGAACGATGTCTGTAATGTTCTTTTGATTAATATAAAATCACCAGTTTCATCTATCCTTTAGAATTCTGAGGTAGACCCAGCGGTACTTCACTATGCTGTTGTATTATTAATCTTGGTTTGTTAATGCGCAATGTGTGTTTAAGATTTATTTGCATTACAGAGTTGTTTCATTAATTGATTGAAGTAAACGCTGATCCATTGCTATTTCATTTATCAAACTTATTATTATTTATCAGCGGTGCTGTTCTGTAATTACAGTGAGTTGTTGTTCCATTCATTTATGGATTGCTATTAGATTAGAATTGGATTGTCGACAGGTTTAGAATATCCAGTTGTTCGAATTGCGATTGAATCGTAGTTGCTGTTTCTTTTGAAGAATTGTAATTGCTGTTTCTTTTATGCTGCTGTTCCTTTTGGATTTCATTTCCTTTGAGTTTTTTCCACTTGCTTAGAGATCTCTAAACTGTAGAGGGCAGAGCTAATCGTTCCAGGAGCTTCATAAAACCTTTGACATGTATGGTTATTGAAATGTGTATAAGAGGATAAATTAACTTATAATGAAATATGATGAATCATTAGAGGATTTTATGGATAATTTTCTTCAACTTTGCTACGAATTTTCCAAGGAAGATGTGGATTGGGATTTTATGAATGAAAATTTTCAATATTTAGTTCAAATTTCCTTAGAACCATATGAAAATGAATCTTATATGAGTCTCCCAAATTTTCTTAGTCGTGGGGCAATTAAAATTTCAAAGGATGAACCTACTCTCCTTTTTTTTCCTTGTCTTCCTCCTTTTCCATCACCATATAAAGTAGTCTCATGTACTGGTAGTGAAGTTGGAAAACTTGAGAATCGAACCATTGATCCACTTATCCTATCTTTATTTCCTCCCCATGGACAAGATTGTATCTAGGGAAAATTTAAATGTTCTAATAAATCCATGGAGCCTTAGCTGAAGATTGATGTGCATAATTCAAAACTTGAATCTGATCTAATAGAAAGTATTGTTTATATTTAAGGGTTACCTTTCATCCTCTACAATTTACACCACATGACCCTATGTACCTTGATTCGATCAACCTACTCCAATTGTAGTTTCTCTAGATACTTTTAACTCCCAATTAGTTGGTTTACATGGAAATCAAGTACAAGATGGTTACATTTCACAGGTAGAGGAACAAAAGGATGAAGACACAATTAATCTCTCTTCTTTTTTCAAATTCCTCTATGTCAAAATGATGTTTCTACATTATTTTCTGGTAAAGAATCTCAACATCTTGATATTAGTCAAGTGGGATTCAATTCATTAATCAAGATGACTTGGCTTGGAAAACCATCACCCTAACACCAATGATTCCACTAATATGCATGGTGATGAGTTCCCAAGTACATTATATGATCTCTTATTTCCATAATAAGACTTGGATTTTCAAAGCTTTGACACTGAATTTGATTTGGTTAGAATGGTGGTATCTATCTCTAAACATAGAGAGATGGCAGTTATGTGCATTCACAATTGATATTAAAAGAGGCTAAAGGAATGTCATTTTAACATAAATAAAGAACCTTATAGGTCTAAAACCCTAATCCCAAAAGATCAAACAACAAAAGGTTTGTGGATATTGAGGTGGTTAGTTGGTACATCAACTTCCTGAGGGTACAAATTTTGCATACAATATTTGTTTAGGGTGCATAGTAGGTCGGTAGAAAGAACTATTAAAGGAATACAAATTTTGACCAGGAATAGGGCATGTTATGGCAAATCTTGGCCTCTCAAATTGCCAAAAAACATCATTTAGGACCTCGAAAAGGCCCTGTGATTTTGGGACCCATAAATTATAGAAAAACTGCCAAGAAAATATATAACCATTGAGACAATGGAAGAGGTGGGTGGCAACTGATATCCACCTAGATCACCAGTGTCTATAATGAGATTTTACTTTGTTACCTATGTTAAAGTTTAATGGAAATTTTCATTTTAAGTTTGCACTAGACATGTAGAAAATGTATTTGAAGCATTATATAAATTTAAAACTCGATCCTTATAATGTTCACAAGCATACTCTTTGCTTGTTCCTTAGGTTTAATGCTTCACTTTGGCTTCTTCCTTCAAATTTATTATAACTTAATATATTTAATTCATATTGCATTGAGAGATGCATTTTATAGTTTATATATATGAGAGAGATGTAATGTGATTATGGTTTAAAATTAACAAGTCCGGCGTTCAGCTGCGCCCGACCCGACCTGCGGTGCGGCGTGCACGACTACGACCCGACTCGACCAACGCTCGGTTCGTCTTCGTTTCTGCGCCCAGCGTGCTTGGTAGCAACTCGTGTGCTACCCTTGACTTCTTGCTTGTTCGTCCTTGTTGCTTTTTCGAACTTGGTTGCTTCACTCTCCACTCAGATCATCACACATGCAGAAATAAAACAAGCGATAACACATCAATTCATCATACACATTAACACAGTATGTATGGGGAAAGCTTATTGCTGAAAACCCCACAGCTATTGTGTATATTATAATGGAGAAAACATGTAACAACTCAGTACAATTCTCCTCACAAGTACTCAGTACTATCTCAGTATGATGGTACCTAATGTCGATGTGTTTGGATCTATCATGAAATACTAGATTAGCCGAGAGTTTAATGCAACTCTGGTTATCACAGTAAATCACTGTAGGCTCCAAATGCAACCCGAACAATCCAACGAGGATCTTCCTCATCCAAATAGCCTCGCATGCAGCCAAGCTTGCTGCCATGTACTCGGCCTCTGCTGAACTGAGTGCCACGGACCTCTGCTTCCTGCTGTACCAGGAAACTGCTGTCGACCCAATGCTTAAAACTCCTCCAAATGTGCTCTTCCGGTCTGTTGGGCTCCCTGCCCAATCTGCATCGGTGAAGCCAGAAAGCTTAACTCCATCCTCCTGTCTGTACCACAGACCATATCCCGATGTGCCACTAAGATAACGCAATACATGCTTGCCTTCCTTCCAAAAGAGCTTTGTAGGCTTAACCATAGCTTGCGAAAACAGCTTAACATCATAGCATATATCGGGTCGTGTATTGACCAGATACATAAGCGACCCCACCATCATGCGACTCACTGTTGAAGATCTCGAAACCTTCAGGCTGCTTTATGTACACCTCCTCCTCAATGACAGAGGAATCACGTGGTTCCCAAGGGTTTGATGGCATCATGCATGGTTGACTTCAGTTAGGACTTCAATGGCAGAAGTTTGGAGGAGTTAATGAGATAGATAGTGGAGTTGTGTTCTGTTTTTTTTAGTTGAACTGATTGAGATTAGTTTAACTAGCTAATCAATTAGTTATGAGTGGAGTGAATTAAATATTATTTAATTCATTAATTAGTAACTCATTATTCAACTCAAGAACACATCGGTTCACTACAGTGCATGATCAGTTCAGTGGAGACCAGTGAAAGAGGTAGATGAAAGGGTGGAGTTAGCTATCAGTTGTGACTATACTGTTGCTATTTGCAACACACGGATAGGTGGAGTAAGCCCATGAGGATTGCGCAGTTCAGGCTGGTGGTTTATCTATATAAAGAGGCCATCCCATAGCATTGAAACAAGCAATAGAGGCAAGGCAATTGGCGGTGAGTTTTGAACCGGTAACCTGTTCAAACTGGACACCTGTGGTGTAGGGCGTGACAATGGTGAAGATGGCCCAATCTCCTGTGCCATAGTTCGGCCTCATCATCCCGGCTCACCACTTCTCCCGCCTTGCATGCCATAGCTGCGCAGTCATCTACCTGCAACTGATAAAGGTTCTGAGTTCGAACCCCTATCTTCGGGGTCTCTCCAGTAGTCTTACTACGCAGGAAGGCTTTTCCTTCGCTGAAGACCACATCATACCCCTTATCCTCCAACATCGCTACTGAAATCAGGTTCTTCTTCAATCCGGGTACATGCATGACATCCTTTAGTACAAAGGGTTTACCAGACTCCCTCTGAAAGGATACGGTACCGATACCAGATGCACTGTATCTACCGTCATCGCCCATCTCAATGTGCACACCCAAATCTTTGTTCTCCAGATCTGAGAACAACTCCCGATCTCCCGTCATATGAAATGACGCACCGCTGTCCAAGAACCACACCGATCCCATCACACTTGAAACCAAGCATGCAATCAGTGAAAAGTCAAGCTCGAACTGTGAAGCCAAGGCTTCTCCATATGCAGATCTTCCCGCTTGCTTGTTCTTCTTCTTCTTTGGACAATTGGTAGCATAATGTTCGTGATCATGGCAGTGAAAACATTTCACTTTCGCCATATCTTGCTTCTTGCCCTTAGCTCCAGAATGAGAGGTTTTCTTACCCTTCCCTTTCTTAGCTTTGGACACCAAAGCGCAGTTTTCTTCATCAGCTCCCTTTGATGAAGATCCATCTCGAGTAGTCCTCCTTATCTCCTCCTGCATGAGATCCGCCCAAAGGCGCTCCCATCCCGGTAGCTTCTCCCGACCATTGACACTATCTTGGTATGAGTGCCAAGCCTTCGGAAGACCAAGGAGAGCCAGGTCGACGATGTCCTTGTCTTCGACAGTCACCCCACACTTCCCAGCTCATCTCTGCATTGAGTGAACTTTGTGAGGTATTTGGCGATACTGTCGCCTTTCTCCATCTTGATGTTCCTGAGCTTATCTTTGAGCGCCAGCTTCCTTTGGTCGCTCTTACTCTGGAATAGATCCGTCAAAGCTTTCCACATTAAACATGGAGAAGCCTTTCCATGCAGGTTGGATACAATATGATCCTTGACGCCCTCCAACAGGATCCTTCGACATTTTGCCATCTTCTTTTGCCATGCTTCGACTTCAGCAGGATCAGTGGGCTTTTAGACATCCGTATCCACGAACTCCTTTAGTCCATTATCTTCTAATACTGCCTCCATGCGACCCTTCCATGCAACATAATTCGAACTGCCTTCAAGAGCATATTCGAGTCGCAAACCGTTGAAAGACATTTTCAACTCCGGCACCAAGAAAACAAAACTGCTGCAATCTTCGAATTCCAACTCAAAGCTCAATCGCTCTGGATCTGTGAGAAAAAATTATTTCTAGCACATAGATCGACTGTAGGGGCATTTACTGGATATATCACCTTTCAAAGAAAGGATGGATCCAGAGGCTACCTGGCCCGCATGCAGACTCTGTCTACCGAAATAAGTTTGTAATTATCACTGTGATGATCAATCTCTGCTTTAATAGCTCCGATACCATGTAGAAAATTGCTAAATAATGATTAATTATCCACCGAGACTATCCTGATCACATATCAATTCGAATTCATATGCAACACATAATCTCTTCCACTCAGATCATCACACATGCGGAAATAAAACAAGCGATAACACATCAATTCATCATACACATTAACACAGTATGTATGGGAAAATATTATTGCTGAAAACCCCACAGCTATTGTGTATATTATAATGGAGAAAACATGTAACAACTCAGTACAATACTCCTCACAAGTACTCAGTACTATCTCATGAAGTTACACACAAACTAGCTTGGTTTTAAACAAGTCACGGGTTCAAAACTCAACCACTAATTGCTTGCCTCTATTGCGCAATCATGGCCTGTCTAAATAGAGATCCAAGGTTCGAATCTCCTTGGCTTGACAGCGCAATCATCATGGGAAATTTCCTCCAAGTGTGGTGCAAATCTCATGCACAACTGATGTCACAACTGATCGTTGTACTCACCCTTTCATCTATCTCTTCCACTGGTCTCCACTGAACTGTCCATGCACTGTAGTGAACTGATGTGTTCTTGAGTTGAATAATGAGTTACTAATTAATGAATTAAATAATATTTAATTCACTCCACTCATTACTAGTTGATTATCTAGTTAAACTAATCTCAACTAGTTCAACTAAGTTAAACCGAACACAACTCCACTAGCTGTCTCATTAACTCCACCAAACTTCTGCCACTGAAGTCCTAACTGAAGTCAACCATGCATGTGCTCACCAAACCCTTGGGAATAGCGTAATTCCTCTATCAGATGCATGAGCCACTTCCAAGGCTCGAACTGAAGTGCTCCAAGAGAGTAAACTGTTGTTTAGAGTCCAAATATTATTAAGGGTAAATAATATTTGACTTCCCTATTTTTAGGATAGGCAGTCTAAAAATAGACTTCGACCTATAGGTCCAAAAATAGAGGTCCATCTATTTTTACCAACATGAACAATACTCTGGAAGAATAACATACTGCAACCCCTGGACCACGCTCCATATGTCTAAAAATAGACATAGTCTAAAAATAGTCTTTGCGCCAGAATTTGCCTGCGGGCCCACTTAGTGAAGGCGACTTCATTTCACTAAGCTCCATCACCTTGCTGCATT
Source organism: Pinus albicaulis (assembly GCA_034641835.2). Taxonomy (NCBI): domain Eukaryota; kingdom Viridiplantae; phylum Streptophyta; class Pinopsida; order Pinales; family Pinaceae; genus Pinus; species Pinus albicaulis. The sequence goes on from CM076584.1 coordinate 444,675,006, forward strand.
TTCAACAAATCATCCATCTTTGATGCTTGCAACGTGCTCGGTCTTGGTCCGACTTGGTTATCAAGTTCACCCTTGACATCTTCTACATCTGCAACATCCTTGTGTGGTTCAACCTACAATGTTTGTAATGTGCTTGGTTCGGGTTCAACTTGTTCTTCAAGTTCTTCCTTCTCCTCAACCACATTCTCAAAATTCTTCGGTCTAGCCATATACCTCCTTATAAGCTCACGTTTCATCTCCTTAAAATCAAGCTTGACAAGCTTCCCTTGAAGCATGCGTTGCTCTTCAGCCAATTCCTTTAGCTCCTTTCCATAGTTGTCCAATGTCTTCATAAGTCGGTTGAATTCATCCCGGTTCGTGTCGGATATCCCTTCTGCAAGTATTGCATAAAAGGTCTTCTTCAACTCACGAAACTAATCAACGATTTCATCCGTTCTTCTCAAATATTTTACCAGCCTGCTTCTGAAGTCCTTCGGAATTAACTCTTCCATTCTAGCTCTAGCCCTGACAAATGCCTTGCTTCAGCTAAGGTCTCAAGAGAAACCCCAAATATATAAGTCAGCTTCAACAGCGTCTGCAACCCCTGCAACTCTGTCCATCTTTGATACCAAATGTCACGCCCCTACACCACGGGTGTCTTCTAACCACGTCTTGTAGGCAGGTGCGGCACTGCCGTACTTTTTCTTTTTCTAAATACTCAAGTACCCAGACTACACCTATAGCAACATTCGTTAGTTATATTACAAATGTTCTTTCAATGTGCGGAATAAAACATAAACATCAATATCAAACGACATGTACGCCCATACATACAAGGGAGGGGCAACTCCCTTTTAAAATGAGTCCGCCCGAATATTATGTTTCATAAAAATACAAGTTTACAACATCCAATCCAGCAGAAACCACTCCTGCTCCTTGGCACGGCTATTTGCCTTTTGGCCAAGCTCTAAGGCTTGCCAATCATCAAACTAGCCTAGAACAATCATATACAATCAAGAGTTTCAACCTGCGGAAGTGCTGCCCTAAACTGCCCAAGTGTTGGTCACTCGGGTCACTCAGTTGTTGCTCCAAATCAGTGTAGAGCGTTTTCTGAGCTGACCGTGTGTCCAATCCGTCCCTCACCCATAAGGTTGGATGCGTCTTGAGCAGAGTTACGCACCTTCTGGTTTTTACGGCACCTCAATCCGACACCCGACTTGCCCAGAATCGCGTTTTTAGTGCTGGGCCACTGTCGTTACTCGGCGTCCATAACCGACTTGACTCGACCCGTCCGCCGTTCAGCTGCGTCCGACCTGACCTGCGGTGCGACGTGCACATCTACGACCCGACTTGACCAAAGCTCGGTTCGTCTTCGTTTCTGCGCCCAACGAGTTGTTGGCAACTCGTGTGCTACCCTTGACTTCTTGCTTGTTCGTCCTTGTTGCTTCTTCGAACATGGCTGCTTCACTCTCCAATGCCATCATATATATATGGACGCCAAGTGAAGTGAGGGTCGCTCGTTTGCCACGAGCCAACCCACCCGTTTATTCATCCACCCACGAAGTGTCGTGTTGTGGGGTGTGGGGCGCTCGGCCGACCCGAACCGACCCCGACGTTTGGTGTTCGCCCATGAAGTGTCGCGACGGCCCACGCCCAATATGTTGGCCGACCCACCAACTCATCCGTCGGTCTAGCTCACCCAAGGTGCGCTCGTGGTGGTATAAACGCGTCTCGCCAACGCCGTGTTGACTCGCCTCTCCTCCAACTCGCCCTCGTGACTCGCCTCGCTACACCCGCGCGCCCGTGACTCTTCGGTGCGTCGTTACGCCCATTACGTCGCATGGCGCCCGAACTCGCCCAAACGCCCAACCGACGCGCCCATGAAGTCTTGGGGCCTTGTCTTGGGGCCTTACACATGAGGATTTAGAAATGTCAAATGCAGCATAAGAAATAATAATTTAATTTAATTTGTTATTCTTTCCTTTGAAACCAAAAACTGTGACTTTTCATCCTCAAACCCTTAATTTAATAGTTTAATTGTGACACACTGAAAATATTCCAGGCTTCTCAAATGAAGACCATCCAAAAAAAAATTTATTTATGAAAATTTGAACTTCCCCAAGCCCACTTCCAATATATACCACACCTATCGTCGTAATAATTAGAATTCATAATTATGGTCAAATTATAGAATAAAATTATACTATAAAATTAAAAGAACAAGAAAAAACATTAAATACTTTGCAATGTAAGTAAAATTTAAAACATAGTGCACTGAGAGCTTGAGATAATGCCACATTGCATTGTAATGAAATTTTAAAACACATCGCGTTGTGGAAACACAAACAACATATGCACATCTATTTTCATAGCGCCAATGGTATCCGAGAGTTTTGTTCTTATAAACCCAAAATTCTCCATTCGCGCGGCATTCTGCCTGTCGTTTTCGGGAATTTTTGCACCTGTCGAATTCTTGGACTGTAGCTGTCGATTTCGCGAATTCTTGGACTGTAGCTGTCATTTTGAAGAGCTATTTTCTTTGTCGCCGGGATCCAGGTAAATTTGGTGCTACTCTTTCAATAGTCATATGTCCACGAAAACCATTTAGTGTACAATTGTGACTCAAAACTATACTTGCAAATTTTCATGGTTCAAACAACATCAAAATATTGGCTACACCCGACTAAAAATAGAATGCACTAGTCCCAAACTGACAAATTCATTGTTGGTAGCAAGGAGAAACAAATCAAAAAGGGAAATTCCTCGTAACATATTTGCTTATGGTATTTTTGTTGCAGGGCACCTTCATATTTTCGACCTACTGTAAACAATAGATGATTTCACCCTTCATATGAAAAGTGTTCTTGAACTAGGCCAAATGATTTTGACTTCAAGGCTGCTCTTTCACCATAATCTAGCTTGGATACCAAGTAATCTCAGGACATTGAACAAGTCGGTTTTATTTTCTTTTGTCTTTGTTACAACTTTTGAGTTGAAGTAGTGAAGCCCCAGTCATGGTATATCTTTGTGATACAGTGGGGATTCTGAGATAGATTTGCTAGCTGTTGTTCCTGTTACCTTGGAGACCTTATTGCATGAAATCTATCACTTTAATCATTAGGAAAGGCATTGTACTCAAAAGTAGAATCTAATCTAATGTCATGTGTCCAAAGATAAGTCACAGAATTGAAGTATAATCACATTGCAATGATGAATATAAGGTTTGGAAAAATAAATCAGCTATAAATCTGAAGCTTGGTGCTTGAAGTATGAGTCATCTGCTTGCAACCCTCATGAAGTTCAATAAAATGGTGTCATGTGGTGCCATGTACTCATAAGCATATTCCTTGTACTTATTCAAATGGTTTCAATGGTGTGCTCCTTGTAGATAGTGAGGGAATCTTCGTAACCCAACCAGCTTATAGATCTCCCTGCCAAAACAAAGTCATTTAAAAAAAAAATTGATTATAGAATGAAAATATTTAATTGATAAGTGAAGATAAAGTCTTCATCTTGATTTCTTCGATGGTGGAGAAAAGATGTGTTGGTGATTTCTCTTTGAATGATCTTCTTCAAGGGTAAGGATTAGATCTTGTTTGTAATGATAATAAAGCCTTCTTTTTTGCACTCTTCTGTACCAGTCCTAGGAAAGCTTGGTTCCTAGTCTTTAGATAATATTACTTTGACTTCTTCTTTACATAAGAATATAATTACATAGTCAACATGAAGACCGATCTAGCTATAATTTTCAACATGCCTATGCGTTCACACATAGTACCTATATAGTACTTGTTATCCATTGGTTGATGACATTCAAATGTCGATTGATAATTTGTTTTTTAATTTGTTTATGAGGGGCAGGCGAACCCTATAGAGACCCATCCATGGCATCAAGGGAGCCCTACAGAGACGTCTCCATGAGAGGAGGATTTTCAGGTACATTGGTTGTTTAGTTATGTCCCAGCTCAATTAGGTTATATTTATTGTTCGTTGTGAAAAATTGATTAATGTGAATTTTTTTTGTCTTGCACAGGTGGATGCACTCATCCGACTCGTTCACCCAGTCAGGGAATTGAACAAGAGGTGCCCCAAGGACATGTTCCCATTCGCCCTGTTGCTGGTGAGGGGCAAAGGATAACAATGTATGAGCCTGTGGTATTCATCCCACAATTGGATACTTCTCCAGGTAAAATCTAAATACAAATTTATTGTTTGATGTATGTTTAATTTCAAACTTATTGTGGTACTCATGTACCCAAATTCCTAACAATTTAATGTTTTGTATAGTGGCTCATAGACACATTCATTACTCGCCAAGGGACCATGGTATGAACGAGGGTCTTATACACATTAGATCAATTCCTAGTTAAAATGTTCAATTTTACGTTATATTCAATGTTGAACAAGTGAATTTTTTTCAAAATGACTTGTTTAATGTGAAAACATTATGCTCCATAGGTGAAAATGTTGGAGCTGGGCTTGGATTTATTGCTGGTGAGGGGCAAAGGAGAACAATGTCTGAGCCTGTGGTATTCATCCCACAATTGGGTACTTCTCCAGGTAAAATCTAAATGAAAATTTATTGTTTGATGTATGTTTAATTTCAAATTTATTGTGGTACTCATGTGCCAAAATTCTAACAATTTAATGTTTTGTACAGTGGATCATAGACACATTCATTACTCTCCAGGGGACCATGGTATGAACGAGGGTCTTATACACATTAGATCAATTCCTAGTTAAAATGTTCAATTTTACGTTATATTCAATGTTGAACAAGTGAATTTTTTTCCAAATGACTTGTTTAATGTGAAAACATTATGCTCCATAGGTGCAAATGTTGGAGCTAGGCTTGGCTTTATTGCTGGTGAGGGGCAAAGGAGAACAATGTCTGAGCCTGTGGTATTCATCCCACAATTGGATACTTCTCCAGGTAAAATCTAAATGAAAATTTATTGTTTGATGTATGTTTAATTTCAAATTTATTGTGGTACTCATGTGCCATAATTCTAACAATTTAATGTTTTATACAGTGGATCATAGACACATTCGTTCCTCGTCAGGGGAGCATAGTATGAACGCAGAGGAAGAGATAGTTTTTCCAACGGGTATTTTCAAATTACCAAACAAGTTTTTTAAATACAAATTTTTCTTATAAATTATTTAATTTTTAATACGTGCACTAATTTAACATGTTACAGGTGGTGGTGGTCGCCCTCCTAGGGGTAGAGGTCGTAGGGTTCATGAGTTTGCTCGAAATCCGAGCTATGATCCCCTTTACACCCATCCCGGTGATATTCCTGAGCAGATGCCTTGGGAAGATACAATCTCCTTACTTACTGTTGATGGGATGAGGGAGCATTCCACGAGATTGCGTAATGAATTGCAAAGTTGCAATCTCTCTGCCCCTAGTCGAAATTGTCTCCAAATTGTTTTGCACAATTTGGAGAGTTTGATAGAGACTTATCGTGGGGTTGGACCATCAACCCAAGTTTTTTGGACATGATGTGTAGGAGGAGAGCATCAGTGATTGGTATCCACTCCTAAAATGAAGTCAAAAGTAAGGTCACTAAAGAAGCAGCCTTGTCACTATTTGACTTGCGGCCTGAAGACAAAAAACGTCTGAAGATTGCAAGATTCAATGATCCTAATATTGCACCCCATATTTATGAGAAGTTCCTGTATGCATACGGGAAGTTCCCAAATAATGATGAGGTGCCGCAATATTTTGTTAGAATGTTGGTTGCTCAGTTTCGAGAGCACATGGACCCTAACTATACAGATACTGGGTCCAAATTCTATGGAGCTGGAAAAGGTCGTACATATGAACGACCTGATGCTATGCGAGATGTTGGGTTTAGGCCTCCAGCACCTCGTTTAGTAGCTCGACCACCTAGGGTAGTTACACTTCCAGAGGAGTTAGCCCTTATCTCTAGTGTTGCATCAAAAATGAGGGATAAGATACAAGAACATATTGCAGCTGCTTTAGGAGGGGTGGAAGTCGGCTTAGGGACGAGCCAACCTTCATCTAGTGCAGGAGAGGGTTCATTTGTGAGTGTCCCAGATGATGTGTTGAGGGAGATGGAGCGAGATGAGCTTATTAAGTATGCGGCCTCATGTAGAGACCACTATGAGCAATCCAGGACAATACAAATGCACACCATGGGCGAGGTATGTACATACAGGTTTTGATCTAACATGTTTTTTTGGTGTATATATACATTTAGTCTCAAAAAACTGACGCCAATATATTTATTTAACTTATGCAATTTACAACATTCCTAGAACAACATTGCCTTTCCCCTCGTGCTTATTCTGTAGATCGTGGACACGATCATGTACAGGTGCCACAGCCATTACTCATTACTATCTATCTATATTTTTGTATGTCAAATTGAAATTGAATTTATGTCACAAATTTATTGGTACGAGTCTTAACATTATGGAATTTTTAGGTTAGTGCTACACATGAAGGGCTGCTTGAAGAGATTATTCCTTCTGAGGTTCCAGTCGTGACACAGGTATTGATACTTTTCGTTAAGCATATTTATAGTGTTTATTATATTTCTTTTCGTAAACTTGACTGTTAACTTTGGTTTCTACTTTTCGGGGTACAAAGGATATTGACATGATGCAGACTGAACCTCAAGGAGATCCTGTAGTCTCTGGGTCCGAGACTCTACATTAAACCATGGTAACCTCTTACCCTTTCTTCGTTGCTATGGTATTCAAAAAATATCTGAGAGTGTACGAGGAGATTCACCTTCCTTTTTTGTAGAATTTGTATCCTAGTTTTTGTATCTTTTCTTATTCAATCAAGAACTTTTTCCCAATTGTCTATGAAGTTATGGATAACTTTATTCAGTTGCCTATAATGTCATATGACATATGCTTTAGTATGATTTTTTGCATTATGACATTTTGTCTTGCTTTAGTCATATATGTGTTTCTCATATTACTCTACATTGGTAGAGTTTCCCATATTGGCAATAATGGGTGGCACCCATTCCTATATACTCTCAAATTTGTGTATGGATTTCACTGTGCAACAGCTGCAATATGGTATTTCTATTACAATAGTATAAGCTTGACCTCAATTTCATCATTTGTATATGAATTATGGTACAGTACATGAATATATGGAAGTGCGTCCATCAGTTCAGATATGGCTTCTCTGCTCTATTCATATTGTCTATATTCATTCAGTTTTGCATTGTATACAAAACAATAATATTCCCCTATATATGGTGTCAGGAATCCTATTCAAGAATGGTGTTGCAGTGGGGTAGCTGCAATATCCTCCATCTAAAATATCAATGATCTTGATCATTTTGGGTCGTATTGATTTTCTTCACAATCACATTCCTTCAATAGTGTCGGCATTCATATATACAGTCAAAATTTGATCTTCTTAGCATTGTGCTTATCGATCCTTGTTCAGTTTCTAGAAGAATCAATTTTTTACTTTGAATAGCAAGTGGTGAGCATCATTAAAGGAAGAAATTTTGTAGGTATCTGAAGACTAGACCTCCCTTGTGACAAGAATCACTACAAGAAGTCAGGTTGACCATTGGACCTTTCATTAGCATAACTCAAGGATGCAGCAAAGAAAATGGTTTAAACGTGAGGTACATGACTATTCAACATTAACTTGACCGATGCATGTTGAATTTGACACAACTCTTATTTAAATTTGCATGCTGAATTTGACACAACTCACTTTGTCAATGGTGACTTGTTCCTCCCCTGTGCAGGATGTTGCTAAAGGAGAAACTGTAATTAAGGAGAAAGAAGAAGAGCTGTATGCCTTACAAGAAAAACTTGCCAGTATGGAGAATGTGAGTTTCTTGTAAAAATGATCTGTGGATGATTTATTAAATTGGAACATTTATTTTAAGCATTGTAGCATCATGCATTTATTGTATTCTGATGTGAAATAAGATTAATAGGAGAATACTTTACCTTGCTTATTGTTAATCAACGCAAGCACTTTGTCCAGGATCCAGCAGCTCCAGTTCCTTATTCTTACTTTAGTATCATGCTCTTTATTGTAATTATCTCCTGATTTCAGATACTGTTTTTTTTTTTAATTTTTGATGGGATTCCATAATAATCTTGCTGTTATTGCAGGAGGAGATCCAAAAGCTCATTGATGATCACAAGGCCACACTAGAAGCAAGGAAAACTGAGTTTGAAGCTGAGATTGAACAACGAAAATCCTTATGCAAAGAAAGAGAGGAAGCTTTAAGATTGTTTGAGTAGCTTAAGAAATTGAAAACAGAGTTAAATGTGATCAGGCTTGGCAGCTGACAATATGATACAGCTGGAAATATTTATTGAAGGTTCCCAAATTTCTACAAATGAAGGTTTAGTGAACAGATTAGTGAGATTTAAAATTGGCTATAAGCCTAATGAGATCAAATAAGAGGAATATGTTCGTAGCCTTGCTATTTCTGTAATTAGTGAGATTTAAAATTGGCTATAAGCCTAATAAATAGTTCGTAGCCTTGCTATCTTTGTAATCTGTACTGCTAGAAAATTGGCAGAAACCAAGACTGAAAATATTTGATATATTTTGGAAATCGAGTTTCGGCAGTACAATATGGATTTCTTTTATTCAAATTGAAAAATCTGTGTAGTGATGAACCTCATATTAATATTTATTATTATCCATTTTTATTTATGACAACTGTTGAGTATCGCAAATAAGGTGACTAAAATATATGTTTTTTTTCTTGTTTATTATACATTTTCTACTGTGTTGAAATCGAGTATAATTCTTTTACAAATCTATGCCAATATTTGAAGGCAATGTGCTTTCTTGTAGTGGTGCTAATGCATGGATGTTCACCGAAAATCTAAAGCAGGAGTTGATATGTGGATGAAAGAGACTGTTAACACATGTCCTAAGTCGGCTAGAAGAAGGCAATAAAACGGGGTTGATTGGCCCGAGAATGCACCATAAAGACAGGAGGTTTATGATAGACAAATAAGCCAGTGACAGATGGGTACACAAGGGAAAAAGCTCACTTTGAAAGTGGACAAGTTCTCTAGGCAAACTTTTCCCTCCTATACCCATCTATCACTACAACTTATTTGTATGTCATAAAACTCATGTAGCTTGCTTATCTGATGGTGGTGAGTATTCTTTAATATGCCTCCACTGCTCATCTAATTTCACCTTGAATTAGCATTTGCATTACCCAAGTTGGGTCCACCCAATAAAATCCAAAGAAAATTATGAAGTGCATGATAAGCGTATTGAAAAACACTATCATAACATGGCATTTCATCTCACATTTCCAAAATAAGAAACAACTTTCCAAATTAGGGAACATGTTTCCGGGCCATATCATATGTGTTTCCACATTTCACTGTGTTTTTGGTGATGGTACCAACCATGTACTTGTGTTTCCCACAACATAACCAAATATTTATATTGGTGCAAAGTTCAAACAGATATCACTCTCAATTTATTGAAGCAACATGAGCCAGAATCTTAACATTTTGAGGATATTATGTTACAGCCTTGGTCTAGAAGCTAACCTATGCAAAAAAGAAGATCATGACTTTTAATATGTCCAATAAATCTTTTCCAGATGGTCACTCTTATAAAGGTGACAATAGTATAAGGGGTATCTTCCTATACCTAACTAGGTGTTCATTTTATGTCTCTAGCTTTGGAGATGAGATTGTCTAAGGCTTACTTTGTCCTTCATATACTAGAAAGGTGTTACCCACCATGTGCATTTCAAACACTTTAATCAATCATCATCAATTCCATCATCAATTAGTTCCATCCACTCGGGATTGCAAATCATATTTGACAAAATGGAACCAAAATCCACCTTGCGGTCAATTCAAGAAAAGACTTCAGCCAGAGCAGTATTGTTGTTGATCCTACATGATTAATAAATGGACCAACAGGTCATAAAATAAGGCATCATGGCAACAATAAGGAATGGAAGCAACTAGAAATGTACAGAAGCTTGGAATAGTAGTAGCCAAATTCAAGATGGAGAAAAGTCCAATTTCCTTAGTCCTCGGCATTAAATTATATTCAAGATGAGCACTAGATGATGAGATGAGACTTTTACGCTCCAAGAGCAAAATCCCACACCAAATCGAGTAGAACATGTAGTTGTTATAGGTTATCTTACTCATGTCAAATTTGTGATCAATGTACTGTGGTACAGGTGGGAAGCTCTTTGCTTGTTTGATTTTAATAATAGAGTTCTGGTACACGACACAATTATAGTGAATGTGTTTGCACATTCACAAATTTATGCCACATTCACTGTAATTACACAAAGTTTCTCATTTTTTTTAACAACAGTTGTGGTTACAATATAGTTCAAGCAGTTGAAAAATGTTAATTCAATTGACATCTAGCACACAAGATTGAATGAAACGTTCTCCTAAGTAGAACATTTTAAAAGTGGGTGTTTCCCATCTGATGTAACATTTTATTTGTAAAATTTTACATGGCCATTGTTTCAAAAGCTTTCTTAAATATCCCCATCATTTTTTTTTAGTGTAAAGAATCAAATATTAATTGAGATAGATTTTATATTAATAATATCTTTGTTTTCTGGCAGTTGACAAAGTCCGAAGGAATTTTATTGTTATAGTCTTGGTTGAGAGATATTCTTGCAAAAGCAAACTTTCATCTTTGATTGCTTTAAATTCCCTAAGCATCTATGGTCTTATCTTGTATGTATTTCTTGCTTCTAATTTTCTTGTGAGAGACTAAACTCCCACACTCTACATTGCCATAGTAGTACTAGCATGATGAAGATGTAAATGATTTTTTCCACGACTATTACACTGTTATCCTTTCCAAAACAATTGTCTAGTCTCATCTTGTATTTTTTCTTTGGTATTGTTGCACTTGCAAACTTATTGGGGAATAAATTCAGTGATACATAACTGTAGTGTTCTATTCTAGCAAAACTTTCAAGATATTGAAATCGATTTGGCTAAAAGAGAGGACTCTTTTAGATCTAGTTTCACATTTATTTTAAATTCAAATCTGAACCAATAAAGAAGCTAAGAATTGACAGTTTTTTGGTCACCATCATGACATTGACACTTCAAGCAACATTATATTGACTAGATAGAGTAGAAGGATTATAGGTATGGATCCATAGATTATTCTTTTGCAATCAACCTCCAAATATTATCAAACTTTTTAATATATTATTTACATGATATAATTGCACTCTTAATGCTTTGGGATATATAATCTCCAAAAGTTACAGACTGGGTGTTGTCACTGGCAGCGACTGTCACCTTGTCACTAACAAATGGGTGTTGTTTATAGGGTTGCAGTTTCAGGGCTAGGTTTGCAAGGTGGCCTTCGAATCCCTCATCTCTCTGTCAATGGCTTTGAAAGGCTAAGAGAACAGTGGAGCCCCGGGTGTTATAGTTCTGTTCCATGTCATTGTCATGTTCTAGAATCCAGAGACTTCTTCCTGGAGTAGCCTCTGTTTATGCTTTTCTGAGGAATATTTATGCAGGGATAAGAAATTATTCAACCAATGATGTAGAGTTCTTATTTTCGCATGGTTAAGGAATGTTTTAGATTGTGACATTCATGAAGTTGTTTTTGCAGATCCTCAACATTCCTTCAGCTATGGTGAACTTCATTTATCATTTGATCGGCCTCATTATAATTTTCAAGGACAGCCTGGATGATATTCATGTGAGAAGTCCCCATTTTCTTGCTCGTACAAAAATTAAAATGGTGCGATGCCAAGCTTTATGGTTATCTATGTCTAGAAACTACCTTCAATCAGTTTTGCCCCCTTACCTTAGCTTCTACTGAAGGGCAAGGAATTCCAACATGAGTCCTTTTGTATTTTCCAAATAGTAATTCCCAGTTAAATTTATTTCGGGTACATGTGTTATGATATGGAAAATAATGAGACATTTTTTTCTCCATCAAAATACTTTAATTTGATATTTCAAAGGTTGAAATCGGAATATACATAGTACTGTCTTTTCAGATCTTGCTGAGCCTTAAGGACTAGATACAATATCACAAATTCCAGTTTGGCATCTATTCCCATTAGTTACACTCTTCCTGTATCAATTAAGACCCCGGAATGTGCATTAAAACACCAAAAAAGGGTACATACGTGAGGATTTTCTGCCTTTCCATACTCATAACTTGCCATTTTAGTATTACAAAGCAAAACAAAACTCCTCTGAAGAAGTTAATACTGGAGAAGAAACAATTTCGTGCTAGCATTCTCCATACTTGAAATCCTTCACAGAAAAGGGGCCAGCCATATTTGTCAATATATATGGTGGGTCCAGAACCAAGCCATTCTTCACAAGTTTATTACGCTCGAAGATACAAGTGGCCTCATTGAAAAGTAAGTCAAGGACGTTGAAACATAGACTATGAAAAATTCGGGTTCGAATAATGCTAAATCTGAACAAAGACATTCCAAGGGTTTCTTTGATAGCACCAAACAAGGAGATCCCCCGCATTGTGGTGTTGGAGCAGTATTGTTAATCAAAATAACCATTGCCTCCTCAAATATCTATAAATTTTATTTATACTTTCTTTAACATGTATATCAGATACCTATCAATCACAAACATGAAAAATTGTGGAATTAATGCTCTGGAAACACAACCAACCTTTATTATTACCAACATTAACTTTTATATAGTAGCAGATATGTAGATAAAATTTCCAGCTTCCAAAGAGACAAACCTGCTTCTCCAACATGATGGCACATTCTTAACTACTAACATTTCACTTGGAATTGCTCCCTATCATCGCACTGGGAATTGGAAGCAAGGAATTTACAAGTGCAATAGCTTCATCCAAAAAGGACTTTGAAAGCCATCGCTTTAACTGAATCTGATGACATATAATGTGGCCCTTTTTCCATGCAGCATAGCTAACGGGTGCTTCTAGGTCCTTGAGAAATGAATACACTTCCTTTGAAATGGGAAACCCTCTTGCATCTTTTTTTCTGTGCAGATTCACCTTGTCTGAAATGAATATACATAGGATGTAGGAAAATCTAATTTAGTTAAAAGATGGCAGGCATCCTAACGAAAATAAAAAGAAAAGACAGAATTTTACTAGAAAGAAAGAAAGTGAGCTCCAAACCATAGCTTAACTAAATAAATTAGCTAAGCAAACCATACACAGTGACTATGCTGGCAAGCTGAGGAATATCTTCTTCATCAAGAACCAATATTTGTATATCAATAAGCCAGACTTAGAGGGATGTCAATGCAGCACCAACAGACATTCTGATTGCAACAGACAAATGGAAGGAATTATTTCATCAAACGAACCTGAATGAGAGCACCACCTTTCAACTTACATCATTATGGACTTTAAAATAATAATTAGAGTCAAAATATGATAATAAATTACTCAAGAATCAAAAAAATAGTCGAACGAGGTATAAGATGGTTGAAATCCCATGTCTGTGCTGACCTCTTACTCTGTTACACAATCTTGTAAACATGTGAGATGCTTAATTTATTCTGTATAAGATGGTTGAAATCCCACCATGGCTATTAATTATCTCTAGAAGAAAGCAAGGTAAAACAGCATGTATTCATTCAAGTAGATTGCAATCTACTAAGGTGTCTTCACATGAATGGCATGCACAACAACATTTCCGGATGGATTTTGTTAAAGGCTTCCTGATCTGTATGCTGTGAGCTTCCCAATGCAAACAGCAAAAATTGAATGTCCATTGAAGCATGTGAAATATATAATAAGCAGCATACGTATATGTTTGTGGGGAAAGAAACTTTTTTGATACTTGGAATAGACTCGAACAAATAACGACAGATTGAAGCACATAACACAAATGAACAAAACAAGATTGAAGAAACAAATAACAGATGTCTATGCTGACCTCTTGCTCTGTTACAACATGTATTCATTCAAATAGATTGCAATCTACTAAGGTGTCTTCACATGAATGGCATGCACAGCAACATTTCCGGATGGATTTTGTTAAAGGATTCTTGATCTTGAATCGAAACCTTGATGAATCTGCATCATAAATTATGTACCAACACACATCTAAGCATCCACATGTCAATTTATTTGTTCAAGCAATCCACAATATAGTCTTAAACTATATAAAGTCCAATGCATTGTAGCAATTATATGTTCTAACCTTAGAATCAAAGTTCATTGTTCATCTTCAACAATGTGTTCCACTCATATGAAATGTGCTAGTGGCAAATTTTCCAAAATGGCATCATGATCATCTATCGATAACCTCCATTGTCACTGTTTTTTTCTACTCTTCACTTGCTTCAACTGCAGTCGAGTTGCTATGACCAAGTGACTATATTGGGCATAAATAACCTCTGGCTGGTAATCTTGAAAAATAATATGATCTTTACATTTCTTTACTTCTTCAAAGAAATGTCCCATTAACACTATTGAACCGATTGGGTATGTATAATTTGATGGATCATTATACTCTTGCAACAGCGTGGATTTAGACATAGTGCATCGTAATAAATAATAATGCACTTTTTCTTGATTATCTTCTGGTGCAATGACAACAAAGACATCACCTTCTCTAACCATATCAGAGACACGATCATTATCATTGTCAATGATAGCCACTTCATTTTCCATTTCCTTGTCACTCACGTTTCCAAATGGGGGCAATGGTGTCAATTGTTTGAGTTTCCATGGTTGAACAAATTTCTTAATTTGGTTTTCACATTCATCGATGGACTCTGTCTGATCAATACATGCATAACAAAAGCAAGAGCACTTTCGTTTCTCAATGCAATGTATATTTGTCATGTCCCTACTCCTAATTGAGTGTAAACTTCTTGTTTTAGGGATTACACTAGCATTATATGGCAATGATCTATCAACATCACCCATTGTAATATTCCAAAAGTACCTGCTTGATAAAAACACACACATATGTATGAGTCAAATTTTGAAAAATATTATATATTTTTTTGATAACAAAATATGTGCACATATATGTATGTACACATATATATATCTACACATGTATAATATATTCTTAGTTAAATGTGTATGCTTACCTGTGCACATGAGCCATCCTTGGGTCTGATACATGACTTAAATTGCCCTTGCACCAATTAACAACATCTAAAGAATTTGCAAGTCGGCAAGCAGAGTGATTCAATTGATACCTCCTAAGTGCACGTTTTACGCATGCCCCAGCACCATCATGCTCTCCTTTTCCATGCCCTGTCTCAAAGAAATTCCATGTATGTCGAATTTTGATTTTCCTATGAAGATGAGACAACCAATAGAACGATCTTGCTGATTTAAATTGACCAGCACAACCATCTGACCATACCCAATGTTCTTTAAAAGTGACTCTTCGTTTCAACAAATCATTATAAATAACATTAAAACAATGTTGAACAAAACACATGTCATGTGTTCGATCATCACTGATGTAGAAATGGTACTCCTTAATCACCTCACGATTATTTTCATCGCTATCAAAACCATCCACAGCAAGCTCTGCATGTCTATACAAAATATGCACAAATATCGATACTTGGTCTGAATGATAATACTCACTTTGTATCTCCTTTTGTGGACTAAACGTGTAATTCTCAGCGAAATCAACCAATGATAATATTGTTCCTTTTGGGAACACCTCACGTGATTGCTTGAACTGTAAATCCTGCCATCGTGCTATATGACAATGCTTAATATATTTGTATATTTGCACCCTGAACTTCTCCATAAAAGATGTCACTGGAATCTCTTCATCAAGTAAAGTGATCTTTTTTGATGTTGTGCCTGAATCTGCAACAGGAGTGTAAGTAACATATTCATATCTCTTCCAATTCAGACTGAGATTTGACAGTCTGGGATCATTAGGATCAATGGGATACTTTTCATCATAGAGTGCCAAATGAGAACATTTGTCACATTTTCTTCCACCAACACATTCCTTTTTATAAAATAATTCATTATTCTCTTGTGGACATAATATCTTTGATAAAAATTCACGAACACTTGAAGGAGGAGGGTCATTTGACCAATATTTTATGCCAAAATTTACAAATGTCTCATACAATAATTCGAATTCTACATGGTATCGACAACAACATGTGTCTCGAAAAGTGATAGGCCTAACATACCATGGTTTAAGCTTCACAAATGTGCTAAGGGAAATCTTCACATCAATATTACTCTCCATAAAGCTCTCGAATAATTCTACTTGACTGACCTGTGTTATATGTTTGGAATGAGATTCATAAACTCCCTTAGATATACGGTGTCGCAGTTGATCCTTTTCATTTGGCGACACACGAGAGTTCGAATCCCAAAACTCTTTTACCCTATCCCTCACACCATCAAGAAGTCTATCATGATATGGATGCCTGCAGATATTAGCCCAACATGCTCCTTCATCATTCTCATCTATTTGAGTTCTAAATTTTGAATGCCTCCATAAACTTTTTCTTGATGTTTTAATCAATTTTGAAGTTGTTGACATCAACCGACTTGATGAAGTTCCTTTTGCAACTGCACCTGTTAAAAGTGCTCTACGAGCATTCTTTGCAACATTAGATCGCCCTTTGGCTAGTATGCCAAGCGCCGATGTCACATTATTTGTTACCATTTCATTTGCTAAAACCTCTTTTTCACTTTTAATGCCCAATAATTCCACAGCATTTGTGAGATATTTGTGCTTTATAATTCCACGTAATAGTTGAGCTTGTGCTATGATAGATAAACCTTCAAAAGTATGTTTCAATACAGATTTTACTTTATCTCGAACTGTCCTTTTAGCCATTGGTGGTCCCAATTCTTCAATTTTAGTTGCATCCATATTTTCTAGAAACTTGTAGTTGTATACAACATTATTGGAACTTCCAATTAATTGCAGTGAAATTGGATGTGTGGTTGCTTCTTCTTGTGGATTTGATGTTGTCCCTGCATAAAAAAACAATATTATAACTTCTAATTTGAAATTGACATGTATACAAAATACAAAATTCAAATTGAAGAAACTAAATTGACTCACCAGTGACATTGATATCAATTATATTCTCGTTGACAAGTTCCTCAACATTTCTCATTTCCTCGTCATTGTCATGTACCTCTACATCTATTTCACGATGCTCTACCTCCACATTTCTTTCATGCCTTAATCTTTCCCTTTCCTCTCGCCATTTTTTTTGTGATTTCTCATTTTTCTCCTTTAAATATTTTCTTTTTCGATCGTACTTTGATATGCAATTCCTTTGGTTTCCCATGTTCACACAATTGGAAACCTAAAATCCAATTCTATTTGGACCAAATACCTAACAAAACATAAAGAGTTCAAACTAAGTACTTCATGCTTTCATAGATTGCAAGATTGCAAAAATACTCCATGTCTTCATAGAGACATTACATGCCAAAATATTTCATGCATGCACCCAAAAACGTTTCAAAAAAAAAATTTGCTCCCACAAAAACTTTCAAAAAATATTTCCCACCCAAAAAACTTGAAATTATTTTTTTTTGCCAAAAAAATTTTTGTGCACAGAAAATAGATTGGAGCACCCTCACTAGATTGAAAGTCACCCCTAAAAGCCAGGCTCAAGAGGGAGAGCTAATTAGAAGAAGGTTGGTAAGATAGATCAACCTTTGGTCATTTCCCCTGGCCAAAAAACCCCATCGGCTAGCACCTATAGCCTAGAACAACAAAGAGGAATGATTCTATAAGTAACATAGCCAAAATTTTATATGTGGAAAATTCAATGAAAAATATAAGTAACATAGCCAAAATTTTATATGTGGAAAATTTACAAGCTACATATGTGCAAATTTCCAAACTACAGGGAAAGAATTCGGACCTCAGCAGTTTTCGTCGGAGCTGTGTGCAAACTTTCGCGCGAGAAAACTGTCGACCGAAAAATTGCGTCGATTTTTTATTGGAACATTTCATAAAACTCCTATATATATAACATTCAATAAAACTCTCGGCCGAGAGTTTTTATAACTCTTGTCCGAGAGTTTTATTTTAATAATATAACCAAAATTCTTCATTCGCGCGGCATTCTGCACTGGTTGTTTTCGCGAATCCCATTTCCCATCTCTGCTTCCCTCAGATTCTAGGCGTTTGAAGGAGTTCTCAAGGAATGAGAAGGCTCCCTGAAGGAAGGAGATTTTGAATTTGGAGAGTGGAGTCGCGGACGTCGTCTTTGTTGAGGAGAGGCAAGACTTGTGGGAGTGGTCGTGCTATTGGTTGGAATCTGGCTATAGTTTGATTATCTGGATGTAATAGATTTAGATGGTTAGGAATGAATTCTACGGATGGTTTTGAGATTGTTATGATAGTTTTTCTCTTAGTCATTGCCATCTATATTCTTATTGCCATATATAACCAACACAAGTCGAATGATTAGCCAGGAGGTGTATATGTTACACCAACCCTCTTCATCACAAGAGTCATCAGAGGATTCAAACAATCTGGAATCTACGTGGTGTTTTGCAAGATGGAGTACTCTATGGAGAAAGTGGGTAGATACTCTAATCATATCTAGGCCCTGTAAAAATTTTGGTTTCCGATTATGTGAAAGGTGGTGGACTGTTCCTGGGTGTTATTGTTGCTGTTGTTGTCATTTTTAATGGCATACTATTTCTGCCTGGTTTTTCCCATTGCTCCTCTCCATCTTTGTATTTTCGGTGATACATTTCAGGTTAATTTCAATTTTTTTTTCGGTATGACAGTCTGGAGTTATACTTCTAGGGGATGCAATTCGGATGTTGACAATTGAATGCAGCCTGATTGGTTGGTAAGGAGGTGTCAAATATTAATAACTTATGGCCGTTTGAACATGGAAGGGATTAGGCTCTGTACTTGGCATCTTTGAGTTTTTCGTAATCACATAGCTTTTCTTTCTCTCGAGGTTGTATGCAGACTACCTCTTTTATGTACACTGATAGTTACTAAATATGGGCTGCCAGACTATATTAGATTGAGTGCTCAGATGATCCACTGGAATATTTACCCTATGGGACTGTCATGCCTCATTATGTGAACGGTTTTTTCCTGAATATTTTATTGTAGTGGCGGCTTTTTGATTTCATCAGTCTATTAAGTCACTGACAAATTTTTTTTAATTGACTGACAAATCTGTCTCTGGGTGGTCATTGGGATTTTGTCTACTCAGAAGATTAGGGGGAGGGTCCCCTTGGGATTAGACTTTCCTCTTTCGGATTCTTCCTATCCTCTTCATTTAGTCCTCTTTTAAGTACTCACCCACGGCGTGAGGTGTGGTGGCACCTGATATCTGACACCTGATTGTGGGGTTATTTATTCCTCTTTTCCTTTTAGATGTACTTTGCCTATCTTGGATGATAGCGTGTTTTCTTCGCCCATATTAATCTTTGCCTTATCCTTCCTAAGTCGCCGAAAAATACCATTTGTTTTGGCTATTTCTCCATCTTTTTGGCCGAACTCCTGAGGAGTGTCCCCTGATGTAGCTGGCTTACAGAATCAATGTAATATTTTTTTACAGTGACGGCACTGATATATCACTGTACTTCTGACGGATTAGAACATTAGGCAAGGTTATTAACAGGCTTGGAACACTTCACCTGGCAGTGAAGTTATGGATGTATTAAAATCAACACCGACTCAGGAGGAGCAGTAAATTGAACATGAAATTGATGATTTAATCATCCAAAGTGCTTTTGGTAACGGTGGATGTTTCCTGACAATAGCGATTTAGATAATCTTGTTTGAATTTGGCACAATTTATTTTTCTTATGTTGGTTTTTGTACACGAGCTGGCTTTCGTTTTGGTTGGATCCACAGTCATTATCAATACTATGCACCTTTTGGAGCAGTCATGGGTTCACACTTGGTTTTCACAACATCTGAATGTCATAATTGTGCATCAGGAGAGCCGGTTTCTTCTAGCTGTTTCTTTCATAACATCATAGTTTTTATTCTCATAAGATGCAATGGCTTATAGCTTTCTCAAGGGCCAACATTAGACACATCAAGCGAGCCTGTTTTTGTCTATGATTATTATGTTTTTTCTTCAATCCTTATGAGTTCAGAAACAGATGGCAACATTTCCCCTTATTAAGGGCTGATCTGTTGATTTTTCTTTATCTAGACTCGCAATCTGTTTGGGATGTTATGCACCCATATTTGTATGATCCCCACATACTGTTCTCACTTCAAGACTCCTCCTTTCTTAGAAGTTGTCACTTTGGAAACTGTTTACATGATGGGAATGTAATGTTTTGTTAAATGCATTGTTAAATAAATGAATTTTCATTCCATGCTAAACAAGATACAAACATTATGGAAGGATTGACATTTCTTCCAATGAAGTAGAATAACTTGATAAATTGTGTGATGGTTAACACTGTTGATCAGATGTTAAAGAAGAGAATTTCTAGCATATGCTTTATAATACCACTTGGGTAAATAGTGATTAACCCTCAAACCAACTATTAGATTCGTTTCTTTCCAATTTCTTGCTGCTGTGTTCTTGCTAGTTATGATAGGTGCTGAGTTTATTTAAATTAATTGTGAATCATCGGCCTTGATGACAAGCTAAAAATTTAAATTTATGTAATTATTCAGTTTTCTTATTATTGAATCTTGCTCACTTCCAAAAACCTTGTTTCTAAACTTATTGGTCCTTTATATTTTAACCAAGACCTTTCTCACAAGTAGGAAGCCATTGTGAAGGGCAATTATTATAATTGTTTCATGTATCCATTCTCTCTGATTACTGTACTCCACTGTCTTTAGATAATAATTCGAAGCAAATTATAAGTGAAAATTTTGTCAACTTACTCACAAGTAGGAAGCCATTGTGAAGAACAATTATTATAATTGTTTCATGTATCCATTGTCTCTGATTACGGTACTCCACTGTCTTTAGATAATAATTCAAAGCAAATTATAAGTACTTACTGGAGGCTTGTAAATCTACATTTCATTGGTATTTTAGTGATTGTTTGAAGGATCCCTTTTCTTTGATTACTGTACTGATCGGCTATGGAATATGAGAAAACTAGAGAAGTAACACAATCTCAAAACTATGGAATATCACTTTTGGTGTCATCCACACTTTCTTGTATGTCTTATGGAAGAAAATGTAGAAATTTGCTGAATAATAAATAATTATCCACCGAGACTATCTTGATCACATACAATTCGAACTTATATGCAACACATAATCTCTTCCACTCCTAATCAACTCAGATCATCAAGCATGCGGAAATAAAATCAAGCGAGAACACATCAAATCATCATACACATTAACACAGTGTGTATGGGGAAAGCTTATAGCTGAAAACCCCGCAGCTATTGTGTATATTATAATGGAGAAATCAAGTAACAAACTCAGTACAATACTCCTCACAAGTACTCAGTACTTTCTCATACAGTTACTCACAATCTAGCTCAGTTTTGAACAGGTTACTGGTTCAAAACTCCCCGCCAATTGCCTTGCCTCTATTGCTTGTTTCAATGCTATGGGATGGCCCCTTTATATAGAAAAACCACCAGCCTGAACTGCGCAATCCTCATGGGCTTACTCCACCTATCTGTTGGAATTTTGAGAATTCCAATCAAACAGTGGAGAGAATAGGCTCCACTTCACAACACAGAGAGATTAAAAAAAAATCTTTCCAACAGGAGACAGAGTTTCCCAGACTTTTAAAACAACTTCCATTTCTTTAAAAAACTTATTGTTGAGGAGGTAAATCCCCTCTGCGGACAGAGGCGATCCCTACTAGCCTAGCAGGGGTCTAGCAACAATCAAACAATGTTATGACGCAAGCTCCTAGTTACGAATGGAAAGACTAGGAATAGAAGCCTACCTGGATTCCAACGCTATAATCTGAAGAAGAAGCGTCCCCGTTCTTCAGCCCCGGCAGATCACAATCCTTCCATGATCTCCGCGGATGAACACCTGCACATGGAAGAAACGAACAGATACAAGCATAGAAACCAGCATACGTAACTAAGCATCAGTCAGAAAAGACATTACTCGCATTAACATGATGGAAAACGGAGTGGAACCATAATCATAATCATCTATTAAATAATAAACGAAGAAAGATTACAACCAAGTTCTGACTTCGCGGTCTCCTTCGGACGGGTCTCCGGTCGTCCACGTCTCGCAAAGCTCGCCAAGGAAAGGGAAAAACCTCTCCGGAGTCTCGTGACAATGGTCTCCTTACTTGAGTCGGACTTAAGGGAAAGAGAGGATTCTTTACAGCACAAAGGCTCTTGGGAATATGGAGATACAAAGCTTAGGCACTTCAAGACTATCTTGCCATGGATTTGAGCAGGCTTTTATAGATGGGGAAGGAGGGAGTTGGGATCCCTATTATTATGGGATTGGCCCTATCAACAAGGAAGGTTCTATGAGAGGTGGCAAAACCACTTCCCCTCCATAGAACTTCCGCAGCCAAACCTCCCAACTCAAGATAGGCAATGGTTTGTGAGTTTGTTGGAACTCAACTTCCGCCATCTTTATTTTAAAAACAGTCCCTAAAATGGGTGGCGCCACTGCTGCTCCATGACAGAGCGCCAGGTGGCGCGACCTCTTTGTAGGATTTTCCCCATTGGCGCGAGTACTGAACTTCCTGCCCGCGCCAATGCCAAAAGGGATGTTTTTCATGATTTTTGCAAGGAGATGTCTCAAGGGCAAATAAAGCTCATGCTTAGAGGAATGCATTGATGATGTTTTCAAGGCATGACAATGTTCACAGGTCACGAAATGGGTCCTCCATTGTGCGGGACGGGGAATGGTAGGGACGGTGACAAATTATTGTGTAACACTTATACAAGTCTTCCTCTTAACAGATGGATAACAAAAGTGGTTGACTGCTTCAGACGCAGTGCACAGAACTCTTTGTTCTCTCAAAACAATACTCTGTCTCTAAAAAACAACACACTGCTGTGTATTTTCACTCCGTGCTGCTGTGCGAATGCAAATTACCATTACACAGGCTTGCGGGCCTTTTGACTTTTATATACCGCATATAAAAAAAAACTTTACATATATTTATATAAGACTTTAAACAAAGTCTATTTAAAATTAAATACATGCGGGCCCTGCTTTGAACGCACGGTCAAAACATTTAAATTCAATGTATAAAACAATCGGGTCCGCGATTTAAACAAACAATCGCACCAAACAAAAGTTCTGATTGTGATTGACCAACCGGATGCGATGGTCATATAAAACATGGCTCATATAGCAATTGGGTCCGAACTTTAAACAAGTGCGATCGGACCTCATTCAAAAATGTTCCGATTGCCGATCATAAACGGATGCGATTCGGCTTATTAACTCCGGCCTATTCCTGGATCGGGTCCACCACTCCAATCGCACCAAAAATACAAAGGCATGCGATCAATCGGAAGTTCCGATTGCGATTACAACGAACGCGATGGACTTATTAACTCCATCGTATGACACCATTGGGTCTGCCAATTTCAACGGTGCAATCGGGCCCAACACTTAAGAGTTTCTGATTGCAATTGGACAACCGGATGCGATTGCCCATTCAAATGTGGCATATAATATCATCGGGTCCGGCCTTTGATCGGAGAACGAAACAAAAGCGCCCCGATTGAACCTTGCGATTGTGCTCATGCGATTCCATTGAGGTGTCGCCACGTGGTCAAGTGGACCCACGGGCCTCCGCAGCTGTGGAGGGAGATTTATAGAGAGTTCAGTTGTATGTTTTATATACAGCCGTTCCATTGCGGAACTCTGCCATATCAACAAGACACTTGAGTATTGTTACATTGCGATTTGTGATCAAATCGCAATCGCATCGCAGATCTCTTCATCAACAAGACACTGCTTCAAAATTAACTTTGGTTGTTGA
This sequence comes from Pinus albicaulis, assembly GCA_034641835.2. Lineage (NCBI taxonomy): Eukaryota > Viridiplantae > Streptophyta > Pinopsida > Pinales > Pinaceae > Pinus > Pinus albicaulis. The sequence continues at coordinate 444,698,860 of CM076584.1, forward strand.
GGGCTTTAAAGCCCGAAATGACTGGTTTTTAATTTGTTCTACTCCTCCGTAGTTCTGATCTACGACTTTCTCCATTTCTTCTCCAAAAACAACTCTGCCCCATCACAAAATTAATTTCATCTGCGATCTGCGGCTGCACCCCATCAAAATTGAATTCATCCTTACGAATTTCTCCATGCTTTTGTGTGTGTTGCAAATAGCAACAGTATAGTCACAATTGATAGCTAACTCCACCCTTTCATCTACCTCTTTCACTGGTCTCCACTGAACTGATCATGCACTGTAGTGAACTGATGTGTTCTTGAGTTGAATAATGAGTTACTAATTAATGAATTAAATAATATTTAATTCACTCCACTCATAACTAATTGATTAACTAGTTAAACTAATCTCAACCAGTTCAACTAAAATAAACAGAACACAACTCCACTATCTGTCTCATTAACTCCTCCAAACTTCTGCCACTGAAGTCCAACTGAAGTCAACCATGCATGATGCCATCAAACACTTGGGAACCACGTGATTCCTCTGTCAGATGCATGAGCCACTTCTGTAGCTCGAACTGAAGTGCTCCAAGAGAGTAAACTGCTGTTTATAGTCTAAATATTATTAAGGGTAAATAATATTTGGCTTCCCTGTTTTAAGGAGAGGCAGTCTAAAAATTGACTTCGACCTCTTTGACCTCAAAAATAGAGTCTCATCTATTTTTACCAACATGACACATACTTCAAGAATCTCAAACTGGAATCCCCGAACCATGCTCAGTATGTCTAAAAATAGACATAGTCTAAAAATAGACATAGTCTAAAAATAGATTTAGCGCTAGAATTTGCCTGCGGGCCCACTTAGTGAAGGCGACTTCATTTCACAAAGCTCCATCATCTTGCTGCATTTTCAACAGAAAATTCCACACAAATCACCCTGTTACACATGCAAAATATTCGGGCATGAAGAATTTGATGATAATACCTATAAGCTCAGTTAATTTGGTGTCATCAATGATCCAATGTTTGGTGGAATGGTTCAAAACTCTTTTCCATCCTATTTCTGCAAGTAATCTTTGTATGAAAGAAAAGGGAAAGAACACAATGATGCTCTTTTGCAAAATGCACTACAAGCCTGGCTTTACCTCCCTTCACCTTTACATCCCAAACTACAAACTCTAGTTTCCAAAATTGAGATTCTTAACTTTTACAAATCCCCATTGTTATAACTGCCTGTGTTGCAATCTTTAGTTATATCTCAAAGGAAGAAAGAGAAAGCACTGAAGATATATTCAATGAATAAATGTACCAGAAACCTGAAGTAAAGACCAAACATCATGACTCATTTGAACCACATTAGGCCTCCAAAAACCTGAAGTAAAGACCAAACATCATGACTCATTTGAACCACATTTGATGGGACATTCTTGAAGCCAGATTCATAATGTCCTGAAAATCCTTTCCTCTCTTATGCTCACGAAGATCCTTTAACATTATTACAACTTGGTATTGTTTCTACTGCCCCTTATACCAAAAAAGTAAATGTTGAGGTAGTATTTTCCTATATTTAATGTCACATAAGGCAAATATTTTCCCTTCCCAGCACAACCATTTGGCCTATAAGATGGATTTGGCCTAATGATTAATAAATCTAATATCAAGAATTGTTTTTTCCATAAAGGTTTCCAAGTTAATTTAGGGCATCCATGTGTCCTATTTTAGTGTTGCTATTATCCTCTAATTCCTCTCTTTCATTTTATAATATAAAAAGGACATTTTTCTTTTCATATTCAATGTCATTCAAAAAATAAGTTAAAAAATAATTTATGGTTTAAGGTGGTCTATCTTCTTTAAATTCAAGTAATTTTACAATCCATGTGGTAAAACCAATCCTTTTGTAAAAGTCTATTGTTAGAGCACTCATTATTAAAAGTTGATCGCTAAAATTCTAATTTGCTCATTTATTTAGTAATGGTAGTAATCAAAAAATAATAAGTCAAACACTAGTGGTCAAAATCAACTTCTTATCATTGGAATATTATAAAATAATTGTTGAATTTGTTAGTATCTATGTTGTTTTAATTCTTTATATTTATAATTAAAAGAACAAAAAAATCCTTTATATTAAATCTATGATTTATAATGGGGTTTACAACATGTAAGAAACAGAGTATGGAACTATGCCAAAAGAAGACTTGTTGCAACAAGGAATGACATTTGGTTTTGAAGCCATGTGCACAATTTATGAGTCAATTTTTGCTATGGTAAATTGCTATTCAGCTTACATTGATGTATAATATTTATTTCAATTTTCATTATTCTCACAAATATAGATACACTCATTACACTTTATTTTTATATTTTCACATGGAACAAGATCAAGAAGAAAAAAGGAATTGATGCAATAAAAAAAACATTCCTCCAGATAACCCAAGTCATGGAAGTAGCTTGAGCATTAACAACAATTCCAATGAATAATGATGATCTATTTGGATATCAACGCAACCTATTGTATTTTTTGAAATATTTTTCTTTCAAAATCAAACATTTTGTTTAAAATAATGGACAATGTCTCAATTGAAAGACAAGGGGTTACCAATAACAATCCCATTTTGTATGAAAAACAACCTCTTATTGATATATACCACAATGCAATTTAATTTATTCTATTGTGTTATCCAATGTCATTGTGAAATCCTACACCATTGATAAATATATGGATGATTAAATATTATAATGAAGCAATGTGAAATATGATAATATAACAAATTAATCCAAACATCATATACAAATGAACTAATAAAATTTTAATTTACGTGAATAATATTATAATATATATATGTCAATATTTTTAGGAACATTTTTTTTTAATTACAATAATTTCACTGCCACAGGTTGATGTTTTCGAAAGAGAGAAAATCTCATACAAAAAATCATTACGTCTAAACATAAAGATGCACTGGTGCATTATTTTATATAAAATCACCATGAAAACATCTTTTTTACGTGACCGGTGCCTTTTCGGAAAATGACAATGCTGAATCATTTATTTCTTCAAGCATTGTTATTGTTTGAAATTAAAAATTTGGTGGATTTATATTCTTAGCGCACCAGTGCTTTGATAGAACTAACACACTGATCCTACAAAATATTATTTCCAGCTTGGTGCATCATGAAAATTAACAACACCGAAATTTTTAAATAACCAACGCACTGTGGCATTTATACAAACGATACACACCGATGCTGCAAGTTTAAACTAAATCACCGACTCAACAATTTTTTTTTGCGTGCCCCGATGTCGTTCCTTACGAGAACGCCCCAAGGCTTTTTTATCCATTAGAAACAATGTGATATATATTACGCACTGGTGTAACTATTTTCATTCAATGCCTTTGTGCTTTTAGTTATGTTTTATGTCAAGTGCATTTATATATGTAGAGTACTAATGCTACTTGTTTCATGAAGTGCACCGCAAAAGAAAAAATCTGCTAAAACTTCGACGACCCTTCTTCAATTGTGATGAAGTTACGTTAAAATATATTTTAAAACATCTGCTATCACAGAAAAATGTTTTAGCAGATATTTTTTTGACAAATTTTTCCAATTTTATAACACTAAAAACTTCCGTTATGACCTCTGCTAGAAGGTATTTTCATTGCAGTGAGTTTGGGGAAATAACAAGTATGTGGGACAATTTCATGATAAAGGCCAGATTGGATGACTTGAAAAATATTATCTAAATCACTGGAACAGTCAAGAATGTCCTGTAGAATCTCCAAAAGGTCCAAGGAGGAATTGGAATCATATACTTTGGCTTCTCTATTCCTAAGGGGTATATGAAAAAACACCATAGAGATTGTGGATTTGTTAGTTGATTTTATTGTTTTCTCCATGTTTAAAATTGCAAAGAAAGGACAACGAAGAAATGTTGAATTATGAGTTACCCAGTAACTCGAGATAATTAAAAATTTAATGTTGATGAGGAATTGACAATATACACTCTAGACGGGATTCACTATAATTCTGCAACTATAGATCAAATAAAATAATAGGCGGGATGGGCTTTTATCGAAACAACTTGATGATGTGTAAGGGCCCACTCACTTTCCTACCTCTCCTGGCAGGTACATGTGTTTCCATCAACATTCAATGCGTGGTTTTCATAAAAGGCATTAACCATTTCTAAGGGGTCCCCATAGTGGTTTTTGAAAATCATGGAGGATCTGTCAAAATGAATCATGGTCATTGATTTGGAGATGGGTTGGTTAGTATCATGATTGTCGATGGGTACTCATCCTCTAAATTTCAATTGCTTTAACATGTTATATTAAAGCCTTTGATTCCTTAGGTTGATTCCAATGAGAGATGATTCAACGCAAAAATTCTGCACAATTTAATTTCGAATTTATAAAATTTTTACACCAACTTTTATATATTTTAAGGTTTCTCTTTTAAGGGTGAAAGGTTAGGCTTGTATAAAATGTATAAATAAAATTTTGAAAAGAGACTGCGGTCCTTGATTTATTTACCATTCTAACTCTTCATTCTTCTTCATTTTGGATTCCATATGGGTAATAATATAGACCATGACCTTATGCACGACTTCCATTTGATTGGCTAGGTGTCTCATATCCTTCCTTATCTCATGCATCTTGTCACATTAACACCCTCTAGGAGGAGGATAGCTATCCATGACATGAATGTATCTAGGAATTTCCAAAATCAAAGACTCTAATTATTGCTAGATTTAAGACTACCAACACATAGGAAAAGGAAAAAAACAAGAGGATTGGAGGGACAAATGCTTTTTAAGTGTTTGACAAGACCAATCAGCTCAATAATCACTTTAAAATTAAAAAAAAAAAAAAAAAACTAAAATTACAAGCCTATACATAATTTCAACTAGGAAAATAGGTTCATTACCATCCATAGGTGACCCACAATTAGTCATTAACCATTAACTAGTAGAGTAGTAACATTATTAATTTTACTAAGGATAGAAGTATCTATTGTAGATAATTTCATTCTAAATTTTTTTAACATTGCATTCACCCAATGCCATCATAAGTAATTATATAGAGCGAACATTAGTAATAACAATGAAACAGAATAGCCCTAGCTCCATCATGATATCTCTACCATAGGATTCGACATATCTCCTTCATATATCTATAATAATCTTTTCTCATATCACAGATAAGGCCTAAGGAGGCCACAACCATACCCAAGAAATTAGGCCCATTAGGGAATTGTTACACCACAAGAATAAGGCCCATTATGGTGTTGTGATGTTATCACAAATAAGAATTCCCAAGGAGGTGGTTTTCATACCCAAGAACCAAGGCCCATTAGGGTGTTGTTACACCCCAAGACCAAGGCCCATTTGGACATTGTTACATAACAAGAATGAGGTACAATTTTGTAAACCCATAGGATGGAATGATAATTATATCACTTCCAATTAATTATATGTCCTAGTGTGCATTTATTTGAGGCACAAAAACCCTTCCTTTCACCCTATGAAATCTATGCCATTTGGAATATTCTTAAAAAACATAAATATATATGTAAAAAATTAAAAATATTTAATTGTGTTAATGTTACTTATGAGTAAATAAATAATCTCCAAATTGAATCATTCAAATTTTCCTTGAAATGAGGGTTGGGCATGCATTTTATGAAGCAGGATAAAATTTATTTGCTTCACTAAAATGCACAAGCATGCTTCATTTCATGGCGAATATGATCGATTCAAATTGAAGATTGTTTATTTTACTATTTTACACACTTTTATATTGTTATATATTTACTAACCATTCGAGTAGTAACAATGTTAATTTTCTTAGGACTAGAAGTCTTTATTGTAGACAATTGCATTTTAAAACATTTTCAACATTTTCAAATCGTGTTAACCCCATATAATCATAAGCCATTATATAGAGAGAAAATTAGAAATAAAAATGCAAAGAAATAGTCATAGGTCTATCATGATATATTTTTCATAGGGCTGAACGTATATCCTTCATATCTATGACATAAGCTTTTTTCATATCATAGATAAGATGGCCCAAAGAGGCCACTGTCATACCCAACAAATGAAGCACATTAAGGCGTTCTTAAACCACAAGAATGAGGCCCATTCAGGTGTTGTTACAACAATATACTGAGGTACAATTTTGTAGCCTGGGATGGAATGCTCATTGTATCACTGCCAATTAATTACAAATCATGGTGTGCATTTATTTGAGCCACAAAAACCCTACCATTTACCCTAAATCAATTGAATTTAGAGTATTCTTGAGAAATAGAAATATATATGTGAAAAGGTAAAAAATATTTAATTGTATTAACATTACTTATGAATAAAGAAATACTCTCCAAGTTGAATCATTCAATTTGGCCCTAAAATGAAGCCTTGGGCATGTATTTTTGTCTAGCAGGACAAAATTTCCTTGTTTCACAAAAATGCACACCCAAACTTCATTTCCTAACCAATATGATTTATTGAAATTTTCAATGTTTTATTTTACTATTTTACACACTTTTACATTTTTATATCTTTACTAACTAGTAGAATAGTAACAAATTTGTTAATTTTCTTAGGGCTAGATGTATTTGTTGTAGATAACTACATTTTAAAACATTTTCAACATTTTCACATTGCGTTCACCCCAAATCATCTTAAGCAATTATGTAGTGAGATAGTTAGCAATAACAATGCAATGGAGAAATCATAGGTCTGTCATGTTACCTCTATCATAAGGCTCAACATATCTTCTTCATATATCTGTCATAAGCTTTACTCATGTTACAATTTGGAGTATTCCTGAACAAAATTAATATATATGTGAAAATTTTAAAATATTTAATTGTGTTATTGTTACTTACGAGTAAATAAATACTCTCCAAGCTGAATTATTCAATTTGGCCTTGAAATGAAGGTTGGGTGTGTATTTTTGTGATTCGAGCCAAAATTGCCATGCTTCACTAAAATGCATGCCCATGCTTCATTTCTTCGGAAATTTGATTGATTCAAGTTGCAAATTGTTTATTTTAATATTTTACACACTTTTACATTGTTATATATTTACTAAGTAGTGAGTAATAATAATGCTAATTATTTTGTGGCCAGATGTATCTATTGTTGATAATTTCATTTTAAAACATTTTCAACATTTTCACATTGCATCCACCACATACCATCGTAATAAATTATGTAGAGAGAACATTAGCCATAACAATGCAGCGGAACAATCATAGGTTTGTCATGATATATTTTTCATAAGGATTATCAAATCTCCATATCACTGTCATAATATTTTCTCATATCACATATAAGAAGTCACAAAGAGGCCATTGTCATACACAAGAACTGAGGCCCATTATGGAATTACTGCACCACAAGACTAAGATATAATTATGTAACCGATAGGATGTAATGATCATTATATAAGATAAAAATCTAATCAATTTGAAGAAAACCACTTAAAATAATTTTAGAAATTAAAATAAATAAAAAATATTATATACATTAATAAGCTATAATTTATCAATGCACACCAGGGAACGTGGCACCCTGTGCACTTCCCGATGAGGTTCACTTGGGCAGCCCATGTGGCTCCCGGTACTCGCATTTAATTGGCTCTTAACTGACCACCCTGCGCGAACGTTAATTCTCTCGGTTGGCTCGCCAAGCGCCTGGTTATGGCGGTTCTATGTGAGATGGATTACATTTGCAATTGCTCGACTGGTGTGGCGGACGTTCATGGATCTCCTCCTCCCCTGCACGCGATTTTCTCTCCAGGCTGCGCTGATGCAAGTGTTAAAACGAACACTGGGAGGCGTTGTTCGTTAGCCGCTTGCTTTGAACCGGTTCCGGATTATCATTTTTCTCACAGTCCGTGGTGCAGTGTCAATCCTCCCTCTGTTCGTGGTCTCAGTGGTCTGGTTCCTGCTCCCTCACCTCAGCCCAGTGGCGTCCCGAATTTTCATTTCTCCCCTGCCAATTCAGTTTGTTTCGTTGAGCCTGGTCCTGCGTCTGTCACCATGCCTCGTCTCCGCGAACGCATGAGATGCAGACGCGGACCCAGTCGTGGGCAATCCAACCAGCGGTGCCCTCCTCCTAGCCATGGCTCTGTCCCTACCTTGCCAGAAGAAGATGGAGCCCCTGTACCTGCGTTTTGCGTTGATTCCGTCGTTGCTCCCGTCGCCCCCGCCCCTCCACCCCCTGCTCGTGAGTCTCCCTGCGTCTCTCTCCCTCCGGTCCCTTCTATCGCTCCTCGGCCCCTTCGACCCTCCATCAGACAAACCTCTAAGCGTGTTGAGCTCCGGTTTGATTGCACCTCCTGCAACGCTACCCTCACTGCTTTTATCACTGTAAAACTTCATGAAGAAGTCCCCAATTTGGCTCCGCCCTGTTCTGCTACTCCTCTCTCCCCTCCTAGCTCCAGCTCCCCATGCGCGGCTCCAGCCACTTCTGTTCCTCCTTCTCAGCACGAGTACAGCATGGCGATGGGGCGCACCAGTAGAGGGAGAGCTCTCAGCGAAGGACAAGAGGACAGAAGCGACGCTTATGCCTGCAGAGTCATCGAGGAACCTCCCTCTCCTACTCATGGATAGCAGCTGCAAATTCACTCAGGTTTTTTTGTTCTGTTTCTGTCGGAATCATATGCTTCCAAGCTTTACTACTCTGTTGCATAAGCATCATGGATAGCAGCTGCAAAGTCACTCAGGTTTTTTTGTTCTGTTTCTGTCGGAATCATATGCTTCCAAGCTTTACTGCTCTGCTGCATAAGCATCATGGATAGCAGCTGCAAAGTCACTCAGGCTTTTTTTGTTCTGTTTCTGTCGGAATCATATGCTTCCAAGCTTTATAAGCACCGTACTATTTTTAGTATTTACTTTCATGTTAGCTTGTTTTGTGTAAACTTAAAACCGGTTTCCCTTTCATGGGCGGTTCAGACTTTGTGGTTTAAAGGACCGGTTTCCCATCCTGGGCAATCCAGACACTCTTTGACTTGCTTGATTATCAAGCCCAGTGCTCAGGCTCACCAAGCTGACGCTGTGGCAGTTTTGTACCAGTAATTTTATACTTAATAGAATTAGTAATAAGCTATAATTTATTAAAATCCAATGTTAAACATTTTTAAATGTTTTGGCCTCAATATTTTATTCAATATGCAATAGATTTAATGGATGTTTTCACACATAATTATTTTTTGCATTATATAGGTTATAAAATATCCATTACAAGCCATCTAATATTAAATAATTTGTATTTATACTTCATAGCATCATTTCAAAGATATATGACTAGCTCTATGCATTCAACACAATATACAACGAAAAAATCTTGAACCCTCCTCTTGAGTTGACATAAAAAAACTCTACTCCTCCTTTGACATGATTTTGTGATGTATCTATATAACTTCACATTATATCCATTTCAGTTCTCTAATATAAATTAGTTGGATATTAGTTTGAATTTTGATTAGTTTAATTATATAAATTTAATTATTGATAAAATTAGATAACATTAATTTATCAAAACAATTTTTATTATGTTATTTTTAAAGTTGTTGAAATTAAAAAAAATTATAAAATTATATTTAATTAAATTATAATTTCATCTTTAATTATTAAATTTTTACTTTGATTTTTTTTGTAAGTTTAGCAGAGCCTTTCTATTTTCCATTAATCAAAAAAGAGAAAAGTAGGTTATAATGAATAATGCTAGAAACCAGGTCTATTGGCCACCTTAAAGAGTCATAGGCCATCCAAAATTCATAAAGTTTGACCCTAATACTGTTTGCTATATCCAATTTACTGTCCATTACATACAAGAACTTCAGAAATTAAATGCTACCTATAATATGCATGTCAAAATGACAAAAAAGAAAAGGATTTCATAAAACTCAATCATCAGATCGATCGATATGTGTCGAGTCCTTAAAATTGGAGCTAGACGTATCCACTTGATTCATACTTTTCAATTGGCACTTCCTGCGGCCTAGGAAGAAGTTATGGTGGTGTTACAGAAGGTGGATTTCTTGGATATCCCTTCTCATTTAAGCTAAAATAGAGGCAGCTTTTGCGTCCCCTCCAATTTCCTGAACATTGACTATGGCATTTGCCAGTCTATATTTCAATGTCCAATAAGTATGGATAGACTATTGAAATAATGACAGTCTACTTCTAGTATTACGTGGATCCCTCAGAATTTCCATTTCCTCCTCTTGTATTTTACCCTCCTCTTGTTGAAAATGCAGCAAGATGATGGAGCTTGGTGAAATGAAGTCGCCTTCACCAAGTGGGCCCGCAAGCTATTTTTGGAAAGTGAAAGGTCTGGTAAATTCCCATGCTGTCAAGGGGTATGATGTGGTCTTCAGCGAAGGAAAGGCTTTCCTGCGCAGGAAGACCACTGGAGAGACCCGGAAGATAGGGGTTCGAACCAAAAACCTTTATCAGTTGCAAGTAGATGGCTGCGCAGCAATGGCATGCAAAGCAGGAGAAGTGGTGAGCCAGGATGATGAGGGCGAACTGTGGCACCGGATATTGGGCCACCTTCACCATAGAGCTTTGAAGATCCTGCAACAGATTTCTAATGGGCTTCCTAAGGGCACCCTTGCGCAGTCAGATCAGTGCAAGGGGTGTACTTTAGGAAAGTTTGTGAAAGCCACCTTTCACGAGAAGGATAGTCGCGCCACGACGATCCTTGAGAGAGTTCACACAGATGTGTGTGGTCCTTTCTCAGTAGCTTCGACAGCAAAGCACGAGTACTACGTGATCTTTGTTGATGATTTATCTCGAAAGTGCTAGATCTTCTACATGCAGAAGAAGAGCGATACATTCGGTAAGTTCTGTGAGTTTAAAGCACTGGTCGATGTGGAATCGGGGAAGAAGCTAAAGGCTCTCAAGAGCGACAATGGTGGTGAATTCATCTTGGTTGAATTCAAGGACTTCTGCAGCGCAGAAGGGATTCGGAGAGAGCTCATCGCACCCCATAACCCACAGCAGAATGGGGTGGCTGAGCGGAAGAACAGAACTATTGTGGGTGCTGCACGGGCGATGTTGCATGATCAGGGCCTACCCCTTCACTTCTGGGCTGAGGCATGCAACGCAGCAGTATATGTGCAGAACCGTTGTCCTCACAAGATTCTTGGCATGAGTACACCAGAGGAGGCTTATTCTGGCAAGAGCCCTGACATTTCCCATTTGCGGATTTTTGGCTCTCCTGTCTACATGCATGTGACGAAGGATGCAAGGAAGACGCTGGATCCAACAGCGGAGGTTGGAATATTTGTGGGGTACACTGATACACCACACAACTATCGAGTGTATGTGTCAGATAGTCGCAACACTGTTGTGCGACAGGATATTAAATTTTAGGAGGAGAAAGCCATGCAGTGTTCGCTTGAGAGGGAGCCACACTTGCATGCAGAGGAGGAGCTGTTAGCTCCCAAGGATGAGTCTCCGGATGTGGATCAGCCAGTATTTCATGATAGATCCAAACACATCGACATCAGGTACCATCATATCAGAGACTGTGTTCAGCGGAGGATCATGATGCTTTCATATATTCCCACGGAGGATCAGGATGCAGACATCTTGACGAAGGCGCTCACCAGGAGCAAATTCGAGTTTCATAGAGGCAGGGTAGGGGTTGCAGATAATCCATATCTTGCTGAGAGGGAGTGTTAAAAATGCAGCGAGATGATGGAGCTTGGTGAAATGAAGTTGCCTTCACCAAGTGGGCCCGCAGGGTATTTTTGGCTCAAAGTCTATTTTTAGACTATGTCTATTTTTAGACATATGGATCATGGACCGGGAGTTGCAATATTCTATTCTTGGATGATTGGTCGAGTTGGTAAAAATAGATGGACCTCTATTTTTAGCATTTAGGTCGAAGTCTATTTTTAGACTGGCGGGCTAAAAATAGAACATTTAAATATTATTTACCCTTAATAATATTTGGACTCTAAACCTCAGTTTACTCTCTTGGAGCACTTCAGTTTGACCCCCGGATGTGGGGCATGCATCTGCTAGAAGGATTTACGCTTTTCCTATGGGTTAGTTGAGCCAATGCATGGTTGACTTCAGTTAGAGCTCAAGTGGCAGAGTTCGGTGGAGTTGATGCAACAGTGAATGGAGATGGTGTTCTGGTTAACTAACTTTGAACTAGTTGTATTTAGTTTAACTGGCTAATACACTAGAGATGAGTTGTGTAAATTAAATATTATTTAATTCACTAATTATTAACTCATTATTCAACTAAAGAACACATCAATTTAACTCAGTGCATGGACAGTTCAGTGGCGACAAGTGAAAGAGGTAGATGAAAAGGTTGAGATAGCTATCAATTGTGACATTAGTTGTGCATGAGATTTGCACCACACTTGGAGGAAATTACCAATGAGAATTGCGTAGTTGGAGCTAGTGAGATTCGAACTTGGATCTCTCATTAGACCAGCGTTGATTGCGCAATAGAGGCAAGCAATTATTGGATGAGTTTTGAACCTTTGACTTGTTCAAAACCAATCTAGTTTGTGTGTAGCTTTGTGAGATAGTACTGAGTACTTGTGACAAAGTTCATCACCCTATGACAAAGAAATGTATTGAATTGTGCAACCCTGTTGACACCTGGTTTCACCTCCATCTCAAGAAAGAACAAAGGGGAGAAAGGCAACAAGCCTCCGAAACCCTCCACCAATACAACCCCCACCAACCCTGCCTCAACCCAGCGAAACAACTTTGAAGTTCTGAGCAATCTTGACTCATTGGAGCACCCTATAGTCTCCCAGGCCCCCACTGATCAAGATCCGTCATTATTAAGTCAATCTTTGATTACAACCAACGCCCTAAGCACAACCTCGGATTCAATCCACGCCCAGGCACCGCAACACAAACCATAATCCTCTCCCATTCAGATTAATACCAGCCACACCTCACTGCAAACTCCTCAATGCACAGAAATGCAAACAAAGCAGCGATCCTCAACCACTTCAAACAATCCTCTGGAGGAGATCCTAGGTGATCTAGATCTCCAAAAGGTCAATGAGCAATGGTTCAAACTGGGAGTCGATGCCATTCCCCAAGAACACTTGGAGAAGATAGAAATGGCATACCTGCAGCTGGAATACATCAACCAAAATGCAGCCAAAAGGCAATGGGGAAATAGCAACCAAACGGGCATTCAAGCCAACCTGGATTTGGATCAATACAAGCTACAAGGACCATGAAGAAAAAGAGGGCGCAAATCCACAAGACACCAAATACAAGAACCAGGCAGACGCCTAATCAATGAAGGAAAAATCAGGGCCTTGGTCCTATCTACTCCAAAGGTAGCTCAATGAAAATCACAACCTGGAACATCAGGGGGCTCAACGGCACCACCAAAAGAAGGATCTTGAAAAACCGCTTATTCTCGCTACTCCCAGACATCATACTTCTTCAAGAATCAAAATGCTCTCCCAAAGGCACAGAGACACTCAAAAAACTTGTTTCCAACAGTCATCACTGCATAAGCATAGATGCTATCAGGCAAGCAGGAGGGTTACTCACGTTCTGGAACAAAAGAAAATTCTTCTTGCAAAATGCTCTGTCCACCAAGCACTCTTTATCGAACATTTTCAACATGCCAGACTCAGGGCAATCGATCTGCATCACCAACGTGTATGGACCCCAACGAATCTAGGAAAAGCTAAAGATGCTGCTAGACCTGGACGAAGTCAGGCAACACCATGGGGCAAACCACTGGATTTTAGGCGGAGACTACAACATGATCACCAATCTAGCAGGAAAAAAGGGAGGCTTACGAAGATTGGATAAGGACTCGGAAGCATTCAACACCTTTATTGTTGAATCCAAACTCATTGACATCTCCACAGTCAATGGTCTGCATACATGGAATAATAAGCAAGGACGAAACAGTCAGATAGCATCAAGTCTCGATAGGTTCCTCATGTCGGAATCCATTCTGCTGCAAAATATCGACATGGAGGCCAGCATTCTGCCTATCAGAGGATCTGATCACTGGCCAATGCAGATTCACTTCACCAATTTGGATAAGCCCCACAACAGACAATTCAGATTTGAAGCCTTCTGGACAGAGCACCCATCATTCATGCAAAACATACAACGCTGGTGGACTCAAGCCACCATAAGGAGCGACAATATCATGTACATATTCCAACAGAAGCTCAAAACAATAAAAATCAACCTCAAATGCTGGAAAAAAAACACCTTTGGCGACATATTTCAAGCCAAAAAATAACTCGAGGAAAAAATGGCGAACCTCCAGCGATCTTTGATCAAAGAAGGGCCCAATGATGAAAGAATAGCTCAAGAATCAAATCTGCAAAGGCAAAAAGAAGAACGGTTAAAACAAGAAGCGCTGCTATGGAGGCAGAAGTCGAGGGTGCAATGGTTAAAACAAGGAGAACGCAACACTAGTTTCTTCCATAAGTCAACCATCCAGCATAGAGCACATAATCGCATCCTCTCCCTCAAAAACGTTGATGGCGATCAAGTTTATAAAAGGGAGCATATAGGATTTGAACTCAACTCTTTTTTCACTTCTCTTCTCAGCGATCCCATTCAAGATAGAACCCGAGCCATCAATGAAATTATCGCTGCCATTCCCAACTTAGTTACAGAGGAGCAAAACTCCCTCCTTCTAAGAGAATTCATTGAGCATGAGATTGAAGAAACAATCTTCAACATGGCCTCGAACAAGGCTCCCAGACCAGACAACTTTACAATCGAATTCTTTAAAGCTTGCTGGCCCATTATTAAGGTTGACCTTCTCAACCTAGTAAGGAACTTTCACAGACCCAAGAAAGTTTTTCCTGCCATCAATGCCACATTCCTCACCTTAATTCCCAAATCAGACCAGGCTGACTCCCCCGACAATTTTCGTCCCATAGCCCTTTTTAATGTCCTTTACAAAATCCTTTCCAAACTGATGGCTAGCAGACTTAAATCTGTCCTCCCCTCAATCATTTCTCAGGAACAAACTGGCTACGTTGAAGGTAGGCAGATCACTGACAGCATAATCCTCACTCAGGAAGTGTTGCATTCTCTCAAAACAAAAAGGAATCCAGGTATGCTTATCCAGCTTGACCTTTCAAAGGCCTTTGATAAAATGAGCTGGCACTATATGAGAGCAATCCTCCAGGCTTATGGATTTAGTCAGCAATGGAAAAATTGGATAATGGAACTGGTCTCAGGTGCTTTCTTTTCAATGCTACTGAATGGAGGACCCCTTCAACCCTTCATTCCGTCCAGAGGTATAAGGCAAGGAGATCCCCTGTCTTCGTTTCTCTTTGTCATTATGGCAGAAGGGCTAGGAAGATCCTTAGCCAAGGCAAAACAACAGAATCAACTCAAAGGCATCAAACCGGTACACCAAGGACCCACAGTAACGCATCAGCGATTCGTAGATGATACAATGCTCATGGGCGCCCCCATAGTGCAAGAAATTCGAACCATCATATTTTGTGGAAAACATGAGGTCACCTCTAATGATAGAAGAAGCTTTGGATTTTAAAGATCAAATAGAGGATGATGTCATTAGTAATTTCATTAATAAATCACAAACTGCATCTCACTTGCAATGTCACATGATTGAGGCAACATTCGACAATAAAGAAGAAGAAGATCCTTTTAAAGACATCCATGATCAAGCAATACCTACTACCTCTGTGAATAATACTAAGGTTGTAGAAATTGAACCAGGAAAAACCTTGAACATTAACAAGAATCTCACTGCTGAACAAGAAGAGAAATTGGTCCAATTATTACGAAAATACAAAACAGCCTTTGCATGGGATTACCCCGATATGAAAGGAATTGACCCACAATTATGTACTCACCACATTTACATTGAAAAAGACGCAAGACCCATTCATCAACCTCAAAAGAGACTAAATCCTCACCTTAAGGATGCTATGAAAGATGAATTACAAAAATTATTGGATGTCAATTTTATCTATCCAATATCTGATAGCAAGTGGGTCTCCCCATTAGTGGTGGTACCTAAAAAGAATGGAAAGTGGAGGATATGTGTAGATTACCGTGAACTCAATAAAGCAACACAAAAAGACCACTTTCCTCTTCCTTTCATTGACCAGGGATTAGACACATTGGCAGGAAAGAAATTCTTTTCATTTCTGGATGGCTTCAATGGATACAACCAAATTCAAATTGCCCCTAAAGACCAGGACAAGACTACTTTCACCTGCCCATGGGGTACATTTTCCTACCGAGTCTTACCTTTTGGCCTATGCAATGCTCCTGCTACATTTCAAAGGGCAATTCTCAGCATGTTTGAAAACTTAATAAATGAAGGTCTCGAAGTATATATGGATGATTTCACTCCTTATGGGGATGATTTTGAACCTGCGTTGCAAAATCTAGAAAAAGTATTGCAAAGATGTATAGACACTAGGCTTTGTTTAAGCAATGAAAAATGTCTTATGATGATGACTGAAGGAGTTATCTTAGGCCATTATATTTCAGCAGAAGGAATTCAAGTAGATCCAGCTAAAATTCAAATACTCTTGTTAATTCCTACACCTACTACACAGACAAAGGTACGTAGCTTTCTTGGATTTTCTAGTTATTATAGAAAATTTATAGAGCATTATTCTCGAATTGCTGCACCTTTATATGCGCTGACTGGGAACACTGATTTTGTTTGGACAGACAAATGTGACAATGCTTTTAATGATTTGAAGAAGCTCGTTGCAACAGCCCCTGTGCTGAGGGGCCCAAATTGGAATTTACCATTCCAAATTTCATCTTACGCCTCAGACACAGAAATTGGAGCAGTACTTGGGGAGGAGGAAGAAAAAAAGCCATATGCAATTTACTACATTAGCAAAAAATCTGACCCCTGCCGAATTAAACTATACTGTGACTGAGAAAGAATTTTTGGCTGTAGTTCACGCTATAAATAAATTTAGGCATTACATAACTGGGTATCCTGTAGTGCTTTACACAGATCACTCTGCCATTAAGTTTTTAGCAAATAAACTTGTTACGAATGGGAGAGTAACTAGATGGCTGATTTTACTGCAGGAATTTGATATCACGATCAAGGATCGACTGGGCAAAGAGAACCCTGTAGCTGACTTTCTGTCCAGGATGCCAAAGCCAACAGATGTAGAACCAGTTGAAGATCACTTCCCGGATGAGCATCTCTTCGCTGTTACCACTAGAACACCATGGTATGCTGATATAGCGAACTATTTGGCAATAGGTTAATTACCCAAACATCTATCCCTTAATGAACGAAAGCAAATAATACATCGTAGCACTCGTTTTTCATGGATAGGAGGTTACTTATTTCATACAGGTGTAGATATGCAAATAAGAAGATGTGTTAGGGACGATGAGGTATATGATATTTTGAAAGCGTACCATGACGGACAGTGTGGCGGACACTTTGCAGATCGTAGAACAGCACATAAAGTCCTACGGACTGGCTATTATTGGTCTAATATCTTTAGAGACGCAAACAAATTTGTGCAGGCCTGTGATAGCTGTCAAAGGGCTGGTCGACCTGGGCAGTCTGATGAAATGCCCTTGAACCCTCAACTAGTGATTGAACCCTTCGAACGTTGGGCCCTTGACTTCGTTGGTCCTATTAGCCCTCCATCGAACTAGAAAACATATATCCTAGTTGCCACTGAATACGTTACTAAATGGGTTGAAGCAGAGCCTCTTTCAAAAGCTACAGAGGATTCCGTGATACATTTTCTTTTCCAAATTTCCGTGCGGTATGGCCTCCCACGAGACATAATCACAGATGGGGGACCACAGTTTATAGGTAACAAATTGGCTGAAACATTACAGAATTACCATATTCAGCGTAAAATTACAACTCCCTACCACCCACAGGCCAATGACCAAGTCAAAAGCACGAATAAGGTAATCAAATCTATACTGACAAAAACGGTTGCTTCACATAGGCGAGATTGGGCCTACAGACTACCAGAGGCATTGTGGGCGGATCGAACGACATGGAGACCTACCACAGGACATTCGCCATACCAGTTGGTATTTGGAAAAGAACCCATCTTTCCTATCGAATTTGAAATTCATACATTACGAACAGCTCAAACGATAGGTCTGAATTTAGATGAAGCACAAGCAAAAAGACTGCAGCAACTGAATGAATTGGATGAAATCAAACTCTCTCCTCTTCAGCGCACCGCATTAATCCAGCAATAGAGAGCAAAATGGCATGACGCCCACATTAAACAAAGGATCTTCCACGAAGGAGATTGGGCACTTCTATATGATTCTCGGTTTCAGGATTTCCCTGGAAAACTCCAGACTAGGTGGCTTGGACCCTACGAAATTTAGAAAGTGCATGATAACGACACTCTCACACTAGTCACCATTGAAGAATATGGGCATTCCTTTAAGGTTAATGGCCATCGAGTTCGATTATATCGTAAGCTGCTTACCCGTGAATCCTTTTGCCAGCAGTGAAGGGAAGACTCCACCATTGAAATTCTTGCTGAAGGAGAGAATCCCTCTCCCGCGCCAGTTTGATAAATTGGTTTTTTTAATTTTTGTACATAATGCATTCTTTTTTTTCTGTTTTTGGTTTCTGTTTTTGAAATTCATTTCCTTGTTAA
This sequence comes from Pinus albicaulis, assembly GCA_034641835.2. Classification (NCBI taxonomy): domain Eukaryota; kingdom Viridiplantae; phylum Streptophyta; class Pinopsida; order Pinales; family Pinaceae; genus Pinus; species Pinus albicaulis. Next base: position 444,717,494 of record CM076584.1, read on the forward strand.
TACTTCTTTATTTCGTTTGAATTTAGTTTCTTTAAAAACGAAAAATAATAAAAATTCTGTGTTTTTTTCGCGTTGTTGTTCCTTTCTAACGGAACAGCACTTCTGCTGTTCCTTTTGAAAGGAACAGCAGTTTCGCAGAGTGTTTTTGTTGTTCCTTTTAAAAGGAACAGCACCTTCGTAGGATTTTTTTTGTCGTTCCTTTCGAATGGAACAGCAGTTTCGTGCAGTGTTTTTGCTGTTCCTTTCAAACGGAACAGCATGTCCGCAGAGCATTTCTTTGCTGTTCCTTTTGAAAGGAACAGCAGTTTCGCAGATTATCTTTGTTGTTCCTTTTGAAAGGAACATTAGTTTCACAGATTAAAGGAACAGCAGTTTCGCAGATTATCTTTGCTGTTCCTTTTGAAAGGAACAGCAGTTTCGCAGATTATCTTTGCTATTCCTTTTGAAAGGAACAACAGTTTCGCAGATTATCTTTGCTGTTCCTTTTGAAAGGAACAACAGTTTCGCAGATTATCTTTGATGTTCCTTTTGAAAGGAACAGCAGTTTCGCAGATTATCTTTGTTGTTCCTTTTGAAAGGAACAGCAGTTTCGCAGATTATCTTTGCTGTTCCTTTTGAAAGGAACAGCAGTTTCGCAGATTATCTTTGCTGTTCCTTTTAAAGGAACAACACTTTTTGAACGATTGTTTTAAGTTTGTATTTAAAGCACGATTGTTTTAAGTTTTCAATACAAAAATACAAAGAAAAAATAAAGCACTTCCTCAAGTATGTATGAAGGACAATGGTTCCATGGGTTACAAAACAACTCTGTCAAGGTTATGGACACCTGTGGGCAGCAGAGCTCTGTTAATGGTATTGAAGTCATACTTATACAAATCAATAGTTATTTAACCCTCTTTCCTATAATTTTTATTGAATATCAAACGAAATGCATAAAATTCCTTAAGTTCTATTCCTGAACCATCACACATGAAAAATATTATAAATCGGACATATTACTTTAATGTGGTAAATAGCGCAATTACATTAATATTTTGCTGTCCCTTCACTTCATACTTGAATTATTACAACGCGATTCCCTCATTATTACCGATTTTTCTTACGCATCGATTTCAGTAATTACTTAATTTGATTGAGTTTATCATGATTGCGCCTGTTTTTTCACTGCCGTCCTATTGCAGTTCCACACATCCCACCTTAATCGACGGTCGAGGTCGACCTTTCATTCGTTTGGGGGGCGGAAATATCTGCATGAAGATCAGAGAATTAGTAAAACTCTCGGACGAGAATTTTTCCAACTCTCGTCCGAGAGTTTCTCCAACTCCCGTCCGAGAGTTTGCCCGAGAGTTTTGTGACCACAACTCTCGGACGAGAAAATGAAAAACTCTCGTCCGAGAGAATTTTAACTCAGGTTAAACCCGACCAAACTCTCGTCTGAAATATTTAAAATCTCTCGGACGAGAACTTTTAAAACTCTCAGCCGAGAAATTTAGTTGACTTTTTTCTCGGCCGAGAAATTAAAAATTTCTCCCGAATTCTAACCATTCGCCAAAAACTGTTTCCCAACTTCGCGATTTGACCCTAAAACAAATCTTGAGTCCGTTGAACATATGCTTAGGTTATCTCATATCTCATTCACCTATTGGCAATGACTTGCGTCTTGTCCTAGATGGAATTTATTTTCCTATAAAATCTACGGACCATGAAATGCATGCAAGTTCCTTGTTCCCTCTCGCTGACACCAATGTGCGAGATGAGAGTCCTGGCACGATTGGTGCCCCTTAATATGGATTGTTTCATCCTTTATATCCTGATATATTTCATGGGTCTATTACACCAGTGGTTTCTACAAGTCATTCAGAACTTTTTGTTGCTGGTGTTGGTTGTAGTGATGAACACAAGAGTGATATTTCACAATTTCATTATGAGAATGATGAATCTCCTATTCTTGATCTCTACCATCAACACTCTTTAACTGTTCAAGAAAGAGACATTGCGTCTCGAAAATTTTGGCATGGTTCTCTCACCGATTCATCCTCACTTTTGATCTTAGAAGAGCCTAATGTACCAGATACCCGACCTGATCAAATCAATGGCTTCATTGATTGTTATTTTACCAAAAACACATTCTCTCACACCTCTGGTGATTATCATTCATATCCATCTGTTGATCCTACAAAACCACAAAAATTAATCGATTCAAATTTTGAAGGTTTGAGAACCCATGAGGAAGTTTAGGCACCTCATCTTCCATTGATGGTTATGTCATGTTCTCATGATCTTGATGAGACCCCTAAACCAAGTAAATTAGGGTTTTCGAGCATCAAGTTCCTCTCAACAAAATATTGTTGAATGCAATCTAATCTTGGAAAGCCTCTAATTCGAGTGATGTTTCTCTAAGCACATATTTCCATCCCCTATCAGTTGATATGCTTTAACCTTTATACCATAATTTTTTTTCTAAAGGGAGTGCACCAGCCATTGTCTCAAAACTTTTTTACGGTTTCCCAGCCGCTACGGAATGCAACGAGTTACAAGCAAGTGATGTTTTACAGTCCAATCACTCAAACTCTCTATTTCCTTAGACTCTTCTGGTAAACTCATCTCATTCTTTGGAATCTAAAGAATATGATATGTTGAACTGTCAATCTATTAGTGTATAAAAATTTGACCAAATTAACAATATGCTCACTGATAGTTATCTAGTTGCCACAAACAATGATCATATGCATTCACTAGTTAATCTCACGAAACTGGAGAAATTTGAAAGCTCCCCATTTGAAGGTTCATATTTTTCCCAGGACAGTGAGGCACTTAAGCTCCCGTTGATGGATATGCCAAGTCCTCGTGTCCTCGACAAAACCTCTAGACAACTTCAACTAGGGTTTCTGAAATTAGGGTTTCTACACTTTAATTCTTTGGTATCTCAATTTCACCTAGTGAACGCCTATCTACTCCATGTCATCAAATTGACCATCCTCAACATCATGATGAGATTGTCGGATGGCTTAAGGGATCCTATCTAGAAAATGTATTAGAAAATAGGCAGTGTCTCACCTCACTTTAGTTGAATTTAGGGTTATGCATGAATGGATGTGTGTCATGGTTGGACGATAATAGGTTTCAAGTACATATTTATGTTTATTAGGATTGGGTTGTAGTTCGTCTAGAACAGTATTTTCTAGCATGTTATCCTATAAGTAGACATGACCTTCTTACTCTTTTTCATGTTTCATAGGTAAGCCTTGATGTTGTTGCACAACTATTCACGCTGGTTCTGATTGTGGACATATTTTTTCTTGCAGGTCTGGAACTGATGCGATGGATGCATTGGAAGTCTAATTTTACATGACCTGACCTCCTCTCTGGTTAAATTAGGGTTTTAGGTTTAGGATAACTAGGGTTTGTTGATTAAATTTTTACTTGTCCAAGTTTTCTAATTAGGGTTTATTTCCTAGGATTTTCTTTATGGTTTAATGTTATGTTATAGGTAGATTAGTTTTATGCATTATTATTTTTTCACTAGTTTTCACTCATACTCTTGCATTTGCTTATTTTTGCATGGCATTCATAAAATCACTGCACATGCATTGCATTTCTCTCTTATCTGCAATTTTCTTATTTCTTTCGCACATAGCATTGCACTATATCGTAAGCCTTGAATGTTGCATTACATCATGAATTTTCCTTATTTCATAGCATACACTAGTTGTTGACCTAGCCTTGCATTTTCCTCTATGTTGCATGCCACTGCATGAGCCTTCACGGACCTGGAACCTTCGGTCCTATGATTCCAAGACTAGCTTTCTCTCATTTGTTTTCACATGCTCAAACCCTAAGGGAGATTTCTTGGACCACTTTGCACATGCTGAAACCCTAAAAGAGCTTCCCTGGTCACCTTGACCTAATGTGGAAACCCTAACCTATGAATGTGTGTGGTTTTGATGGTTAATCCAAGAGGTAGCTTCTATTAGAACTAGTCATCAAAGTCATGTCTTGTTCATCTTTACTGAGAGTTTGATTCATTAGCCAAGGAAAGATGAAAAGGTTGCTTGTGGGGAACCCTAAACATTTTGAGTGACCTATATCCATAACCTGAACCTTGTTCTCAGCATGGTCTTGAATATCTAAATCACTTGTTTTCATGTTTCACCTATTAACTGGAGATGAGATGTGGAAGCTTGGCATGAGGGAAAACCTAAATCAGAATATCTTTCAGTTTATTTCAAGTAAGATACAACCTCTCTTGCTCATACAATAAGTGAGGATCCCTCATTTTGTTGAAATTGGAAACAAGAAATAGTGAAAATGGCATCCAAAATTGGCACCTGGAAAATGGCACCCAAAAAATGGTACCATAAGGGGCTTCTAATTTAATTTTCCCTTAATTAAATTGGAAGAAAAATTTTAATTTCATCTCATGACAACTTGTATTAGTTAACTGAGTCAGGAAGACTTAGATAGCTTAGGAAATGGAGGCATGTAGAGTTCTCCCATGATTTTAGGGGGTCCATTTTATGTTTATTTTGATTTGTAATTAGTTAACTCAATTAATTGAGTTAAAATCAGTTTAACTAGTTCTAACTGAGAGATAAGCTAGTGAGAGGTCCAGTGAATTAAATATGATTTAATTCACATGCAGTGATCAATCATATAAATGATAATTCACTATAAATATTTATTGCATTTCATTTCTAAGGAAGGCCCAATTGAGTTTGAGGTTAAAGGGAAGATAACTATTAGTTGTATAACTAGAAAATTGTGCAGGTCATGCAAGAGGTCATCGGGAAGGCTTGAAGGTATTGTGAAATAATTAATTTTTATTTTTGTAATTAATAGGGGCTAAATTAGCCGAGGAATGTGTAAGCAAGGTAGGTCAGGCAGAGGCAAGCAAAAGGTTAAAAAGAGGACCAAAATTTCTTAGATCCATGCCATATTCGAGTAGGATCAGAATGAAACAATCAGCAGAGTGCGGAGGTTTCTCAATGTGAGGAATATCATTGTATTGTTTCATGATATTGACTTTATGAAATATACATATAGAGGGGTTTTGAGTAGTTTCTATCCCCAAATACAACTTGTGTTGTGTGATTGATATTTCCTTTCTCTTACTTGTTATGTGATTATGTGATCGTGTTTTGTTTCCACAAATTGTAGAAGGATTTAGTATTTTTTTTTATTACATTAAAATATAAGATTGAATCCTATTTATATATTTTATACATGGTATCATAGCCCCAGGAATCACATTAGAAGACAAGAACAGAGTTTTTTTTAACAGGTTCAAATTTGCATATTTATTCTTTAGGACCCAACAGTAGATCAAGATGTCTTTCAATAGCATGAGACTCGAATATGCCCTTGAGGGAAATTCAAATTACATAGCATGGAAGGATAGGATGGAGTAGTGCTCGAGCACAATGAACTGAATGAAATCATAGACAATAATATTCTCGATCTCGCAGCAGCAAATGCTCAACTTCTTGATGCATGGAAGAAGAAGGTAGCAAAGGCGAGAAGGATATTGTTAGAAGGAGTTAGATATAATGTTGTCTCAAGTATCCATGGACAGGAGACTCCATATGCTATGTGGAAGGCCTTGGCAGATATGTTTCATAATAGCAGCGACCAGAGGAAGTTGGTGCTGAAAGACAAGCTCAGAAAGATCAAGATGGAGGATGGAAAGACGATACCAAAGTAATTGACGAAGTTCACTCAATGTCGATATGATCTTGGAAGTGTTGGTGTGACAGTAGCCAGGATGATTTGGTGAGCCGATCTCTTCTAGGCCTTCCCAATATTTGTCATAGTTACCAGGACTCTGTGAATGGGAGGGAGAATCTAGCATACTGGGAGTGTTTATGGTCCGACGTGGTAATAGAAGAGATAAGGTGGAGCACTAGAGACAAGACCTCTGGCATAGATAAAGAAGAATTTTTTGCATTGGTCAGAAAAATCATTAAAGCCAAGGGAAATAATTCCCAAGGAAAAGAGGTCAAGAGAGACTTGTCCAAGGTCAAGTGTTTTCACTGTCACGAGCATGGGAATTATGCCTTGAAATGTCCACAGAGGGTAAGAAATAAGGAGCCTACAGTTTCAGCAGCAAGTGAACCGTTAGCTTCACAACTCGAGCTTGATTTTACTCTCATTGCATGGATGGACAACACTATAATGGGATGCATGTGGTATCTATACAGCAGTGCCTCATTCCATATGACAGGGAATAGATATAGATTCAGTGACTTGGAGGAGAAGGACCTCTAGTAGAACATAGAGTTTGGAGATGATAGTAGGTATAGCACGACCGACATAGGTACAGTTACCTTTCATAGGGAGTCTGGCTCCCCTCTCAAAATGACAGATGTCTTGTATGTTCCAGGACTAAAGAATAATCTTGTCTCTATAGCGGTATTGTGAAATTTTGGTTATGATGTCATATTTATAAAAGGAAAGGTGTTCCTTAGACACATCACCACGGGACGGGTGAAACATATCGGTGTACGAGTCAAGAACCTATATGCTCTAGAGGTCGAAGATGCATGCAAATGTTTGAGGAGAAAATCAGAGGTTAGTGACTTGGTGGTTGAGAGGGATCATAAATTACCTCTCAACTTACAGCCTCTGAAGCAGTCTCATAGGGTTGTGGAGCAGTAACAATTGGAGAAGCATAGAGGAGACCAAGTGGAGGTGTCCACTCAAGCAGAGACCTCTAGGAGAGGGAAATTTCGATCCATATGGGAAGAGGGAGCACATGCAGCCATACCTCCAGGTGAGAGGTGGGGTGATGTGAATACATAATCCCAAGAGAAGAAATTTGGGTAGGATCAATTGAGATGGATTGTCTCATGGATCATACCTAGCTACGGGGAGCCCACAATACACAGTACCTAGAAGGATCGATGGGATGATGCAGTCAAATGTCATAAAAATAGAAATTAGAGTGATATATGTTAGATACTGGAGCGTATATTAGAGTTGGAAATAGTGCAGAGAGCACAGATGTAGAGGCAGTAGAAGCACATATTTTTTAGTAGACAGTGAAATAACCAGTAGCAGTCAGAGACTCTGAGGAAATATGCATCATACTGATTTAGTTTTTTGGAGGCTTTTTAGTTTCAGGAGTTGCAGGAGCAAACAAAACTAGAGAAGTATTGCATGAAGAAAATTCTAAAGGTGCCAGATCAGGATAGATTTAATTCCTTTCTTGTTGAGAGGGAGTGTTGAAATTGGCAACAAGAAATAGTGAAAATTGAATCTAGAAATGGCACCCATAAATGATACCATAGGGGCTTCTAATTTAATTTTCCCTTAATTAAATTGTAAGAAAAATTTTAATTTCATCTCATTATAACTTGTATTAGTTAACTAAGTCAGGAAGACTTAGTTAGATTAGGAAATTCGAGTTAGAGGTCAAAGAGGAGGCATGTAGATTTCTCACACGATTTTAGGGGGTCCAGTAGCAGTTTATTTTGAGTTGTAATTAGTTAACTCAATTAATAAAGTTAAAATCAGTTTAACTAGTTCTAACTGAAAGATAAGCTAGTGAGAGGTCCAGTGAATTTAATATGATTTAATTCAAATGCAGTGATCAATCATATAACTGATAATTTTCTATAAATATTCATTGCATGTAATTTCCAAGGAAGGCCTAGTTGAGTTTGAGGTTAAATGGAAGATAACTATCATTTGTATAATTAGAAAAATGTACAAGTCATGCATGAGGTCATCAAGAAGGCTTAAAGGTATTGCGCAATAATTAATTGGGATTTTAATAATTAATAGAGGGTAAATTAGCTTAATAATGCATAATCAAGGTAGGCCAGGAAGAGGCAAGAAAAAGGTTAAATAGAGGACCAAACTTTCTTAGATCAATGCTTGATTCGAGCAGGATCAGAGTGATATAGTCAGCAGAGTGTGGAGGTTTCTCAATGTGAGGAATAGCATTGTACTGTTTCATGATCTTGAATTTATGTAATATACAGGTAGTGGGGTTTTGAGTAGTTTCTTTCCCCATATACATCTTGTGTTTTGTGATTGATAATTCCTTTCTCTTACTTGTTATATGATTGTGAAATCGTGTTTTTTTGTTTGCAAATTGTAGAAGGATTTAGTACTTTGATTTATTACATTACAAGATCAGATTAAATCTCGTTTATATATTTTCTACACATTTCCCTAGCGCAATGAATGCCCAATAATAAGTTCTAATGTGCACATAGATCAAAAATAAAAATAAAAAATATATATATGTGAAATTAAATAAAGGGTAAAGGATCGAGAAAGTATTCTTGCACGGAGAGGTAATGCAATGAATTTGTCGGGGTACTGACCGGGCTCGTTGGGAGTGGAGCAACGTTTGTTATTTCTTGAAGTGAATCCATTGGGATAATTTCAAGGTCTACTTGTAGTGGAGTAACACCATAAACTTATTTTAAAAAATTATGAATATAATAAGCCCTTTTCCTTGTTCTTTGCATCATCATCAACTACTAGCAAGCATGAATTTCTACTTCGGTGTTTACTAATTAGCAGGACCTAACTGAGGCACAAAGGGAAGGAATATCTGCAAAGGTCAAGGTAACGCAAAGAGGTACCCATGGTGATTGTTAAATATTCCCTTGCATCACTATCCAAACTTTAAATATTGTAGGGATGAGGGCATAGATGTTTTATTCTACTAGTAGTTCGCTAATTGCTGTAGATGCTACAACACCACCCAAAATTTTTGGCATATTCTAAATTTTGGGTCCCCCTCTGCGCACTCATCCCATTAAGTTTTCGATCAGAACTCTAGTTGATTAATATCCCCATGAAATATTCCTACCAAACCCTGTCGTTTCTCTCATTCGTGTGATGCTTAACACGATCATTTTTCTTGTTGTCTCATGACTGCATTAGGGTTTGGTGGTTTTCTACTTCAAAGAGAATTGAAAGTTCCTTCATGAGTTTGAAAATAGATTTTTGACAGCATTGATCGCCAATTATTTGGGGGTTTGAGCCCGAAAAGACAAGGATTTAGTCTGGCATGCATTATCTTGACCATACTAGGGTTTGGGAGAAACCCCATTTTGGAGAGAGAGTGATCCCCTTCATGTATTAACCTAATTGTATCAACCTAATTCATATGCCTCTAAGGGAAAATTATCATCGGCATTGCATGGAATCATGGTAAGAATCATCTAGTATCATTGTCCCTTAGGTTTGTGATTGGTTTTCCCATCTCAGCATGTGCATTAGGGTTGGTGATAATACCTCATGATGGTAACCCCACCTCGCCTTGGTCCTCGTCCCCTCAAATGCATTAAGGTTCCTGAAAATTCCATCTTAATTGAATACATTTGAAACCCTACATTGTCATGACAACAGTCTTAGTCATGTTTTACATATTTTCAACCTCTAGTAAACCTTCTCACAGTCATGACAGGACACTTTTTTTTTAGTCATATCATGTCAGGAAATATCTTGTATGGCTACCAAGTTATTGCATGTACTTGAGAGTAATTTTGTTTGTGCATTAAGTGCATGGCATGTCTCCATTAGAAGAAATTCCACCATGGATTATTTAGAAATTATATTTTGGTACTCCATAAAGCTTATGGTCACATTTTAATAATTTTCAAATTTAGGGACATCATTCTCAAAAGTGACCTTGGACTAATTTACATTATAATATGTCATGCAAGTCGATCCCATGGAGAATAGACCCAACAATATCACCATTACAAGGAAGGAAAGAAACTGAAACTCAAATCTTTAAAGGCTCGGTTACGGAACATGACATATTCATCCCCTTTCCATGTGGAGATGAGAACAAAGGTTTATATCCAAGACCCTTTCAAATTTGATGGCAAGGGTAAGAGTAGTTTTAGCTTAAATGTAAAATTTGGAAGACATGTGACACCTATAAGCGAGGAACCGAAAAGTGTGCTAATTGGGAGACTTCCAATCATGGTTAAGTCACATATTTTCCATTAATATGGTCTCACTCCTAAGGAGCTGATTGTAGAGGGTGATTTCTTGTTTGATGTTTGAATATATTTCATAATCAAAGGCCATGAAAATATATTGTTTACCCAAGAGGAACGGTGTACAAATCAGGTTTGGGTGTCAAGTGCACCCAATTGGATGGTGACATACACGCCCTCAAGGGTTTGAAAGAAGCTCCAACCAGATCATAGGATGATCATAAGGTTCACTGTCATTCATGGAAACTCTTAATGGGAAGCATATATCATTATGTTAAGCTTCAGACTTATGTTTTTGTTTCATTTCATAGTTCCATACAGGGGAATCAAGGTGCCCCAATTCCACAAGTGGTGATGTGGCTAGAAATCGAGAGAGAGGATGTGGAATCTCTTCTCACTCACCATGTTTCTTCCTTGAAACCGTGCAAAGAAAAATGCATGTTCGAATAAGGTGCACTCTTGAAAAAATAATGATTTCTAAACGAATATTTCATAGTTTTTGTATAATAAGAGTTCTTCTAAAGTCTTGGATCATGCTACCTCTTTAATAAAGTTGATGATTGTTGATGGCACGTTCATAAAGCGGAAGATACAAACAATGCCACTGATGGAAATACCAGCAAGCATAAAGGAAAAAAAAGAGTATCTCATCAGAATCACTATGTTTTCCTCACATGTGCTTGGATGGGTCCAAGTCCTACCAAATTCTACTTCTATTGATGAAAAATTTTCCGCTTGGTAATAGAGAGTATAAATATCAATGATGAAGTGGAACTAAGATTTGACCTACAAAAAATTTTTAGTGCCAAATTTTCCCATGCTTTTGGGCTAATTCAATGTAGCAATAATTGTGCTTCAAGGGCCCATAATAGAACAAAAAAGTGGGAAAATTTTAGAGCATAGGTTGCGATACCTCGAGGAAGAGAATGCACACTAAGGTTGAGTATATTGACAAACGTAACCAATACAAATCAAATATTCAAGCATTGGAGCAACCAAAACAAACTTTAGGGCTAGATTTAATGATGAAGTTCTTTCTTATTCATCTGTTAGAGGCATTAGACACTATTAACAAAAGTATTATGCTCTTAACGATGCCTACATAGGTGTAGAGGGATTTATCTGTGAATTTTTCTGTTCCACACATTTCGTTTAAACCAAAAAACGGAACCAAGTAACAGTGGCTTAATATGTGCCAATCGATGCAAACCATAAATTGAAAAGGAATAACTTTAGTTTCATGACAATTTCTTTAAGGAATAGCACCGTCCTATGGAAATACAATCTGAAAAGTAACCTGAAGTTTCCAATTTTCAATGTTCAACATGCCTCTAGGATAATGATAGGGCTCCTATCGAAATAACACACATACATATCAAGATTTGCGTATGCCTGGGTCATCCATTATTAATTCACTCTCCATTAAATAAATTAAGAGTGGCTTGGATACTTTGATATTTTTTTAAATAAGAATCATGTCACACTTCCAAGCATCGGAGACCACACACATATTATGGTTATTGAAAATCCATGCATAAAGGAGCATCATTTTGGTTTGATATTTTGAAATAAAATGTTTGAAGCAACTATATCTGACTGCTCGACTGGCCAATGTACGATGTTTGTTGAATCTGTAAATCACAAACTTAGTTACCCTGTTGCAAATGTTCGACAATTTAATATTTCGAAGAAGACTACTCTTATGCTGATGGGGATTTTCTAATGAATAGACGGGGAGGCTCCCATCTTGTGTTCCAATATTTTAGTGTCACACTCAATGAAAAAAAAACCAGTACCATCACATAATATCGACTTACAATTTCAAGCGAATGCATGGATTGTAACATTATCAGTCCTCATCCCCTTAACAAACTAATAATTCACCACAACAGTTGAGCTCCATGCAATTAATATGACCATTTTCTCAGAAGTTGCAATAATTTTCTCGTTGATTGAGTAAATAAGTCGGTTAATCAGTTGATTGGGAAGGAAAACTTATTCAGACATATTATTATGCTTATTACAGCACATCGCTATCATTAAAGTTATATCATTTGGAGCTCGCAACTGCCATGTAACACCCTCTTCCCACATCTACCCAAGTAACCAGCCAACTCGGGTAAGCATGTGACGATAGGCTACTAATATGATATTAAACCTCCTAGATGAACTTGAGGAAGTGGAATGGCAGGAAACATGACAAACACACCTTAAACGGCATCAACAACATCCCCGGGAAGTAACCCAACCTCCCAGACCCCTGACCCCTCAGGGAGACTAATTTTTTGATGCTTTTGGACCATAGCCACAGGCATGCCAAGGAAAGGTAGTGGCTAGGAGCCTATAGCTGTAGGAACAACACAACAAGCATGTGACCAGGGACCCAATTGGTCAGTTTTGTGCCTGCAACTCCTGGATTTGTGCCACCTTTTCAACCCCAGATCCCAGGTCACTGCCCAAAAATTAATTAAACTTTAGGATATGATAAATAACATTAAAACAAAGGTACAAAAGAAATCACATCATAAGGAACTCATATGGACCCCTCCTAGCCATGAAAATCATTTTGTTAAACATGTCACAAACATTGCATCTATAGTTTTAAACAATAGATTTAAACATAGGGGTCTCTTACTTATCTGAGAATCACTAAGAATAATTTCTCCCCTAAATCATAAGCTAAAATACAATCTATTTGACCATAGATACATTGTGTATTCATTTACAATAAAAAGAATGGATAGATACATACATCATCGTTGATTGAATACATGTTTATAAAGAACAAAATAACAACAGAAATACAATGGATATAGCAGCAATAAAATCCATACATCTACTAGTACATTTGCATACTGAATACCATAGGAATGAGATCTTTAGTACTAAATGTAAAAAATAAATGGAGATGGGACTTACACATTCCACACGACCATAGATTGGCTGATCCAAGTTTCACTTTAGCCATTCACCCCCGTGACATATTCCAAGCATGAATGTGGAATCTCATCAATCACAATCAATCAGGTCTTCCAGAGGCAAAACAACCTCAACCCTCAAATAGTGATTCCAACTCACGGTAGACATCATAACCATCATAGATCAGTCTCTATCCAAGTTGATTTAGGGCTCCAGAGTGTTTTTTCCAACCAAAGCTACAAAACTAGTAACTCAACCCCAGTTGTTTCTGGGCTCGAGCGTTTTTCCAACCAAGGCTCCAGGACTAGTAACTCAGCCCACCTAGGGCTCTAGAGCATTTGTCCAACCAAGGCTCTAGGACTAGTAACTAAACCCAACAGATGTCTATCGAGCTCTGGATCATTTTTCCTACCAAGGCTCCAAGAACTAATAGCTCAACCCAATAGCCAAAGTAATCATGAGAACCAACCAGAAATAATCAATGGAATAAACCCACAACACCATGGTTATCCAGGAAATGGAAATTCTAGGAAAATCCATATGCATACACCATGCATGTCAAAACTAGTGAGGAAAACATGCATGCAACTCAGTATCTGCAATCAAATCCCGTTGTAGTTTTTGATCTCGATGTCCACTTGCACTTTTCTACTCTTCCTTTTCCTTCTTGCTCTAAATCACCAAGTATCCACACTCTCCAAGAGTGCTCTGAGAACACTATAAATATCCAAGAGTATGAGAGAGAGAGATAGAATAATGAGAGAGCTCCAAAAATGCACTAACAAAAGGTACCAACTAATCCTCAGAAGCCTCTTTATAGAATAGGCCTCTATTTTCTTCATTTTCCTTCATTTTCCTCCTCACATGAAATCTGTGACCTTTCATCTCCCTTTTCTCCTAATTTCTATTATTTTCATAAATAAATGTGCCAAAAATACTTTTTTCCTCTTTAATGCCTTAGCCATAGCCTTTGTAAATTTCCTCAGCCATAATAAACCATGTGAACACCCACACTATGATGTTTTTCCCAACATTAAACTTGTATTAAGTGTCCCGTAAACCGTGGTTATTATTTTAACTTTATTACATGAAATTTTCACCAGGGTTGTTACAGAAACCTCCCTCTTAGGGGACATCGTGCTCGGTGTTCAATCACACATACACCTCAACAAAATCGCTAAAAAGCAAACATATTTCCCATGGCGGAATTTACATCCATATACATATGTATATACATCCAAACATCACATCAAAACATAAACCAAAGGATCGCCAAAACACACCAAACTTTCTTTGCCTCAACCGAAAAACAAGGAAGGATACATGGCCCGCATGTGATCCTCCATCTCCCATGTTGCTTCATCAGGCCCCTGAGTGCTTCCAATGCACTTTAACTTGCTCGATTGATCAATTTAGGAGCATGAGCATATTTTTCTACAAAATTCATTGTGGTTCCGATTGAAACTCTCCTTCTGGATCCACCTGAAATACAAACCAGTCAATAACATGATCAACATCTTTAACATGTTTCTTAAGAAATGATATATGAAAAAAATGGCATGGAATTTCACTGTGGAAGGTAGTGCAAGTTGATAGGCCATTGGTCTGATCCTCTCAATGATCCTGAAGGGTCTACAAAACCTTGGTGCCATCTTGGCACATGATCCAATCAGGGAGGATCTATTCTTGGGCTTGATATGCAAGTACACATGTTCCCCAACCTAAAACTCCTTGAAAAACTTGTTTCTGTCTGCATAAATCTTCTACCTATCCTGCCCTGCTTTCAATTTTTTCTTGATCACCTACATTCCATGTTCCATTTCTTACAACATATATGTTCCAATTAGTAACTCTTTAACTGAATCACTCCAACTGATAGGAGTGTTGCAATTCCGCCCATACATTGCCTCAAATGGACTCATCCTTAATAACTCGTGATACCTATTATTGTAGGCAAACTCTACCAGTGGAATATATTCTTCCCACTTGAGATGTTGATGCATCACATACATCCTCAACATATCCTACAATATCATGTTGACCCTCTCATTCTTCCCATCTGTATGTGGATGATAATTTTTTTTGAAGCCCAACTCGGTGCCCAAACCTACAAACAACTCCTTCCAAAACTTGGAAGTGAACTTTGCGTCCCTGTCGAACACAATATTCTTCGGAACACCATGAAATCTGACTATGTCTCTGATAAACACATGTGCTACATCACTAGTTGAGTATGTAGTCTTCACTGGAATGAAATGTTCAACCTTTTTCAGCCTGTCCACCACAACCATTATGGAATCATGTTGTCTAGTTGTCCTGGGAAAAACTATGATGAAATCCATGGAAATGACCTCCCATTTCCACTCTAGAATCACAATCAGCTATAGAATTCCACTTGGATGTTTACGCTCTTCCTTAACCATCTGACAATCCAAGCATCTGCCTACAAAATATGCCACATCTTTCTTTAGATTTGGCCAATAGTAAAATCTCTTCACTATATTCAATGTTTTATGGTAGCCTGGGTGACCCTAATATGGTTTCACATGAAACTCCCTCAAGATCACCTTCTTGAGCTCAATTTTATCCGGTACATATATCATGGATTTGAATCTAACCAATCCATCTACAGTGAGACGAAAGTCCAAATCCTGTAAACTTGCACTTGTACCTTTACCACTACCTACACTTGTACCTATGCCAACACTTGTACCTGTACCTATGCCAACACATGTAACTGTAACAACACATGTACATGTACCTATAACAACACATGTACATATACTCCATTGCAATCTGTGCACAATCTCCATATACCTGTGATCCAGTTGACCTGCCTGCAAGATCCTATCCTGTAAATTTGTCCCATAGGAGCTCATCGTTGATATGTGATTTACTTGTACCTTCCTACTAAGAGCATCTGCGACCCTGTTTTCCTTTCCTTTGATGTACCTGATCTCAAAGTCAAACTCACTAATTGTTTCCAACCATCTAGCATGTCTAGCGTTCAAATTTGGTTTCTCAAACAAGTACATCGACCCGATGTGATCACTCATCAAAACAAACCTATTGCCAAGAAGATAGTGCCTCCACATCTTCAGTGAATGTATAATCGTTGCTAGCTCCAGATCATGTGTCAATTAGTTCTTCTCATTCTCATTCAGTTTTTGTGACTCATAGCACACCACATGTACATCATGCATAAGGACCCTGCCAAGTCCTCTCTTCCAAGCATCTGTAAACACTACAAACTCATTTACTAGATCTACAATATTTAACACTGGAGCATGTGTCAACAACTACTTAAGATAATAAAAACTAGTGTCACACTCCTTTGTCCAATCAAACTTCTTACCCTTCCTCTACAATGCTGTAATCAGATAAGAAATATGTGAGAAGTTCCTGATGAACCTCCTGCAATAACCTGCCAATCCCATGAATGATCTCAACTCATATACATTCTTAGGAGCTACCCACTCCATGATGGCCCTTATCTTTTCTAGATCTTCTGTAATGCCATCCATGGAGACAACATGCCCCAAGTAGTGTACCTCAGTCTATAAGAAACTGCATTTTTTGAGATTAGTATACAATTTATTCTCTCTCAACATACTCAGTGTTGTTTCCAAATGCTCGGCATGCTCTTCCTCATTTTTAGAATACACCAATATGTCATCAATAAACACAATAAAAAAATTGTCCAAATAAGGACAAAACATATTGTTCATCAAAAGCATAAATGTAGTTGGGGCATTAGTCAAACCGAATGGAACTACAACAAACTCATAATGCTCGTAACAGTTCCTAAATGCAGTCTTGTAGATGTCATGTTCTTTGATGTGTACCTGATGATAGCTCGATCTCAAGTCAATCTTAGAGAACATTGTTGCTCCCTTTAGCTGATCAAACAAGTCATCAATCCTCAGTAACGGGTACTTGTTCTTGATGGTCACTTTGTTCAACTATCTGTAGTCAATGCACAATCTAAGATTACCATATTTCTTCTTCACTAACAACACTCGTGCACCCCATGGAAATTCACTTGGCCTAATGTACCCTTTTTAAGAATCTCCTTCATTTGTAAATTTAATTCTACTAACTCAGGTGTTCTCATCTTGTAAGGTTCCTTTAATGCCGGAGTTTCCCCTGGAATCAACTCAATAGAAAATTCTACTTCCCTGTGTGGTGGAAACTCTGAAATATTTGTTGGAAACACATCCTGGCACTGCTGTAAAACTAGATATCTTCTCAAAACGTCTACATCCTCAACCTCCTTACCTTTTTCACTAGAGATATGAACTACAAATAGTACACACCCTTTCCTACGACTGTGCTTGGCCTGCATGGTTCTCACCATCCTAGCTTATGTGACTTTATTCTTTCCCTGTAAGATTCTTGGTTCCCCATTTTCATCCAAGCACTCAATATATTTTTCATAGTAGTCTACCTTGGTCTTGTGAAGATATATTGAATCCATATCCAATAGCACATTTTATGATCCCAACGGAAATATGTTCAAGTTCACTGCTATAGGCATACCATTTAACTCGAATGCAAAAGCTCTTACCCAATGGTGAACTTTTTTCTTCATACCTCTAGCCAACTGCATTAACCAAGATTTTTCATGCATTTTCTTACTCAAACCACACTTATCCACCAGGTGTGGATTAATATAACTATAGTTAGATCCAAGTTCAATAAAAATAGAAACAACTTGATCACAAATCTTACTGTCCATCTGAATGATAGAAGCCTGATGATATGCCTGCATGTTGTCCACACCTGCATAAATCCACCGAATGTTATGCCCAACATATCCCACTATATGTGCCTCTTGCGCATTGTATATTTGTGGCCTACCACCCTGATGTTGTGGACAATCTCTCCTATGATGATCTCCTCCACAAGTCTAACATCGCATAGGATCCCTATTCTCATTATTATTCTACTCCTCCAACCGAAATCCTTGTCCTCTACCAAATGTATTGAGCTTCTTAGGTGGGTCAACATTCTCCTTGTTACCTGTATCTTGATGCCTTGCTCACTTCTTCTCACATTTTACTTTATTTTTATCATGACCTTTTCAATCTAGCTTTGCCTCCGATCTATGCTTCGATTTCTCATAACAATGCTTGAGTTTCTATATGGCCTCCTCCAATGACCTAGGGTCATCAAAATCAATCCTATCTCTGAATGTTAGTGGCAGCCCACTAATAAATCTCTAAATTTTGGTTGTCTCCTCCTTAAGGTAAGACACATATCTCAATAACTCCAAGAACCTACTTGTATACTCCTCATCTGTGATGGAACCCATATTCATCTCATAAAACTCCTTTGCACAGTTATCGTAGTATCTCTCTGATAGATACTTCTTCTGGAATAGCCTCTCAAGCTCACTCCAAGTCAAATCCTCCTCAGAAATATCTCTAACGGTATTCACATCATCCCACCAAATGTCTTCTCTACCTTTGAAGCTAAATGTAGCTATTGGCTTGAGGGGTCCTGACCCAGGTTCACTATGTTTTGCGCAACCAACAAAACCCTCCAACTGTTGGCCCTTTCAGCAGTGATATTCTTTCACAGACTAAAGTCTCACCCAAAGTAGTATGGGGGGGTGTTGGAACCATGTTTCCACACCCTGAGGGAGCGTTTTATGTGTGAGTTAACCTTGCTTATCGGATCTAAGGCTTATCATCTTGCGCGAAACTTCATAGAAACCATATCTAAGCATGGATGAAACCTTTAACAAATATGCGCCAATATATTATTATACTTTATTCATATCTAGCTTATCAAAGAAAAAACAATACTCGCACAATTACATAGATAGTTTTCCAATTAAATCCTTAACTCATATGTGATCCTTACACGAACACGGATATATTTTCACATAATTAAATCAAACAAATGTGCATTCAATAGAAACATAACAAAAAATAATTAACATAGTCATGCATAAACACAGAAATTGCAATAGAGTTCACCAAAACTTCTTCTTTATTGATAATTCTTCAACCCAATACAATTCCTTCTGTCTTCATACACAATAGCGGAGTCCTTGCACATAGCTCAGGACTAGGTCTCCATGCACATAGCTAGTAGGATCCTTTCTACCCAGACCAAATACAAACTAGATCAACATAAACATAACATCGCTAAAAACTTAACTTAACTTTATCTACTTGACTCAACCTATTACATATTTATATGACTTCGACGCGCACATACCATGGTCTCAAACCATGGTTTGAGACTCATGGTTTCCCTTTTTACCCATTACAATTATAAAGGAGCTTCGACCCACCCCAAAACCCCTTGACTTCTGTGCACAACGCGTTTCATCAAAATTTAACCAATATTATTTTAAAAACTTGACCTTAGGTGACCCCATCCCAATAGGCCCCCAACATAATCTAGTGACTTGTCTCGAGTCACTTTGGTCCTAATTCCTACATCTTGTCCTTTAGTGCCTGAATGGAATTTTTAGTGGTTGAATGACTTATGTACTATACGTCACAACATTCTGCGCTTCTTCAACCAATTTTTCTACAGTTGGCCCCTCTTCATCCAATTTGATACTTAGTTGGGTCTACTATAAGCTTTTCAGGGCACCATCATTTTTTTTGGATAGCTGCAAGGCCTCCTCAGGCCAAGGATATATTCTATTGTCGATCAAATACTCCTATCGGCGTAGTGTGTCGATCTCTTCCTGAATGGATCAGCTTCCCTGCTTGAAAATGAAATTGGGTTATCAATATCTCTAGCTCTTGGTTGCGCAAGTACATATCCTAATGCGATACACGAAGCATCATTGTGCACATGGAATTCCTTTGTCCAGTCTGGAAATACCAATATAGGCGCAGTCACCATTTTCTCCTTAAGAAGATCTAAACTCTTCTGGAATTCCTCATCCCAGAAAAAAAGAGTCTTTCTTCTTAAGCAACTTCTCCATCGACGCAGTGATCAATGCATAGCCTTGAATAAATTTTCTGTAATAGCCAGTATGCCCCAAAATTGAGCACAACTACTTCACATTTGCTAGATCCTCTAGGTTAACAATAATAGAAATATTAGATGGATCGACCATCAAGCCCTATTGACAAACAATATGACCCAAAAAAATCCCAAAAGGGACACAGAATATGCACTTTTTCATATTCAGCGAGATTTATGCTTCCGATAAGTATCCAGCATCAAGCGCAGACTTGAAACATTCTTTTTCAATAAGCCAAATACATTCCAGTCATCAAAATATAATTCTAAGAACTTATGTATGTACTCCTTAAAATCATCTACCACCACGGGTGAGAATATAGCTGGCCCATTCTTCAGACCGAATGGCATTATGGTGTATTGAAATGATCCCCATTATTTCGCAAAGGTTATCTTACTTTTGTCTTCAGGTGCAATTCTTATCTGGTGGTATCCAGAAAATCCATCAATGAATGAGTAGGCCTCTTGCCCACCCACATTGTCCAATACTTCATTAGAAAATGGAGTTCGAAAAGGGTCATGCACACAGGCGTCATTCAACTTGCGCAGATCCACACAAATCCTGATTTCTCCTTTGGTCTTCTTTTCTTAGACCACCATGGGGCTTACCCAATCAGATTATTCTACTGGTTCAATGATCCCTACATCAACCATTTTCTATGGCTCCACCTTGACCTTCTATTTATACTTAGGATTCAACCTGTAAGGGCGCTACTTGACAGGCTTAGCATCTGGTTTCAGAGTGATTCTCATCACACAAATATCCCCAACAATCCCTTTTAGCTTTCAAAACTTTGTGGGAAATAAGTCCTGATATTCAATGAGTAGCTCCACAACCTTAGCCATAGTATCTTCATTCCAATAATCCCCTATTTTGGCAATATTAGGTTTCTCTTTTGTTCTAATTTTGACTTGCCTAATATTCATGGGTCTAGTCACATCTGGTAATTCAACCACAAGCCCAAAAACTGCGTGCTAACCTTCAGACTCAGGGATATTGATGTTTCTTGGGTCCTCCTCATTATCTTCAATAGTCACATTCTAGTATAAATGATATATGTTGGAGCGGGGTCCCCTGGGGTGCATTTTTGGGTAAAATTTGTCTAAGTTTTTGTTATACGCATTGCGCACAAGTAGTCAAAGGGGCTTTGGGGCAGGTAAAAGTCCCTTAATCATTGTAATGGGTTTAAATAGAAAAACCATGAGTCTCAAACCATGGTTTGAGACCATGGTATGTGCACATATATGACAGTATAAATATGTAAGGATTGAGTCGAGTAAAGAAATCAATCAATTAATGATGTATGGTTGTTGTTTAATGTTTTGATCTAAGCTTGGGTTTTTCTAGATATAAAGGATCATGTTGTCTTTGTGCGCGGAGACCTAAGTTTTGAGCTATCTGCAAAGTCTAATACTGTGTGCACAGAAGGATTGAATGTATTGAATTGAAAGATATCTTAATAAAGAGGGCATTTTTGGCGAACCTGGATCCTCATATGATTTTCTATCTTGATTATTTGTCATTGGCTGTTGATTTGTTTTTTTATTATGTATTTACTTATGTTAATGGTTAATTTCATCTATCATGAATTATTCAATGTTAAATGAGTATATATGAACGAAGTATATTGTACGTAAAATATATTGAAGTATTATGGGACAATTTGCAGAAGGATTAGATTTGTTGACTATGCATGTTTGAATCTATTATATTTTTGCACTAAGTCCGATTAGAGCCACCACATCAAAATCTTCCTCAAACTGTGGAAACCTGGTTCTAGCACCCCCCCCCATACTACTTCGGGTGAGACTTTGATCTGTGTAAGCAGATAATTGCCAAAAGGGCCAATAGTTGGATGGTTTTGTTTGTTGCGCAATAACTCTGAACCTGGGTTAGGACCCCTCAAGCCAACAAATGGTTCTCTGAATATTGTCTGGAGCTTATGTCTAGCCTTGATCCAATCTTTGAGAAGGAGTTGCATCATCAAGTTTTGGGTCACCTGATTCTAGCAAGCATGACTCCCACTATTCCCACCCCTTTTGTGACGAAATCTGAAGAGACCCCTACACAAGCTGCTCAGACCTCTGTGCCAATCCAAACTAAGAAGGCTAAATCCTCAGGGTCCTGGAAGTCACCCCATCATAAGACCCCAAAGTTACATTCAACCATCACAGAGCGCCAGAAGAAGCCTATGGCGGACTTGCCTGAAACCATCATGGGGTAATCTCGCGGTTTCCTGCGTACATAGCGCCACGCAAAGCCTCAGTTAAGGTCCCCAAAGATTTAGATAAGGTGTGGTCATACATCAATATTTCGTTGCTCCCAGAAAATGTGCATGTTGAAGGGTTGAACCTCTTACATATTCCACACTTTGGGCGCAGCCCAATTAATGACATCTGTGTATGCCAGCTCCTCGCCCTCATTCATGATGATTGTTTATGGCTAGGAGGGCCAATTCTAATCTACGTTGCACTTATCCATCAGATTATCGGCTTGCCCGACCAAGGGGAGGACCCTGCAACTAAGGATTGTTGCATCGCATTAGAAGCAATGATCGATCAAGTGTGCGGTGACCTACCAGAGGTCACTGTGCCTGCATCAGTCACGCTAATAGAAAAGCTGGAAATATTGGTCGTTGCACTAAAGTCATCACACACAGAGATCCAGACCATTCTGGAAGAGTTCGAGCAACAAGTCATAGAGCTATAGATGAAGCTCCAACCAGAGACATCGTTGGAGGTCTGAGCACAGGGCGCAGTAGAGGTAAATCCAACCACAAGTAGTGTAGTAGCAGCAATGGACGAATGTGGAAAGCTCTTGGATGAATCCATGGGTGTTTGGACATCTATATAGAATGAACCAATGGTCCAGCAGTTGAGAAACGAGCTTCACATCAAAGAACAGTAGTTTACTGAGATCTGGATGGCGGCGCCCACATTAGTAACAGCGAATAGGCTTTCCACACTTCATGAAACCAAGGCAATTCAGACAAATATTGAAGACCTACACTGTCAAGAGCAGCTATTGGAAACTAGGATGCAACCTTGGGCTGAGGAAGCCTTGCGGATATAGAATAATATTAATAGCGCCCTCAAAATCATCTAGCAAACACAGTGTAGCATCAATTTTGCAGTTGAGGGGCTGACGACAGAAAATTGGTAGATGAAGAGGAGAGTGCCACTGCGCAGAGCATTGAAGTCATCATGTCATTCTGGAGCTCTGTTGAAGCATTTAAGATGAAAATGAAGGCACCCACCTCATAGTGACTCAGGACTTGTAACAAGATTGTGTTGGGGGCCCATTGGAGCGGGGTCCCCTAGGGTGCATTTTTGGGTAAATTATGTCTAAGTTTTTGTTATACACATTGCGCGCAAGTAGTCAAAGGGTATTTGGGGTGGGTCAAAATCCCTTAATCATTGTAATGGTTTTAAAGGGAAAAACCATGAGCCTCAAACCATGGTTTGAGACCATGGTATGTGTGCATCTATGATAATATATACTTATGTAAGTATTGAGTCAAGTAAAGAAATAAATCAATCAATGATGTACGATTTGTGTTTAATTTTTTTATCTAAATCTGGGTTTGTCTAGGTAGATAGGCTCTTCTTGGCTGTGTGCACAGAGACCTAAGTCCTAAGTTGTGTGCAGACTCTACTGCTGTGTGCACAGAAGGATTGAATGTACTGAATTGAAAGATCTCTTAATAAAGAAGGAATTTTTGGCGAACTTGGATCCTTATGTGATTTTTTGTCTTGATTATATGTTATTGGTTGTTGATACGTTCTGTTATTTCATATTTACTTCTGTTAATGGTTAATTGCATCTATTTGTGAATTAGTCAATGTTAAACGAGTAGGTCTAAATGAAGTATACTATGCGCAAAATATATTGAAGTATTCTGGGATAATTTTTGGAAGGATTAGATCTGTTTACTATCATGCACGAATTAGTTATATTATCTTCACTAAGTCTGATTAGGGCCACCACATCAAAATATTCCTCAGGGTGCGGAAACCTAGTTCTAGCACCCTCTATACTTCTTCGGGTGAGACTTTGATTTGCGCAAGCAGATCAGTGCTGAAATGGCCAGTAGTTGGAGGGTTTTGTTGGTTGTGCGATAAATCCGAACCTACATCAGGACCCCTCAAGCCAACAATATCCTTCATTTTTTCATCCCATTCTGGTAAGGCTCGTTCTTCTGGTTTCTCTGGCATGTCAAAGACCACATCTTGAATCATGTGTAAGGCAACGTTGATGCATGGGAATCTGCTCTAAAAGTTGAAAGTTAAAACAAAGTTGTCCCTTAGTGCAACCCATTCTGCCATGCCACGTCACAGCTCAACCTTCAGATACCAGTTCATGGGTATATGACTTAGGGTGTGAATGAATGTATGCACCCATCCTAGTTGCAGCTCTTCTCCCCAAGTTGTAGTCCACCTGGCTAAGTGCATGCGTGGATATTCTGTGCCTGCATAGGTTCCTTCCAATCGGGTATTGGGTTGTCTGAATCGAAGTTACATAATGTGGGTACATTAGTCCCAATCTGCAAAGTAGTCCTTGGGTGTTTCCCACCAATGCATTGGGGTTGAGTGCAGAGCTAATTCATATGCATGGAACCGTTGGGTCTCTGGAACAGCCTTTTCAAATTATTCTAAGAAAAATTTGACATTTCCTATACCATCATAGTAGGGTAATTCACGAACCTCGGAGGATATACATCATAGAGATCTGGTTACCTAGTTGTAGCACAGTTTAGGGACTTCATGCAAACGGTTTTTCCAATTCTCTAGCTCCTCATCTGAATCTGAGTGGAATGAACTATCCATGTCCCAACTAAGCTTATCATATGTTGTAGGATTAATCCAAAGTTAATCTCTCACAGTTAGCTTGTATATATTATCAACGTCCTCTTTTGCGCACACTGTTTTTGTGTATCTTTCTCCTTCATCAGGGTCCATTGGGACCACGACCCTGGTTCCATTTTTTTTCAAACACCATACTCCTATGCTTGAGGTTAATGATAGAATCCATGTCAATAGCCTAATCTAGACCCAATGGCGTAGGGTACGGATCTGAATCATCAACAATTTTTATAAATTCAAAGTCAGCCAATGCCTTAACTCCTTTGATATTAATTATGACCCCAGAAAGTCTACCCATTGGGATAAGCTTCTGCTAATTTTCCATGTGTAGTTTTATTGCAGACCATTCCAGTTTAGGCTCTCCCATTTTCTTTCAAGTCTTGTTTGGTAATAAATTTGCATTAGACCTAAGATCCAAAATGACCTGGTCCACTTCAAACTCACTTATCTGAGCAGTCAGGTGCATCTCTCGGCCAATTATTCTCTTGTTCTTGTAAATATTATTGACAGCCTTTTGCTCCATATGAGTTTTCTCTTTCTTGACGCAATTATTAATCAAAGCTTGAAGATTATTAATTTCCTTCTTATTGCACAGAAGCTTGATACAGGCCTGCAAAAACGATTTCATCTCTGCAGGCTCGGCCCCTTTGATGATATCCATGGTAGGCTTGCTTGGTATTTTAGATGTTCCAATATCTATGAAGTCCTTATTTGTTGCAACAAAGGTTTCTTTCTCCATTTATATATTAAATCCTTCATTTTTCTCAGGAGCTCACCAGAACCAAATATCGGTGACACGTCCCTTACCTTCTACTTTATCTTCTCCAATTGCTACACCATTCCTAGTTACAACATTTATGCTAGGGTCTTCAGTGTACGGTTCCACTCTCATCATTTGAATATTTTGCATAGGTGTCTATAGCTTCTTTTCCTGCATTTTTGCAAACAGTACAAGGCAATCTTCAAGAAAATGATCAAACTCTCTACAATACCTACAATATTTTTGTGTTGGGTTTGAGCAGTCACGCGCATAATGGCCAGCCTCTCCATAGTTATAAAAAATGAGTTGTACCCCTCCTCAACCAGATCCTCCTCCTCTTCATTGTCCTTTACCCATAAATCCACCACGCCCAGACAGAGATGCAGGTGAATTAGGTCCCCTGCCCTTGGCCTGCAATATATACGAAGCAACCTGCTCAATAATCAGATCAAAGCTGCAACAGTTCTTCTCTTCCTGCCCCATAGATCAAAAAAATGTGTAGTAAGGTTGCTTGACCTCTGAAATATATTTACCAATCCTAGTGAAAAAAAAATTCATGTGCAGTCCATTTTCTTAACAGATCGTGCACCATAGTGTGGAAACTTTGTTAAGCCATGACACACTCTTAATCGGACTTGGTCCTCCAATTGCCAAATATTTATTATATACAGGACACTGGTCTTTGTGTTTCCCTTCAGTTTATAGCATATGCACCATACTCCTGCACACACATCCTTTTCTTTCTCTTTTCGCAGAGTTTGTATATCCAAGTGTAATGCAGCTAACTAGCTTTGGATTTGTTGATCCCCCACCTATGTAGCTAGTATAGGTGAGGCTTCTAACTTCATGGAGATCTCTACAGCTTCATCCTGTGTCGCAATATTCTATTGGTTTAAGCATTCAACAGCAGTAGTGCCTTGTGATTTCCACGTCATCAAGTATTCCATGTCAGCAGTGTCATGTCATGTCATATCATGAGTGGTCATATGCCACATCACTATTGTATATCATCTCTATTTTAATCAAAATGTATTGTAAAGTGGAATTCCAAATGACACACATGAATGTAAAGTGTTATGTAAGTTAAAAATTCATGAAAATTCAAATAGTCATGAGGGTAGTCAAAGATTCACCCTTGGTTATATATACTCCCTCATTGTATGAGAAAAGTAATTTTCACATTGGCTCCACCAGCAAAGCATTAGAGAGATAAGCCGGTTCTTTTATGAAGCAAGGAGTGGCTCAAACACTCCACTATTAGAGCCAGTGATGTTCATTGTACATATGTGTCTTGGAAATTTTACTTAATAACAGAAGCCTTCCGATTCTATCACGTTCTTGATGCATGGACTATGAATGTTTGTAAGACTATTTTGCGGATGTTTGTATTTCATGATTTCTTTCACATGTACTAATATAGTTTAACTATTTCGATTATTTTAATGTTTATCTTGTTGAGAATGTGTTGTAATGGTTGTTATTGTTGTCCCATACTCATGGACTACTCCCCATGATATTAGGCATATATTTCTGGATTTTTGGTTGTAATAACCATCGCATCCCTTGTGGATTGTTCCATTGGATGTTAGACAGACCCTTCGGTTCATGTGTGTCTCTTAATGGGTGGTACTATTACCTCTCTCTTAGAGGATAAATTTTCTCTTTCCCCCCGCAGTAAAATAACCTTAACATACTTGCAATTGTACATTCACCAGGCACACCTCCCTCTCTTTTCGAAAGACATATGCATCCCTCTCTTTTGTTGATAGTTAGAGCTGAGGAAAATATTTAAGAATATGGAAATCATGCCTTTATTCCGGATGGGACTCCTACACCGAAAAGTATGAGGTCTAGTTGGGAGTTCATGTCAGGGATATCCCATGAATGTTGGTGAATCCAACACCATAAACATAAATCCAAGGAGTTCTATGAGTTGAATATGGGATTGATGAAAGATGAGGAGTAAACATCTATGTTCCTGGATTTATTGAGGTATATACCATATCTTAAGGATTAGAAAGCCAAAATTATGAGATTTTTCAATGGATTACCATTATAATACAAGGATCTGATTGAGTATGATGAGCCTCAGTGACTGGAAGAAGTAATTTGAGAATTTTAAAAACTATTATGAGAAATCAAAGCGTAATAAAGAGTCTTAGCATGCTTGGAAAAGTAAATACAAAGCTAAATGTAAATGGCCACCGAAGCGAACAAGACCTCAGGATGCAGGCAAGAAAGAGAATGTTGTTCCTTACAAGAAGTTTAATGCAATTGGGAAGGGACATGGGTCGCAGCCTGGAGAGCAGCAAAATAGAGGCGGTGGTAGGGGATAGTGGCATTGTTAGATATGTGGCAAGGAGCATCTCAAGAAGAATTTTTCATTGTATCAATGTGATAGGCCTTAGATCTATAGTGAACAGGAAGCGAAAACAATTGGAGATGTTGGACAAAGCATTCCTCAGATCTATGCAGCATTGGATAACAGGTAGGAGAATCACCAAGCATCTATTATAGAGATGTATGGTAAGATTTATGATAAGGTATTTGAATTTTGATCAACCGTTTATCTAATTATATTTATCGTAACTCTGACCTAGTGGATAAGTGTGGTTTGAGAAAAGAAATGAATGCAAAGTCTTGGTTAGTGTAGGTGGCTACAAGTACTAAGAAGAGAGTTCATAATTGGGTAAGAGATTGTGTATTTGAGTTGAATGGTATTCCTACATCAACGCATCTAAATTTACTTCCATTGGGAGCATACAATATTCTTTTGGGTATTGATTGGTTGTACCTTCGCAGGACCAAAGTAGATTGTTATGACAAGGCCATTGAGTACTTGGATGAAAAGGGAGAACATAGAATCTTGTAGGGTAAGAAGAAGGTGACATCAGTAAGAATGGTTACATCTATGCAGGAAAAGAGAAATAGATGGAAAGGGTGTGTATTATTTTCAGTGCATATTTCCAGTGATAAAGGTAAGGATGTTGAGCATGCAGAAGTCTTGAATAGGCACCTGGTTTTATAGAAGTTTCAAGATTTGTTTCCAAAAAATATTTCAGAGTTGTGTCCTCACAGGGAAGTGGACTTTTTTTTTATTCAGTACTAGGGGCAGCACCAGCATCAAAGGAACTGTACATGATGAGCACTTCATAGTTAGTGGAATTAAAGTTTCAGTTGAAGAAAATGCTTAACAATGGATGCATAAGTCCAAGTGTTTCACCTGGGGTGAACCAATGTTTTTTGTGAAGAAGAAGGATGGTACACTCAGGTTATGTATTGATTATAGGAATGTGAACAAGGTGACAATTAAGAACATGCATATGTTTCCAAGTATTGATGACTTGTTTAATCAGTTGAAGGGAGTAGCAATTTTATTTAAGATTGATTTGATATCAAGATACCATCTTGTACGCATTAGGTAAGTGGACATCTACAAGACTTCTTTCTTGACCAGGTATGGGCATTATGAATTTTTTTTGTTCCTTTTGTTTTGATTAATTCTCCAGCTACTTTCATGTGTTTGATGAATATTTTTTTTCGTCCTTATCAGGAAAATTTTATTATTGTATTCATTGATGATGTATTGATATATTCTAAGAATGAGGAAGAGCATGTCGAACACATAGCAGCAGTAATGATATTTCTAAGAGAGCATCAGTTTTATGCGAAGCTTAGTAAATGTAGTTTCTTTCAGACAGAGGTACATTACTTGGGATGTTTGGTTTCCAAGGAGGGAATAGTAGTGGATCCAGAAAAGATAAGAGTTACCATGGAATGGGAAGCTCCTAGGAATGTGGACGAGATCATATCATTCATGGGATTAGAAGGTTATTATAAGAGGTTGAGTCAGGAAATTATCACAAATTTATTATCCTATTACATCATTTTAGAGAAAAGGAAATAAATTCGAACAGACAAATGAATGTGTAGAAACTTTTGTGTAGTAGTGAAGTAGTTGTTGAAAAATGATCTAGTTCTCAAGATTATATATCCATATAAAGAGTTTCTGCTGTGTACTGTCAAGCCAGGAGGTAACTCCACAAGATGAATTATGTTTTTCATTAAGGGTGAACACAAATATACATGGAGGGAGAGACTCTTGGGATTCATATCCAAGTGTCTCTTCATATTCCAAATCTCCTTATTTTATATTTGCATTTTCACCCAATCCTAAGGATTAGGTGTCGAAATTCCCCCCTTAATCTGAATGGATGTTGGTGAGTCTAAGTATCGTTCTCAGTCCTTCAAGCTTTTCTCTTCCAGACGCTTTGGTGAACATGTTTGCAATATGCTCATTAGTGGAATAATGGCATAGATGGATTTTCTTGGCCTCAAAATGATGTCAAATAAAATGTTATTTTGTATCGATGTGCTTTGTTTGATCATGGAACTTTGGTTTCTTGGCCAACTCTATCGTAGAAGTGTTGTAAATTATGAGTGCAGTTGAATGCACTTGTTTCTCCTGCAAATATTCCAGAATTTTCCTAAGCCACACAATTTCCTTTGTTGCTTCATTTGTTGCCACATATTCTGCCTAAGTTGTGGAACCTACTAGAACTTATTGTTTGCATGATATCCAGGAGACAGCTCCTGATCCAAGACTCATAGTGTAACCTGAATTAGATACCCCAGTTTCTTTGTCTCCATCGAAGTCTAAATCAGAGTATCCAATCAAGATAAATTCACCCACCTGTGTATACTTGAGTCCAAAGTCTTGAGTCCCCTTCAAGTAATTTAGAACTATTTTTGTAGCAGACCAATGTCCCTCACAAGGATTTTTCATAAACCTCGAGAGAATTCCAATAGAAAATTAAATTTTTGGTCTAGTAGTATTCAGATAGTTGAGAATTCCTACAATATGTTTGTACTTTGTTGCATCCAAAAATTATTTTCCTACAATGGATGTGAGATTCAAGTTTTGTTCCATTGGAGTAGTCAAAGGATTGCACTCATCCATACCAAACTTGTTCAATATATATCCAATGTACTTCTTCTGAGACAGGAATATAAACTTATGATGTTGAGTTACTTCAATACCAAGATAGTAGTGAACATAGCCCAAGACAGTCATTTCAAAACCTTTCATCAATCCCTTATTTATGGATACAATGTAGCTCTCATTGTTCCATGTCATCAAAATATCATCTACATACACCAAAATATATACAATTTATTTGCTAACTTTATTGACAAACAAATTTGCATCATCAAGATCATAATGTTTGAATTTGAGTTTCATAATATGCTCAGTTAACTTCTCATACCAGGCTCGCGATGTTTTCTTGAGGCCATACAAGGATTTTACAAGTTTGCATACTTTGTGTTCTTGGACATTCACAACAAATCCTTATGGATGGGACGTAAAAAAAAAATATTTCATATATCCATTCAAGAAATAAATTTTTACATCCATTTGATAGACCTTCCAACCATTCTGAGTTGCCAAGGAAAAGAGTGTCCAGATGGTAGCCCATTTTGTTGTTGGGCGGGGGGCGGGGGGGGAGATTTTACTCATAATCGACCCTTTCTTTATGTGAAAAACCTTTTTCCACAAGCCTGGATTCATGATTTTCAAGTGAGACATCAACTTTATACTTGTTCTTATAGACCCACTTGCATCTAATTGGTTTGGTTCCCAATGGAGGATCAACTAGCTTCCAAGTGCCATTCTTTATCAAGGCATCATATTCCTTCTTCATTGCTTCTTTCTACTCATCATGAGAAATGGATTCTTTGAGGGAAGTTGGTTCAATATCTGTAGACAAATTTAGTTCATAATTATAAGAAACATCCATATTAACAGGTGAATCAGAATCATCTACATCACCTCCATTTTTCTTGGTGGAACTTCTTGTTCCTGTATTTCCAACCTCATCAAGATGGAAATTTTCAAGTGTCTTTTTCAGAAATTTTGGAGTACCTTTATGAGGTGACCAAGGCTACTCAATTGATAGAGTTGGGGATGAATCAATATTTAGTCTCCCAATTTTTTCAATCACATCACTCAAAGTGTCATCCTTAGTTGAAGCTTCATGTAGGGGAGAGAGTGATTCAAAAGAAGATTCCATAGATTGATCCAGAATAGGAACCCCCCCTTCAAGATGTGGAATATGATTATCAAATTCTTGAAATTACTTTGCATCCCTAAATCTATCCAAGAGATCAAGATGCCACTCAACAACATTTTCATCCTTGGAAGATTCAAGAAAGATGACATCTATATATACTACAAACTTATTATTAATTTCATCATATAGATGGTATGATTTGGAGGTATTTGAATACCCCAAGAAGATACACTTTCGACTCCTTGCACCAAATATTTTTCTTTTTTCCTTAGGTATCAAGGCATAACAGGTGGAACAAAAGACCTTGAGATGCTTTACCGAATGAATGTGGCCATGCCACATTTCATAGGGAGTCTTGTTTCTAATAACATTAGAAGGACACCTATTCCTTATATAAACAGCAAATAGAATGGCATCATCCCAAAACATCAATTTTACATTCTTGAAAAACATTATGGAACTTACCTTATTTAGAATTGTCATGTTGATTCTTTCAACTACTCCGTTCTATTGGGGATTATAAGGCATGATTGTTTGATGTTTGATCCCATGTTGGTGAATATAGTTTTCAAATTCATTTGAAGTGTATTCTTTTCCATTATCCATGCAAATAGAGCTAATATGAGATTTTGCATCATTTTCAACCATGCATGAAATTTCTTGAATGTTTGAAAAGCATCAAATTTTCTCTTCAATAGATAAACCCAACACGTTCTGGTGTAGTCATCAATAAATGTCAGCATATATGCATTTGCAGAGAGAAAAATCAATGGGACACATAAATATAAATGAATGAGTGAAATTTTTCTATGT
This sequence comes from Pinus albicaulis, assembly GCA_034641835.2. Classification (NCBI taxonomy): domain Eukaryota; kingdom Viridiplantae; phylum Streptophyta; class Pinopsida; order Pinales; family Pinaceae; genus Pinus; species Pinus albicaulis. Next base: position 444,749,878 of record CM076584.1, read on the forward strand.
GTTATATCATGTGAATCATGAAACTAATGTTTGTTATGTTTTCCTAGTATACAAGCATCACATTGCTTAAGTTTCCTAGGAATTGTAGGAAAACCAGTAACACCATTTTTTTCTACAATTGAAGGTTTTCATAGTTTGAGTGTCCAAATATAGTATGCCATAAAATACTTTATGGAAATGTACCTTCATCATAGTGAGAAATGTGTGCAAAGTTTTGTGCACGAGCAGAGGTACCTTACATCTTTAGAAGTCTTTCTTATTCTATCCCCATCATGACAAGTGAGTGATATGATGCTTTTCTGACCTCAACCTTGCCATCAAACATATGGATGGAGTGTCCTTGTTGGCAGATGTGGACCAGAGACAACAATTTTCTCCTCAACTTTGGGAGGTATAGAACCTCATGTAGAAGAAAGTCTGGAAGACCAGCCAGTTTGAGCCTGATTGTGCCAATCCCTGATGGATTGAGTTTTGATTTTTCTGAAAATTATATTGCTCCATGAACATTGTCAGTAAATTCTTCAAAAAAATATCTTCTAAAATTCATATGGAATGTTTCTCCTAAATCAATCCACCAATCATTTTTCCAAGAAGCAATTGAAGCATTAAACAAGTCTTCGGTTACTCCAATATTACAATGTGCCACAACATAGTGAGCAGATTCAAGTGCTTTACCTTTCTCTTTGTCATGAGTTTTAACTTTGGATTCATTTCTTTCCTACTAAATTTTTTCCCAAGGAAGCTTACATGTGGATGCATCATGTCCATCTCTATTGTAACGTGTGCAATGAATATTTTACTTTTCTCCTTGCAATCATCTGCCCACCTACCTCTGAAATTTCTTGTTCCTCTTCCTCTTCGGCCACCTCTTCCTCTAGAAGAATCTTGAGCATGATTCTTCTCTCTATGTGAAAGAGACGCAGCCTCTTTAGAAGACTGAGGAGCTTTCTTCTTCCCAAAATCCTTTTCTCTCTCAACAAACTTATTCTCAAGGGAGTCAAAGGTAATCTCCTTAAGATTTCCACTTTCTTGCAATGTGTCAAGATAATGTGAGTAACTGGGATATAATGCCTTGACAAAAGCTATGATAGGTATGTTTATTCAACACCAGTGTCTTTAATTTCATGCATAATAGATCTTACTTCCGATGTTAAAGAAAGAGGGTCATAATTTTTCAATTCAAGACTATATAGTTTAATCATCAATTGGACAACTTCAAGTTCAGAGTGTGAGTCATACAATTATTTCAAATTATTTAAGGAATCATTTACTTCAAGTTCGGAGTGTGACTGTGAGTTTAATATGGAGATTCACCTCTTCATTTACGAATGTTGCAATCAAGGCATAGGCCTTGTTGTTCTTGTTTTCCCAAATGGAAATCTCCTTGTCTGAGGTGTGATTTGCAGGTTCATTATCTTTGTCTCCTACACAAACTCCTTTCCACAACTCATTGAAAATAAGAGTGTATTTTATTTTCTAGGACCACTCAAGATAGTTCTCCTTGCTAGTGAAAACCACTCCCATAATAGATATGAGTGAATGCATTCTTAAAATATATGTATGGTGTAAAAATATTATACTTTTATGCCAATACTGTCAAAAAAAAGGCAATTTTTGTGTTAATTTTGTAAAAAAATATATAATTATGATATATATATAGAGCAGCGGTTTTTTGGGGGGAGGTATCAAGACGGTTATGGATTATATGGGGGAGGGTGAATGTGGGGAAGGTCTTAATGAGGGGAGGTATTACGGAGGGGAGGTAATATCGTATTATGGGACAATGTATTAAAATGACAACGTATATGGGACAATGTACAGTGGAGTTGTGGACGGTGGTAGATGGGAGTGTCGATAGTGGATCTTGGTGGAGGGTCGAGAGGCCAGTAGCATGAAATGGAGTTGAGGGGGAGACCGGGGTGAGTTTTTCTGACCCGTGTGGTGGGAGAAATGTGGTGGGAGAGGAGCGCAGAGGTGGGACTATGGTGTATGATGTGGAGGGGATCGCAGTGGGCAACATATGTTGTGGTATGACAACTTTGATAACCATACCACAGTCGAAGTAGTGGATGATGGTGAGCGAGGGGTATTAGAGTAGGGTATTGGTGCGATGCAGGTCAAAGCATGGTGAGAGAGGCACCGGTGGGAAGAGTCCCCACATGAGAAGGACTGTAGATGCAAATGGAGGGGAATGTCATGGTGTTGAGAGTGTGTTGTGCAAGGTGTATAGGAGTAGAATGGGTGGAAGCCAAGAGACAAAGTGTGTTGCTTCTGCTACTCCAACCTCAATTTTCTCTGATACTTTGAAACAAACTAAGACTTCTCTGTAAAACAAAAACCCAATTTCCCATTCACAAACCCATCTCAGTCAACAATACTCACAAACCAAGGTGCAAGTTTCGAGAAACTAATTTGACACCAAAACTAATCTGAAGAATCCATAGTCACATTAAGTAATCTATATTATAAGCATAGAATAGGAAATGGCAGAGGTGTTAGTTCTACAAAATAGGAAAAACATAGATAGGATGGAGTTATAAGGATAGAGAGGGAAGTCAAAAATGGAGTTGGCTTTGATATAATTTCAATCCAAAAGGTAACTTCACAAGATGAATTATGTTTTGCATTACGAGTGAACCCAAATATATACATGGAGGGAGAGACTCTTGGGATTCATCTCCCACTATCTCTTCATATTCCATCTCCCCTTATTTTCTATTTACATTATTTTACATTTTCACCCAATACCAAGGATTAAGTGTCAACATGTACAGATGCTTGCAAGAGAGGACTTGGTGGAGTCTTGATGCAGGAGGGACAGGTGGTATACTACAAGTCAAGGAAATTGAATGAGTATGAGCATAACTATGTGACACACGATCTTGAGTTGGCAGCGATCATCCATGCATTGAATATGTGGAGGCATTATCTTCTTGGCAGGAGGTTCATTCTCATAAGTGATCATAATTGTCTGAGGTAATTTTTTGGCCAATTGAATTTGAATGTCAAACAAGCTAGATGGTTGGAAAAACTCAGTGATTTTGACTTCAAGATCAAGTACATTAAAGGAAAATAGAACATGTTTGTAGATTCTCTTAGCAGAAGGGTGCAGGGACATAGCAACTATGAGCTCATATGGGAAAAATTTACTGGATTGGATCTTACATGCAAGATGGCAAGGTGACAGGTATAGGGAGATTAGGCACGGGTTACAACAGCAAGGTACAAGTGATCAAGATGTGGAATATCATCTCATAGCAGATGGTTTGTTCAGATTTAGGGACAAGATCTATGTGTCAGACAATAGCGAGCTCAAGAATTTTATCTTGAGGGAATGTCATGTTAATCCATATTCATGTCATCCAGGATATCATAAGACATTAAGATTGGTTAAGAAGTTCTACTATTGGTCAAATATGAATGTTTTAGTTTATTCGACGCATGGGCGGACAAAATACACTTTGCTTAATAGGGAGGCTACTTTCCTACAAGCAAGTAACAAGTCGTCAATTGGTTTGTTAGATTGTTAGTGGAACAAAATAACATGTAGTAAACTAAGTAAAGAACGTAGCATGCTACATTAAAGAATAAACATGAAACAAAATACTCATGTACAATAACAAGCTCAATTGATTCAAACACACTAATAATTCAAATGGAGAACTCTCTCCCTTTATTAGTTGTTGATGGTAGAAGAGAATAGGATGCTAAATCACTTGCAATGAATCCCTAGAGCTATGGAGTTATAATATTCAAGGCAAGGGAGTCTCTTCCCTTTAAGCTTCTTACTGTTAGTCATTAGTAATTTTCACCTGTTTTAGATGACTAAATGCTTTGTCTCGTATTTCTAGAAATCAAAATTCAAGAATCATGTGTGTTCTAGAAATATCCTCAAACAGAAATTTTTCACTATCCTGCTTTCCTTGTCAAGCTTGGCCAATATATTATCCAGATAAAACCCCATCCTAGACTAATTTCCCTCACTCTCTCTGTATTTTCCACCCTTTCCTATAAACCTCTGTCTTAGTTTGCCTAAACCCTCTATCTTTACACCTGTTTCGCCAAGTAAACAAATCTTTCTCTCCTTCTCACCAAGTACCTCAAGCAATGATGGTGTCAAATATTTTCTAGAAGGCCTTCTGAAGTAAAACAAAGTTGCCTAAGTTTTCTAGGATGATGGTGCATAGTAGAGTGTCAAAGCCCTGTCTCCTCATCCAAAAACCCTGATCCAATGTTTTCAGTCAAAAACCTACTCCAAGGACATTACAGTCAGTTTATAGGTTCACCTAGGTTATGCACTATCATTTTTCTGATTTCACCATTCCTACATGGTGTTCAAATATTAATTCAAGAAGAACAAAGTGGAGGCTTCTCATTATCCAAGGAACATTAAGGGACCTCCAAAGTTACACTCTTGATCCAACAGTAAGTCTAAAAAGGAGAAATCTACCATGCCCAAGCATTTCTGCAGGAATGCTTGGTAATTGGTCACACAGCATAACAGAGGCATGGAAGGAGACCTAAAGAGCTAATGAAGACATCTACAGTTGATAAATAGGTACAACAAGCTGATGGCTATAGGAAAATCCTGATCTCATGATAAAATTATATGAAGCACTGCCCATCAAAAGGTCTGTGTAGATTCCTAAAAGACAGTGGCACATAAGCAACATTGCTCATTGAAACAAAGAGAGCATTGGGAGGATATTTGGCCTCTATCATGAATTTTGTAGAGGGACAACTGCCATTTTCCCACATTCCTGCAAAGAGACTAAAAAACCATCAGATAAGCCATAAGGTGAGCTAAAAATAAGGATCAACACAAGGATCCCATTCATAACAATAATAAAAGTAGTAAGTGTGTGTTTATTGGGAATGAAAATGTATAATTGTTTTTTCGAAACAGTGGAAAAATAATTTGGTTACAAAGGTCAAATAACTCCTCCAACCCTCCAAATGATCAGTGAAAACTTTTTAAGCATGAGTGATAAGTTTGAACGGATGTTTTCTTTGAGAACTTTGAAGGCAAACTTATTTACTTTTTCTGGACATCCCTAAAATCTCAGAAGTTGGGAAACTAAACAAAATGGTCATAATAAGTGGCCAAGAAGCCTCCTTCATCATAGCAGATGGTTTCAAAGAAATTTCCAACTATCTTCTGATATTTGGCAAAAGGGCACCAACTCCACTTGATCAAAGGGAAAGATTAGAGGTCTAAAAAAAGTTCAAAGGAAGAAATATTGAGGCACTATGTGCCACTTCACTGACAAAGACAAAACATGAGCTCAAAATATTTGATTTTTAACAAGCAACAGTTAGAGGTATGATCAGAATTTTTAAAAGGGAAAACATGATTTTAAATCACCCTAACAAATGTTCGTGAAAAGCATGACTCTTTATGGATCTATCCAACTACCCAAGTTCAAAAGAGACAATGGTTAAAAGGGGTTGTAAAATACATTCAGAGTCAGCTCCAAAAGACATTGGCAAAGGGAAAGGGTGAAAAAAGAAAAGGTCCAAAAGGAACTGTAGAAAAGGAGGTTTTAAGTTTAATTATTTCAAAAAAGGGTATAAAACACTACAGCAACTCTTTTCCCGCTCATTGTTTCATTTGCAAAAAACGCAGTGAGGTTTTCAGTTTTTTTCCGGAGTCCTCGGGCGAAAAAATCAAGGTGTTGCACTCCTGTAGCGGCTTCCTTTGTTTTTTTTTCCTTCTGAATGCTGCGCGTCTGTAGATTGGCGCTGCATTCTTCCAACTCCGCCCGGCGTGCAGGGGAAGGCCCGAAACATCATGCAGCCTTGCCTGGAGATGTTGTGTTCCTGCCACACTCTGCAACCCTGCACGAGATTGCGTTCAGGCCTACCTGCCCTCGTGCCAGCGTGGTGCGCTCCCACCAAAGACTTCAACCACTTCACAGTTGCACTTTGAATGCTCGAACCGACCAGAGGTGCTGCACTCCTACCACAGGCGTGCAAGCCCTACACGAAATTACGTTCAGGAGTGCCCGAGCCACCTGGAGGTGCTGTGCTCCTGCCATAGGCATGCAATCCCTGCACGAAATTACGTTCAGGAAGTGCCCGAGCCACCCAGAGGTGCTGTGCTCCTGCCACAGGCGTGCAAGCCCTACACGAATTTGCGTTCAGGAGTGCCCGAACCACCTAGAGGTGCTGCGCTCCTGCCATAAAAGCGCAGCATTGCCCGAAAAGGCATTCAGAGGCACCCAATTTGCCCAGAAAGCTCAGTGAAGAATTTTCTTGTTGTAAAGGAAATTTCAAAGAGGTATTTTCACTATTTCACCTCTTCATGGTTTTATGAAAGGATAAGGGTGCCAAGTAGGTTCAAAATTTGTGTCGAAGAAAGCATATAAAAAACTTGAAAAGGATACTTAAACTACTCTCTGCTAGTCTCCTAACCTTGTCAAAAAACTCAGGACCTCCCTAAAACCTCTTTACATATTATTTCACAAGCAAGAATCATTTCTATTTAAAGATTTTGAGGAAAGGGTAGAGAAAAACACCATGTCTGAAGAATAAAGTTTTGACCTAAATGAAGAGACAAGACCAAGAAAACAACAGAAGAAGGGAGGGATGCCAAATAGGTTTGAACCTATAATAACTACAGAACTGATAGCCTCCCCTTCTATTCTTTCCTGTTTCTAAGAGTTAGGGTGCTATGAGTTCTATAGAAAAGTGCAAAAGATCAAAAGTCACCCTTAGTTGACCAAGTTATTTGCCTTAAGACTTCACAGGAATAAAGTACATCTAGCAGGGGTAAGATTTGAGTTTACCACCAGTTCCATCTCTAAAGCCAATGGAATACCTGGCATAGGAGAAAGGTGGTTTAAGCATAAGCATCTTGACTTAAGCCATTACCATCCATTCTTAAAACCTAGTTTTCAAGCTTACTATAAAACCATTTTCCCTTTTTCTCATCTATTGGACATATATGCCCTCCTCATGAAGATTATCATGAAATACTTCACTTGTGAGGGTAGGTTCTCTAGAGTCTATTCCTATCATATTAGACTCCTCATGCATTTCACCAAAACCAAGCCACTGCACATGCCCTACTACCTTTGCAAAAGAATTAAGAAAATGTCCTCCATCATGCAAAAAAGGCCTCCATCCCAAAAAATTTCAAGCCTCTTTCACCATTCCCTCATCAAAGTAATTGTCTCATACCAGCTAGAAAAACAAGGCATTCCCTGGGAGGTTTTTATCACCCATGATGATTTCATAACTCCATAGCCCATCCCTCTGCAAAGTATGCCATCATCATCTCGAAATCCTCCTCACTCACCTCCATCACCCTCCATTGACCTTGGTTCATCTTCTTCACATGAATCATTCCCTCAAATAGAGCCTCCTCATTTGCCTTCCCCTAAGAAATCCGATCATGAAGAAAGAAGTGGTGGCCTTGAAGAAAGCAGTGAGGGAGAGGATGATGAAGATGAGGGAGAGGATGATGAAGATAAGGGAGGAAATGACGAAGATGAAGAGGAAAGTGAAGAAAAGGGAGATGCCCAAGAATAAAACAAAGGTAAAAACAGTGACACAGATGATGGGTAAAGAAGTCAAAGAAATGGGTTCCATGGTGAAAAGGATGACTCTAAAGACACACAATCAGAGGCAGCTTTTCAAAAAGAAGACAGTGAGAAAGAAAAAAGAGGTCAAACCATTGATTCCCATGATGAGCTAAAAATTCAAAACAGTGGGTCTGAAAGTGAAGAAAATGACACTGAGGATACAAATGTTGACAGTGGAGAGGAGACATGTGAAAGCAATGAAGAAAGAAAGAATGACAGTGACAAGAATGGCACGAGAAGCAAAGAGACAGGGTTTAAATTTGTTTTCAATAGGCAAGGAAATTATGACAAAGGGCCAAGTAATGAAGACAATAAACAGGGAAGTGAAGAAAATATCAGTCAAAGGGACTCATCAAATAAAGAAGGGAATGATTCTCATAGTTATTAGAATACCAATGAAGGTGCCCAAAGCAGTGACCCTACAAACAGTGCTAACAGTGATATAAAGAGTGATATTGACAATGAATATAGTGGACCAAAGGATCAAAAGAAGGATAGTCATGAAAGTAAATAAATGACCAACATAGGCACCTATAATAGTGCAAAAACAGAGCATGATAGTCTTGAAGGTCTTGGCAGAAAGGAAAGCTGGAAAGAGGTTGAGGATGTGTATCAAAAGGACATTCAAGAGCAAGGCAAGAAGGACACTCACACAGAAGTCATCCATGAAGAAGAAAACGGTCTCAAGTTCATTAGTGACCAAACTTTGCAAGTGAAACTTATGGCACCTTTCACCATCACTTATCAAAATGGAAGGAGGCATATGTTTGATGCCTCCAAAATGCAAGGGGCCATGCACTCCTCAAAACCATTAAAGTACAAAGGCAAACAACAACTGAAGAAGGAAGAAGACAATCATGAGGAAGAAAGATAATTTGAACTCATTCACATAGACAGTGATGAGGAAAATGAAACAAGGATAGTGACCTCCCTTCTACAAGACTGGAATGCACAGATTAAAGACTTGGAGGTTGAGCTAGAAAGACCAAAGGATCTCATTCACTTCCTCCAAATGCATAACAAACAAATGAGTGTCTATCTGGCCATCTATGAAGCAAGGGCGCTCAAATATAGGAAAGAAGCTCAAAGGTCACAAGTTCAGTTGGAGGAATACATGGGCACCTATGAGGAAGATAATGAGGAAGAGGGACAAGCTAGGAAGAGACCTAAGACTATGGGTCTTAGAAAAGCATTGGCAAAGCAAAGAGAGGAAGAATCAGCCCAAGCACAAAAATTTCCTCTCACCGAACTCCTTTCCATGGAAATTGAGCATAAAATGGAAGCATGGCTTGAGAGAGCCAATATACATTTATAGGCCAAACTAGATAAGGCCAACAAAGACTTGAGCTAACAAAGGAAGATGACTGGGCATTACAAGCGGAGAAATCACTTTGCAAGAAAAAAGCTCAAAACTACCCAAAATGAGGGCCCGGCACCAAATGATGAAAAATACCAGGCTATGCTTGGTATTTTGGCCCAAGTTTCTCTACAGATCTCTAAGAACCCTTGAGGCACCTACCTACCAAATTTGAGCAAAATTGAACAAGTTTTTGTTTTTTGCAAATTTTTGAGCCTAGGAATGCAACACCCCCTGTGCTATGCTTTTTCCTAGGGCATATTCAGAGGGATAAGCTTAAATTTTTGGATTCCCGTCATGAGAGGAGTATGCTCATCAAATTTCAGCTCAATTGGAGTTGTTTTGATCCCCCAAAAGGGTCAAAAACACTCAATTTTTCACGTTTCTGCCCTCTTTTCTGAACAGGTGCTGCGCTCCTGGAAGCCTTGGCTTTTTCCATGTTTTGGGAAACTTTCAGAGGTTATATTGAGGAAACAAAGGTATATTTGGAAAGTATACATCCACATATTTCCAACGAGCCATCATGGAGCTTTTTCCGACATCGAGAATGCCTCCAAAACTCTGTTGCAAAAGACCTTTTTTGGTGCTGCGCTCCTGGAAAATTTTCAAGTTTTTGAGACAGTATGTTGCGTTCCTGTGTGTAACTGAGAAAATGTGTGTTAGGAAAGTTTCATCATGTATTTCAAAGCCTAAAATTCAATATTTTTTCTATTTTAGTCCGGAAAAGATATTTTGTGCCTTGGACCTTATAGGGCCTCAAGGACAAGTTAGGATATTTGTTTTTGGCCAATAGGCTTCTAGATGTTCTAGTGAGCTCTATTCCTCATTGCTTGTTACATAAGCCATGAGGCTTCATTTTAAACATTTGGGACTTGATATGTTATAGAGAAATACATGGTTTATGAGCTTGGAGAAGATATTTGGTTTTATGAAGTGAATGAATGGCTTGTGTGGCTTGATGTTGGAGAAGCTTGCTTGTAGGATTCCGTAGCTTGGTAAATGGTAATGTTTTTCTAACTTGTTAGTGTTTTCTTGTCCTCATTTTTTTCAGTTTTATTTTTTTCTATAGATCATAAAAGTGTAGGTTGATATATTCTCATGGAAGCACCTCAAACCTCCTGTTTGCTATATTTTTGATGTTTTCTTCTTTTTGTTCATCTTAAGAAATTCTTGACTGCTCCTTAGGCCCACTAAAACTTGTTCTTTGTTTCATAAATGATTATTATGTTAGCTTATAAATATGATTCATGGTTTTCCCTTCTTATTTAAAGTTTTCAAAAACTTATTTTGAAGCTTTTCTATGGAATACTAATTGATTAGGTTAATGCAAAGAGGTCTTGTTTCAATCTTGCCCTTTTCCCATGCTCATCAACTTGTTTCAGAGTTCCCGATAGTTTGATATATGTTGTTTAGGATTTCCCTCTCCATATATTGAGTTGTTTGTTTATCTTATGTGTTTTCTCAAAAATATGAAGGTGAATTTATAAAGTTAGGAGTTCTAATTCTTCTATGTATCACTGGAATGTTCATATTACATGTTTATATGTTTGAGTATTGTTCATAGAGATTAATGGTTTGCCCTACCTCATGAGTTATTTCTTTCAAACTATACACGTCTAAGACCTCTCAGTTTCTTCCCAAAATTAATGTTCATTACACCTCATCATCACCTAAGGATCCATTAACCTTGCTAAATCGGCCCTGCAATACACTCTGCTTCATCATTTAGACACCCTTGACTTCATTTGACCCCATAGCCCTATTGATTTGATATTCTCTCATTCCACCTATCCTACTTGATCATATTACCCCAACCAAAAACAAACAAACAAACCTACACTTAACAACTAGCCTAAAATCAATCATCCAAAGCTAACAAGCTCACATCCTTCGCACAGTAGAGAGAGCCCTCTCTGAGTCCAGGAAGGCTAGGTCCTCAGACTCCAAATATTGGTCTGATGTTACCCTGTCGTTTGGTTAGCCAATCTTCCAAATCATGAGACACTAACACTTACAAGCCTCTCTCTCTCCTCCACAGACGGTATAATAATGGACACTTGGTGAACTTCTTCTCTTGGATTGAGGTGTTGGGTGGACAACAACTAAATCCTTCCACTCCTTGTTGCTTGGAAAACACAATGTTGATTTTCTCTCAAGCAATCTGGCCAGCATAACAATATGTTCTCATGTTCCTCTTCCCATGGTAGTCTTTTATAGACAAATTTTAAATTTTCCCTCCCTCTCTTGGTACAAGATGGATGTTTACACAAGAGTGTGAGGTCGATTCATTTGTGCGCTACAATTAGGCCTCAAGGTGGCTCCAAGGCAGTTTTACTTGGCTGGCTTGAGTGGGAATCTTCTTCTTCAAGTGTGCCAAGTGGTCCCGGATGATGAATTTTCGCATACTCAAGATCGCGCAGCTATCTGACGGATAGCCACGATGATATTCATTGCTATCGAAGAAAAGGCCGTGTGGATCGCTTGGGGTTAGTACTTTTTGTGTGCTATTTGATAAATTTTCCTACTTGACCTTAGGAAAAGTTAAATTTTTTCAGATCCTATAATGTCTTCCTTCCTTGTAAATACTTCTATGTACCTTATGCTTTACATTTCCTAATGTATTTTTCTTGTATTATTTTCCAGTGATAACAGTTGCCCCCTAATGTATGAGGTCTAGGAAGAACTGTATAGCCGAAATACGTTATAGTTTCATTTTTTGTATAATCTATTTGAGAGGGAGAGTAACTTGCATGAAACCTGAGGTTGGATACCCCTTTCCATGAGTAAAAGAGGTACCATGCTCTGTAGGAAACCTGCAAGAGATAAAATAAATACAATATTTATACAAGGCGGTCATGTCCCATGCTCGTGATGTTTTGGCTAGTTGATCTTATATGACAGATAGAGGTTCTCTCTGTGTCACTTGTGTGGTAGTGATCTGTTGTTTGGTTGATGATGACAGTTGTTGATGCCCTAAGGGGTGTTTTTTCTTTGAAATTAGGTTGAATGTGGTGCCCACATGCATAATCTTGGTATGGCATGTTGTTAGAGTAAATGCTCATTATATGCATGGGTTTCTAACTGGGGACCTTCCCATGTAAGCATTGCTGAAAGCGATGCTTATGATGGCACAAGCCTTCGACAAATTCTGACAGAGTGCAATGGTTGTGAAGTACGATACCATCTTGACATGAAATCTTATGTTGGAGTCGAATATCAAGAGGGTCAATGACATAAATGGGAAATGATGTCTCCCATAGTGCCATCCAAGAATGCTCTTGTTGAGGTGAGGAGCCATCCAAGGTACTGCCTCCTTCTTGGAAGATGGTTGTTGAATTCGACAAGAAGGAAACCTCAGCTGACCGATAGAAGTAATGATGCAAGGGACCAGGGTCTTTGATGCAGCAGGTGGGGTGTGATTGTAGAAATTATATGCACTAAGCATGCAGATGTCCTTGATTCACCTAATCTCATACTATTTAAATTTATGCAAAATACTGAATCAATTCCACTTGTTAATCTTTTGCGGAAAAAATAATTGCACACACATGTGAAGTATAAACAAAAATATTCAATCGCACATAACACATTTTTTAACCGGCAAAGCCTGAAGCTGAAAACCCCAACTATATATTATGTAACATGGAGATCATATGACATGAAAATCTCATACAAACATGCAAAGCTTATCACAAGCTCTTAGTACAATACAATCGTCATAAACTAATCAGGCCTAATCTTGCAAATCCATGCACCGATCTTTGCCACCTGCTAGCCTGCCTCCACTGTGCAATCTCTACTGAAGAATAGCTCTGAATGAATTTGAATTACTCTTGGATTGACTGTGCAATCCTCATTGGCATCTCCACTATGCGTTTGATGCAATCAATGCATCACTAATTGTCACAATAGATAGTCTATCTTTCCCTTTCACCTATCTCTCCATTCGTCTCCACTGAAACTTCCATGCATTGTAGTTAACTAATGTATTTTTTAGTTGATTAATGAGTTATTATTTATGAATTAATTAACTAATTAATTCACTCCACTCTCACTAGTGTATCAATCAGTTAGACTAGATATAACTAGCTCAACTGAGTCTAACTGAGTTAAACTGAATACAACTCCATAACTACTTCTTCCAACTGTGTCATAACTCTGCCACTTGAGTTCTAACTGAGTCCTCCATGCATTAGCTCTAGTAAACCCTCAGGCATAGCGTAATTCCTTCTATCAGCTGTTGTGCCACATCTGTGCACTGAATTGAAGTGCTCCAAGAGAATAAGTTGTTGTTTAGAGTCTAATTATTATTAAGAGCTAATAATAATTGACATGCATCTATTTTTAGATTAACGATCTATAAATAGACTTCGCCCAATATTCTAAAAATAGAATTTCATCTATTTTTCCAACTTTATCAACCATCCACAAATAGCATCCTACAACTTCTGAAATATGATCATCATGTCTAAAAATTGACTTGCACCAAAAATAGCTTGCGGGCCCACTTAGTGAAGGCAACTCTTTTCACTAAGCTCGTCATCTTGTTGAATCTCAACACTCCCTCTCAACAAGATAGGGATTATCCTTCACCCTAATCCTGCCTCTATGGTATTCGAATTTTCTCCTGGTGAGTGCCTTCATCAGAATATCTGCATCCTGATCCTTCGTGGGAATGTATTGAAGCAACATGATCTTCCGCTACACACAATCTCTAATATGATGATACCAGATATCAATATGTTTAGATCTATCATGAAACACAGGATTAACCAAGAGTTTAATGCAACTCTGATTATCACAATGAATCACCGTGGGATCTAAATGTGAACCGAAAAAACCAACCAGAATCTTCCTCATCCAGATAGCCTCACATGCAACTAAAATTGTTGCCATGTATTATGCTTCTGCTGAACTGAGTGCCACAGATCTTTGTTTCCTGTTGTACCAAGAAACTGCCGTAGATCTGATACTGAAAATGCCTCCTGATGTGCTATTTCTATCTGTTGGGCTTCCTTCCCAATCTGCATCCGTGAAGCCATGCAACTTCACCTCATTCGTCTATCTATACCATAAACCATACTCAGATGTGCCCCTGAGATATCTCAGGACATGCTTGCCTGCCTTCCAAAAGAGCTTAGTAGGCTTAACCATCACTTGTGAAAGCTGGTTCACTGCATAGCATATGTCCAGTCTTGTATTGACTAAATACATGAGCGAACCCACCAACTTTCAATAAACAGTGGCATCCACTACCTCTGCCGATGTAGCATCCTCTTTCTTCGAATTTCCTAGAAGAGGAGTCTTCATAGGCTTGCAGCCTTGCATGTGAAACTTCTCTAGTATCTCCCGGGCATACTTGCCTTGAGACACAAATAGTTCACCTTCCCGCTGCCATATTTCCAATCTAAGGAAATAATGAAGGAGGCCTAAATCCTTCATCTCAAACTCCTTTGCAAGATCAGCCTTGCATGAGTGTATCAACTGCTCATCACCTATTAGTATTAAATCATCAACATAAATTACAATGATTAAAAGCTTACCCTCAACCACAATCTAGTACAATTTTGCATCCGCCTCACTCTTGGTGAAGCCAAATCCAGTGAAATAGTTGTTGATCCGAGTGTACCAAGCACGGGGTGCTTGTTTCAGCCCATACAACACTCTTTTGAGCCTGCACACATGTGACTCACTGTTGAAGATCTCAAATCCTTCAGGCTACTCAATGTACACCTCTTCCTCAATGATCCCATTAAGGAATTCAGTCTTCACATCCATCTGATGAATGTGCCAACCCATCTGTGCTGAGAGAGCAAGGATGGTCTGTATGGAAGAATACCATGCGACAGGTGCAAAGGCTTCTTCATAGTCAATCCCCTCGATCTGTGAGAAGCCCCGGGAAAAAAATCTTGCCTTATACTTCTTGACGCTCCCATCAGCAACTTGCTTTACCTTGTAGATCCATCTTGATCCTACAACTGACTTTCCCACTGGCCTTAGAACAATTTCCCAAGCACTGTTTCTAACAATGGAGTCATACTCCTCCACCATGGCATCTACCCATGTGGGCTCTTGTGCTGCTTCTTCAAAATAATATGGCTCTGTCACAATACATTTGCTCATAAGAGCCATGTATCTAGTATATCAGTCAGGTGACTGTCTCTGTCTGCGCTGTGATGTAGGAACTCCTACATTCTTTACCGCATCCACCTTCAGTCTCTCAACTTCTATGGTACGCTTCCTGCCTTGTCTGATGTTTGGTTCTACATGAGTGGACTCCTCCACTCCATGAATCTCCTCCTATGGTTGATCCACATCCAGAGGCTCATCTTTGGGAACAAGAAGCTCCTCTTCCGCATGCAAGTGTAGCTCCCTCTCAAGCGACAACTTCATGGCTTTCACCTCATTGAATTTTATATCCCGTTGCATAATAGTCATCCAACTGTTTGGAAAATACACACGATATTTGTGGGGCGTTTCTGTGTACCCCACAAATATCCCAACTTCTGCAGTTGGCTCAAGCTTCTTCCTGGCATCCTTCGTCACATCAATGTAAACAAGTGAGCCAAAAATATTAAAATGAGAAATATCAGGCTTCTTACCAGTAAAAGCTTCCTCAGGTGTACTCATGCCAAGTACTCTATGAGGACAATGGTTTTTCACATAAACCACAGTGTTGCATGCTTCCGCCCACAAGTGCATCGGTAGGCCCTGGTCATGCAGCATCGCTCGTGCAACACCCACGATCGTTCTGTTCTTTCTCTCCACGACCCCATTCTGTTGTGGGTTATGAGGCACTATGAGTTCTCTTCGAATTCCTTATTTGCTACAGAAGTCTTTGAATTTGCCAGAGATGTATTCACCACCATTATTGCTCCTTAGAGATTTCACCTGCTTCCCTGACTCCTTCTCCACCAATACCTTGAACTCACAAAACTTTGAGAACGTTTCACTCTTCTTCTGCATGAAGAAGATCCAACATCTACGAGAAAAGTCATCAAAAAATGTCACATAATACCTGTGTTTCGTTGTTGAAGCAACCGAGAATGGTCCACACACGTCTGTGTGAATTCTCTCCAGGATCACCGAAGCACGGTTCTCCTTCTCATGAAAAGTGGTCTTCACAAACTTACCCATTGTACATCCTTTGCACTGATCTGACTACGCAAGAGTACCCTTGGGAAGTCCAGTAAAAATTTGCTGCAAAATTTTAAAAGCGCCATGGTGAAGATGGTCCAATCTCCTGTGCCATAACTCGCCCTCATCCCGGCTCACCACTTCTTCTTCTTTTCCCACCATTGCAGCGCAGCCATCTACCTCTAACTTGTAGATATTCTTAATTCGAACCCCTATCTTCTTGGTTTGACCCATTGCTTTATGTCGAAGGAAGGATTTTCCCTCACTGAAAACAACATCATAACCCTTGTCTTCCAGCATTGCGACTGAGACCAAGTTCTTCTTCAGACTTGGAACATGCATGACATTCTTCAACAAGAATGGATTACTAGACTCCCTCTCAAAGGTGATGGTCCCAATTCCTGTTGCACTGTACCGACCATCATCGCCCATCTCTATATGCATCTGGAGCTCCTTCTCCTCCAAGTCACTAAACAACTCTTTGTCTCCCGTCATATGGAAAGACGCACCACTGTCAAGATACCACACCAATCCCATGCAGCTTGAAACCAAGCATGTGATCAAGGAAAAATCCAAATCAAATTGTGAGGCTAAGGCCTCTCCAGTTGCAGATCCAGCAGCCTGCTTATTATTCCTCTTCTGTGGACAGTTAGTGGTGAAATTTCCATGCTCGTGATAGTGAAAACACTTCACTTTGGACAAGTCCTGCTTCTTGCCTTTCACACCGAATTTAGAAGGATTTTTATTCCCCTTCCCTTTCCTTGATTTGGCATCCAAAGTGAAATTCTCTTCATCTTCATTCTTCAATGAATATCCATCCCTGATACCCTGCCTTATCTCCTTCTGCACAAGATCCGACCAAAGTCGCTCCCATCCTGGCAGTTTCTCCCGTCCATTGACAGAGTCTTCGTAGCTATGCCAACTCTTCGGAAGCCCAAGGAGAGCCAAGATCACCAAGTCTTCTTCATTAAAAGTAACCCCCACACTTCCCAGCTCATCCTTGCAGTGGACAAACTTCGTGAGGTATTTTGGAATACTGTCGCCTTTCTCCATTTTTATTTTTTTGCGCTTGTCTTTAAGTGCCAAATTCCTCTGGTCACTTCTGCTTTGGAACAAGTCTGTCAAAGCCTTCCACATTAAGAATGGAGTGGCTTTCCTATGAAGGCTAGACACAATGTGGTCCTTCACTCCTTCCAAAAGAATTATCCTCGTCTTTGCAGTCTTCTTTTTCCATGCATCAAGTAATGCAGCATCGCTAGATCCTGGCTTAGGAATATCACTATCGATGAACTCCTTCAGCCCATTATCCTCCAGCACCGCCTCCATCCTGTCCTTCCAGGCTATGTAATTTGAGCTCCCATCAAGGGCATGCTCCAATATCAACCCGTTGAAATACATTTCAATGTATACTCGATTTCTGCACCAAGAATCTTCTGTAGCAAATTTGAATTGTCCACCAGCACAAACTCACTTCACAATTGCAACCTTCAATCAAAAATGCTCCAATACCATTTAGAAATTATATGCACTAAGCATGCATATGTCCTTGATTCACTTTATCTCACACTATTTAACTTTATGAAAAATACTGAATCAATTCCACTTGTTAATCTTTTGCGGAAAAATTAATTGCACACACATGTGAAGTATAAACAAAAATATTCGATCGCACATAACACAGTTTTTAACCGGGAAAGCCTGAAGCTGAAAACCCCAACTATATATTATGTAACATGGAGATCATATGACATGAAAATCTCATACAAACATACAAAGCTTATCACAAGCTCTCAGTACAGTACAATCGTCATATACTAATCAGGCCTAATCTTGCAAATCCATGCACCGATCTTTGCCACCTGCTAGCCTGCCTCCACTGCGCAATCTCTGCAGAAGAATAGCTCTGAATGAATTCAAATTACTCTTGGATTGACTGTGCAGTCCTCATTGGAATCTCCACTGTGTGTTTGATGCAATCAATGTATCACTAATAGTCATAATAGATAGTCTATCTTGCCCTTTCACCTATCTCTCCACTGGTCTCCATTGAAACTGCCATGCACTGTAGTTAATTGATGTATTGTTTAGTTTATTAATGAGTTATTATTTATGAATTAATTAACTAATTAATTCACTCCACTCTCACTAGTGTATCAATCAGTTAGACTAGATATAACTAGCTCAACTGAGTCTAACAAGCCGAGTTAAAAAAAAAAAGAAAAGCCGGGAATGGGCCTCCATACTTCCCTTTACTTCCAAGCTTGTGTCTGTAACTACCTTGCTTGAGTTCCTAGCGAGTCCCTCCTTAAACTGACGCTCCGCTAAACCCTCGAAGTCTGAGTAATTCATACATTTATCTAATGCCACATTTTTGCACTGAACTGAAGTGCTCCAAGAGAATAAGTTGTTGTTTAGAGTCTGATTATTATTATGAGCTAATAATAATCGACATGCATCTATTTTTATATTGACGATCTATAAATAGAATTCGCCCAATATTCTAAAAATAGAATTTCATCTATTTTTCCAACTTTATCAACCATCCACAAATAGCATCCTACAACTTCTGAAATATGATCATCATGTCTAAAAATAGACTTGCGCCAAAAATAGCCTGCGGGCCCACTTAGTGAAGGCGACTCTTTTCACTAAGCTCATCATCTTGCTGAATCTCAACAATTATAGTTTAACATAGGCATGAAGATGAGAAATGGAAGTTAATTGGCCCAAGGTCGGAGCTTGTAAATGCAAGTGGTGGTAGTCATAACAATTTCTGGCGAGAAAATTCTTAGGGTCAGTAGGACGTCCAGGGTGGGTATGTGGTTGTTATGAGTGTCATGGTGGGGTTGGGTAAAGAATGCGAAGATCCAACTAAGGGTGATTAGGTACTGCTTCCAGGTGAGAAATGTGGATGGATGTGTGGGATTTTTCTCGTAAAAACAATCTTTGTACACTTTCCAAAATAATATAGAATGGTTTTGGATGTACAAGCATGGAGACGGGTGCCCCAATAAACATGAAAATGATCCCTCACTTATGGTGTGAGGAGGGTATTTTTTTTTAGGCTGGGGGCCCCATTGGTTGGTCTCAGTGCGAGGGTGGTGAATCGGATGAAAAGACTCGCATATGGGCTATGCTGATGGGGGTGTGGTAGGCCAAGTGAGAGACGTGGTGGTGCGTATTTGATCTGCTTATGAGAATGGTATTCCAAGAAAGGGGTTTTATCGTAACAGGGGTAAAACTTGACTTGATGTATAATGGATGAATGAACATGAAGTGCTTCCTGGGCTTGGATGTTATGGCCATGGCTCCATATTTTTTATGTATGGTCTACTTGAGTGATGGATGCCATGGAGGGTGAGTCTCTACCGACCGACAATAATGTTTATCATGTGAAAGGTGAGGTGATGATAAACATGGTCGGGTGACTAGAACCTATGGTTGATTCTTGTGGAGATATGATGTCAAGATATACAAAGCTTCTTTGGGGAGCCTATCATGTTGGGGATAGAATGATACCTTCTCTTGTACCTTCAGTGTTTTTGGAAGCAAGTGATTTTTCGTGCTTGTAATACCTGCAACCAATACCCCAAGTGAAAGCATCTTTTCTATTCAAACATATTGAAAATAATGTTGAATGGAAAGTGATAAGAGAGGGCAGGGCGTACCTATCGTAATTGAAAAATTATTTTTTCTAAGCTGTGGATGTGTGAAGCCTACTTTGGACATGATGAGGTGTTTATCATTGTGTTTCTTGCGGTTTTTCAATTGGGTGTTCTGAGCTCCTATTATGGTTTGTGGAATAATGAGAAAAGGGTGATATATGGGTCAATATGGCCCATTTCAGTTCATTTGTAGCGTTTGAGAGTTTGAGGTAAGAGTTGAGCCCCTGATATCGAGCCTTTCTTGTCATTGCGGTCAGCCTAAGTACCATAGATTCACACCGTTAGCGTCAGGTAGGACCCGGAACGTCCTGTATTTCAATTTTTTCAGTTTTGTTTGGGGGGGATCCATACAAATCAGGTTTGTACAAATTTCCTTCCTCTTTTTTTCCTTGATTGCGCAGGCGATTAAGGCAGAGGTGCATGAACCTCGCAGGGAAGGGAACTTTCCAGCAAGTTTATCGAGCATGGTCTTGTTTTTGCGCGATGAGTCATGCATATTTTCTTCATAAAGATGCGTGAACATCACGTCTATGTCAAAAATAGGTGTGATGATGAGCCAAAAAAAAATTGTTTACATTTTTTGATGTTTTGGTTTTTTGGTCACTAATTTGGTTTTTCTCTGATGACAATATGTTGTGGCGTGAGTGTGATTGGCCTGACCTGCACATTGTTTTGGCCCAGGATGCCAATGCACGGAGGCTCCTGGCCTAGTGGGGCTTGTTAAATTTCTTAGAGAACGATATCCTGAGATCATAGGATATCCTATTGCGCTTCCTGGTCAAACATTGGAACAAGAGATGGAGAGTGATGGTCCTGTGGCATAGAGACATCACCATCCATCCAGAGACAGATGTGTACTTTTTGACTATCCTACTTCCTCAGAGCAATGAAATACAACACCCACTCCCTCCTAGGCAGGTGAATATCTGGTGTTGGGCGGCGCATCACTACAACAGTGTGTCACTTACCCAGGGGTGCGTCTGTATCAAGTCGGTGATGGACTTGAATAACCGGTGTGCCTTGGAAATGATAGTTCACCTGACTGGGTCGTCTTCACCCAATAGGGCTTTAGGGCCTCATATTGGTGTCTTGCTTCAGCTCTGGGCTGGTCACTTTTATGACTGGGCGCGCTATGTGTATGATGGCATGGTGACACAGCTAGGGAAGGTTCGGGAAGGATCTTCCAGAGTGTTCACATATGCGATCATCCTCTTCAGTATCATGTTCAAGAGGGTGGTGATGTTGTGACCCATTGTACTAGTGCCTATTGGTCCTCGACGGGATCCTCGGATGTGGCGATGGGCGCCCGTTGATCAGGTGAGCATGTCCAAGTGTAGAAAATGCTCAAGAATGGAAATGCTCAAAAATAGTTGCAGTCTAAACGACTGAAAAGGCCTCATCATTGTGATTCTGGCGCCATGAACGGGACTCAAATCTGATGTCGTATGTGAAAGTTACTGAAGTTTGAAATCGTCCAATGACCTCCAAAAACAGGACTTTTTGCCTATGATTTTTTCAATTTTTCAAAAAAATAAATAAATAAATGGCAAATTTAATTTGTTTTTATTAATTTTGTATAGGCCTGTTGGAGGGTGCCATGTGGTCTTCCTAGAGGCTTCCACGTGGCCCCAGGCCAATGGTTAAAAAGATGTGTTGAAATGTTGGTGGGCAAGGGGGGTCGAACCCTCGACCCGACTCCTCGCGCAGGGTCAACCCGACCACTACACCATAGGAAAAATGTTGAACGAGTTGGGTGGCAAGTAAACGTGCATTTAGGTCATTTAACACATTGGGCAGAGGTTGAGCGCCTCGTGCAGAGGCTAAACGCACAGTCGTGCAATGGTTGAACGAGTCGGGTCGTGCTTCGTTGAATGGGTGGAGAACTTTGGGTATAGCCTCAAGGGTCAGCGCAATTGTAATAAGCCTCAGGTCCAAATACCATGGGATAAGCATAGTCGTGAATTGGCGGAGAAAATTTTAAGCCCTCTAGGCTAAGGTTCAAGGCCATACGACCTGATGCAGTGACCAAGGCTTAAATCCTTTCAAACCGGCGGAAAAACGTAAGGCTAGCCCCTCAGGGCTATCCCCCTCAGCATGAGACCAACTTCTATGTGACCAGGGCTAACACCGACAGTTTAATCTGGAGTGAACGGTTAACATTACCGCGACATGTGACAGCGGGGTCCCAACATTTAATATAATCGTTGGGTTAATGGTTTAGGTGGCGATTTAAACGGAGCGATCACATATGACCATATTAATGTGTCCCTATGTAGCATTTAACTTAACTGCTAGTGGGTTCCACCTAACTTGGCACCGGTCCCACCAAATCCAGAAATTTGCCAAATTTAGCGCGTTTAACTGGAGTTAACCCATTTTTGGTGGGGTTTTCAAGTGACATTGGGCAGTTTTCTTTGGGAGGTCATAACTTCCTCAATATTGAACCAAATTGGATAAAATTTTAGTCAATTTTGGCTTTTTTCAGCATTCTGGAGTGTTTGGGATAGGTTTCTTAGCAAAAAAAGGTGTTATTAAGCCATTTTAGCTTCAGGGAAGAGGAAAGAGCCACCAGGGCCATCAGGGAGATGGAGCTGTATTGGGTTGTACTTAACTGTTTGAGGTGAAACAAAAGCCATTTTTAGCTTATTTTTGTCTTCTGAAGTCAAATTCACAACTTGTTTTTCCTTTTTAGGCATATATTTCACTGTATAACGATTTTGAGCAACTTAATAGATCAAGGACATGCCCATTGGGAGCCTTAGACCTGGCAGATGTAGCCTAGGAGGGGTGAACTGCCTCATCAGTTTGTTGTGTTATGCTATGGTGAATTTCTCTTGCTATGTATTTCTGATATAATTTGTTAAACAATAAACTTAATTAACATTTCCTCACAAAAAAACTCAGAAACAATTACCAAAAACATTTTGTTTAACCTGCAAGTCATGGAGAATACTTTGCACATTAAATTTTATGGAAATGGATACTTTGCATAGCATTACAAATAGTTCCATTTTCATATCAGATGGTATCAAAGCTCGAGATTTGAGCCTTAGGAGCTATAGTTTTACTCTGCATTTTTTCGTGTGCAAAGATATAGTTGATTGTTTGCAAGTTTTGATGCTTACTAGACTTAAACTCAAGAGAGGTGAAGGACACTTGGTTAGTGCACAAAGTAATCCTAAACCAAGAAGGGACAGAGAGCCACCTCTAAGAGCCATTGAAGAAGCCTCAAGCATGTCTTCGAGAGAAGGAGAATCTCCTGAAGATATTGAACCCAAAGAAGAGGAACGGGTGTTCCGAAAGGATTTCTTGGACATGACGGAGATGGTGAAGATACTCTACCAAGAAAGGAATGATAGGCTTGTTGGAGAAGGGTCTAAACATCAAAAATAAGGAGAGGGTTCTTCAGGAGGAAATAAAAGTGATGAAAATTCAAAGAAAGCACATGGAGGTAATGGTGATCCACCATCCCCATCTTCATCCACTTCCTCTACATCGTCATCCTCCACTTCGATGAATCAATCTCACAAGTCTAAAACTACTAGTAAAAGTCCATTTTTAAAGCTTGAAGTTAAATTTGATTTGTCTATGTTTAATGGTGAGGTCAATGCAGAGAAACTTGACAATTGGAATTTTATTTAAGGATACAAAACCTTCATGAAGACGACACGAAGATTCAGTTAGCCTCTTTGAGAATGGAAGGAGCAGCATTGGTATGGTGGGAAGCCAAGACCAAGGATGAAATTAAAAAACATGGTAAGATCACTTTATCATGGGCTGAATTTATTTCCGCAATTAAGCAGAAATTTTATCCATTAACTCATTTACAAAAGGCTATCATGAATTGGCAAAGTTTTAGACAACTTAAGGGACAAAGTGTTCAATATTACACTCAAGAGTTTAGATGAAGGGATTTATTACTTGGAATTTATTTGCATAGCCAAGAGAATTTTATGAAATATATAGGTGGTTTACACAGCTATCTAATGCATACTATCCTTATGTTCAATCCTACTAGTTTAGACGAGGTTTGTGTTCAAGCCACACCTTTAGAGGCTAGAGGGAAACAATCTTTTGATGGGAATGAGGGTAGTGAATTTAAAGGCAAAGCTAGAAAAATAAATGAAAACTATAGGAAAGAAAAAGGAAAAATATTTTGTAAAAATTGTTCCAAAACAAGCCATGATGAAGACCATTGCTGGAAACTTCATCTGGAACTGAAACCAAAAAAAATTAAAACCAAAGATAAGGCCAAAGAAAAGGGAAAAATGGTTACAACTGATGAACAAGACTTAGGGTCTGAATCAGGTGATGAAACTAAAAGCATAGCCATGGTACTAAAGAACATAAAGGGGAAAGAGATTGTAAAGGAAACAAATCCCATTTCTAGCACTTTAAACTGTCACATAGAAGCTCCAAATGAAGAGAGGAGGATAGAGTTGTTTCATGTGAGGATAATTTCAAAACACACAAATATAGACACACTATTTGAAAGTGGTCACAAGCGAATCAAATCTTAGAAGACTTAGTCAAGAAGCTAAAACTTGAGACCACTCCACATCCAAAGCCATATCCACTTGGATGGATTTGCAAGGATGCTAATTTACAAGTCTCAAGAAATTGCATGTTGTGCTTCGCCATAATAGCTCATTATGTTGATTTGGTTGAACTAGATGTGGTACCACTTGACATTACAGGTGTGGTGTTGGGTAGTCCGTATTTATATGACAGAAAAGAAATCTTCCATCGCTATGAGAATAAGTATCATCTGTTCAAGGATGGCAAGGAGTTTATTGTGAGAGCACATTGGAAGAAGCTAGAATATTCTTTAGTCAATGCATGGCAATTGAAAAGGCTTGTCAATGAAAGTCAAAATTTGACTTTGTTAATGATTAAGAAAAAATATTTTGTACATAATCCTTTTCATGTTATTGCTGATATAAATGATGATATGTTTTAATATGAAAGTAGGTCGTCTTTGGAATATGACAAGATGTTGCAGAAAGTGCCTTTGGTGTTGATTGGTGCAGAGAAAAAAGTGTCGGTGTAAAGTGGAGCAAGAATCCAAGAAAGGGAAAAACATGCAAGCAAAGAGGGCACATATTTCAGCATGGGTCATTGTTGGTTTCAGAATGGTAGATTGGTATGGTGAGAAAACTTGGTCGTGAATCGACACAAGTACATGGCTCATTCGGAAAAATTTCGCCATAAGGACAATTCACAAGGTGAATCTTATTTTCAGTTTCCTTGGAAGGTAGACCATTGTAGGAATAGTATGATTTCTGCAAATTTTAGTTGTTGTTCTGCAAATTTCAAAAATTTGCATCATGACACAGTCAAGGTTAGCAACAGTCGGTCAACAGATTCAAGGAAGAATTTATCTTTTTATGAGAAGCTCAATTTGATGAAGTCGGGAATATTTCAGTGGTTCAAGGTTGGAAGAGTGGAGAATCAGTCTCCTCATCTTCAATTTATGTAATTCAGAGAGCTTTTGGGGTCCAAAAGCTTCCCATTGGGGAGGTGTGATCAGGTGATCATGTCCAAGTGTAGAAAATTCTCAATAATGGAAATGCTCAGAAATGGTTGTAGTCTAAACAACCAGAAAGGCCTCATCATTGTGATTCTGGCACCATGAACGGGACTCAAATCCGATGTCATATGTGAAAGTTACTGAAGTTTGAAATCGTCCAATGACCTCCAAAAACAAGACTTTTTGCCTATGATTTTGTCAATTTTTCAAAAAAAAAATTAAATGGCAAATTTCATTTTTTTATTAAGCTTTTATAGGCCTGTTGGAGGGTGCCACGTGGTCTACACAAGGGCTGCCACGTATCCTCAGGCCAATGGTTAAAAATATGTGTTGAAATGTTGGTGGGCAAGGGGGGTCGAACCCTTGACCCGACTCCTCGGGCAGGGTCGACTCGACCACTACACCACAGGCAGAACATTGAACGATTTGGGTAGCAAGTAAATGTGCAGTTGGGTCATTTAACACGTTGGGCGGAGGTTGAGCGCCTCGTTCAAAGGCTAAATGCACAGTCGTGCAATGGTTGAACGAGTCAGGTCGTGCTTCGTTGAATGGGTGGAGAACTTTGGGTATATCCTCAAGGGCCAATGTAATTGCAATAAGATCTGGGTCCAAAGACCATGGGCTAAGCATAGTCGTGGATTGGAAGAGAAAATTTTAAGCCCTCCGGGCTAAGGTTCAAGGCCATATGACCTGATGCGGTGACCGGAGCCTAAATCCTTTCAAACTGGCAGAAAAACATAAGGTTAGCCCCTTAGGGCTAGCCCCCTCGGCATGCGACCAACTTCTATGTGACCAGGGCTAACACCGACGGTTTAATCAGGAGTGGACAGTTAACATTACCACGACATGTGACAGCGGGGTCCCAACATTTAATACAACCATTGGGTTAACGGTTTAGGTGGTGGTTTAAACGAAGCGATCACATATGACCATATTAATGCGTCCCTATGTGGAATTTCACTTATCTGCTAGTGGGTTCCACCCAACTTGGCGTTGATCCCACCAAATCCAGAAATTTTCCAAATTTAGCACGTTTAACTGGAGTTGACCCATTTTTTGTGGGGTTTTCAAGTGACATTGGGCAGTTTTCTTTGGGAGGTCATAACTTCCTCAATATTGAACCAAATTGGACGAAATTTTAGTCAATTTTGGCTTTTTTCAGCATTCTGGACTTTTTGGGATAGGTTGCAGAGTGAACAGAGGTGTTCTTCAGCCATTTTAGCTTCAAGGAAGAGGAAAGAGCCACAAAGGCCATCAGGGAGATGGAGCTGTATTGGGTTGTACTTCACTGTTTGAGGTGAAACAAAAGCCATTTTTAGCTTATTTTTGTCTTCTCAAGTCAAATTCATAGTTTTTTTTGCCTGTTTAGGCATATATTTCATTGTATAACCATTTTGAGCAACTAAATAGAGCAAGGACACGCCCATTGGGAGCCTTGGACTCGGCAGATGTAGCCCAGGAGGGGTGAACTGCCTCATCAATTTGTTGTGTTATGCTATGGTGAATTTATTTTGCTGTGTATTTCTGATATAATTTGTTAAATAGTAAACTTAATTAACATTTCCTCACACAAAAACTCAGAAACAATTACCAAAAACATTTTGTTTAACCTGCAAGTCATGGAGAATACTTTGCACATTAAATTTTATGGAAATGGATACTTTTCATAGCATTACAAATAGTTCCATTTTCAGATCATCCGTGATGCCTCGTGGCCAAGGAGGGGAGGTGAGTCAATATTGGGATGTGACCATGGAGGCGTGGTTCCAGGTGAACCCGAATATTTTCTTGGACTATCCATACTCAGGATGGATTTCAGGGGGATATGAATATGGGTCTTCCTGCCGGTTATGTGTGGGGCCCTGCAAGTATGACATTTTGACGTTTTTTCTGCATTTTTGAGTATTTTATGATGTGTATATTATATGTCTTTGATGGTGACACTGACACTATCCTTTTGTCTCTTGCATATGTGGGAGCGATTGGGCATCCTATTTCCCGCTTGGTGGGGCATTAGCCATTGAGAAGGGACCCAGGTGGGGTTTCTCAGCCCCAGTTTGAAGGGCAGGGTGATGGTGCTGACCCCTCAGAGGAGGGTAGCATTGCAACCGTTTCCAGGGATGCTGCTCTTCTTTCTCACGCTGAGGCGGATGAGGCGTGAGTAGTGGTGATCGAGGACCAGCTAGCTGTTTCTTATGCTTTTTCGGCAGACTTAGCCAAATGTTGGGGTCGAGTGGAGAGCATGTCGACCCGGGGTTTTGTGGATGATTTGGATGATGCATGGCTCGAGGTACTGATGACTCGAGAGAGGGCGCATCACCCTACATTGTGTTGTGTGACACTTTTTGTTTTGGTTGTTGCACCTATATTGGCACCGGGTGCAGCTGTGGGTCCAGAGGACCCACCTGGCAGGGCTCAGCCCTAGAGATTTTATGTATTCACGGAAAGCGCCTGTTATGAGGATGCTTCCCTATTTTTGATGACATGTAGATATATATTTTTCTGATTGACCTACTGGTTAGAGACATGACTTGTATATTGTGACTCACACATATTTTTTGATATATATATATATCTATATCTATATATATATATATATATGTGTGTGTGTGTGTGTGTGTGTGTGTGTGTGTGTGTGTGTGTGTGTGTGTGTGTGTGTGTGTATATGCAAGATATGTGTTTTTTCAGCTCTAATTATGTTTCTATGGTTATTTTATTTGATTTATGTCACTTACATATGATGTATATCTTCTTATTTTTCCTCCTAGGCGGGTGAATATCTGGCGATGGGCGGCAGTGCGCCGCTTACCTAGGGGTGCGTCCGTATCGATTCGGTGATGGACCTAGAAAAACGGTGTGCCTTGGCAATGATACTTCACCTGATTGGGTCGTCGTCACCCAATAGGGTGTTAGTACCTCATATTAGTGTCTTGCTCCGGCACCGGGCTGGTCACTTTATGACTAAGCGCGCCATGTGTATGATGGCATGGTGACACGACTAGGGAAGGTTCAGGGAGGATCTTCCACAGTGTTCACATATGTGAGCATCCTCTTCAGTATCATGTTTGAGAGGGTCATGATGTTGCGACCCATTGTGCCAGTGCCTATTGGTCCTCGCCGAGATCCTCGGATGCGGTGATGGGCGCCCGTGATGCCTTGTGGCGGAGGAGGGGAGGTGGGTCAATATTTGGATGCGACCATGGAGGAGTGGTTCCAAGAAAACCCACATATGTTCTTGGACTATCCATACTCGGGGATGGATTTCCAGGGGGATCCGGATATGGGTCTTCCTGTCGGTTATGTGTGGGGCCTTGTAGGTATGACCTTTTGACGTTTTAATGCATTTTTTAGTATTTTATGATGTGTATATTTATATGTATATTATGGTGACACTGACACTATCCTTGTTTCTCTTGCAGATGTGGGAGTAGTTTTGCGTCCTATTTCCTTCTTTGTGGGGCATTAGTTATTGGGAGGGACTTAGGTGGGGCTGCTCAGCCCCAAGTTGGAGGGCAAGGTGATGGTGTTGGCCCCTCAAAGGAGGGTATCATTGTGGTCATTTCCAGGGATGTTGTTATTCTTTCCCACGCTGAGGTGGCTGAGGCGCAAGTAGCGGTGGTTGAGGCGCAGCTAGCTGCTGCTAAGGCTCTTTCAGCAGACTTAGTTGACTCTTGGGGTCGGGTGGAGAACATGTCAATTAGGGTTTTTGTGGATGATTTGGACGACGCATGGCTCGAGGTATTGATGGCTTGAGAGAGGGCGCATCACCCTACAGTGCGCCATGTGGCACTTTCTGTTTTGGCTGTTGCCTCTGTATGGGCACCGAGTGCAGCTATGGGTCCAGAGGACCCACCTGGTGAGTCTCAGCCCTATAGATTTTATGTATTCAAGGAAATTGATCGTTATGAGGATGCTTCCCTATTTTTTGATGACATGTAGATATATTTTTTTTTGGCTGACCTGTTGGTCAAAGACATGACTTGTATATTGTGACCCACACATGTTTTTTGATATGTATATGCGAGATATGTGTTTTTGCGGCTTTGATGATGTGTCTATGGTTATTTTATTTGATGGATGCCGCGTACATAAGGATTTCTTCCTTTTTTTATGAATTTAATATGATCAAACTGACAAATTAATCTTTGTGCATGCAAATACTTTCTAAATAGTTGAGAATCTTGTACTTCATAGTCTTGGTTTAACTACAAAAACACTAGCTAGGAATCAAGGTAGATATGTATATGGAAAATTTCTTTGTTCAAGGCATCACTCATCAGCCTGATTACTGCATCATATTATGCCTTATTATTTGTGGTTGATTCGAAGCATACTCCATTGGTTAATAATGACGATCGGTCATGATAGTAAATGGCCCAAGCGGTTGCTGCTAGATTTTGAGACCATCGCAATGCTCCATCAGTGAATCTAAAATAATGGAGGGGGGGATGATCCATCTGTGACACCAGAGCACTCTTTTAGAACAATTATTTGATGATTTTAATCATCGAAAAAACATATTATGCTACATGCATCTTATCTCTAGGGTTGAGACCTCCCGCCCTTATGGGAAAAAAATTTGAGGTAGAGACCATTGACGGGGTTATCTTGGCATGCACCGTCGAGGTCTGATAGGATGTATGCCCCCTTGAGGAGGCAATGTTTTATGACGTAGGGGCCGTTCCATAATGTTTCAAACTTCCCGGGTCCTAGCGCCTCTTTCACGACATCGTATCGAAGGACTAACTCTCCCTTGGTAAATGAGCGAGGGGCGATGTTGCGATCAAATGATGATTTTACCTATTTTTTATTTTCCTCATTATGTTGGAGCGACTACCATCAATTTTCATTGACAAGTTACCAATCGTTGTTCTAAATGTTGGGTATCATCGAGGAGTTCGAAGGCGACATGCAATTTGGGGATTTAGTGTTCGATGGGAATCATGGCTTCTACCTCGTACACTAGTTGGAAGAGTGTGAATCTTTTTTAGTTGTTAATTGTCGTGTGGTATGCCCATAGGGTGGAAAAAAACCATGTGGTGCCAGTTTTTCTTATGGTTATTCACCATACGCTGTAAAATTGTTTTAAGCACTTTGTTGACAGCTTCTACCTGTCCATTAGACTAAGGATAGTATGGTGATTCAAATTTTTGTGTGAATCCTAGGTGGTGAGACAACTCCTAGAATATTTCATTTTCAAAATGCTTTCCATGATTAGAGACTAACTCTTTCGGCACACCGAACCGAGCGATGACATGGTTGAATAGAAACCGTGCCACGGTTTATGCCGTGTTTTCATATGTGAGCATGGCCTCTACCCATTTGGTTAAATAGTCAACGACGACAATGATGTATTTGTGTTAGCAGAACGACACAGGGTTGCAAGTCATGAAGTGGATTCCCCATTTACAAAAGGGACTAGCTACAATGACCGGGTGCAAAAGAGCAGGAGGTGCGCTTGCCTTGTGAGCGAAGCGTTGACATCGCTCACATATTTTTATTGCCATAATGTAATCGCAGAATAAGGTGGGCCAAAAATATCCTTCCCGCAGAACTTTTTGGGTAGTAAGCATTACGGAGAGGTGGCCACCGTAATCTCCAATATGACATTCATTGAGGGCTTGCTCAGCTTGGTCGTGCATGAGGCATCAGCGTAATATGCTATCGATGCCTCGCCAATAAAGGACGCCTCCCATGAGTAGGTATCCAGGGGCCTGGTGGCGTATACACCTTCGTTCATCACGTGTGAGCTTTGGATTGAACCTTTGGGTTTGTAGAAATAAGAGGATATCATCGTACCAAGGATCATCAATTGTCACTAGAAAGAGATGTTTGTCCGGTAGTGAGTCGTTGGCTGGGGATCCTTTAGCCTGACTTGGGAGGTCAGTGATGAACTCAGCTAAGATCAAATATTTCTTGCTCTTGGCGGAGCTGAATTGTAAGTCAAACTCCTGCAGAATGACTAACCAGCGAGTGTATTTTTGGTTCATCAAATGGCAGGTCAGCAAGTATCTCATGGGGTTGATAGTTGCGACGACTATTTTAGTCCGTAAGATAATGTAGTGCCAAAGCTTTTGGACTGAATGTATAAGGACTAGGACACTTTTTTCTTTGGGTTCATACCTTAATAAGGGGCCTGATAAGTTTTTACTGACGTAATAAATTATGTGTTCTTTACCATCGGGTCCGTCTTGGATTAACACCCTGGCTAAGGCGGTTTCTGGCGCTGACAGATATAAGGTCTAATTTTTATCGTAATTTGGTGGGATGATCAACGGGGTTGAAGATAATGTGTATTTTAGCGCCTCAAATGATTGTTGGCCTTGATTTTCCCATTTAAATAGTATATCCTAATGGAGGAGGCGTATGAATCCTTGCGCACAAGTGGCATAATCTAGGACAAAGCGTCTCAGGAAATTGGCTTTCCCCTGCAAGATTTAGAGTTTTTTGAAGGTTTGTGGTGGTGGCTCCTCTTTGATAGCATGTACCTTGAGGGAGTCCACTCTGATCCCTTGTTGGGATACTATAAAACCTAAAATTTGTCCTGCATTGACATAGAAGACGCACCTGAGAGGGTTCAAGCGTAGGTTGTAATGTCGGCATCTTTGGAATACCAACTGTAAATCTTCTAGATGATCGTGCCACTTCTTGGATCGAACAGTGAGGTCATCCAAGTAAGCAAGGATAAGGTGGGCTAGGTCATGGAAGATATAGTTCATGGCCCACTGGAAAGTGGCTCCAGCATTTTTAAGACCGAACGACATAACTTGGTATGTGAAAGTGCCCCACGGGGTGGTGAATATTTTCTTGTATCGATTGGTATGCCAAATTTTAATTTGGTTATACCCTGAGAAACCGTCTATGAAGGATAGGGCCTCATGTCTAGCACAAGAATCAATGACTTGGTCAATGAATGGGGTAGTGTAGCTGTCTTTTGGAAAATATTTGTTCAAATCTCGAAAGTCAGTACAAACACTAATGGTGCCCTATTTTTTCATTACGGGAATAGGGTTGGAAACCCATGATGTGTAAACTATGGGGTAGATAAACTCGGATTTGTGAAGCTTTTCAATTTCTCACTTGATTTCTTATGCTTTAGATGGGTGTAATTTGTGTTGTTTCTGGAATGCTGATGCTATGTCGGGCTAGGTGTTAATATGGTGCTCTACGATAGTGGAACTAAGCCCTGGCATTTTTGAATAATCCCATGCAAATATGTCTCTATACTCTTGCAACAAGTTTGTGTAAGAGATTACTTTTTATGGGGAGCATGTTGCCCCCAATGAGATTTCTTCGATTTTTTATGGGTTTCTAGAGATATTAACCTTGATGGTTGGTGAAATATTAGACATGTTCCCTTCTTCGAATGCATTGGGCACAGGGATGGGATTTTTGAACTAGTCAAATTTCCTGTATGGGAGGAAATATTTTTATTCGATAGCATATATCTCTTGGTTTTCTGGGTTTTTAGGGATGAATTTTTTTTCGGGAAGAAAAAAAGAGCGGTGATGCATTACATGCCATGGACAATATGGTTCCTTCATGGCCTCCAAAATATCCTCGTTTGAATGGAACAAGGTATCTAAGGGGTAGTGAGTTTGTGTGAGGCCGTGAGGAGGTGGTTCGGGCCTAATGGAGCTGGTAGACATACACGAATAGGATTCCATAGTTGATGTTGTGGAACCAGACGAGGTCATCAGGGTGCAGAAGGACTGAGTTTTCACGGTCAATGGTATAGCTACTTTTGTAGTTGTAGCAGTCTCGACACCAATGACAGATGCGCAGACAACACGAGTCATGGTTCCCATGCATGATGAGATGAATTATATGTGGTGTTCCATGTCGTCGACGTTGGATGGTGGAGGAATTTCCATTGTGGTGACTTTCATGATAGAAAGCTTATGTTCCTCACGTGGCATACTAAGGGTACTTTCACTTTCCTGGATTTGGAAGTTGTGCTGGGTGCAGAGCCGCCTAAATGTTTCCATTAAGGGGAAAGAATCTGTTTCATGATTATGACCAGTGAAAATGGTGCACGGTATCATATTGTTTATCAGGTAGATGGTATGAGAATGAACGCTACTCTTCATCACTGAAGTGGATTCTTGGATATGATTGGGCATTGGGGCATGATTATGCTTTTTCCATATCCGATTTTTTGGTTTTGGGAGGTCTATCTCCTTCAGGGAGTTTAGACTTAACATTGTCCTTGCCTCTCGTAGCCTTGGGAGGTACTCACAATTCATCGTATGGTGCAACTGTGAGAAAATCCTACAATAGAAGTGTGTGATCTTCTTTTTATTAGAGAGATTTATCTACAATATGGGGGTGACCATGTGAAGGTTGTTAGTAAGGTTCTTCAGTTCCTTACATTGATTGACTCAGTGGCCGATTCTTTCGCGTATCCCACATGCCGTCCTTGGCTAGTCCTGGGTCCTACTAGGACGGTGGGTTGTTTTAGCTATCCTAATTTTTTGGTATTGATTGGGAGAAGGTTTCCTTGCATTAGGTTATCTTTGCTCTAGACAAACTATATCTGGGTTTTGTGCCTCCAATGAGCATATGATGTCTATTATAGGGCGTACTTGGGAGATTTAATTACAGTTTCAAGTCTGATGGTTGCCTTGACAGACCAAACAAGATTGTCTTTCTTCGGTACTCCCTTCCCTCTGGGCTGATGAAGTGATTGGATACCATTTCCAGAGCGATTCTAGGTCCAGGCATTGGGCGACCAAATGGTTACGTGCATTGCATAATGCGTAGGTTGGTCTTATCTGTGGATGGCGGTTGGCGGTGACAATGCGACCCTTTACTGGCCACTTTTATACTGACACGAAGAAAATGGACCTGCTTGTCACATCTTCTTGCGTTGTCAAAATTTCCATGGATTCTATATCTGATCCATCTATTGTAGCAAGGTGTTCTATGGACATGTGTAAAATTTTTAACGCCCAACGAAATCATGGGATACAATGGCAATGACGAACTAGGTGGTTGCTGGAACACACATGACATGAATACTGGACTACTCATAAGCCGTCATAGTATATGGGGTCAACAGGATACCATCTTTGAAATATCTCTAGGGTGCACAGTCAGCAATGATGTGATCGTGTTCATCACAGAGTGCACAGAGTTGAATAGGAGCTGGAGGGTGATAACAGGGGGGGGTGTTCGTTCAGGTGACTTCCTCGCCTCTTGTAGGTACAGTATGGTTCTAGGATTTCCCTCATCCATCTGCATGGGTGGATTTGAGGGATCTTATTGGTATGATTTCTCTAGGGCTTGTAAGGCATCCCTATATCATGGCATCTATGGGCAGTGATGAGTGTAATGCCCATAAAGGTTGTATATTCCGCACGTGTGGTTGGTGGGTAATGCTTTCCCTTGATTTTTCGTGGCGTGTTCCTTTTTATGGGAACTTGGGGCCGCGACATTTCTTTCGGTGCTTAGAAGAGGTTTTAATTCATCTAATTCTGGGAAAATATTGGTAGGATGGCCTACGATATCACATAATGCACAAGGTTGAAAAGCCCTAGGGATGTTGGGGTTTTCGATTTTAGTCCTTTTTTTGTTGGTTTTCTTGGTCGCTATAACTGGCGCTACTACAGCATTTTCGTGAATCGTTGTCACTTGCTGAGGAGTGATAGGGGTTATCCATATAGAAGTGATGCCAGGGCTTCCCAGCATGGCTGGTGGGGCCAAATATCAAACAAGTATTGTGAAAGACATGTTTGGTAATGTTACAGTCGCCAAAACTTTCTTTGACACAAAACCAGGTGGAGTGTATAAGAATGGGGTTTGAGAGATGGTGAAGGGTAGGAAAGTCATTTTAGTGGCTTCGTTTTCCATACTACCAGTCTCCATATTCAGGCTGGTTATGGTGTTTTATGATAGCATCATGCACGTCGGTGCCCCTGTGACATTTGGGGTTGCCTCTGGTATGACAGGGGGATCTCCTAGGAATGATCCTAGGATCGACGATGGTTTGAATTGACCAAGGCCATATTCTTGGTACCGCATGAGAGACTCCATAGTTGTGTCTACGTAAGGTAGACTAACATCGATATCCATCCTGGGTTTCTTATCGTAGTATACAAGTTAGTCAATAGTGATGATTCGATCCTTATGGGGGAACATCATCACCTGGAAAATGGAGGAGGCTATGGCAATCATGGCATACATATAACTCCGCCAAAGGAGTATATCGTAGTCAAGCTGAGTTTCCAAAACTTCAATTTCTATGAGTACCATTTTTTTGGCCAAGTTAATAGGGACATTCTGATATATACCGATGGGAGCATAAGGTCGATCATTGTATGCTCTGAGCATGATGTCGGATGGCTTCAATTTGGGTGATCCCAACTTCTACCAAATAGACTTGGACATGATGCATGTAGATGTATCTTCATCAATGATACATCGATCTATGGTGATATTTTGGACTAAAACCGGTATCTGAAAGGTGACCAATGAAGGAAGCCTATGGGTGACTTTGTCTAAGTCAAAATCCATTAGGCGCGAATCAAAAGGTTCGATTGCGCCTAATGCGGATAGTAAGGCTTTCCTTTATTTTGGGCATGATTGTAGGACCTCTAATGCTGACATGGCAGCAGGAGATTGTGCTAAATTTTCCATGATGTTGTAGTTATGCACATTTTTTGAGTGGTGTCCTACGTGCCGAGTCAGCCCCTTAGTCATCTTTGGCAGGGGTTCAATAGGTAATTTGGATATGGTCAATGGCACAATAGGTGCACTCGTGCTCACCCCTGATGGGTTAGTGTATGGGGGGGCGTCAAAGTTTCGATTCCTTGTCTAGAAGAACATTTATTCGCCATTCATGTAAATTTCATGGCTTTCGTTCCTAGAATCATTTTGGGGTGGTTGTTGTTGTTGGGTATTAACCACTCCTTTGTGGGGGGAGGGCTCCTGCATTATAGCAGTTTTATATGTAGGTCCCCCTTATCCATGGTTACCCTGAATTTTTTTCAGTTCATGGAGCTCGGGACAGTGATGAGTGTAATGGTCATACTCACCACATATAGCACAAGAATGCTTTATCATGAGACTAGACCTCTTGTTATGCCCTTAGGAGTTGTTGTTTGGTTCCTCGTTTTAATTTTGGTTGGGGTTGCCCCCAAACTGAGATTGTTCGGGGCGTTGTTGGTTCCTGCCCCCCTATCTAGAGTCTCCCTTTTTTTATTATTAGGATTATTTCTTGCAGTGTTAGGAGGATTATTATGATTCTCCTGGTCATAAGACTGGCACCGCTGAGCCTGAGAAGGTTGCACAAAGTTCACTGGCGCGTTGTTTTACAGTGGTGGGATTTGTACGAGAGAAAGGGAATATTGGGTTCCTTGTCCCTGGTTGGTGTATGGTTTCTAGAGGGATCTCTTCCATCAACATTCCTAGCTGAGTACTGGGTCCCCTACGAGGGAGGGTACGATCCTCACTGTTGATGGTGGTATGACGACACCATATTTATCATATTCTGCAGAGGTCTAGATTGACTTTGGTGGTAGCCAAGTTGCGTGATGTTCTGGTTAGAATCATACAAGTAACCTGGGTATGGGATACTGCTGCCTAGGTGACATTGGGTCAATGACTCGATCAAGCCATGATCAGGTGCTCAGTAATTAGCTCAAAATTAAAAGTTTTTAGAATTGCTCGAAACCAAGATTAAAGCATAGATCTCATCATCGGGATTCCAACGCAACTCATTTCATCAAAATCTGAGTTCGTATGAGTAAGTTATCGCATGTTGTTCGTTTTCTCAAAAAGCTAAAAAAAATGCAGGTTTGTGACAAGTTGCTAACATGGCAGTCCAATGAGCAAAAAGGAATCTTCTGGAATATTTTTCAAGTTCCTACCAATGAGGTTGTGACAAATGGCACTTTCTAATTCGCCAGTTTTGTCTATGTGAGATTAAATTTCCTAATGTTTCTAAGGTGGAATTGTATTTTTTTTAATTATGATTTAAATATATATATATATATATATATATATATATATGTATGTATGTATGTATGTAT
Organism: Pinus albicaulis; assembly: GCA_034641835.2. Lineage (NCBI taxonomy): Eukaryota > Viridiplantae > Streptophyta > Pinopsida > Pinales > Pinaceae > Pinus > Pinus albicaulis. Next base: position 444,787,185 of record CM076584.1, read on the forward strand.
GTATATATATATATATATATATATATATATAGATATATATATATATATATATATATATATATATGTATGTATGTATGTATGTATGTATGTGTGTGTGTGTGTGTGTGTGTGTGTGTGTGTGTGTGTGTATGTGTGTGTGTGTGTGTGTGTGTTATATTAAATATAAATCATATTTAAATTTTAAATTCAATACAATTAAACCATAAACCAAACTCAAAATCTGCATAACCAAAGTTCGTATTTAATTACAATGGTTAATACATATGCAAAGGTCCAAAGGTTGTATTTTAATTACGATGGGTTATAATAAAGCAAAGGTTTGATGTCTATATATTAAATCATGTCATATATCATGAACCAAAAACATGCGCGGAGAGCAGAGGCCAAGGTTTGACCCTACTACCTCTCCCTCATCACCGCGCCCTGCCACCGATGGACCACCCACTTAAATATTGAAAGGGATGCGAATGCACCGAGATTTGAACCCGCCAGAACGCGCACATAGACGGAGGAGGGGGCCAGCCCCCTATCCCATGCGACCAGCGCCATAAGACCCAATGCCAGTGCCAATTGCTAAGTGCGTTTAGCACCGGGCTTAAGCTAACTAAACTGCAGTTTAAATTTAATTAACTACCAGTTTAACATGGCAGAAATTTTGGCAGAGGTGCCAAATCTGACGGACTTCCATTTTTAGTGGAGCTAACTGGTAGAGCTTCCAGATTTAGTGGAAAAATTGCACGGAATTTGTTTCTGCCATAATGGAGGAAATATTTGACCATTTTTGGAAAATGAACAGTAAATATTAGATGATTTGGCATTCCAGAGACAATGGCATAGGTTTTAGAGGTTGAAAGAGACTTCGTCATGTGATTTTTATATCGGGAAGTTCAAGGGAGCCCCGGGCCACCAGGGAAGGAGGTCAAGACTGGACCAGCCAGAGTCAGTTTTTAGTAATTGGATGGTCATTTTTAGATGATTTGTATGTTTTGAAGACAATAGAATTGGATTTAGGATCAATTGAGAAATGTACACAACACTTTTTCTAAATTTGAGCTAATACAAAAGGCTCAAGCTATGGAGATGGACCAAGGAGATGTACCCCAGGAGGGGTGAACTCCTTCATCAAAAACTTGTGTTGAAGGCTATGTTTATGGTTTTTTGTACATGTTTATTTTGTTTTTCAGTTCTTACTTATGTTGTTTATTTTTCATTAATTTCAACATAAAACACAAGACAATTTCATGTTTTGAAACTCACCTGCACCAAGGAAACTAAAGCACCATAAGAAAACAAGAAGCAAATAAATTATAATTATGAACTCGTAATTAGCACACAAAAATTAACATATCAGGTTCAGATCAAGCCGTCTACAATATTCAATGCGCCTGGAATTTCTCCGTAATTTTGCAGGCACGGGGCGTTAGGCGGGACATTATAAATGTATCCTCACTAGGTATAGATAAGTTCGAGTTGCTAGGCTTTGCAAATGGTGTCCTCCTTAGAGGTAGGTCCTTGTTTCGCCATATATTTTGAGATCTATGCAGTAATATATTTCAATAACAAGTCTAATAAAACTCTATCATTGAGTTTAGCTTTGCACAAACTACGATGTAGCAGCCATTTGTGGAGACGGTCTGAGATATGGACAATTGGCGTTTGCCTAAAATGAGTCAACAACTCCATCCCTGAATCATGGTGGATGGGTAGTTGAAAATAAGTGAGGAGTGCAGTAGCAAGGAGCTAAAGGTTCCATGAGAAGAAGAAGGTTTCTCCACATACCATGTCATGGCAGGTCCAGTTAAGGTGCGTTGAAATAGTCTCAGTCGAATAGTATCATCAATAATACTATTGAAAGAACACAATAGGTGGAAATTCATAATATGATTTCCAGGGTCTTCCGCTTACTTCCCTTCGAATTTTGGTATGGCCAATGGGAGCTTCGTGGGCATGGGGGGTAAACTGGGACTATGTACAATGGGGCCATTAGTTAGCTTTGATAGATCTGGGAGGTTTAATGACTCTAAAAAAGGTAACTGAGTATTAACTTTCCATTGTTTACTGTGGAAACACAGGAATCTGTGTGATGATGTATAGGGGGCTTCTGGGGAATATTACCCTGTGACGTTCCCTGTTGTGTGTTCTGCTGACTCCCTAGAGGGGTAGCGCTCCTCTGCCCTCTGGGGTTTGTGGGAGGAGTTGAGTGTGGTGACCCTACTGGGGTTTCCATGGGTGTGGTGTTGGGTGACCCTTGGGGGTTTCCAACTAAAGATGCCTCGATAAATGATGATCCAATAATGGTGGCGGTGTGTCATATTTAACGCCTAAATGGCGAAATACCTGGAACTCCTCCCTCTAATGGGGAGAGGTCCAAAAAACATCTAGATAGACGAGATCCCGTTGGGTCCGCTATGGTGTCGACTTGGTTAATTTTGGAAATATTTTTCGTTTTTTTAGAGGAGGAAGATTATTACCAAATAAAATATGATCATATACATAAAACAAAGCAAAAAATAAAAGGTAATTTTTTCCTTTAGATTAATGTTATGTGATCAAGCAAGAAAAAAATATTGTTTTGGTTGTTTTGGGTAAAATACTCAAAATCCTAAACAGACCTAATCATCCTCACACTCTCAAATGTAACTGGACCTTGCAAATATATCTCCTAATGGGTACTGGGGCTAACGTCCCGAAAGAACTAGCGATGCTTTCCAGCAGCCGAAGAATTGACCAAGGTAAAGGTATGAGGATCTAGCATTGCCTGCACCGTCACTTATAGGGAAGGATGCCCTATATTTGGCGACTAAAGTATCGTCATCCCACGTGAGCATTCAAGTCTTGAGCTTCTTGGTATTCATCTACTAGTACCAAGCACTAGATGGGTCAGGTATCCCCAAAGAGTACCGCACGCACTGGGCCTAAGCTTAACCCCCTCTGAAAAGGGTCTCTGTAACGCTTGATTATTTTGTTCCGTGGCTGGATAGACGGATTTTAAGCTCCCTAAGAAGTCAACATGCATGTTTCAAAATGTATAATGACCATGGCGGCTTATTGGATGCCTACATCCGATGGTCCTAAAATGAACTATAATTTATTTTGTGGCCCCTATGGGGAGAATTTAGTGAGTTCAATAGTGGTTAATTTTAGAGAGTCTTAATTTTCTTAAGGTGTGCCTTGGTGAAGCAACCGTAAGAAGAGGACAAAGGTCCCAACACACTAGGTGCCTTTTGGTCCAATGCTTACCGATGCTTCGTGTGTGCTTTGGGGTGTACAATTACAAGTGTCATAAGATATGGATATGCGGTGATCCTTTACAATCCTTCTCTAATTACACTATGTGTGATTGTTCCTTGAAAAAAATAAACAATGTGCGGATGATGGGTCGCTTACACTTTTCCTATTTAGGCTAAGTTTTTCATTATATGGAGATAGAAAATTATTATAAGAAAGCTTTCATATGTGTAACCAAGCTCACCAAGGGGTGCAAGGGTGGCAGAGATTATTTTCCTTCTTTTCAATATTTTGGTCCTGGTCTCGAATCCTAATGCAAAAAATTGAACTAAACTATTACAAAAATTTTGAAAAACAAAAACTATCTAAAGATGTGTGGATGTATGGGCCACTTACTTTTCCGATAATTACTATATCTGTTTGGTATCTTTCACCAGCAAATAGTTTTTTCAGATAGAATTTTTAGATTGAAAGCCACTTACTTACCCCTACTTAAACCTTGTGGGATTTTCAATGGTAAAAAACTAAAATTAAAAAAAGCTATTTGCTAAGCTAAACTCCAGCAAAAAGTGTCCTAGCCAGTCATGAAACACCAGAACACAGTGATGGAAAATTTCTTATGGGTTTCCAACACCTTAGAACTGCTAAAAAGTGAGAAAAAGCAGTGAAAATGTGCTTAGTGCCTACCATGTGGCTTATTTTCACACAAGGGTGAGGTCTGCGTGTCTATCTAGGCTAAACACACACAGATTTATAGTTTCTGAAAACTCCACCTTCTCTAAGCCAAATTTCTCACTGAGGGTGACTGAAAAGTGTTGAGGGGAAGCAGGAGTGATCTTGCAGCAAGTCTGGGCAGGAGATAGGACTTGCAATAAAAAACCACTAGCTTAAAATAAATAAAGAAGTGGATTCACCATTCCTGTTGTAGTGCATTCGACGCATGGGTGGATGAAATACACTATGCTTAATAGGGAGGTTGCTTTCCTACAAGAAATTAACAGGTCAATTGGTTTATTAGATTGTTAGTAGAACAAAATAACACGTATTAAACTAATTAAATAACACAGCATGCTACATTAAATCATAAACAAGAAACAAAATACCCATGTACAATAACAAGCTCAATCGAGTCAAACACACTAATAATTCAAATGGAGAACTCTCTCCCTTTATTAGTTGTTGATGGTATAAGAGAATATGATTCTAAATCACTTGTAATGAATCCTTAGAGCTATGGAGCTCTAATATTCAAGGAAATGGGGTCTCTTCCCTTTAAGCTTCTTACAAGCCTCTCTCTCTCCTCGACTGATGGTAGAATAAGGGACACTTGGTGAAATTCTTCTCTTAGATTGAGGTGTTGGGTGGCCAACAGTTGAATCCCTCCAGTCCTTGTTGCTTGGACAACACAATGATGGTTTTCTCTCAAGCAATTTGGCCAGCATAACAATGTGTTCTCATGTTCCTCTTCCCATGGCAGTATTTTATACACAAATTTCAAATTTTTCCTCCCTCTCTTAGTACAAGATGGATGTTGACACAAGAGTGGGAGGCTAATTCCTTTGTCTGTTGCACTAAGGCCTCAAAGTGGCTCCAAGGTGGTTTTACTTGGTTGGCTTGACTGGGAATATTCTTCTTCAAGTGCGCAAAGTGGTCCTGGATGGTGACTTTCCGCATACTCAGGACTGCGCGACTATCTGAGTGATAACCGTGATTATCTTTGTTGCTATCGACGAAAAGGTCGCGCGGATCACTTGGGGTTAGTGCTTTCTGTGCTCTATTAGATAAATTTTCCTACTTGACCTTAAGAAAAGATAAATTTTTCAGATCCTGTAATGTCTTCCTTCCCTGTAAATCCTTATAAGTACCTTATGCTTGACATTTCCTAATTTCTTTTTCTTGTACGATTTTCCAATGATAACAATGAAGAAGGAAGTGGCGGAGTTTGTGGCTAGATGTTTGGATTGTAAATGGGTAAAAGTAGAGTGTGTTCATCCTGGTGCTCTACTACAACTGATTCTGAATCCAGGACAAAAATGGGAGGTCATTTCCATGGATTTCATTATAGGTTTGCTGAGGACATCTAGACAACATGATTCTATTATGGTTTTGGTTGAAAGTTTGACCAAGGTAACACACTTCATTCCAGTGAAGTCTACTTATTTAGCTATTTATGTAGCACGGGTCTTCATCGGGGAGATAGTGAGGTTGCATGGTGTTCCGAAGAAGATTGTGTGAGACAGATGCCAAGTTTACTTCTAGGTTTTTGAAGGAGATATTTACAAGTTTGGGTACAAAATTGGCCTTTAGTACAACTTATCATCTGCATATAGATGGACAGAAAAAGAGGGTCAACAGGATTTTCTATGACATGTTGAGAATGCATGTTATGCATCAACAGCGAAAGTGGGAAGAGTATCTTCCACTAGTGGAGTTTGTGTATAGTAATGGGTATCAAGAATATTTGAAGATGATCCTGTTTTAGGCACTTTATATGCGAAATTGTAATAGTCCCATCAGTTGGAGTTATCCAGTGATCAGGATACTGATTGTATCGGAAAGGTTGGTATAAATGGAATAGGAAATGTGGGTTATTAAGAAGAATCTAAAGGCATCATGGGTAGAAAAAAGATCTATGCAGATCAACACAATTTTTTTAAGGAATTTCATGGTGCACTTACACATCATGCCCAAGAAGAGCTCCTTGAGGATTGGTTCATGTGTGAAATTTGCACCTCGATATTATGGGTCTTTTGAGATCCTTGAGAGGATTGGACCAGTGGGCTACATACTTGCACCACTTTTGACAGTGAAATTTTGTGATGCTTTCCTTCCTTCATTGCTTAATATATATGTAAAATATGTTGATCATGTTATTGATGGTTATGTATTTGAGGTGGAGCCAAAAGGAGAATTCCAGCCGAAACCTCATTGCATTTTGCAGCAAAAACATCTCATGCTCTGTAACCAAGCAATCGATCAATTTAAAGTGCAAGGGTAGCACTTTGGGCCTGATGAATCTGCATGGGAGATGGTTGATTATATGTGGGCTATGCATCCTTCATTATTTGTCGTTGAAGGCAAATGAGTTTTGGTATATGTACATATTTATGTATGTTTGTTATTATATATACTGCAAGGAGTTTTTTTATAAAGCTCCAATAAGCGGCATGGGTGTAATGTTGTTATGTTTGTCATGTTGGTTTTTCTTTTCAACATGTTGATATTGTAAATACTGCATCGAGCTAAGTTATAAAGCTCCATATGTAGTATGTTTTGGTTTCAGTGGTCTTGCTAGTTGTAGGTGTCACAGAACATTGAGGACAGTGTTCCCCTAAGGGGGCGAGGTCTGTAACAACCCCGAGTCAAAATTTCAAGTAATAATGTTAATGAAGGCAAAATAAGACCAGGATCATGGGACATGTATTCCAAGTTGAATGTTGAGAAAAACATCCTAGTGGATGTTCATTTGGTTTTTTATAGTTAAGGAATTTGGAAAAGGTAATGACAAAGACATTAAAAAGGTAAAGATGCATTAATTGGCATATTATTTATGAAAATAATGGAAAATAGGAGAAAATAAAGTTGAAAGGACATAGTTTGCATGTCAGGAGGAAATTGAAGGAAAATAATGGAAATTGAATAAAATAGAGGCCCCATTGATAAAAAGGCTTTTGAGGATCAATTCACAACCTTTTGTCAATTCAGTTTTGGATCTCTCTTTCTATTCTCTCATACTCTTGCACACTTAAAGCATTATTGGAGAACTCTGGCACTGGAAAAAATAAGGCAAAGGAAGTAAAAGGAAGTAAAGGGAAGCAAATATCAAGCAAGGAAGAGTTGGATTAAGCGGCTAACGTGGGATTACTTTGAAGGTAGCAAGTTGCATGTATGATTTCCTTGCTAGTTTTGGCATGGATGGTACATGCATGTGTGTATTTGGTTATCTTGTTGTCATTAGCATGGGTTTTTTTAAGTGTGATAATGGTTTAAGGCTTTCCTTGCCATTTCTGGATAGCCATGGTGTGATGGGGTTCTTTAATTTAGTTTATTTGGATTTCTATATGGTTTTGGAACCGGGTGATGTGGTCTCAGGAAAATTCCCAAGGGCCTAGGAATCCCTTGACCAGTAATGGTGGGATACATGGTAAAGCCTGAGGGTGGAGACGGGAAAATTCCTCAAGATATTGGTGAATAAATCTAGAGGCATCCATGCTTGCTTAGGCCTAGTAATCCCTTGACCGGTAATGGAGGGATTGCAGTAAAAACCTGGTAGTGTATGTTTCTTTGTTTAGTCTTAGGAATCCCTTAACTGGTAATGACATGATATATGGTTAATCCTAGTTGTATAAAGGAGGGTTTCGGGCCTATAAATCCCTTGAGAAGTAATAGCGGGACATGCGGTAAATCCTGAGGAAGCCTTGATTGTTTGTTGTGAGTCCCGCATTCATGCTTGGAATATGACACGAGGATGATTGGTTGAAAGAAAGATCTAGTTCAGCCCAATTTATGGTCGGGTGGTACGTGGAAGTCCCTGAATTGGTTGAATTTTTCATATGTTAATAAGAGCTCTTTCCCCCTTGTATTTCATGAGTATTTATACTTTTTATTATGTGGCTTTGATGGTTTTTCTATCATTGTTATTATTATGGTTATATGTTGGTTATAAGCATGGTTTTATGACAGACTTTACTATGGCTCTCATCTTGTTTTGATTAGAAAATGAATGGTTAACGAATGCATGACCTAATAGATGATATTTCAGCTATTGTGACAAGGCATCAGACCTTCTTGAATATTTTCAGATAAATATGAGACCCCTATGTTCAAATTTTCATTTATAACCTTTAGATTACATGTTCATGATGTGTTTGATGAAATGTTTGTCATGGTTGGAATGGGTCAAGTTAAGTCCTTGATAAATTCTTGAATTAAAGGCTTCATCTTTGTGTCATTTATCATTTTTGAGACTTTCATCAAGTTTTGGGCAGAGGTATGGATCCTAGCTTTGAAAAATTGGTTGACATCTTGGGGCCGCTCACACATAAATGAGTAATTTAGTCTACAGTCGTTGGGAAGCAAACTTATGGGAGAAGCTTGAGGGTTACATGATCCAGGTGGATATTGATGGCCACCCGCCTATTCCACTTAGACCCCCACCATTGTTTATTTCATTTTTTTTAGTTTCCTTAATTCTAGCACAATTTACTATTTTTGGTAGTTTTTCAGGTCCTGAACTTCCAGCGCCGTTTTGAGGCCCTAAACGACATTTTTTGGGGAAACCACTTGTGGTGAAAATGGGTTAAAGACTTGATATTCTTTTTTATTAGTTGTATTCCTCGAATAGATATTTCTAACGATGTATCATGTGCATCAAACGGAGATAGTATTCCAAAGTTACAACACCAGGAAATTGATGTACCAATTTACCCCGACGGGGCCCATAGTCTCATGTTTCATCTCCTAGGGTTAGGTTTTTGGATGTTTAGGGTTTTCCATTGTTTCACAATAATAAATAGGCCTTAGAGCCTCATTTTAAAACAATTCAGATGCATGTAGCCACCACATATTTTCTCAAAGATAAGCTACTAGTACCCTAGCTAGTTTATTTTCATTCTATTTGTAAGCATATTTCAGTTATGAGATATTAATGAAATGAAGTATTATTTATGCTACATATCTATGTCTATGTGTATTTCAGTATTTTATTGTGTTCCTGCATAAGTCCGGATCATTACAGTTGCTGACTTGCCTTGTCATGGTAGCGATTGTCATGGGAGCGACTGGGAGTCCAAATCATTAAAAAGTCAAGTTAACTCAGGGGTTGGGCACTTAGAGTGGTTGGTTAGCTCCTGGGGGTGTTGTAGTTCCTGAGGGTGGTTAGTAAAGTTTTGGTTTGATGATTCCACTTCCTTAATTGTACCTATGAGGTTGATTCATATCATAGTAACTCTTCGTCACATATTTACCCCAGTGGACTGATCAGCTTGGGTAAGTGTGGGAGGAGGGTGTTACAAAATACATGGTGATATGGTCTAAAGGTCCGACCCTTACGGCTATGGCCCTGATTTAGCACATACACAAGGTCAACCTCGACCTCAAATATAAGTACACTTTTATATATGTGTGTGTTTGTGTGTTTGTGTCTGTGTGTCTGTGTCAGTGCACCCCCATGACATCACACACACATATACGTATTTGTGCCCTCCACCACTCGATGGACCCAATCAGCTGACACAAACAATGGCTAGCATCCATGGTGCTTCCACGTGGAGATCTGATGGCCCACTTTCATTCGCTTAATCCAATGGCTAGTGGGACCTTATCCCCGTTATTACTCCCAACTATGAATGAATATCCACCGTGCGCGATGCATAATGGTGGAATAAATCGGCCTTTGACCATATGACAACCCAAATCACATGAATAGATCAACGATTATCATCCAATAGTGCTACCCCCCCCCCTACGTGAATGTCACAAGGGGGCATCCCACTATCTTAATTTTGCTTCACGATTCTGGGGTATAATCTAGCAGACCTCCGCCCTTCAACACATCCAATGCCACCATTCAATAGAGAAACCCCCTTGTTAACGACACAGGGGGGGTCACACTATTAGCCACTAGCATCGATTTAGAGATGCAATCCATGTCATTCATTTGAGGTTGAATTCTTCCCTCGATCAAGGTGTGATACGCAGGGAAGGCCTGGACCTCCGACTAGGTGCATACACGGGGACTAGCCCTGGCCGCAATTTAGCGCATACACAAGGTCGACCCCGATCCCGACAGATACATACATATATATTTTCTATAAATTATACGTAAGTCTCCTTCTTGTATGTAGTCACTAGTATGAAATCCATACACTCTCACAGTCCTTTAAGTGAGATCCATACACCTCTTTATATTAATTGTGCCCATAAATTACCAATACTATGAGGATGATACAGGTTTCCCTGTACATGTCTATTATGTCTTTGAACCATCATTGGTTTAGTTCATTAGTCAAGATCAAGGATCAATTATATTAATACAAATTTATATACTCATGCCTAGTTTTTTTCTTACACCAAAAACATTATTAAAATGATTGTGTACATATAAAATTAATGTAGATATAAAATTCCCTACATAAATAATGTTAACACAGAATCACAACCACAAGGAACTACTTAAGAGAACCTCACTCTTCTCATTCACAAGTAAACCATGCACCATTCAAGAAATCAATACAAATATTAACATAATCTTCTAACCATATATTTAATGGCACGTGTTACATATGCATAAACTTATCTTGGATTGAAACTGTAATTATTAATATATTATATAGTTAATATATTATTAACAATGTATTGACTAGATATACTAATACTAATAATATTAATAGTATAATGATATATTTAAAATTATATACTAGAATTTTTTTAAATTATCCTATATCTATCCACTAAGAAGAAATTAAAAGTTATAATATTAAATTATTAAATTATTATAAAAGTATAGTATAATAATGATCATAATATTATACTAATGTTATTATTAAAGGTAATAATATATATTAAATATTAATTGACTTAATTACTAGAATTCTATTAAAATAGTTATAATGTTATTATTCCTAGTTTATATTAATTCTATTTAATTAATCTTATTTTTCTTATATTAATAATTTTATTGAAGTGTTAATTCAGAATTATTATTGAGAGGGATGGAAAGAAGAAAGGAAGGGGAAGGATATGACAACGAAAAGGTAAGGGAGGGAGGAAATGAGAATTTGAGAATTCTTAAGGAGGGGAATGTAAGAGTTGTTGATTTCATGGCTATTATCTTTGTTTATATTGTTAGGATTTCTTATGGTGTCCAAAGATTCTCTAAAGCATCTTTTTCAATAATGGTTTTCTCTAGCAATAATCTCAGTGTTCTCAAGGTCCACAAAGATGGGGTTCTCTTAAGACCTATTGTCAACACTATTGGCACCCCCACTTATGAGCTTGAAAAATATGTTTCTAAGATCTTTAAGCCCCTTATAGGTTATTTTGATTCTTTTATCAAATATTCCAGTGAATTTGTGAAGATGATTGAGAAATAAGAAGTTGATAATGAAGATCATATTATCAGCTTTGATGTGGTTTTTCTCTACAGCATGATTCCTTTTACTGAATCCATCAATGTTATCAAAGAAGTAGTTGATCCTCAAATTTCTAGTATTGTTGAGGTTTCCTTACACTCTACATTTTTCAGCTTTTAAGTTAAGTATTATGAACAAACCATGGGAGTAGCAATGGGTTCCTCCTATCTCGCATTACAACAAGCTTTGTCATGGAAAATTTTGAAAAGCAAGCCCTTGAATCTTACCCATTGAAGCCTAGGTGGTGGAAAAGATATGTTGATGACACCAATGTCAAGTGGTCTCGTGATGATATTGAACTTGAAAATTTTCTCAACCACCTTAATACTAGCATTAAATTTACCATGGAGACTAAAGAAAACAATAACATACATTTCCTTGATGTGTTGGTAACCAAGAAAGTTGATGGATCCTTAGGACACCAAGTCTACAAAAATAAGTATCACATTGACAGCTACCTCCATGGAAATTCCCACCATCACATTGCATATTACTGGTGTTCTTAACACCTTAGCCATAAGAACCCTTAGAATTTCTGACGTTGAACACATTGACCAAGAAAATAACCATCTGATAAAGGCCTTAGAAAATATTGGCTACAAAGAAGAATAAATCAGAAAATCTTTCAAAAAGGTAGATCAAAGAAGGCTTCAACCATGTGAACCCCAACCATTATGCAAAAGAACTTATCTTCCATACATCAAAGGTGTGATTGATAAAATCGCCAAAAATTATAAGAACTTCTCCATTTCTTTCAAACCTATGAATAATATCCATTAGGAAACAAGGTTTGTCAAGGATCATATTGACCCACATAAACACCAAGGGATCTATAAAATAACATGTTCCTATGGTAAATTCCACATTGGAGAAATTGGAAGATTCTTTAGAATCAAAATGAAAGAACATGTTGTTGATATTAGACATGAATGAGTTTGCTCTCCTACCCTTGCCGAGCACTTCATCAATACCAAACACCTTATAAACCTTGAGAACGCTTAGATTATTGCAAGAGAAAACCATTATTTAAAAATATGCTCTAGAGAAGCTTTGGAGATTATCAAAAACCCTAAAATCTAAATAGAGACAATGGCCTTGAAATCAACAACTATTGGTTCCCCTCCTTAAGAATTCTCAAATTCTTAGATACTATTCTATTTCCTTCCTTCCTTACCTTTTCCTTGTAATATACTTCCCCCCTTCATTTCTTCTCTCCATCCCTCTCATGCCTAATTCTAATTAACACTTCAATAAAATTTTAATAATAGTAATAATAATAAGAATAATTAAATAAAATTAATATAAACTAGGAATAATAGAATTATAAGGATTGCAGACCTTTCACAATCAAGATTTGAGGATATCGCTGAGAAAGAAATCCATGACCACGCAAGAAGCTACCAATTTTTTCTCACTTCCAGACAACGTGCAGACTGAGTGGGCCATCATTTATTTTTTTCATGATACGGTTCGTAGAGGGAGTGCAACGAGATGCTCCGTTGCGGTTCAGCCCATCGGGAATGGGAGTGCAAAGGCAGATAGGCTCAAAGTCGATGCATGTTGGGGTTTCCTTCACTGTCTATATGCTAGGGGTTATTTCTCAAGCGATGCGGTAGAGGGGGAGCCATGGGTGCTCACATGGTGGTAACATCACTCAACAAACCAACTCAGAGATTCAATATCCAATCCCATCGAACCCCCATTACCTCTGATTTTAAGTTGCATGTCACAGTATGGATTAGAAATGATTCAATCTCTAATACCTTTGAGGAGGACTGAAAAAAATGGGAAACGATGGCCATTGAACTTTGATCCAGCTGGGAATAAGTCATTGGGAATGCATGCAGTGGAGACTCTCCTTAGGTGAAACGAAAGCCCCCTATCGACTTCGTATCTGATCCATCAGTCCACAGAGTGGGAAAGGGTATTATTGTGCCACATCAATGGCCAGAAAATTTTTTTGCATCTTCACGTCGAAGGTGAATCCACTTTTTTCGATGATCCTTTGCTTGAATGTTATATGCTCCAAGGTTCCAAAATATATTGCATCGGGGTGAGTCCCCTATTCTCTTAGAAAACATCAGATTCATCGTTTAGGGTGAGATCCAAACAAAAAACAAATAGAAAGGAGACCAGATTGCGTAGATCCAGAGCAGTTGGTATTGGTTTTCATCAAAACCATTTCGATAAAATCAAACATGCTAAGGGTCTAGAGATCGGATCTAGTGTCATATTTGAAGCAGAGTATCCAAAATATTTCAAGTATTCCTGATTCTTTACAAATTTCTATTTTTTCAAGGAAAGTGATGTAGGTTCGGGACCAATTGGAAGACTATGTCATTCAAAGAAATGCCACATTATCCTGAACTTAAGATTGAAAGGTGGTACCCCAGGAGTGAGATACCCACCCCAATCATCTTCGACTGGAAAGGGCCTAACCTCATTCAAGGAAGCACTAAGTGGGAGCATTGTCTCATAGGAAAAACAAATCCAAAATCTGACAATACCTAGGTCGTGCATCGTTGAAAAGATGGAAATATCCCCACCTCTGGCCATAGAAATACCGGAAGTAAGTGGTATTTTCACTATTTTGCAAGCAAAGGCAATCATAAGTAGATTTAATGGTTACTGGCCCAAATCGAAAGATCTAAATGAATGGATCTACCTCAAATGGACCAGAGACTCTGAAATTTATCTGTGTTCAAAAGTTTTCTTTGTGGTTCAGTTTGATAAACAAGAAGATTTTGATCATGTCATAAACGAAGGACCATGGTTTTAGGGAAGGGCGGGGCTCTCTGTAACCCCATGGTTTCCAGGTTTTCATGCTAACATAATGGTGGTAACAAAAATTTCAGTATGGGTAAGGCTATATAACATTCCACTTGCATATTGGCACCATCAAGTTCTAGAAGGAATCGGGAACACTTTGGGAAGGTTCCTAAAGATTGACCGTGAAAGAATGGAAAAATGCATCTTCACATTTGCACGAATTTGTGTGTAGATGGATTTAAGTTTATCCGGATTTATGCAGGAACGCAACAGAATACAGAAATAACCATAAACATAGAGATGTAGCAGAAATAATGTGTCATTTCATTAATATCAAATAACCGAAATATGCTTACAGACATAATGGAAATAAAATAGCTAGGGTGCCGGTAGCGATCTCTGAGAAGAGATGTGGTACCTACAGACATCAGAACTGTGTTACAATGAGGCTTGAGGGCCTATTTATTATTGAGAAACAATGGAAAAGCTGAAAAGTCCAAAAACCTAACTCTAGGAGATGAAGCATCAAAACTATGGGCCCCTGTTTGGGTAAGTTGGTGTTTCAACTTCCCATGGATGTAACTTTGGCATCTGAGCTTCGTTTGACGCGCTCAATAGCTCATTAGAAATATCTATCCGAGGAGTACAACTTTCGATGTGAGCAACATCGGTCCATAGACCCATGTTGCTCCCAAGAATTGATGGTGTGGGTCCAAATGGAATAGGTGGGTGGCCGCCGATATCCACCTGGATCATTCCTCCCTCCTTAGGAAGCAATGGTCCCCATTGCGTGGAGATCCTCCCTGAGATGAAGAAAATTATGTTGAATTGGGTATTAGATTTGTTGAAGATGTCATGGACCTGTGGGTAGACATGCTGGATGCATTTATTAAATTTGGTTTCTTTATCAGCCTTTGAAATTACATGTGTGGATTATGTATGTGTATTTGCAGGAGGTATGGTAACATCAGGCGGCGGTGCGTTCGGGGTCAGATCAATGGAGTACTTGTCCTGACAGTGTAGAGGAACCTCTGTGAGTGAGGAGAAAATGCCCTCCTATTCCTCCATGAATTTTTCCATCTGTTGCAGCCATGCAGGGGAGCCCTGTTTCGAGGTTGTGGCCATAATATTCTTCTTTCCCTTTGAGAAAGTTGTAAGGAAAATTAATTTCCTCGTTTGGTAAACAATCTTACTGCGTTGTTTTGCAGTAGTCAAAGAGATGACAGGAGGCAATACTACCTCTCGTATCTTTTACAAGTAATTTCCCAAAGTAATAATAACAGCACGAGGCCTAGACTCATTCACAGCATGTCGCCTCCACAAGTATGGTTGGCCTAATAATACATCAGCTACATCAAGAGGAGCAACATCACATAATACCTCATCCGTGAATGGCTTGATGTTGTACGAAAGGCGGCATTGTTGGCAAATGTGAATATCTCTCCCTGGGTGAAGCCACCCGATGGTATATGGTTGCGGGTGTGCTATGGTCAGTAGGCTGAGCCGCTTCATTACCTCTGCTGAAACAAGGTTCTTTTGGCTTCCTCTATCGACAAGGAATTGCAACGGAGAACCCTTCACCCACATTTGCGAATGGAAGAGGCACTCCCCCTCCTCTGGATCCTCTGGGTCCTCCCTCTGGATCTTGGTGGTGGCAACAATGGCACTGGGATCCGCATCAATGATCTGCTTCCCTTTGTCATTTCCTTTGTCTGGTTCTGACTCGAGATCAGAAAATGCATCTGATTCGAGTGCCTTTAGTTCAGCCACCAATGACTATTTGGCCCGACACTCGTTTGTGCTGTGAGTGGGGCTGTTATGAAATTCACACCACTTCCCTATGTCCTTATTTTGATTTGTGGTGTTGTTCTGAGTAGCACCTCTTTGGCCTTGCCCCTTGTTCTTCGGTTCGGGGGCACCTTTCGAATTCGCAGATCCAAATTCTCGCTTCTTCTGCTTAAATTTCTGCTCGATCTTGGTGGCATAGTGATATTCCATGCCAAGCGATGTAATGTTGAGGAACTCCATTTCCTCCTGAATGTGTTTGTGTAGACAACCGCGGTACTTGAGCCAAATGTTTCTCTGAATCTTTAATACCCAACTTTGTGCGCAGGGTATGGAACAGATTCGTCAGTTCGTGCACATCTTGATCCCTTTGTTGCCGCAGCGTGGTCCATTGGATGTATTTGTCCTCATAGCTTCCCACAGGGTAATATTGTTCCTTGAATCCATCTCGAAACGAATTCCAAGTGGGTGTGGCCAAGAACAGAGAGGGTTCCCCTTCGTCCTCTTGCTCATGGTAGGTTTCCCACCAGTCTTTGACATGGGGGGCGGCTTTGAGGAGTGAAAAAATAATCTTTTCTCGGTCAGAGAAATAATGGACCGAGAAATACCCTTCCAGAAAATTCAACCATCTATCTACGGCGTCTGCATCTATTTGGCCTTCAAATACAGGAATATCAAAGTTTACTTGTACCTTGAAGGGAGTGGCACCTCCAGAGTGGTTGTTGGATGCAGATGCGCCGTAGGTGGGCAGTCGTTGAAGGATCTGAGCAAAGTTATCCATCATCACGTTCCTTTGTTTCTCGAGGGCCTCCTCGAGCAATATTTTGATAGGATCTCCTGGTCCCTTGTCTTTCTTTTCTTCTACTATAGGAGGTCATCAGAGCTTGCGAGGCTGATCTTGCAAGGGTTTAACCAGATCGAGCCCTAACTCCTTATACCCTGACCGCGTTGGGGACATGCAAAGAAAAACAAATAAAGAGAAGACCGCTCTGATACCACTGATCCAGATTTATGCAGGAATGAAACAGAATACAGAAATAACCATAAACATAGAGATGCAGTAGAAATAATGTGTCATTTCATTAATATCGAATAACAGAAATATGCTTACAGACATAATGGAAATAAAATAGCTAGGGTGCTAATAGCGATCTCTAAGAAGAGATGTGGTGGCTACAAACCTCTTAACTGTGTTACAATGAGGCTCGAGGACCTATTTATTATTGAGAAACAATGGAAAAACTGAAAAGTCCAAAAACCTAACTCTAGGAGATGAAGCGTCAAAACTGTGGGCCCCCGTTTGGGTAAGTTGGTGTTTCAACTTCCCGGGACGTAACTTTGGCATCAGATCTCCGTTTGACGTGCTCAATAGCTCATTAGAAATATCTATTCGAGGAGTACAACTTTTGATGTGAGCAACATTGGTTCATGGACCCATGTCTCTCCTGGTTTTCCCAAAAAATGTCGTTTAGGGCCTCAAAATGGCTCGAGAAGTTTAGGACCTGAAAAACTGCTAAAATCGTAAGTTGTGTTGCAACTTAAAAACTGAACGAAGTAATGGTGGGGGTTCAAATGGAATAGGTGGGTGGCCACCAATATCCACCCGAATCATTAAGGCCCCAAAACGGCTCCGGGAGTGCAAGACTCGAAAACTTGCTAAAAATAGTAAGTGGTGTTGAATGTGAAAAGTTGCAAGAATTGATGGTGTGGGTCCAAATGGAATAGGTGGGTGGCTGCCGATATCCACCTGGATCATTCCTCCCTCCTTAGGAAGCAATGGTCCCCATTGCGTGGAGATCCTCCCTGAGATGAAGAAAATTCTGTTGAATTGGGTATTAGATTTGTTGAAGATGTCATGGACCTGTGGGCAGACATGCTGGATGCATTTATTAAATTTGGTTTCTTTATCAGCCTTTGACATTACATGTGTGGATTATGTATGTGTATTTGCAGGAGGTATGGTAACATTAGGCAGCGGTGCGTTGGGGGTCAGATCAATGGAGTACTTGTCCTGACAGTGTAGAGGAACCTCTGTGAGTGAGGAGAAAATGCCCTCCTATTCCTCCATGAATTTTTCCATCTGTTGCAGCCGTGCAGGGGAGCCCTGTTTCGAGGTTGTGGCCATAATATTCTTCTTTCCCTTTGAGCAAGTTGTAAGGAAAATGAATTTCCTCATTTGGTAAACAATCTTACTGCGTTGTTTTGCAGTAGTCAAAGAGATGACAGGAGGCAGTACTACCTCTCGTATCATGTACAAGTAATTTCCCAAAGTAATAATAACAGCACGAGGCCTAGACTCATACATAGCATGTCTCCTCCACAAGTATGGTTGGCCTAATAATACATCAGCTACATCAAGAGGAGCAACATCACATAGTACCTCATCCGTGAATGGCTTGATGTTGTACGGAAGGCGGCATTGTTGGCGAATGCGGATATCTCTCCCTAGGTGAAGCCACTCGATGGTATATGGTTGTGGGTGTGCTATGGTCAGTAGGTCGAGCTGCTTCACGACCTCTGCTGAAACGAGGTTCTTTTGGCTTCCTCTATCGACAAGGAATTGCAACGGAGAACCCTTCACCCACATTTGCGAATGGAAGAGGCGCTCCCCCTCCTTTGGATCCTTTGGGTCCTCCCTCTGGATCTTGGTGGTGGAAACAATGGCACTGGGATCCGCATCAATGATTTGCTTCCCTTTGTCATTTCCTTTGTCTGGTTCTGACTCGAGATTAGAAAATGCATCTGATTCGGGTTCCTTTAATTCGGCCACCAATGACTATTTGGCCCGACACTCGTTTGTCCTGTGAGTGGGGCTGTTATGAAATTCACACCACTTCCCAATGTCCTTCTTTTGATTTGTGGTGTTGTTCTGAGTAGCACCTCTTTGGCCTTGCCCCTTGTTCTTCGGTTCGAGGGCACCTTTCGAATTCGCAGATCCAAAGTCTCGCTTCTTCTGCTTAAATTTCTGCTCGATCTTGGCAGCATAGTGATATTCCATGCCAAGCGATGTAATGTCGAGGAACTCCATTTCCTCCTGAATGTGTTTGTGTAGAAAACCGCGGTACTTGAGCACCAAATGTCTCTCTGAATCTTTAATACCCAACTTTGTGCACAGGGTATGGAACAGATTCATCAGTTCGTGCACATCTTGATCCCTTTGTTGCCGCAACATGGTCCATTGGATGTATTTGTCCTCATAGCTTCCCACGGGGTAATATTGTTCCTTGAAGCTGTCTCGGAACGAATTCCAAGTGGGTGTGGCCGAGAACAGAGAGGGTTCCCCTTCGTCCTCTTGATCACGGTAGGTTTCCCACCAGTCTTTGACATGGGGGGCGGCTTTGAGGAGTGAAAAAATAATCTTTTCTCAGTCAGAGAAATAATGGACCGAGAAATACCCTTCCAGCAAATTCAACCATCTATCTACGGCGTCTGCATCTATTTGGCCTTCAAATACAGGAATATCAAAGTTTACCTGTACCTTGAAGGGAGTGGCGCCTCCAGAGTGGTTGTTGGATGCAGATGCGCCGTAGGTGGGCAGTCGTTGAAGGATCTGAGCAAAGTTATCCATCATCACGTTCCTTTGTTTCTCGAGGGCCTCCTCGAGCAATATTTTGATAGGATCTCCTGGTCCCTCATCTTTCTTTTCTTCCGCTATAGGAGGTCATCGAGGCTTGCGAGGCTGATCTTGCAAGGGTTTAACCAGATCGAGCCCTAACTCCTTATACCCTGACCGCGTTGGGGACATGCAAAGAAAAACAAAGAAAGAGCAGACCGCTCTGATACCACTGATCCGTATTTATGAAGGAACACAACAGAATATAGAAATAACCATAAACATAGAGATGCAGCAGAATAATGCATCATTTCATTAATATCGAATAACAGAAATATGCTTACAGACATAATGGAAATAAAATAGCTAGGGTGCTAGTAGCGATCTCTGAGAAGAGATGTGGTGGCTACAGACCTATTAACTGTGTTACAATGAGGCTCGAGGGCCTATTTATTATTGAGAAACAATGGAAAAACTGAAAAGTCCAAAAACCTAACTCTAGGAGATGAAGCGTCAAAACTGTGGGCCCCCGTTTGGGTAAGTTGGTGTTTCAACTTCCCGGGACGTAACTTTGGCATCAGATCTCCATTTGACGTGCTCAATAGCTCATTAGAAATATCTATTCGAGGAGTAAAACTTTCGATGTGAGCAACATTGGTCCATGGACCCATGTTTCTCCTGGTTTTCCCAAAAAACGTTGTTTAGGGCCTCAAAATGGCTCGGGAAGTTCAGGACCTGAAAAACTACTAAAATCGTAAGTTGTGTTGCAACTTAAAAACTGAACGAAGTAATGGTGGGGGTTCAAATGGAATAGGTGGGTGGCCACCAATATCCACCTGGATCATTAAGGCCCCAAAACGGCTCCGGGAGTGCAGGACCCGAAAACATGCTAAAAATAGTAAGTGGTGCTGAATGTGAAAAGCTACAAGAATTGATGGTGTGGGTCCAAATGGAATAGGTGGGTGGCCACCAATATCCACCTAGATCATAAGCAAAGGACTTTGTTATCATATTCATCTGAGGCATCAAGATTTCAGGTGGACATAGTGGTTGGATTTCGAAAATACCACTTTTCGATGCAGGATCTGCCATCAAATAGGGCACTTGCAGAACACATGCATCCAAGCAAAGAAAAGGTCGAAGAAAATTCAAATAAAGAAAAGGGAATGGAAATTCCTAGATCCTCCATCTTCAGATGACGAGGATGAAGAAGTGGATGAGACCCAGCATCATCGAGAGACAAAAAATCATCAAGGTTCTCAAAAGGAGGGAGAAAAGAGTCAAAAGGTTCAAAATAAATAGGCAGACATTCCCAACAACTCAACAGTGGTCTCGACCAGTGAAACCCGTCATGAGGAAAAGAGAAACAATCAAGGAATAGATGGAACTAAACGATCTCATGTCTCTGAGAGCTAAGATTCTGATAAAGATTCACAAAACCTACGAAGAAATAATGAGTTGGCAATTGTTTCAGCTACTCCATCTCTTGGGGTTTGGCAAAAAGTCCAAAAGAAAAAATCCAAAAAGGAAAAAACAAATTTATCTGGCCATTTGTAATTTTTATTTTTTATTCTTTTTTTAGTAGCTTAGTTATTTTGAGTGCTTAAAGCACATCCGCAGATCCCTTAGGACAATACTTGAATGCACTTTGTGTATCTACTACAATGTAACTTTTTATTCTTCCTTAATAAAAAGTTGTTGATTTTTCCTTGAAAAAAAATCTAACTATTTTAATAGAATTCTAATAATTGGATCAATTAATATTTAATATATATAATTACCTTTAATAATAACATTAGTATAGTATTAAGATCATTTATAATAATATAATATTATAACTTCTAAATTCTTCTTAATTAATCGAATCATTATAATATTACTATATCTAGTCAATATATTATAAATAATATATTAATAATTCCCTTAACAAACTATTAAAAAATTATTATTAGAGTTTTATTGAAGCCTACCTTTCTTTATTTTTGTTTTTGATATATCTATATCCTCAAGGATCTATGTCATGATGAAGGATCCACGTATGGCTCGAAATATATATATTCGTACAAAATCACTA
Organism: Pinus albicaulis; assembly: GCA_034641835.2. Taxonomy (NCBI): domain Eukaryota; kingdom Viridiplantae; phylum Streptophyta; class Pinopsida; order Pinales; family Pinaceae; genus Pinus; species Pinus albicaulis. Next base: position 444,808,726 of record CM076584.1, read on the forward strand.
TAATAAATCGAAACTTCAAAACTAAAAACTCAAAATTAATATAAAATTATATTAATTATATTTTTTTTAATATTTAATAACTGGAATTTAATATAAATTATATTAAAATTATTCATCTTATTTTATTAGAAAATTATTATACAAAAATTTAGACATTAAATAAAATTCCTATTTTTTTTTAAATACAATATAATTATATATTAATATAAAAATTTAAAATTAATATTAATATTTTTAAATTTAAAATGAAGTATATCAATATTGATATTTCAAACTTATTTTTACAATTATATAGAAACTTTTCTCTTTGTATTTTTTTGTTTATTGCTTTTGGAATTCTCATATATGGTCTTGTGTATTATAATCAGTTTAAAATTAAATTGATTTAATTTTCACTTAATTGTTTCAAATGTAGCTTTTTGTGGTTTTAGAATAGTTTTGAAATATATGAATAGTAAATTAAGAATAGTTTTTTTTAATTATTATTATTATTATAAATGTTATATTTAGAGGTGGCAAGGGGGAGTGGTATTCTATGGTTCTGATAGAATTAAAGTATCGAAGTACTCATGGGATTAGCAAAGATGACAAATAATCAAGCAAAAGCATGTGGTTTTTTGTAAAGCCTCCTTGAAGCTAAAGAAAATAATGTTCCTTTTCTTATTGTGTTGGGGGATTCCCTTCTAATTATTCAACACACAGTAAAAGGATCCTCTCTGAGAGATGAGAATTTGCAAAAAACTATTAAATCACAAAAGTTGCATAAAAAATCTCCTCAATTAACTATTTCCTTGCCTTATAAGATTTAAAAAAAAAACTAGTTAAATGTGCCAATGAAGGTTGCATCCTCAATATTGGTGAATTAAAGATGGATGGTTAATTACGGCCATCCTTTGCTCCTTAAGTTTGGTGAAAATTTAGGTCATTAACAAGAATAATTCTACTAGCCCAAGTGGTTTGACAGTAAATAATTGTTTGGAGCTTAATGAACCTTTGGATCTAGGCAAGTACAATGTAAGGAAGGATTTTATCCTGTTGGCGGATAAATCGTTCTTGCGGACAAGACCGATCTCCCTAGTACTAAAAGTATCTAGCAACAAACAGCGAAATAGACTAATCTTTCTCTAAGCATATATGATCTATGAAAAGCTCTATAGAGGTGTTAAGGACTTACCGTTTTTCCAGTGCTTATTTGAAGTCGTTATTGTCCCTCGCGCGCTTGAAAGAGTTTTCCTCGTAAACCTGCAGTCACAAACAAGCAAAATATTACATAGCACCTATATAGAAATCATCATAAACCATGCTTATCATAGTGATCAAGGAATCTATGAAATAAACCATTGATTGAAAGCTTATTGAGAAAAATGAGTATATTTGTATTAATTTCAACAGAAGAAAATCCTTACAACCTGAGCCTTGATGTTGCACAGGACTTTCCGGGGTCCGAAGCAGGAATCTCCTTTACTTTGATAAGCTCTGCACTCCTCCAACCAAGACTAATAGAGGTATTTAATCTCTCCTCACAAAAAGTCTTATTTCATGAGAGTCCTAATCTCTCTCCATGACATAACCTCAAAATCTTCTTAAGCTTGACCTCCCTTTAGGGAGCTGCAATGCCTCTTTTTATAGTGGAAAAGAGGAGGTTTTGTTTTTCAACTATGAAGGGATGGAATCCTCCTTCAAAGGGATAAGCTCCTCATATCAAGGGGTTAGGTCCATAAGGTAAGGGATTCATGCACCTCACAAGAGCGGTTCTGCCACCGCAAGATATTTTCTGGAAGCTTCTAGAATTCACTTTTATTGAGCTTTTTTGGAATTTACTTGCGCATTTTTTATCTTACACGGGTCCGCACCTTTAACACAAATAAAGTGCATTCAGGTACGCAAGAGAGCTAAACATTAGGTGCGGGATCGCAGGCAAGGTAGAGATAAAGTGCGATACTAGAGTTAAGGAGATTTTTAAGAAATTTTCTCTTATTTTCAAGGCTTGACATGAGGAACTGATGTGTTAGACTTGCAAAGGAGGAAGTATGAGTGATAATGAGCTCATACAAATAGTAGAATATCAAGATGAAAATTTTTAGTGCAACAGATTGCCCCCTAAAGTGAAAAGTATGGAATAGATGAAGCTGAAGTCTGTCATATATGAATAGTGCAGTACTTTATCATTTCAAGGATCATCCTGTGGACACCCCAGTCGGAACCTGTAAAAACATTCAATGCAAAATATATATATGTAATCATATCATCGCTGAGGTAGGCATTCCCATACTCAGATCAAAAACTAACTAAACTTCTTCTGATACAAAAATGATTTTAATATTACATCAATATTGTAGACACAGCATGGACGCAGCCATCTGTAATGAATAGTCTACTGCATAATAATAAAACTCCTCACAACCTGGATGGTAGAAACTAGATCCAGGGTCTTGATTTTCGCTTCTCGAACCAGTACGATTCTATCCATGTGAATGAATGTGTCGAAGTCGAACATGATAGAAACCACTTGATTACCAGTCAATTATGTAAATTGTTAACAAGTGTGAGAGTAACCACCAGTAATGTCAATGGCTCTCAAAGTACCCAGTAAAATCCATGAAATGTGAATGAATGAGCTGAAGTCGAACATTTCACGGAATCATTCAATCGAAGGTCAATGATGGAAACATGTCGTCAAAGGCGAGAAACTTGCCATTGAGGCATGCGAGATTTCCAAGTGCGACGATTTCTAAGATCAACTTCCTAGATAATGAGTACATCAAATGGAAGTAGAAAGTGGATCGTGAAGCAAGCCCACAACATGAAATCATAGATCAAGTTTTGAAGAAATATATTGGCAAGGATTGACTCAGGGATGGTGAAAATGGATGACAGATATTTTGTAGATGAATTGTTTATTTGAACTATCCTCTTGAACACATAACCACACTGCAAATGGCTTGGTGACAATTGACCCAAAGCTAATACCCAAAAACCAGCTGAAGACTTTCAATATGGTTTGATTAACTGTTAGGCAAAGGATTTCCCAACCCATGTGAAAAAAAAGTGTCGTGTTCAGGAGTGGTTAACTAGCTTTCTAAAAAATCAAAACACAACAAACAAGTCCATTTTTCTCTCTTTTCCCCCACCATTTCTGGCAAGTACCTCTTTATTTTTGACACGCTTGAGGAGGATAATATTTCCTTGTTTATAAGCTCATCATTCGAATGAGTCCAACTTAGTTTAAGATTCGAACCCTAAGAAGGAGTGGTTCATTCCTATTTTAAAATTGAACAGGTCCTTTACTATTAAGTTTTAACGAGTCCAGTATAGGAGAAACTCGGTGTTTTTTCAATTTTAGGGAGTTAGAAGAAAAAACTTAAGAAGACTCCATGGGGGTACTTTTTAATAAATTTAGTCTCTCGAGCTCGGAAAAGGATAAAATAATGCGGGAGAGAACTCTACTGACTATAATTAGTCAATGTATACCTTTTTCGTAAATATTCCATTTCAGTCCGTAAAAGGGGTAAACTTATACTGAAGGGACGACCGTTCATTTCCTTTAACAAGTTAGAATGGTAGATGTCGGCAATCTTTTCATGTTTAGAGAGTACGAAAAGAGACTTAAAAGAGAACTAACTCAAAATTTCTTTTTCGTAAGTTTTACTTGAGTTCGAAAAGGGATAAAATAACTGCTCATGGTTTTCACTTTCGTAAGTTTTAACGAGTTCGAAAAAGGGATAAAAATGTACTCATATGGTCAACTTTCAATTTAATTTACGAGTAGGAAAAGACGAAAAGAACTCAGCATTTTCATGTGTTTTACGAGAATGAAAGATAGCAAAATAATCTCAGGATTTTCATGAGTTTAACAAGTCTTGAAAATAACCAAAATTGACTCAATATAGGTTTCATTTTTACAAAAGCTTGAAACAGAGAAAAACTATGCTTCATAGTGGTTTCATTTTTCCTGACTTGAACGAGAGAAAATTGACGCGATGCCCCTGAAAGTTGCCCCCCGCTAGAGCGCATGCCCCCCAAGCTTCATTTCATTCAACTAAGTACAAGGATGCTGATGATTAATAATTTGGATGGAATGAAGGTTCATTTACGAGATCATATGAAAGAGCCGACCTAAAACTGTAAGAAAATTATGCAAAAACTGAAATAACTAACCTAAATATATGACTTAACATTTAAGAGATCTAGTCAAAGACTCGACTCAATTAGGGGAGGATTTGTTTCATTTTTTAACGAGATTGACACATGAAAAGAACTATGCTCATGGCAACGTGTTTCATTTTTTAACGAGGTTGAAACAGTAACAGGAACTTTCCTCTTCTACATGTTTCGTTTTTTAATGAGGTTGACATAGGAAAAGAACTATCCTCGTATCTACTTTCTACAATCTACCTATATAAGCTACTGATTCATTTTTAAATGAGGTTGACACATGAAAAGAACTGTCCTCATACCTGATTCATTTTTTAACGAGGTTGAATCAGTAACAGGAAGTATCCTCTGACCAACTGATTCATTTTTTAACGAGGTTGACACAGTAAAAGGAACTGTCCTCATACCTATTCATTTTTTAATGAGGTTTACACAAGAAAAGAACTGTCCTCATCACCGACTGATTCATTTTTTAACAAGGTTGACACAGTAAAAGAACTGTCCTCATACCTGATTCATTTTTTAACGAGGTTGACTCAGTAACAAGAACCATCCTCATAAACTAATTATTTCTAATCTATCAATCTACTCTCTACAATCTATCTACTAATTCATTTTTTAATGAGGTTTACACAAGAAAAGAACTGTCCTCATCACCGACTGATTCATTTTTTTTTTTTAACGAGGTTGGCACAGGAAAAGAACTTTCCTCGTACTCACTGATTCATTTTTTAACGAGGTTGACACAGTAAAAGGAACTATCCTCGGCCCACTGATTCATTTTTTAACAAGGGTGACACAGTAAAAGGAAATTTCCTCAGACCTTGATCATGGCTTCCAACTGGAAGAAACACATGTCAATGGACACACCTTGATCATGGCCTCCAAGAGGTCTTCATCAGATGGAAGAACAATTCTCTGGAAGGAACACATGTCAAGGGACTCAAAAGTGATAAGAACATCGCGTTAAAATAATCCCATAGAGTTTTCCGTGTCAATTACAGGATCTAAGTCAAAGGAAGATGAGAAAACAGTGAGAGGCTCGCTTACATCGGTAACTGAAAACATGGGACCAGTTGCCACATAATTAACCTGTGGCGGGCTAGATACCACTTGCGTATGAGGAACATTCAGGGATGTCGGATTATTGGTAGTCGAATCAAGACTAGGGAACGAAAGCTGTTCTACAGTCACAATATTGCCATTGTGAGGGAAAGACATCACGCGAAAGAGTGTCGATATGGCAGCTTTCATTGCAGAGACATAGTCTCGCCCAAGGATTAAATTGAAATCCAAGGGACCTCGAACTACCATAAGATCAATACAGACAGTTTTACCTTCCAAAGTAATAGAGAACTTAGGAAGGATCCCTAAAGGTTCACTAATGGTTTTGTTAAAAGCTTTTAGATTCTGTGTAATAGGCACAAGCTGAGGGGAACCCAAAGCTTTCCAAGTGGTTGAGGATAAAATACTAACAGAAGCACCTTCATCTACTTGTGTGCGGTGTATGTCCCTACCACCCAACTTCACAATAATTTGGAAAGGGATGGAGGAAGGAAGAAGAGGTTCTGTCAGACTATTCCAATCAAAGGAAAAGACCTCAGTACCTAGAGGGGGTTCTGTAGAAACAGGTGAAATTCCCCCCATCATAGAAGAATCTGATGTAACAAGAAGAACCTAAGCGATATGAAGTTCACTCTCTACAGGGAGAATGGGATCGACCGAATGTGAAATCGAATCGACCACTTGATCAACTAATGTATCATCAACCTTAGTGATATGAGTTTCACTCTCCAATGGAAGAGTGGGATCAACTGTACTTGAAATTAGATAAATTACTCCTTCATTTGACGGTAGGTTTGGAGAAATTTTACGGTAACCAGTTGGAAATTCTTGCTGTGGAACAGTAAGGTTTTCCAATAATTTTGAGGCTTCATCCATGTGAGGGCAAATGTGAGTTTGATGACTCCCTTTGCATAACTTACAAGGAAACCTAACTTTAACCTTTTTTCCAGGAACTTGACTATCACTGGTTGATGGATCAACGGAAAGTTGATGAGATTTTTCTAACCATACTTCCAAGATTTTTGGAATACCGGGACAATTGATAAGGAAGTAGTCACCCTTACAAAGCCTGCAAGGGTATTTGAGTTTACGATGCATGTTGGAGGTTTCCTCAACACTACTAACATTTACAGCCATGGTTGGTTGGTTGATTTCTTTCTTTGCTTGCTTCTTCTTCTTCTTCTTCTTCCCTTTCTTCTTCTTCTTAGCCACCTGGTTACTAGCGTCAAGGCTTTTACCAAGAAAAGAGGAAGAAATGGAGGAAGAAATATTAGGCAAAGAAGGTAAAGGGTCAACACAAGGTTGGTGATGTTGAGATGGTGAACTCTATTGAGGTGAAGCATCCGGTTGAGGTGGAACAATTGGAGTATTCGAGGCCAATGAAGTTGAAAATAACCATATCAGTAAACCTATTGTAAATCCAGGTAATGAAAAAGTAGCCATATAAGGAGGACCAAAATTTCCAAAGCAAGGAAAAGTACTAGGATTTTCGTTAAGAGGGGTTCCTTGGTTGGTAAATTCCGGAATAGTTGCCATTATATTCAACTTCAATGAATTTATTAACAATTTAAAACTAAAATTAACAATTCACAATTCACACCTAACAATTAAAATTCACAATTGATACCTATGGTCTCTAAAAGTAAAAACAAACAAATTAACACGCGCTATCGAATCACAAGTCAAACCACACACAAACAGTAACTTCCCATACTAAAAACACTAGTTGGTGATGAAATCCAACAACGTAGAATTTAATACAGAAAGGGCGGTTGGAACAGTTACCCCGACAACCTGCTTAATGAAACAGACTGGCACAAGTTTCTTCACAGAACCATCTAGAGTGAAAGAAGAAGCACGAAGGAAGTCCAAAGTGAGTCGAAATGGCCAATCTGCTCTAGAATGCCGATCAGGATGAGTAAGGATAGCCATCACCTTAGGAAATAATCTTAAGCTTATGGACACTATGGTTACCAACAGTAACAAATACAACTGGGGGAATAGTCTACGATCTGATTCCACATGCAAGGGTAGAGTAATAAAGCTCAATCCCCTTGAAGGCTCCTCGACATGGGCAATCCGAGGTTTACCAACAAGTGACCCCAGGCTCCTCAACAATGGTTCATCCGAGGTTTACTGTTTGTAATGCGCACAGATCTTCTATCTTTCCCAATGAAATAGAATTGATTGTCTCAAAGGTTCAGACATGATCTCATGATTAACTCCTTTAAGAGAAGCTTCCAAAATTGTACCAATTACAATTGGATTTATTTCCTACCACAAGATTTATCTACTTGTTTGTTTTAGTTATCTTGGAGAGTTAATTACTCCCTACTCCAAGATACTAGCCTAAGCTATGTTGGTGGAAAGAGCCATAAAAATGCAAAAATTACTAGATGAAATTTAATTAAGCGTTGTGTTATTTAGGTTGTTATTACTCAAAAGGGTAAATGGATATGAAACCAATGGTGTTATGACCTGAACCAAAACAGAATGCAATCGAATATGATAATGTAATCTTTTCAATTCGATGAATCCTAACTAAAGTAAGGAGAGAGTTTCCATTCACTTCTAACAATGCAAAAATTGATCACTAAGAGAAAATATAACAAATTCTCTAATGCACTAATTTCATCAAGAAAAACTAATGCAAATCAATCCCAAAACATTTTTATTTTTGTGTTTTTAAAACAAGCATAAAAACATCTAAATTCAAATCAAGAAAGCTGATCTAAATCTACGATTGATTTTAGAATGTAAACTATGCAATTGTAATCTATGCACAATTCACTTGAAAAGTATGCAAATGTAATCTATGCACATTTTCATTCATATTACGAAAATGAGGTATAATTATGCAAATGTGATATATGCAAAGAATTCTCAAACACAAGATGATTCCTAATGTAATCTAAGAACCAATCAAGTGCAAGTCAAGAAAATCAGGTGAGAGTTCCAAAGATCAAAAAACACTCAAAGGCGATTAACACTCATACACAATTTAGCAAAAACAAAAGCAAAAAGATGTAAAATTGTGAAAAGACTGAGAAAAGCCTCCAAGTAATGACCAAAGGAAATCAAATTAAGAATTTCTCAAAAAAAAAAGACTCAAAACACCCAATTAACTTAATGGAGATTGATGAGGTGAAAAATTGCTGAAAGAAATTCAGAAATAAGAGATTTTTGACAGAAAAATACAGATCTGGGTAGATGCTAAAAATCCTAAATCAAATCTAAACTAAACTAGAAAAAATAAATCTAGAGTTTTTCCAAAATTTAACAGGGTCCGCAGGCTTCCAGAAGTAATAGGTGCGGTCCCGCACTGTTTACTTAAGGAAAGTGCGAAACTGCCCACACTGTGCAAAAGAACAAAGTGCGGTCCCTAGAAAAGTTCAAGAAAAACTTAAAAGATTTCAAAATTTTCAAAAACAGAGAAAACCTAATCTACCCAGGCAGATATCCATCAATCAAAAACCAAGAAAAACTTTTCCTCAAATCAAAATAAAAGAGAACCAAAAACAACAAGTTTCTTTCCCCAGTGGAGTCGCCAATTTGTTGGCGGATAAATCCATCTTGCGGACAAGACCGATCTCCCTAGTACTAAAAGTATCTAGAAACAAAAAGCCAAATAAACTAATCTTTATCTAAGCATATATGATCCATGAAAAGCTCTATAGAGGTGTTAAGGACTTACCGTTTGTCCAGTGCTTGTTTGAAGTCGTTGTTGTTCCTCGCGCGCTTGATGGAGTTTTCCTCGTAAACCTGCAGTCACAAACAAGAAAAATATTACATAGCACCCATATAGACATTATCATAAACCATGCTTATCATAGTGATCAAGGAATCTATGAAATAAACCATGAACATACAGCTTATTGAGAAAAATGAGTATATTTGTATTAATTTCAAAAGAAGGAAAACCTTACAACCTGAGCCTTGATGTTGTACCGGCCTTCCCGAGGTCAGAAACAGGAGTCTCATCTACTTTGATAAGCTCTGCACTCCTCCAACCAAGACAAATAGAGGTATGTAATCTTTCCTCACAAAAGTCTTAGTTAACTGAGTCTAAATCTCAACAACACTTAACCTCAAATCTTCTTAAGCTTGACCTCCCTTTGAGGCTACCAATGCCTCTTTTTATAGTGGAAAAGAGGAGGTTTTCTGTTCCAACCATGAAGGGATAGAATCCTCCTTCGAAGGGATAAGCTCCTCACATCAAGGGGTTAGATCCATAAGGTAAGGGATACATGCACCTCACAAGAGCAGTTCTGCCACCGCAAGATCCATTCTAGAAGCTTCCAGAATTTACTTTAATTGAGATTTTTGGAAATTACTTGCGCCTTTTTTATCTTACAGGGGTCCGCACCTTTAACATAGATAAAGTGTGTTCAGGTACGCAAGAGAGCTGAACATTAGGTGCGGGACCGCAGGCAAGATAGAGAGAAAGTGCGACACCAAAATTTAAGAGATTTTTAGGAACATTTCTCTGATTTTCAAGGCTTGACATGAGGAACTAACATTTTTAGACTTGCAAAGGGGGAAGTATGAGTAATAATGAGCTCATACAGTTAGCAGAAAGTCAAGGTGACAATTTTTAGTGTAACATATCCTCAAATAGGTTGGATTTTTTGTATATTTTGCTTTATTTTGGGGTTTTTATGGAAATGTTTCACCTACAAAGACTCATACCTTGTCTTTCAGTTTAGCATCCCTCAACAGAGGGTGATTTTGATACACGTTATGCTAGATATACATGAAGTATATGACAAAATTGAATTGTAACCCCTGATGTAAAGTTGTGAGACATACACAACTTGTGAAATCAATACAAATATATATATATATATTCCAAAAAAATTAATTAAAAAACAAAAAATCTAGAAATTATGTTGTAACTCCAAGTGGTACTTACCATTGTATTATGTACTTCATTTTAAATAACTTATTTAATTTGTACCATGACATAATTAATTCATATCTTCACATTATTAAAATCCTTCTAGGTAGATGGGGTAATATAATTTAAGATGCATTGAACTCCACTAAGAAATTAATGTGATTTTTATTTTATTTTTATTGATTTATTATGTTCAATCATGTGAGATGCCCAAAGTTCTAGAAATCTGGGGATGTTCTCTATCATCTATACGCAGCGCACGTTCATGGAGCCTATAAATTTTAATTCAACTCACAGTAATGATTCTCGTCATTTGCAATTACCTTCAAACTTTGTTAATAGACATATAGGAATGTTGGCATGTCGAGATTTCGGGAAGAAATATAACTCACAACATTCCTTGGTGCATGTATGTCTATTGTAGACAAAATGTTGAATGAAATATCTTTCTTTCCCATTAACTAACGACACCGGATCAGGATTTCATAACTTTACCACACCAACAAAACTTTAGCAAATTGTCTAATATAAGTTGTCCCAGTAGTCAAAAAAATTCATGTCCCAGTATATATACAAATTTAGTATCAGGCATCCAGCATTGAGGAGTACTATATATAGTAACGAACATAAAAATATTGATATTGATGAATGTCAATACATATGTTTCATAACAAGGTGGAAATTAAGGGGTCAGTCAAGTGACGAGATATTGGGCATCATGTTATTAATTCACATGGTATTGGATATCAGCTTATCGAGGATCAAGATATTAGGAGGCTTGGAGATCTATTATCAAGGTTTTGTCATGATACCGATACATGTCATTGTGTCATGTCAACATGTGTCATATAATCACATTAGAATAATCTCAACATATCATGTCATGTCATATCATGTCATGAGACTAGCCACATCGATAGCTACAAATTAAACATGTCCAACATCTAATATCAAGATCCCATAACTTGGTATTATTGACTATTTATTAGAGAAAATAATAAATTCAAACTATTCAATGTCATGATCTTGGGATGCCCAACATCCTAATCTCCAAGTAACTGCGAGTACATGATAAGAAATTAGTTTGTCATTAGATAAACATTTCGAGATCAAAATTTTACACTAATGGTTGTTTGATATTGATTTGGCATCCCAATCCTTGCACATTGATATCCCACGACTTGAACCCCTTCCTCGATTTCTAAAATCCCCCAAATTGTCATATTTTAATAATTAAGCTAAGAAAAATAATAAAAAATATTATTTTAACCTCCATGAATTCATCCCGTTAAAAAAATATTACTTCATGCCTCCATCACTTAATTTGTGAATTAATCAGTTTGTAACAAAAATAATTTCATTTTAAATTGTGGATGTATTTCATGGATTTTATATGCTTTTACTAAATATTCATATGAATTCATTGGTTTTCACATTATGCCCATAAACTCTCACCAAATGTTTTCGCAAATGGCATCAGGAAAGGCGTTGTCTAACGAGCCAGAGGAATTGCTCGGACGGTCAAAATTGGCCGGAATCCGGGCCAAAAAAAAATTAAAAATCTTGCAGAAACAGTGTTTGAATCCTGATTTTGACATTGGAAATGGATTCAGCACCATCAAAAACCTGTAGGACACCCAAAATATTAAACTTTGATAGTTATAACATGGATTTGGAAAAATTCCTGCTGGATTTTCTGAAAATCTTACCAGAATTTTCATGACTTTCAGAGCGATTCCTCCGGCTAGTTAGACTACGGCATCAGGAAAGCCTTAAGTGCAGACACGTAAGGCAACTAAGAGTTAGAATTGGTGGTGACTCATAATGTAATTTGTTGCACCGGATGCACATGCCATATTTTGTATGCTGTGTCGTGGAGATGCAAAGTCACTCCATTTATTTAATTAATAAAAATAATTATTTCAAATAATTTAGGACAAATGAACAGTGGATATGATTCCATATTTACATTTGAATATGCCTTTTCATGTATAGAATTTGTTTTCAAATTTCATCAACTTTTCGAACTATCATCAAGATTTAAAGAGAGATGGGAAAGTTTGATCAAAAGGATATATATGTGTGTTGTATATTAGGAATATAAGAATAACGAAAACGTTATTAATATTTAACATCTAAAATAAATTAAAATTAAGTTAAATACATTAATTAAGATAGAGATAGAGAATGGAGTAAAGACAAATTATGAAAGTAACTAATAAATGTTGATTAAGATAAAATTAAAGAATGAAAGAGTGAAAATAAATCTAATATATAAGGAACAACATTATCACAACCACAGCATTTAATTTGAGTGATTAATAGGATTTGGGGATGTAACTACAAAATTTTATGTAATTATTTCAACATCTTGCAAAGAACATATTTTAACATTTTCTTAAACATTCTGCAAAATCAATTAGAACATCCTACCAAAAAGAAAAGTAGTTGAAACGCCCCTGCAGAAAAGAGAAGCAATTGGTACAAAAAATCGAAGACATTAAATGTAAGGCCACATAATTAGGGCTACTCAATTTGAAGTGTAGGAGTACTAATCTCCTCAAATATCACTATAGAAGATTAATCTTAAAATAAAGTATATGTTTCAAGGAAGTAGTATTAGAAAAATGCTAACATTATAGTCATCTAGGACTTGTGTTTACTCCTTGTTCAAAATGTGCCAGAAAAACATCATTGAATGTCATATTCTTAGTAGCTTTATCTCTTCAAATTAATAATGATATTATAAAACTTGTAGAGAAACCTAAGGAAACTCAAATAGAATTAGGGATCCAATAGAAAATAAAAGGTAGATTAATTATTCTTCTTGTTATGTGTTATCGGTATTGGGAAACACTACCAACACCAAACAACTCAAATGTCTGATATTAACAGATCGGTAAATCTATGACCAAGAAGTAATTTAAAGAGCCTTAAATTAGGGAGGATGGAGATTGGATGTAAATTTATCATGTTATCTATTTTGGGTGACACTACCACCACCAACCAACTCAAACTACTAATATTGATATATCTTGAAGTGTTTCTTGGAATGACGATTGTCATTTGTACGATAGAACGAGATGGTCATCACCATATTAACTTCCAAAGGATTGAAAATAATGGTTGGTTAACAACATAGTGGCTCAACTCATCCTTAGACTTCAAGAAGTCCACAAGTGTCCTATGAGCTACACTTTTTAGTAGAAAAGGTACTTTTTTTGGTGCATAGTTTTGCTTTAAAACAAAGAATGTTAGATTTGTTGCATTTCTAACACACCCAATCCCTTAATTGAGGAAATTGGACATTTATACCCAACCTCTAAGCTTCTATTATGGAGATTGGTTTATCAAAATTTCTCTTTCATCGCCCTCATTAAAACTCGTTTTTATTAACACCATCATCTTCTACACGTCAAGAACTTTCCAATGATATAAATTTCATCTCATTTTGAACTTCAAGGACAAATTTACAGTTTCAAGAAGATTCACTCTTAAAGGCCACATCAATGTCCCACATGTTGTGTGGTTGATACATGGTCATCCTACCCACGTGTCACCACTGCATGTTGACATTCATTGTGTCAACTACCATGTCGAGTAGTGTAACAACCCATGGTTGATTTTCTATGTAAAGAATATAAGACCAAGGTCATGGTACATCTATTCCAAGATGAATGTTGGGAAAAAAATAATGATAGGTATCACTAGTGATTAATTAATTGTTATGGAAGTTTCCAAAGGCATTGACAAAGGAAAAGTGGCAATAATTGGTATTTTATTTATAAAATAAAGGAAAATAGGAGAAAATGAAGGTGAAGAGACAATATTTGCATGAGAGATAAATTGAAGAAAATAGAGGCCTCAATGATAAAAAGGCTTATGAGGATCAATTGCTAGCATTTTGAAAATTGTGGGTTGAGCTCTCTTCCATTCTCTCATTCTCTCATACTCTTGCACACTTCAAGAAACCTTGGAGCATTCTTGGAGCACTCTATTATTCACTTAGATTGGAGAAATAAGGTAAAGGAAAGCATGAAAGCGCAAGGGACTCATTGGATCAACAACTACAGTTGGATTAGTTTGCATGTAACAAGTTGCATGTGTGATTTCTTTGTTGATTTATGGATGCATGGTATATGCATGTGATTTTCCAATTATGTGTTGTCATTGGCATGGATATTTTCCTGGATTGACAGTGGTTTTAGCCTTGCCTTGCCATTTCCTAGATATCTATGGTGTTTTGGGTTTTTCCACTTGATTTTTTTTTCCGATTGGTGCTCATGTTCCTTATGTTTGTGGGGTTGAACAAACGTTCTGGAAGCCCTGGAACAAATTTGGTTGAGTTACTAATCCTGGAGCCTAGGCTGGGAAAAACGCTCTAGAGCTCTTGGTGGGTTGAGTTACTAGACCCTAGAGCTGGGTTGGACAAACGCTCTCGAGCCTTGGAAGGTTGTGGGTTGAGTTACTAGTTCCTAGAGCCCTAGAAATATTGGGTAAAGGTTGATCTAGTTGGTGTTAGTGATGTCCGACCGTGGAGGTGGAATCATATGGTTAAGGGTTGAGGTGGTTTGGCCTCTGGAAGCCTTGGTTAGGTTTTTTCTTAGTTTATTCCATGAGATCCCACATTCATGCTTGGAATATGGCACAGGGGTGATTGGATGAAAGAGATATTTCGTTCAACCCAATCTATGGTCAGGTGGTATGTGGAAATCCTTGACTTGGTTGGCATTTTCATATGTTAATATGAAACTTTGTCCTATTGTGATCTATGAGAATATGTAGTGATTATGTTGGTGATATTATGGTTGAGTTTCCATGGTTCCTATGTTGGTTATTTTCTAGTTATATGTTGGTTATATGATGTGTATTATCTATGGTCTTGTCATGAATTTTTTAGTTATTAAATGGTTGATGAATGTATGGACTAATAAGTGTTGTTGTAGCTATGTGGAGAGTGCATAGGGCCATCTTGGTGATTCTTAGATGAATATCAGACTAATATGATCATATATGCATGCAGAAATTTTAATACAAATTATGTATTGCCTAGATTCTCCTGATCTAACAATTATGTGCCACTGTTAAATATAGAATCGCTTCTACAAAATTTTATTGCGGAAAGTTAAAACATGATCGCCAATTGCAAACACATGAAGAAAGATCAATCACACATAACACAGATGTTTTTACCAAGAAAGCATAAAGCTAAAACCCCCACTATCATATATTATGTATATATCATGGATCATGAAACAATATCATAAAAAACTCTAATCCAAGAGCTCTCAGTACAATATACAATCGTCTCACACTGTCATAGAAAAATTGGCAAATACATGCACCAATTTACTGCCTCCTAACAACTTGCCTCCACTGTGCAATCCCTGTTGATCACAATCCTTGAATGAATGAGATCCTGCTTTCCTTGACTGTGCAATCCTCATTAGCATCTCCAATGTGTGTGTGGTTGCATGAGTGCACCACTAATGTCACAACTGATAGTCAAATTGTCCCTTTAACATATCTCTCAACTAGGTCTCCACTAGATCTGACATGCATGTAGTTAACAATATTAAATCTTCAGTTGCATGTGATACCACTGATTGTGAATTAATTAAATAATTAATTCACTGATCTCTCACTAGTGTATGTTCAGTTACAACTAGCACAACTGAGTTTAACTCAATTAACTGAGTTAAACTACTTTAAAACTCACATAACTACACATCCAACTCTGTTACAACTTCGAATCACTCAATTACAACTAATTCCACTTGCATGTCCCACCAACCAACCTTTGAACTCGAAATTCCTTCAGCTAACTAGTTTTCCACTTCAGTTAATTGATTCCAAGTGCTCCATGAGAATAGATTAGTATTTATTGTCCAGCTATTATTAAGGGATAATAATATTCGGCATGCATCTATAAATAGACATGTGATCTATAAATAGAACTCGCACATACATCTAAAAATAGAACATCATCTATAAATTGAATTTTCTCACCATCTATAAATAGACATAATCTATAAATAGAATTTTCTCATCCATTCTAAAAATAGACTTCCACCTAAAAATATCTTGAGGCTCCATCCTAGTGTAGGTGCTATATTTTCACTTGGATCATCATCTTGTCGAATCTCAACACTCCCTCTCAACAAGAAAGGAATTATCCTTCACCCCGATCCTGTCTCTATGGTATTCAAATTTTCTCCTAGTGAGCACCTTCGTCAGAATATCTGCATCCTAATCTTCCATAGGAATGTACTGAAGCAACATGATCTTCCGCTGTACATAATCTCTGATATGATGACATTGGATATATATATTCTTAGATCTATCATGAAACACAGGATTAATCGAGATTTTAATGCAACTCTGATTATCACAATGAATCATTGTAGGATCTAAATGAGAACCAAACAAACCAACCTGGATCTTTTTCATCCAGATAGCCTCACATGTAGCTTGACTTGCTGCCATGTATTCTACTTCCATTGAACCGAGTGCCACGGATCTCTGTTTCATGTTGTACCAAGAAACAGCTGTAGATCTGATACTAAAGATCCCTCTTGATGTGCTCTTTTTGTCTGTTGGGCTGCCCGCCCAATCTGCGTCTATGAAGCCATGCAACTTCACCTCATCCGTCTTTCTGTACCACAAGCCATACTCAGATATGCCCCTTAGGTATCTCAGGACGTGCTTGCATGCCTTCCAAAAGATCTTGGTAGGCTTAACCATCGCTTGACTAAGTTGGTTCCCCGAATAGAATATGTCTTGTCTTGTATTCACTAAATACATTAGCGAACCCACTAATTGTCGATAGAGAGTAGCATCCACTACCTCTCTAGATGTAGCATCCTCTTTCCTCCAATTTCCTAGAAGAGGAGTATCCATGGGTTTGCAACCCTCCATATGAAACTTACCCAGTGTCTCCCTTGAATACTTTCCTTGAGACACAAAAATTTCACCATCTCGCTGCCATATTTCCAATCTAAGGAAATAATGAAGGAGGCCCATATCCTTCATCTCAAACTCCTTTTCAAGGTCCTCCTTGCATGAGTGTATCAGCTGCTCATCACCGGTCATTATTAAATCATAAACATAAAGAAAAATGATTAAAATCTTATCCTCCACCACAATTTTGTATATGTTTTCATCTGCCTCACTCTTGGTGAAGCCAAGTCCGATGAAATAGTTGTCGATCCGAGTGTACCAAGAACAGGGTGCTTGCTTCAGCCCATACAGCGCTCTTTTGAGTCTGCACACATGTGACTCACTGCTAAATATCTCAAATCCTTCAGGATGCTCAATTTATCTTCTTCCTTAATGATCCCATTGAGAAATGCAGTCTTCACATCCATCTGATGAATGTGCCAACCCATTTGCGCTAAGAGAGCAAGGATGGTCCTTATGGAAGAATACCATGCGACAGGTGCAAATTTTTCTTCATAATCAATCCCCTTAGTCTGTGAGAAGCCCAGGGCCACAAATCTGGCCTTGTATTTCTCAACACTCCCATCAGTAGCTTGCTTTACCTTGTAGATTCATCTTGAACCTACTACTAATTCATCAACCAGCCTTGGAACAATTTCCCAAGCAATGTTTCTAGCAATGGAGTCATACTCCTCCACCATTGCATCTACCCATGTGGGCTCCTGCACTAATTCCTAAAAGTAATATGGCTCAGTCACAATACATTTTCTCACGAGAGCCATGTATCAAGTAAATCGGTCAGGAGACTGTCTTTTTCTGCGCTGTGAAGTACGGGCTCCTACATTCTGCGCAGCTTCAAGTCTCAGCCTATCAGCTTATGTGGTATGCTTTCTGCCAGTTCTGATGTTTGGCTTTGCGTGAGTGGACTCCTCCACTCCATGAACCTCCTCCTGTGGCTGATCCACATCTAGAGACTCATCTTTGTGAACGATTAGTTCTTCCTCCGCATGCAAGTCTAGCTCCCTCTCAAGCGACAACCACATGGCTTTCCCCTCATCGAATTTTATATCCCATCACATAACAGTCATCTTACTGTTAGGAAAATACACATGATAATTATGGGGTGTTTCTATGTACCCCAAAAATATCCCAACTTCAGCAGTCGGCTCCGGCTTCTTCCTAGCGTTCTTGGTCACATGCACATAAACAGATGAGCCAAAAATCTTAAAGTGAGAAACATCTAGTTTCTTACCAGTAAAATCTTCTTCAGGTGTACTCATGCCAAGTACTCTATGAGGACAATGGTTTTTCACATAAACCACAGTGTTGCATGCTTCCGCCCATAAATGCATTGGTAGGCCCTAATCATGCAGCATTGCTCATGTTGCACCCATGATTGTTATGTTCTTCCTCTCTACAACCCCACTTTGCTGTGGGTTATGTGGTGCTATGAGTTCTCTTCGAATTCCTTCTTTGTTGCAGAAGTCTTTGAATTCATTAGAGATGTATTCTCTACCATTATCGCTCCTCATATCCTTCACTTGCTTCCCCGACTCTTTCTCCACCAATGCCTTAAACTCACAGAACTTTGAGAATTTTTTATCCTTCTTCTGCATGAAGAAGATCCAACATTTACGAGAAAATTCATCAAAAAAAATAACATAATACCTGTGTTTTGTTGTTGAAACAACCGAAAATGGTCGACAAATGTTTGTGTGAACTCTCTCCGTGTTCACCAAAGCACAGTTCTCCTTTTCATGAAAGGTGGACTTTACAAACTTCCCCATGGTGCAACCCTTGCACTAATCTAACTTAGCAAGTGTTCCCATTGGAAGTCCAGTAGATATTTGTCGCATGACTTTCAAGGCTCCATGATGAAGATGGACCAATTGCTTGTGTCGTAATTCGCCCTCATCTCGGTTCACCACTTTTTTTGCCTTGTCCATCATGGCAGCGCAGCCATCTACCTCCATCTTGTAGAGATTCTTAACTCAAATCCCAGTCCTCTTGGCTTGACCTGTTGTTTTATGTCACAAGAAATATTTTCCATCACTGAAAAAAACATCATAGCTTTTGTCCCCCAACATCGCGACTGAGACCAAGTTTTTCTTTAGACCTGGAACATGCATAACATCTTTAATTGAAATGGTTTGCCTGACTCCCTCTCAAAGGTAATGGTACCAATGTCGCTTGTACTGTATCATCCATCGCTGCCCATATTTATATGAATTTTGAGATCTTTCTCCTCCAAGTCACTGAAAATATCCTTATCTCCCTTCATGTGGAAGGAAGCACCATGTAATATTCCCAAATTTTCACATGATATTTGGAATATTAGAGTTCTTAATAAATCTACTTAATTAAGTAAATAAAAGGGTGGAGGGACCCATAATCCTCAAATATGAATAAAAACCACTTTTGATGTGTGTATGTGGATATTTCATATCTAGATCTACATAATGGAGTAGTAGAGCAACTACTCAATGTGAAAGGAGTGGAGATCATGTCTCAGTAAAGAGATAGATCATGGAGGTTGATACAGTCAACTAATATCTTGGAAGGGATCAAACACGAGATCATAGATAATTTATGATGAGATGATGGAGGAGTGGTGCATTTAATGCACACATGATGGAGAGGGTGATCATTGCATTCACACATGATGGAGATCATGGAGAGACAGCGCAGTCAACATGGAGACCTTTTTCCACATGTACAGTGTAGTTACTAGGAGGGCCAAGGCATGAGAAGGCTCATAATCTATATAAAGAAGATGAAGGTATAATAGAAGGGAGGTTGAAGATTATTATTGATGTATGATTTGTTTAGATATGGAATTGTCATGTGACATTCCATGATTTCTCTTGTTGTTTAGCTGATATTCCAAGTGTTGTTTAGCATTGGGTGTTCTTGTTCGGGAATCCCACCTCTTTCATTGCGTAGCTCTTGGAAGGGGATTTTACTTCATTCTACATCAGGCATTGGTGCCACATATCTTTTCCTACTTTCTGTAGAACATCCATATTCAAAAATTGTATATTTCTGAAGATCAGTTTGAGAGGAGGAGGTTGTCCTTCAAGATCAACCTTCTAGTGCTTCAGATCTATATCAGGCATCAGGACATTTATTATTCATCTCCCAGTAGTAGAAATACCTTCAGGAATTGTGTTGTCCAGTCTTGTAGATCCAAGGGAGAAGGGAAGTTGCTAGCATTTCAGCTAGTAATCCAGTGGAGGACCAATCCTTCACATTGTATGCATTATTTCCATCGGTATTGAGCTTCATAGCCATATTTTGCAACAGGCTAGAGAGTCTCCTTCCTTTACAGCGCAGTTTTTATGAGCATTTGTGTAGCAGTAGCTGCAATCTTCATTGGAGGATTGAGGAGCTAGATCTTGAGCTTCTAGCTTGAGGATCTAGTGAAGGGATCAGCCCTTCAAGCTTAGATCTGATCTTGTGACATATTTCAGCCATCTATTTTTCAGATATAGCTTCATATCTGCATAACCTAGCAATAAAAGGATCAAACTCTAGGAGAGTGATTTTCCAAAGGTTTAGATCTGAAAATTCCTTTCTGGGTTATCCTGGGTATCAATCATAGAGCCCAGATCTTGAATCTTAGCATCACCAGAGCTCCAGATTTTCGTAGATCTGCATTTTCATTTTCATCTTGCAGTCATATATTCATATTCTGCTGAAGGGACAGTGCAGTATTTTCTTCCAGCAGCTCTCCAGTTACGCAGTGCCTACTTTTGCATGTTTTCAGGGTGATTCTAGGCCATCTCTTTGGCTAGATCTACTCATATTTTGTACATTGTGTAACTGAATCTTCTCCATATAATAAAATGGCTCAACTATTCTATCTATATCTATGTTGATCATAAACTTACATACACATTTTCTGTGTTACAAATATTGTGTTTATGTATCAATGCATTATTCCATTTTGGGAATATTACAGTGGTATCATAGCATGATCTTTGGCTTAGCTTATGGACATTTTGAAAACATAAGAAAAGAAGATAGTAGAGATCTACTATGGAGGGATTAAGATTTGTCTCATCTTCCTTTAGATCTATGAAGGATCTCTCTACGAATATCAATGAAGCAAGAAGAGAAATGCAAAGAGAAACCTCAAGAAGGTTTCAAGATGAAGGAGGTCCCAACACTTCTTTTTAGCAACAAAGAAGACCGGAGAAGCAAAGAGCTTCACATTATTCCACTAGATCCACTTTCTTTGAGAAAGAGGATTGGTCTGAATATGATGAAGGCTTGGGGCATGAGACCCTAAGTGAATATCTATCTAAATACAAGTCACATCCTAGAGCATTGAAGGAGAATCTCTCTCTCCAACAGTTTCTGCAACTCAAAGAAGAGAGGAGATCCAAAAGCAGCAATAGAAGAAAGAGGCATAGATTCTTCTTGCCTACATTTGATGGATCTTCCATAAGCACATTAAGGGCTTGGAGAGAAGAATTATTTACATTCTTTCTGAAATATCCTATATCAGAAAGAGAGGTTGTGGAGTTTGCAGTGCTGCACCTTGATGGTGAAGCAAGAAAATGGTGGTTCAGTCACTTGTCACACATGAGAGTGTCTGCTTATGCATATTTTATTCAAAGACTAAAGGAAAAGTATGGTAGAAAGAAACCAGAGACATCTCACATGGTGACATATCCCATCATTAAGGAGATAGTGAACGAAGATTCAAGATAGGATGATCTCACTATCACTCAAGAGGAGGAGCCTCTACCACCACTAGTTGCAAATGTGCTTACATCAAGAGGAGGATCACTTTCATATTTGCAAGATGGTATTGAGTTCTTAAAATTTGGAGCCCCATGCATGATTTATGAGATGCATGAGTAGGAGGAGATAGATACCAATGTTGGTACACTTGTAGAAGTGAAACCATCACTCTTACCAGCAGTTGGAGAGACCTTTGCACCGAAAAAGGAATCTCTTGTGTTCCTGCAAGATGTTTCTGAATCTCAGTTGATCCAAGGTATGCATACACTTTCATATCCTATTGTTTCAGTACCTCTTATTGAAACTTATGGGGACATTCCATCAGGGCTATTGCATGACCAAGGGTTAGAACATCATGCTGACTTGGAGCAGCATTATATCACTACACAGAGGACACTTGATCTAATCAAGGAAGAGATGGAGAACGTCCATCCTATTTTTTCATGGATGAACTACATTCAACCTCTCGATTTGAAATGTGGAGTTTCAGAAAATGGGATGAGTATGATCCTATGTACAATGGTTGGCTATGAGTTCAGCATTATGCCTTGCTTTGAGACAGCACATGTATCACCTTGCAGATCTATAGCGCTATTAATGAGAAGCAGTGGGAAGAAGAGGACCCATTCCTCATGGGAGCAATCATATGGCAGCTTCAATCATGAAGCAATGGAGGAAAATATGATAGATGGTAGACATCTTGAGATGAGAAACATTTTCTCCTTTCTAGATGACACTTTCTCAATTAGCATCTCACGGCTCAAAGAGAGACTTCTACCTGCAGCAGATCTAGAACCTTATTGGTTTTGGAGGGCCATTGATGAAAATAAGGTCTCATGGAGAGATCTCATTGGAGGTTCACTTCAACATATCATGGAGTGAAAAGTTTTTCATCAGTTTGAGAAGGTTGGTGTCCTACAATGGGAGGATACCAAGTATTTGCAGAATGAGATCCATCATCCACATTGGGATGAATGGTTGATAGTATAGAGCAAGGGGTTGCCAAACCACTTTCAGATCCATGATACAGGCCAGCAAGAAGCATGGCTACGTTGGTTTCTCCTAGGTGAGTATGGTTACCACTCAAGGAGTGATATTTTGTTGATTCATGCCTTATACATCACTGGAAGAATGCATAAGAAAAACGCATGGTTACTTTGGTTGTTGATAAGAGAGTTTGGACATCTCATGATATATCTTATGTCCATGTATTTACTCTTGTTTGGGATATGTCTCATGTCTTTACATGTATTTTTGTTTGGGATGTATCTCATGTTCATGTATGTACTTGGGGTTGGGAGAAAGCATAACTCTCACATGATGTGGCATAAGGGAGCTTGTTTGTATTATGTTGATGAGACATCTCACATTTCCATTACCATATTGTTGCTCCATGACTTGCATCATGATAATGCAAGGAGCCAGCAAGAATCCTTGTCGTTATGGTTACTATTGGGAGAGTATGGGCTGAATTCTTCCCATATATTGCATGGCATTGTTGGAGGATGGCAACAGGAGGCCTTACAGGGTTGGCTTCTGTTGGGGACTATGGTCATTGTACATGGTATGATGATGATGTGATGGGGTAGAAATATGCCTTATTAAGGTGGCTTCTCTTGAGAGAATATGGCCACTACATTTGGTACAATGATGATGTGGTATGGCAGCAAGAGGCATTGTTGCGTTGGCTTCTTTTGAGAGAGTATGGCTCTCATATTCTCATTGACTTGGAATGGCAACAAGAAGCATTGTTGTGGTGGCTTCTTTTGAGAGAGTATGGCTCTCTTACTTTTTTTCATGATGATCTAGCATGGCAGCAGAAGGCTTTGCAGCATTGGTTGTTATTAGGAGAATATGGTTTGAAATTTTTCATGTTTTCCCATATGTATCTACTTATTGTTTTTCACTATGATGATGTGATGTTTGATTCCTACATGGCCAATAGGGCTAATGATGAGGGCATTAATAGATGTAATCTACTCTATGTATCATGGGTTGGAGAGATAGTTCATGAGTTGGGACTTTCCACTTTGGGAATGAACCACTTCATTTTATGTATCTCATGTGTAGAGGAGATCTTTGGTCATCATATGGTTTCCACTTGGAGATTCATTGATGAGGATGGGTATCTAAATTTTCAGTTGGAGGCCATTCTAGACATTCTAGAGAGGCAACTTTGGAGCTGGACATGCATGAAACATTGTGATAGATGGGAAGGCCTTCCACATGAGGATGCCATTTGGAGGGAGGATGTTGTTGTAGCATCTACTTTTGCAGTTTCTTGAGGACAAGCAACATTTTGCTGGGGAGGACTGTAATATTCCCAAATTTTCACATGATATTTGGAATATTAGAGTTCTTAATAAACCTACTTAATTATGTAAATAAAAGGGTGGAGGGACCCATAATCCTCAAATATGAATAAAAACCACTTTTGATATGTGTATGTGGATATTTTAGATCTAGATCTACATAATGGAGTAGTAGAGCAACTACTCAATGTGAAAGGAGTGGAGATTATGTCTCATTAATGAGATAGATCATGGAGGTTGATACAGTCAACTAAGATCTTGGAAGGGATCAAACATAAGATCATAGAGAATTTATGATGAGATGAGGGAGGAGTGGTGCATTTAATGCACACATTATGGAGAGGGTGATCATTGAATTCACACATGATGGAGATCATGGAGAGACAGCACAGTCAACATGGAGACCTTTGTCCACATGTACAGTGTAGTTACTAGGAGGGCCAAGGCATGAGAAGGCTCATAATCTATATAAAGAAGATGAAGGTAAAATAGAAGGGAGGTTGAAGATTATTATTGATGTATGATACGTTTAGATCTGGAATTGTCATGTGACATTCCATGCTTTCTCTTGTTGTTTAGCTGAGATTGCAAGTGTTGTTTAGCACTGGGTGTTCCTAGTCAGGAATCCCACCTCTTTCATTGATTAGCTCTTGGAAGGGGATTGTACTTCATTCTACATCAAGCATTGGTGCCACATATCTTTTCCTGCTTTCTGCATAACATCCATATTCAGAAATTGTACATTTCTGAAGATCAGTTTGAGAGGAGGAGGTTGTCCTTCAATATTTCAGTTGAGGAACCGGTGGGGGATTCATCCTATCACCTTGAGCTTCAAGATCAGATTTCTAGTGCTTCAGATCTATATCAGGCATCAGGCCATTTATTATTCATCTCCCAATAGTAGCAATACCTTCGGGAATTTCATAGTCTAGTCTTGTAGATCCAAGGGAGAAGGGAAGTTGATATCATTTCAGCTAGTAATCCAGTGGAGGACCAATCCTTCACATTTTATGCATTATTTCAATCATTATTGAGCTTCATAGCCATATTTTGCAACAGGCTAGAGAGCCTCCTTCCTTTACAGTGCGGTTTTTATGAGCAATTGTGTAGCAGCAACTGCAATATTCATTGGAGGATTGAGGAGCTAGATCTTGAGCTTCTAACTTGAGGATCTAGTGAAGGGATCAGCCCTTCAAGATTAGATATTATCTTGTGACATATTTCAGCCATCTATTTGTCAGATCTGCACAACCCAGCATTAAAAGGATCAAACTCTAGGAGGGTGATTTTCTAAAGTTTTAGATTTGGAAAATCCTTTCTGGGTTATCTTGGGTATCCATCATAGAGCCCAGATCTTGAATCTTGGCATCATCAGAGCTCCAGATTTCTGTAGATATGAATTTTCCTTTTCAGCCTGCAGTCATATATTCATATTCTTCTGAAGGGACAGTGCATTATTTTCTTCCAACAACTCTCCAGTTACGTAGTGCCTACTTTGGCATGTTTTCAGGGTGATGCTAGGCCATCTCTTTGGCTAGATCTACTCATATTTTGTACATTTTGTAACCGAATCTTCTCCTATATAATAAAATGGCTCATCTATTATGTCTATATCTATTTTTATCATAAACTTACATGTACATTTTATGTGTTACAAATATTTTGTTTATGTATCAATGCATTATTCCATTTTGGGAATATTGCACACCACTATCAAGATACCACATTGATCGCAATGCACTTGACACCATGCATGCAATCAAAGAGAAATCAAGTTCAAATTGTGAGGCAAGGGCCTCAACAGCTGCAGCTCCAGCAGCCTTCTTTCTCTTCTTCTTCTGTGGGAAGTTAGTGGTGAGATGCCCATGTTCGTGATAGTGAAAACACTTCACCTTGGACAAATCCAGCTTCTTGCCTTTAGACTCAGATTTTGAATGGAATTTCTTCCCCTTCCCTATCCTTTCCTTGGTAGCCAAAGAAAAATCCTCTTCATCATCATGCTTTGATGAAGAGCCATCTTTGGTGTTCCAGTTGAACTCCTCCTGCACTAGATCCGACCATAGTCATTCCCAATCCGACAGTTTTTCCCGTCCGTTGACAGATTCTTCATAACTGTGCCAACTCTAAGGAAGTCCCAAGAGAGCCAAGCTCAACAAATCATCATTAGAAATAGTGATTCCCATACTCCCCAGTTCATCCTAACATTGGACAAACTTTTTGAGACAATTTGGAATATTATCACCCTTTTCCATCTTGATATTTCTGAGTTTATCCTTCAGCGCCAATTTCCTATGGTCGCTGCTGCTTTGGAAAAGATCTGTCAAAGCCTTCCACATATCATATGGAGTGGCTTTCCCATGAAGGCTTGAGACAATGTGGTCTTTTACACCTTCCAATATAATTCGTCTCGCCTTCGCTACTTTATTTTTCCATGCATCAAGTAATGTTGCATCCGTCGAAGTGGGCTTAGGAACATCACTGTCGATGAATTCCTTCAATACATTATCTTCAAGCACCGCCTCCATCCTGTCCTTCTTGGAAATGTAGTTCGATCTGCCCTTGAGTGCATACTCTAGCTGCAAGCCATTGAAATCCATTTCAATGTTTACTCAACTGTTGCACCAAGAAATTCTTGCAGCAAATTCAAATTTTTTCCACCAACAAACTCAGCTACTACTTCAAAATTTCAATCTTCTGTGCTTCGATACCATGTAGAAATTTTAATACAAATTATGTATTGCCTATATTCTCTTGATCTAAAAATTATATGCCACTGTTAAATACAGGATCGCTTCTACAAAATTTTCTTGTGGAAATTTAAAACATGATCGCCAATTGCAAACACGTGAAGAAAGATCAATCACACATAACATAGATGTTTTTACCGGGAAATCATAAAGCTAAAAACCCCACTATCATATATTATGTATATATCATGGATCATGAAACAATCTCATACAAAACTCTAATCCAAGAGCTCTCAGTACAATATACAATCGTCTCACACTGTCATACAAAAAATGGCAAATGCATGCACCAATTTACTGCCTCCTGACAGCCTGCCTCCACTGCGCAATCCCTGTTGATCACAATCCCTGAATGAATGAGATCTTGCTTGCCTTGATTGTGCAATCCTCATTGGCATCTCAAATGTGTGTGTGGTTGCATGAGTGCACCCACTAATGTCACAACTGATAGTCAAAATGTCCCTTTCACCTATCTCTCAACTGGGTCTCCACTGGATCTGACATGCATGTAGTTAATAGTAGTAAATCTTCAATTTCATGTGAGACCACTAATTTTGAATTAATTAAATAATTAAGTCACTGATCTCTCACTAGTGTATGTTCAGTTACAACTAGCACAACTGAGTTAAACTACTTTACAACTCATATAACTACACATCCAACTTCGTTACAACTTCGAATCACTCAGTTACAACTAAGTCCACTTGCATGTCCCACCAACCAACCTTTGAACTTGAAATTCCTTCAGCTAACGGGTTTGACACTTAAGTTAATTGATTCCAAGTGCTCCATGAGAATAGATTAATATTTATTGTCCAACTATTATTAAGGGATAATAATAGTCGACATGCACCTATAAATATACATGCAATCTATAAATAGAACTCGCACATACATCTAAAAATAGAACATCATCTATAAATAGAATTTTCTCACCATCTATAAATATACATAATCTATAAATAGAATTTTCTCATCCATTCTAAAAATAGACTTCCACCTAAAAATAGCCTAAGGCTCCATCCTCGTGTAGGTGCTTAATTTTCACTAGGATCATCATCTTGTTGAATCTCAACAATGCATTCATGACTTGTAGCTTACATGTTTTCCATGTGTTTGACGAAATTTCTAATGTGTTCTAGGCAGTTTAAGTCAAGTTTTTGAGTTGATACTAAATGTTTAGCTTTGTCATCATGTAAATTGTGATTCTATAAAGTCTCGGGAAATTTTGGGGAGTGGTCTAGAGGTTGGCCCAAAAATGTGGCTCAAATCCCATGACCACACCCTCTGAACTAAGCAAGTTGGGCCATAACTGCATGGAGGTAGTGTTGTGCATGTGGTTGGAGGCTTATAATAACACCTAGGCCTTGCCATGCATGTGGTTGGGGGTTAATATTGTGGAAAAGTAGTGTCATCTCAAGGTTTGGTCACCTGGGGTTGTCCTTTGGACCCTGAGTGTCCTATAACCCCAGGAATGTTGTGAGTTGTAATTTTGTGGTCAATTTGTAGACCTCACTTCCTTAACTGGAGCTTGGAGGTCGAGTCATGTCATAGTAACTCTTTGTCTCATGTTTACCCTGGTAGGCTGGTGAAATTGGGTAAATGTGAGAGGGGGCATGTACAGGGTGGTATCAAATCTTCCAGGTTCAAACACTTGGACTGGATGGCCAGAAAGTGATTATTAAGAATGCATTTTATTTTTCGATGTATTTTTCATGCATGCATTTTGG
The DNA here is from genome assembly GCA_034641835.2 of Pinus albicaulis. Lineage (NCBI taxonomy): Eukaryota > Viridiplantae > Streptophyta > Pinopsida > Pinales > Pinaceae > Pinus > Pinus albicaulis. Next base: position 444,837,320 of record CM076584.1, read on the forward strand.
CTATTTCTCATTATGGTCATTGTTGTATTTGTGTTTTCATGTTGAGGTTGATGATGTTGATGTTGAGACGATTGATATGTTGATTTCATTATATATACATATGCTTTGTAATCTAGATTGACTATGCAGATGAGATAGCCTCCCATGAACTTCACTAAGGTATGTTTGATCATGTTTATATTTGGTTTATCTAAAATGGTATGATTGCGGGAAGAAGAAGATTAGAGATGGCTAGAAAAATGGTGGATTATAGTTCATGTGACTCTCCTTATAGATAAGATGAGAAACATAGATATGAGTGCTCCCTTGAAATAGAAAATACCTTGAGAAGCCTCAAGTCAAAAATCACCAGTTGCAAAGTAAATGATGACAGGATCATTGAGTCACAGGAAAGACTTGTTAGGGCACATGAAAAGAAATCAGAGGTCAACGTAGTGATCCTTCAGAGCTTATCATATTTGTAGAGACGGGAACAACCACGAATTAGTTGTGAACAGGAGGAAAGGACTAACGGGGCATATGGTAGCAGGTATCATGGAGGACGCGAGTCAAATAGAGATGACACAATCAAAGGTAGTAGATGGATGGATACACTTGAAAAGAGAGGTAATGGTTATGTGTTATATTATAGATATGGATCATAGAGACAACATGGTAATCATCATTATTATCCTTATAATCAGAGTGAGAAGCAGTAGTTTTCAAATGAGTTCAAGAAAGCCAAACCTCCTACCTTTGATGGAGAGTTGAAGAAGCTAAAATATGCACAAACATGGTTGCTTGTGATGAAGAATTTTTTCGAGTTGCACGATTATACATAGAATATGAAAGCTATGATAGTTTCTTTCAGTCTCAAAGAGAAATAAAGCATTTCGTGGAAAGATGTGAATCATGTCAGAGGCATCAAGACACAGGAGTTGATTTGGCATGAATTCAAAATAATCTTCAGAAAGAATTACTTATTAGAGAGATACTATGATGGAAGGCTAAGGATTTCTACGAGTTGAAGATGGGATCTATGGCATACGAAGAGTATACAACCAAGTTCTTGAATTTGTTGAAGTAACCATATCTTAAGGATGAGAAAACAAAGTTTCAAATACTTGTTAATGGATTTCCATTAGAATTTAAGGATTGGATTGAGTATGATGAGACTCAGATATTGGAGGAAGTAATTGGGAAATTGAAGCATTTTTATGATCAGTATAAGTGTACCTAAGTAGGGTTATAAAGGTAATGAGAAGACTACAGGAAAATGTGATAAGAAGCAAGGAATACCTTAGGATTCAGGTATTAAAGAGAATGTAGTGTTGTATAAGAAATTCATTGCAGTTGACAGAGGACGTGTATTTCAGTTTGAGGAGCAGAACAAGGGTGATGGCGGGAATCCTTTGCAATGTTGGTCTTGTCTCAAGGATCATCGCAGGAGATATTTTCCCAACATCAAGGTGGTAGACCTCAGATTTATAGTGCTCAGGAAGCACAAACAGTTGGGGATGTTGGACAAAGTATTCTTGAGATTTATGCAACATTGGATAATAGGCGGGTTGATCATCAGGAATCTATTATAGATATGGAAGGTAAGCTTTGTGATCAATATTTTTCTATTTTAATTGAACTTGGATATAACTATAGTTATATTAGTCCTAACCTAGTGGATAAGTGTTGTTAGAATAAATAATTGCATTGAGAGTCTTGGTTGGTGCAGTTGCCTACAAGTACCAAGAAAAGAGTTCATCATTAGTACTCTCAGGTTGTGTATTAATTACAGGGAGTTGAACAAGGTGAAGATCAAGAAAATTTATCCTTTGTCATGGATTCATGACTTGTTCAATCAGTTGAACAGAGAAACAATGTTCTTGAAGATTGACTTAAGATCAAGATATCATCAGGTACACATTAAATAAGTGGACATATACAAAACCGCATTCAGTACCAAGTATGGGAATTATGAGTTCATAGTATTTCCTTTTGCTATTAATAAAGCTCTAACTAATTTCATGTGTTTGATGAATAGTGTGTTGTTTCCTTATCTGGACAAGCTTGTGATGGTGCTTATTGATGAAATATTGATATACTCTAAGAATGAGGAAGAGGATGTAAAACACCTAGAAATAGTGTTAAAATTGTTGAGAGAGCATCAGTTGTATGCAAAACTTAGTAAGTGTAGTTTATTTTAGAAATAAATTCATTACTTGGGGCATGTTGTTTCCAAGGAAGGTATAACAATGGACCCGGAAAATATCAAAGATATCATGGAATGGTAAACTCCTAGGAATGTGGATGAGGTTAGATCATTCATGGGATTAACGGGTTACTACAGGAGTTTCACTAATAACTTCTCATGGTTTCCTATAATATTACATTTTTGTAGGGAAAAGGGAAGAAGTTTGAATGGAATGAGGAGTTTTCATCTATTTTTGATCAGTGTAATCATTGGCTTACAAATGCTCTGGTTTTGAATATTTCGGATCCTGACAAAGAATTTGTGGTATGTATTGATGTTTTTTGTTGGTTTTTTTGGGCTTGATTGAGGTTAGACTTTGTACTTCTCACCAAAAAAACCCTCAAACACCATCCCTTTCGGAAACGACCTGCAAGTAGATTGTAGTCTCACCCGAGGTGGCTATGGGTGGTTGTAGAACCAGGTTTCTGCAGCCTTGAGGGACTGCACAAGATGGATTTTACTTCGCTTTTTTGTATTTACTTAATCTTCTAGCATACATATAAATATTTCATTGTTTAACTTAACCATTTACTTCATCACATCCAGTTAACATAAGCATATCACGGAACAATAAAAACTGCATTATCATAACATTTACCAGCAATCAATGCTTTGCATCCACATATTGAAAGAAAATATAAAAATACGCATAAAAACATAATATTTCCCAAAAAATATTCTTTATTAATATGAGTCTCTTCAGTACATTCATCTTGTCGACCTGCACACATAGCTGCAGGTGGTCTGTGTTCTAAGCTGCAAACTCTTCCAAGGTCTTTGCACACTAAGTTGTGGAGCCTTTCCTTAAGACCAAAAACATAGAAAGATAGATATAATTAACCCTTGAACATGGAATTACGTCATTATATTATGACTCTTCTACAAAGCATTACATCGCTTTATATAACATTACATTGTTAAAAAACCGTGGTCCACATGCCATGGGAATTGACAAAAAAAATCAACTAAAACCCAAATACCCATTACCAAATGAAGAGCTTCGACCCACCCTGAAGCCCATAGAACTCTGCGCGGTATATATGACTTAGTGGTACCGTGCACTTTTCTCCTCAAATTGCGAGACTTTGACAAAAAATGGACCAATTTAGGTTGTGCCCAACAGGCCCCCAACACTCACATGTGACTCGCCTTGAGTCACTCAGCTATTGTGCCCCGAATATTCGTTGTGATGCTCGTGTAGGCAAAATTATACTGCCGAAGTATTTTTTCTACCTTCTTTTCCTTTTGGCACACTTCTTCTAGTAATTCATCTGTTGTTAGTCTGGTAGTCTTCTGCAATAATTATTTCTGCCTCTGTTGTAGCTCCTTGATCTTACCATCTACTACCTGCGATAGCTGGAGGGCCTCATCCTGCCATGGTTGAGTCCTCGCTGTCAAAATTTTCTCTTTCCTCCGAAGTTCTTCAATCTGCGTTTGAAGAGTCTTCACTTCAGTGATCCTGGCAAGCCTTAGTGAGACTAGAGAAGGTCTTCACAGTTTCCTAGATTTCTTCCAACTACTTCTGCTTCACCTGAAGCTCCTCTTCAATCCTTTGCATATTTGGATCCTCTTGTAGTGAGGTCCAAATGTCCATAGTGTGTTCTATAATTTTTCCACACTCTACCATTGTTTTGGATATGCCTTATATTGTATCTTTTATATCCATATCCCGCTACTCACGTACTTCCGGTGGTGTGGTTGGATGAAGCCTCATTTTTAGCTTAGCAATATTCACTTCATATTCAAACTTCATTTCTGCAAGCTTATTTTTTGAATCCTTTATTGCGAGGCCAAGCTTCGTGACCTTCTCTGCTGGTGGCTCTTCTTCTCGAACCTTAACGTCAGGAACTTTGCTACATGTTTTTGTGATGGTGTCTTCTAGCTGCTTTTGTTGTTTTCATTCCTCATCTCTTTCTTTGATCAGTTGTTCGATCTCCTTCTTTAGTGAAGCTCTTTCCTTCTCCACCTGAATTCTTAGCATCAAAGTACGTTGTTCTCGCTCCTTCAGCTCAACTATTATTCCTTCGTGGAACTCGTGCAATATCTAAATTGGTAAGGCAGTGGCATTCATATTGATTCGATCCCATCCTTTTATGCGCTCTCTGTATTTGAGGGATTTGAACTGTAATGATCGAGCTAGTATCTTCATATTCCTCAGTCCAATTGTTGTTTTTTTCCATCACTTTGGTCGTACTAGTTGACCCATATGTTCCAGTTGTATGGTTGTCTGCACCAATACCTTTAATTTTGTCATTCTTTCCTTGACACTAGTTAGGAGCGTGTTGTATTGATCCTCTATCATGTTCCATGACTCTACTGTCACTTCTTGAAATTTGCCTCATATTTCGTCGATATCCCCCTCAGAGAGGTAAAGTGGTGTTCCACCCCTATCTTTTTTTCTCCTTCTTCTTCCTTCTGATCGTCATAGTCTCTTCGAGTATCCTCTTTTTGATGATGAATGGTGACTCATTTGTTGGGTCTATGTCACTGAGAGGGTCCTGGGTACCTTGATCATGCTCTAACTCAGTCACTTCTGCGTCTTTTTTCTTTCCACTTGTACTCGCACGTTGGGCGGTGTCTTCCTCTTCTACTTCCCTGTCTCCTATGGTTGGATTCATCCACTCCACTGACCAATGTTGTATTATTCTAAGAAGGTCATCTTCGTTGACCAGATATGACAGAGGATACCATGTCTCCATCGGATCCTTCCGATCCTGTATGTATATATCCTATGAAAATCTGCCTTAAAGTCTGTTATATTGTGATACTACTCAAACAAACTTGGTGACAACATGGGATGTTGATTCATCACCATGCGCAATTCCATTTCCATCAATACCCAGAAAATATTGTTTTTATGTGCACACGTCGAATCCTTGGTATGCCAAAGTGAGGCATACCACGCAACTTCACATACATCTGGTTCAACTATGAGAAATTGTTATTATGTCGGTTCCTTCCATGCTAATAGTGCAATGATCAAGATCAACCACGCATAGTGAAATGTCTTTCCTTATTCCTGTGCTTCTCGGTGGTCCTCCAAAAACTTGCTGCATAAATATCTGGCCTAGTTATATTGAACCCCTTTACTGCACTATGCAGTTAAGGAAACCCCAGTTGCGAGGACTTCATTCACTCTGCACTTCCACATAATCTTTCCAGCCAAAATATTTCTTCACAAATTCTCTGGCAAGCTCTTCGAAACTTCTCTCAGACATACTACAGCACTCTTGTCTCACACTTGGTCGCAAATTCTCAAACTGAATTCTCCGTATAGAAAAGTGTAAGATGTGGAGCGAGACATAGCTTTTATAGAGAATTTGAATTTCAAACCTCATGATAGCTTAGATATTGTTTATTTAATGCAAATATGGCACTGGATCCAACCAACTATGCTTCATAAATGTGATTCTCCCATGCCTCTTAACAAAAAATTTCTTTTAACGACATTTTTTTTTCCTTCCAACAGTCATATTTTTTGTTATCTTCGACGTGTCCCTTTTTGTGTCGCAAAAATCCTTCCTTCTTCATAGTTATTTTGGACTTTGGCATACTCTTGAATATCGCATAGTGATCGTCCTTTGGCATGGTTCTTTTGAACTTCAACATACTCCTAAATATTGCACAGTGATCTTCCTTTGGCACGATTTTTCCAAACTTCGACATACTCCTGAATATTGCCTAGTAACCTTCCTTTGGTGAATTCCCTTCTCCATATTAGTTTATAGTCCAGTGCCAAATTTCAACTACATGTGGCAATAAGACTGTTCTCCTTTTGGTTGTCAGTGTGAATATTGAGGGACAGAGTTGTCCCTATATACCTTTAATCTACTACCATTCATTCGTCCTAGAATAAACCGACCATCTAACTTTGCGATTTGAGTTGCGCCAACATCAGAAATGTGCTTGATGATATATGGTCCCAAATAATGTGTTTTAAATTTTCCTGGGAACCTTGTGAATTTGCTATCATATAAAAGTACAAGATCTCCTTCTCGTAATGTCTTTTGCTTGATGTGTTTGTCATGCCAAGCTTTCTTCCTTACTTTTTTCACTTGCTGATGAAAACCTGCTATAAACCTATCTTATTCCAGAGAAATCAATTGTGTCATTCTTTCCTCCATTAGATCAGAGTTTGAAAATTTTTGAAGGTTACAATTCTCAAACTTGGCACATTGCACTCCATAGGCATGACTTCTTCTTGTCCATATACCAACCTAAATGGTGTCTAGCCTGTCAGTTTCTTGCATGTTGTCCTATATGCCCAGAACATTGCCGGAATCCTTAGATCCTAGTCATTTATATTCACATTGCACACTTTTTTGAGTGCATTCTCCAAAATCTTATTGAAGGCTTCGACTATCCCATTCGCTTGTGGATGATATGGGGTACTTTTCTTATGGTATACTTGGAACTCTTCATTCAGCACCTCAATAGTCTTATACAAGAAATGTGAACCTTGGTCACTCATCAATATCTTTGGACACCCAAATTTGGACAAAATATATTCAAATATGAACTTTATGACGGTATCTGAACTGCAATCGTTCATTGGTTGTGCCTTGGCCCACCTCGTCAAATAATCAGTGGGAGTGATTATGTATCTTGCGTTGGTCTTCTTTCTAGGTGGATTAATAGTTCCAACAAAGTCAATAGCCCATTTTTTTAATGCTTGCAACATCACTTGTGGATTTAATGGCATTTTTTCTCTTCTAGAGGATTTCATGTTCTTTGGCATACATCACATGCTCGAAAAAACTCTTTTTAATCCTTATGCATCATGGGCCACCATAACCCAACTCTCAAGATTTTAGGCACAATGGCCTTCCCTGCATAATGTCCACCTGTGACTCCTCCATGAGTTTCTTCCAAAATAATATGTCTTTCATGTTCAGGGATGTATCATCTATTCCCATTTTGTACAAATTTCCTGTAATCAACAGTAAATCAGCTGGCTTGACTACCATCTCCTTTTTTTGTTGTGAAGTGTACTCCGCGGGCACCATTCTTGTGACCAAAAACTGAATAATATCTGTGAAGTGATCATCTGCGACCCTGATTGTCAATAATTGTGCGTCAGGCAGGTTATCCTCGATACTTGTGGGTTCTTCTCCTGTATCCAACCTTGACAGACGATCAGGTCTGACATTAAATCTTCCTGGTTTGACTACAACTTCAAAGTCATACTCCTTGAACAACAACAACCATCGATAGATTTTTCCTCCTAAAACAGGCTTATTCACCAAATATTCCAGCGCGGAGTGATCAGTAAACATCTTGAAATGTGCTCCCAACAAGTAGTGCCTAAACTTTTGTAATCTATAGTCCATAGCTAACCCTTCTCTTTTTGTCGTAGTATATTTATTTTCCGCCTTAGACAATTTTCTTCTTGGAAAATCAATGGGGTGATCAATTTCTCTTGCTCCTGGTTGTGCCAGTACTATACCCAACGCTATGCAAGATGCATTGACATGTACATGAAATTCCTTATTCCAGTCCGGGAAAATCAAGATAGGCGTTGTCACAATTTTCTCCTTTAGTATGCCAAGGCTCTTTTGGCATTCTTCATCCCATTGAAAAGTGATATCTTTCTTCAATAACTTCTCTAATGGTGCAGTTATCTGTGCATACCCCTTTATAAAAAAATTTTAATAGCCAGTGTGTCCAAGTATCGTGCATAGTTGTCTCATTGTCTTAGGTGGATAGAAGTTTACAATAACTGTGATCTTCACGGGATCTATCATTGATCCCTACTTACAAACCCCTTGGCTTAACGATATGCCAAATGGTACGCAAAAGATACATTTCTTCAAATTTAATGATATTTGATATTGCCTACATGTATCCAACATCAAACTCAAGCTCAGAGCATGCTTTTTCAACATCCCAAAGACTCTCCAGTCATCAAAGTAAACTTCCAAAACATTGTGTATATATTATTTGAAATTTGCAACTACAACTCTAGAAAATATATCAGGAGCATTCTTCAAACCAAAAGGTATCACCGTCTACCATTCTGTAGCAAAATTTGTCTTATTTCTATCTTTTGGCACAATTCTAATTTGATGGTAACCCGGAAATCCATATGTGAAATAATAGGCCTCCTGTCCTCCTACATTGTCCAATACTTCGCCTGTAAATGGTGTGGGAAAAGGATCATGAAAACATGCATCATTCAATTTTCTTAGGTCAACACATATCATAATCTCATAATTTTCCTTCTTTTCCTGCACCACCATAGGACTTACCCATTCAGACTCTTCGACAGGTTCATTGACCCTAGCTTTGATCATTTTATTTAATTCCTCCTACACTTTTTCCTTGTATTTTGGATTCAGCCTATATGGTCTTTGATTTACTGGCTTCGCTTCATGTTTCAAGGGAATCCTCACAGCTCCTATATACCCTACTATACATTTCAATTCAGAAAATTTTGTGGGGAAGGGCTCTTGATATTCGTGTAGCAACTCTGTAATTTTTCTAACCATGTCTTCATCCCAATAATCCCCAATCAATGAAAATTTTGGTTCTTTTGATCTGATATTCACCTTCTTCATTTTTGTGGGCTTCTCTATATCGAATATTTCAGGTTCTGGTCCAATGACTTCGTGGTTTCCTTCTGAATTTGCGATGTCAATACTTCTCCTCATCATCTTCTTCTGCAATCACATTATAGCACTACAGTGCTTGCTCCAACTACGCAGTCCAATCTGGTTGCTTCCATGTCAGCAAAGTTGTGTTCTCAAAAACCTTTTCTCTCACTTTCTAAAGAGTTGAAACTATGTGTGGACAGTCATATTAAAAACTAAATGTTATTATGAACCCTTCAACCAAATCTGTCCAATTTTTAGTTCCATGTTGTAGTTCTGCCACAAGATACCAATTCTTAGGAATCATTTCTTTTGTGTGGATAAACCCATGTACCCATTCTTGTTCTGGAACTTCTTTCCAATATGAAGTGCAGCGATGAATGTGCTTCTGGGTGTCATCCTTTCCATCATACTTTACTTCAACTTATGTATCTACTGGCCCAAATCTAACCCAAATTAGCCTTCAATACTCTTCCCAACTTCCTATATTCATTTTATGAGTACCCCACCATCTAGTAGGTGTAGATCTCAGGGCTACATCCAAATCTTGCAGCATATGTTCTTCAGGTATTTCTCTCTCATATTTATCAAGAAAAAGGCTTACATATCCTATCCCATCATAATAATTCAGATTACATACTTCTGAATTTATGCAGCGAATTGACCTTGTGATTTCGGCACATCGTCTATTAGATACTTCCTGCAACATGTTCTGCCAATTTTCCACTTTTTCCTCAGAATTTGAAGTACAGGAATTGTCCTATTCTAAGCTTAGTTTTTCGTCCGCAGTGGGATTAATCCAATCTTACCCCTTATTTTTTATATGATAAATTTTTTCAACATATGCGTCATAGTACTCATCTTAAACAGGCTCTGTATAGCACACTTCTTCTGATGGGTCTAAAGGAACAATGACCCACACCTTGTATTTTTTGAACACCATTTGTCTCTTCTTTAGATTAATTATCACCACAGTATCAAAATCCTAGTCCAATCCAAGCAGTGTCGAATAGGGGTTGCTATCATGTACAATTTCAATCAACTCAATGTCTGTGACAGCACGCACTCCTTCAATATCCACGACAATGCCACGTAACCTTCCCATAGGGAGGATCTTCTGTTGGTTGGCCATCCTCAACTGGATCAATGAAAATTGTGTTGGGATGTATTAATCACTATCAAATGACTAAACAGTACACATTAATTATCAATCCAGGGACATCTTTCTATTCCAATGACAGTTACATTGTCTGTGCCGATACCCCAACCAGAAGAAATTCCAAAGAAAAGAAATCGTTGTTGAAGTAAATGTTGGAAGTAAATCACTCATGCAGAAATAAAAGGATCTACAAGACTGGAATCACACTTCAATTAATCTGTTCTAGCGCGCCACACAACAAGTATCCAGCTGGTGTCTCTAATATCATATGTGTAATAACATACAAAGTATTGAAATTGAAGCGAATATATTCATATCTGAACAGCAGCAAAAACACTCTACTGATACATAAACTGAAATACAAATACATACACACAACTACTTTAATCACTGCAATCCCTGCTAAGAAGGAGGGCCCTTCCTCCCTATCAAGGCGCAGGTAGAGAAAGAACTTAACATAAACTAAATTGAATAACGCATGTAACAGCAATAACAGGATAATCTGTATTAATCTGAGCACAATTACAGAGCCAAAATAATGTTGTTCTCTGCTAACCTTTCGGCCTCTAGGGCCGAGAACTATATAGTGGTTACATCTCAGAAAATCAAGGGATATATCAGTCATGAGAATCTTATGATTCTCATGCTGATCGAAATAGAACTCATATAGTTATAACCACTTCCTAATAAAATTCTGACTAGAAAATTATAGTTTACAATCAAAACCTCCCTCAGGCTGTTATCCAAAAGTACAATGCTAAACAACTTCTAAAGCTATTGTAATAGAACCACAGCTGTAGTGTAACAGCTAAAGGACAGGTCAGCAACAGGTGTTGACAAGATCCAGTCAGCGGTACAACTGTAACAGCAGTTCACCAATGGGTCTGTAACAGTAGTTTTCCGGCGGGTCTGTAACAGCAAGGTGTAACAGCATCGCTTCGCTGTAACAACACCCCCTTAACTACTCCTGTGGACCTCGCGCTCTGGATATTTGGTGCTATAAATGACATCTGGAAAGACAACACACAGACCACAGATCTTCTCCAAACATTCATCCTCAATTAGTCATAAAAAGGCACGATATATCATAATAATTGATGAATTGGCAGAGTAATAAAAACAAGGTGAAACATCACAAGTTAGGATAGAAAGGTAGGAAAAAGAGGCAAATATACTCCCATTGGTTATAGTTATGAGGAAAAATAGGGAAAACAAGTGTAGTAAAAGTGTACAAAACTAGCACCCAACAAATTGAAACTTTGGTCTTCCCCTCAACTCCCAAGTTTGCTTAGGTGACACGTTGGCATCGGATCACAAGTCTAGGATTACCTAATCCATATCGTATCCCCTGATTTGTGCAGTTAGTCTCTTTTCCTTCCTCGTTCTCTTCTTATGTCGATGTAAAAATTTTACTGCACTTTGATCGCTTTGTGGCACTTCTTTGTCAGTGCAGGAGTCTATCAACTCTTGGATTCCTTTGGCAGCCCTCTAGTTCCTTAATAACTTCATGCAAGTCTGTAAGAACGATCTTAAAATACATGGATCTATTTCTTGTGTCTGAGTAGTTAATTTAGCGATGTCCTTCTTTGGCATTAACTTTGGCATTGGTTGCGCTTTACACATTGAAGCTCTAGGATCCATGAAGCTTTGCTTCGCCTCCATGGACGTTTCTGTTTCCTTAAATACTGAACCCAGGGGCTTTTACTGTAGTCTTTCTCACCCATGTATCTTCCATTTTCTTCTTACCTTTTGCTTTATCAACTCCTATCGCATCTCCACTCCTTATTACGATGTTTATGTGTGCTTCATCCTCCCTTGGTTCAGCGGTCATCATTTGCAGATTTTTTGTGGGTTGTTGGTTCCTTTTCTCCCACATATTTTCCATAAGGACTGAAAATTCTTCTATCACTTGATCAAAATATTTGCAGTACTTACAGGTGGCAGTAGGATTCTGACAATCTTTTGCATAATGTCTTTTTTTTCCACATTTGTAACAGATAGTTTGGTCGTGTCCTCAACCAGCTCCTCCTCCTCCTCGTCCTTGGAAACCTCCTAGACTATCATGTTTTCCTTGATCCTCATGTGCATATCCTTCAGTTTGCATTATATAAGCATCAGCAGTATGTTCCATCATCAAGTCATAACTTCAACAGTTTTTCTCATCATGCCCTACTAATTTACAAAAGTTGTAAAACAGCTTTCGAGGGGTCTGCACATAATTCTGTAATAAATAACATTTTTCTGGATGATGTTGGCTTGCAGTTTTGGATATCTCACACCACAATATTAATCATGTATTTAATGGATTAGGTGTGCCACTAGCCAAGTAATCTTTGAACACAGGGGATTGTTCCTTGGAATGGCCCTTTGTTTTTCACATTATACACCAAAATTCTTGTCTTACTTATTTACCTTTCTTGAGATATTGTAATTCCACGGTAAAATTCGTTAGCTGACTTTGAATATGTTGTACTCTTGCATGAGTATCTCCCACCGAAAAAGCTTCCAAATTCAATGCAATTTCCATAGCTTTTCTTTGAGTTGTTTTTTCTATTGTGTCAAGGGTAACCTAATATGAGGCAGCAAAATAGCTATAAACCATTCCTTATGTTGTGATGGGGCTATGTCCAAGCTTACTTGTCCCATTAACACCTTGAATCTTTGATCAAACTCCCAAACAGATTCATTAGTCATTTTTTTTATTTCCTTCAGCTTCGTAATGCATTGCGACTCAGACTTTGCCTTCTTGAATTTCGATACCTGTGCTTTCTTTAAATCATCCAATGAAGCAGCTTGATTAGTCATAAAATACTTCATATACCAATTCAATTCTCTTTCGCACAGCGTCGTGATGAGTTGTGCCTTCTTTACATCTTCTTCAATAACTTGTCTTGATTTCCAAATTGTATTAGCTACAAACCAAAATTGCTAGGATCCTCTAATCCGAGTCCTCAAAAAATAGGTAACCTAATGTCATCAGCCATGTTTCTTCTTGGGGGGTTAGGGGGAGGTGGTGGAGGGGGTGTAGGGGAGTTAGGGGGAGGGGGAGGGGGGTTGAGGGGAGTAGAGGGATGGAGAATCCCATATGTTCCCTAATTATTCTTAGCACCTTCAGGTTAGGGTTGGGAATATCGCGAGGTTACTTATTTCTTCTTCACTCTCATATTCACCTAGCAAGGGACTATATCCAGTCTCAATAAAGTTCTCGTGATCTACTCTGTATCGCTTTCCACATTTCATAGACCCAATTGTTGGTTCAAACTTATTCCCTCTTTGTCCAAACATTAATCTCACTGCATCCATAGTACGCCCTTTTCACATAAAATAATTTTAATCCATAGCTTCAGAGAATTTAGATACTTACCTCGTGGTCCCTTAAAGAATATTCACTCAACTTCATTGTAAGATATAGTTGTGTCTATGGTGAATTCAGTGATAAATCCTCCTAGGATAATTTCAATCCAAAAATCAACATCTCTTGAGATGTTTTTGTTGATATCCTTGAGTCATTGTATCAATTCAGGGCTCCACGCAGTAGGCTCGTCATTTTTAAAGAAATTTTTACTCTCTATCAACCTTGATACCCATTCATATAGTTCATTAGAAAACGATGCGAAGAAAGTCTCGTGTTGTTCTGTGAAAAGATATCTCCACAACCAGGCTTTAGTCGTCAACCGCGGATTTCTGTCTTCCTGAGCTGCGAATTCTCATTCTTTATTATCCACCCATTCTTGTATTTCCTTCTTTTGTGGATGCCACATCCACATGTCCCTCAAACAGATCCCAATCCCGGTAATGGAGCCATTTTTTGGTTTATTTGGACTTGACCCAAGTTCAGCTTTGTACTTCGCACCAACAAAACCCTTAGACACCGCCCTTTCGACAACGAGCTGCAAGAATTTCGCATTCTCACTCGAGGTGGCTATTGGTGGTTGCAGAAATAGGTTTTTGTAACCTTGAGGGACTATGCGAGGTGGATTTGAATTCGCTTTTCTGCATTTACTTAATCTTGTAGCATACATATAACTAATCTGGTGTATAACTCAACCATTTACTTAGTCTCATTCAGTTAACATAAGCATATCACATATCAATACAAATTGCACTATTATAACATTTACTAGCAATCAATGCTTCGAATCCATAGAGAGAAATCAAATATAACAATATACATGTCCCTCAAACAAATCCTGGTCCCAGAAACAGAACCATTTGTTGGTTTGTTTGGGCTTGACCCAGGTTTGTCTTTTTACTTCACACCATCAAAACCCTCGGACATATAACTATTGTGTTGTATAATTTAATGATTTACTTCGTCACATTCAGTTAACATAAGCACATCACATAACAATAGAAATTGAAATATCATAACATTTACTAGCAATCAATGCTTCGCATCCATAGATAGAAAGAAAATATAACAATACGCATAAACACATAATATTTCCCAAAAATTCTTCTTCTCTATTAAGATGAGTCTCTTCAGTACATTTAACTTCTCGACCTACGCACAAAACTGCAGGTGGTATGTGTACTAAGCTGCAGACTCTTCCATGGTCTCCACGCACTCAACTGTGAAGCCTTTTCTTAAGTCCCAAAACACATAATGATAGATACAATTAACCCTTGACCATAGACTTCATGATATTATGACCCTTCGACAAAGCATTACATCGCTTTATATAACATTACATGCTTACAAAACCATGGTCCACCTTCCATGGGATTCGATAAAAAAATCAACTAAAACCTAAATACTCGTTACAAAATGACTTCACGGTGCCGCGCACTCCGCTCCTCAAGTTGCAGAGTATTTGACCAAAATTGGACCAATTTGGGTTGCGCCCAACACTTGCAAGAGGGGACTTGGTGGAGTCCTGATGTAGGAAGGATAGGTGGTAATTTATGAGTCAAGGAAGTTGAATGAGCACGAGAAGAACTATGTGACTCACAATATTGAGTTGGAAAATATCATTCATGCCTTGAAGATGTGGAGACATTATCTTCTTGGCAGAAGGTTTGTCTTGACGAGTCATCACAGTGGGCTAAGGTACTCATTTGATCAATAATCTAAATGTCAAGAAAGCTATATGGTTGGATACTCTCAATGAGTTTGGTTTGAGATTAGGTACATCAATGGGAAGGAGAAAAGGGTTGCAGATGCTCTTAGTAGAATAGCATAGGTCAATCATATTGCAACAGTGATTTCTTATGGGATATATTTGTAGGAGCAGTTATTACAAGTAGGACAACGTGATGACAGGTATTAACAGTTGATGCACATGTTAGAGAAACAGGGTGAAGGTAATAGGGATGAGGAGTGTCATCTCATGACATATGGTTTGGTCAAATTTAGGGACAGGATCTATGTGTTGGACAACAGTGAGATCAAGAATCTCATCTTGAGGGAACTTCATGTCAAGCCATATTCAGGTCACTTAAGATATGAGAAGACATTAAAAGCAGTTAATAAATTCTATCATTGGTCAAACTAGAAGAAATAGGTGGTTGAGTTTGTTGCGATATTTTTGGACTGTAATCAGGTAAAAGTAGAGTGTAAGCATCTAGATGGGTTATTACAGTCAATTATGATTCTAGGGTGGAAATGGGAGGTCATTTCCATGGACTTCGTTACAAGGTTTTCCAAGGACATCTAAGCAACATGATTCTATTATGGTTGTGGTTGATAGGTTAAGTAAGGTATATCACTTCATTGTAGTTAATTCTATTAATTCATCTAGTGAGGTAGCTCATATTTGATTCAGGAAGATAGTGATATTGCATGGTGTTCCTAAGAAGATTGTATCTGGTAGAGATTTCATGTTCACTACTAGGTTTTGGAAAGAGTTGTTTGCAGGCTTGGGGACTGAGTTGGCCTTTAGTATAGCTTATCATCCACAAACATATGGATAGAAAAAGAGGGTCAACAGGATTCTTGAGGACATGTTGAGGATGTATGCCATGCATCAGCAAAAGAGGTGGGAAGAGTATCTTCCACTGGTATATTTTGCATATAATAATGGGCATCAAGAGTCCTTGAATATGAGTTTATTTTAGGAACTTTATGGGCAGAGTTGTAATACTCCTATTAGATGGAGTGATTGTTGGGTGTGTGTTATATTATTTCCATGACTAGTTGTACACGCGGTGGGGTCATTGGGGGGTGATTTCGTTGTGTTAGGCGCAGTAGGGGGGTCACAGGGGGGGAGGGAATTTTGTTGTATCGGACGTAGTAGGGAGGTCACAATGGGGGAAAAAACCCCCCATCAGGGGGTTTGTAGGGGGGATGCCCCGGGAAAAAAAAATTGGACCCTATATTAGGTGAGCAGACCTACCTGTGGTTTTGTGCATGGATTTTGCACATGATTTTTGGCATGATGGTTTTTTGTCCATGGTAATTTGTAGATATGATCAAGGGAACTACGATTATGTTATAATACAGGGTTAATGGATTGAGTTTTATGAATTCTTTGACATGTATATATATGTATTGTAGCATTGAAAGGAATATAATGAAAAACCAATCTGGTAGTCCCAAATTTTGGATCTAGGGGAAAATATTTGTGTATATGTGTTTTATGTTTATGTTCTCGCCATTGTTTATTTTATCTTTTCTTAAGAATTCATTTGCATGTAATTTATATATAGTGTTAAAACCTACATTTGGTATCATATTTGTTCCGTCTTAAAGGGGACGCATTTTTTGTTGAGGGGATTTTTCTCGGGCCTATGGTAGACCCTGTTTAGTGGGAGATATGTGGAATTGATTCTTGCAGTGAAATAATATCATGAGCAATGGAAATATAGAGATCAAGAAATTTAATGGTTAGAGTTTTGAGATGTGGAAGCTCAAGATGTAGGATCTACTAGTGGATAAAGATCAGTGGGTCACGGTAGATCTGGGCACTAAACCAACAACAATGTCATATGAAGACTGAGTGAAGTTGGATGGAAAAGAAAATAGCACAATGCGGTTGTGACATATCTCAAATTCAAAATTGTTGAATGTATATGGGGAAGCTACGTGCAATATTCCTAATTAACTTTCAGCTATTTGGAATATTAAATTTTTCTTTTGTCATTTAGATAGATGAATAAGAGGGTAGGGAGACCCATAAATCTCCTTAGTAGGAATAAAATCACTTCCAATGTGAATGTGGATCATCTTATCAGCTGGATAAAGCACTCTTAGGTGTGAATAGAGGTTGAAGCATGTAGATGGGGTCAAGTTTGACCAAATTAACAGTGTTGGTTTGGAGGTAGTGGAGAGTTATTGAGGGACAGTGCAGTGTTAGTGGGAGGGAGTCTCCATGAGAGTAGCATATTTAATGTGTGGGACCAAGGATGGGAAGGCTCACAAAGCATATAAGGAAGGGGATGGCAGCCATAGAAGGCATTTTGAATATTTTTTATGTCTTGGTATTTTATGACTTTCTACACACTTCAGCTATTTAGCGAAGTCTGTTATGTTGTTTAGCACAAGGGTGATTCCGAGCGAGAATCCCACCGTCATCCTCGGGGGACTTCGAGTGGCCACTCAGGAGAGGTTCATTGAGCTACATTTCCACCATCTATCATTAGGCAAAAGCTTCGGCCATTATCCACTGCACAGTCTCCTTTAAGATTGTGTTTTTTTGCAAGGCAGTAGCAGTGGAGGATTGATAGATCCAGTTTCTAAGATTGTTTTTGAGTGAGTGGAGCATCCCTTCATCCGAGAGGCTAGCAAGGAGGTTCCAGGAGAATTATTTTGTCATCTGGAATCAGGCCAAGTTTCTTCCATCACCTACAGCGTAGTATCCTTCAAAAATTGTGCTATTTTATAGGGCAGTTGTAGTGGAGGGCTTAGTGCCCAAGTTTGTGAATTAGGTTTCTAGTGAGGGGAACAACCCTTCATCCAGGAGATCTATTGTAGGAGTTGTTGAGCCCCAAAGATGTTCTTCTCTTTCACCACATTCTACTTCATTTTCTTTGTCCCTCATCAATTACACACTTAACTGATCAATAGGATTAATTAAAATTTCTTTAAGTATTTATATAATGACTAACTTACTATGTTTTTATGATTTTGCTGGTGTAGTAATTTTGACTAAGACTCGGCTACAGAATACAGGCATTCCGTAGCCAGTCTTCTGTTTTGCAGCCATCCTCATGTTTATGTAGGTTCCAGGTGTCACTGTAAATAAAAAGGCATATGGGTGAAATCCACAACACCTCCCCATCATCTCTTGCTCCCCACGAAGTCTGAGTTAAAGTATCAAAGCGGTTATGCACGTAGAAGGGAAGCAGTTTCCTATCAAAACACAGACTCTACAGATGTCCACAGTTAAGCACAAGACTGTTAATAAGAGTTTTAATTTGATTAGAAGTGGGATAGACACTTATCCCCGTTTTTCTCAAAGATTAGTTATGTAACTTCATTATAAGTATGACTTGGGATACCGAGAAACTGTGGGTTAGATTTCGTTTTGTTGCTAGATCTTTGAAGGCCGTAAATACTCTGTTTTGAAGAATTTCTCCTTTAATGAAAGAAACATCATTTTATTGCACGAGCTGATTCAATCTTGAGTAGATTTGCATGCTACTCCGGTGGTAGAGGGCCCCTGCTACCTGAGGAGCTTTGTTCATATAATTTAGATAAGTAATTTAGCCTCGTTTCATTCCTAGTTTAATTGACTTTCTGAACTTTGAGTTTTTATTCATTTGCATTAGATGCTACAGATTAGTCTCGTTCTTACGTACTCTTCCAAAATATCACTAATGTCGAATGAGGTGTGACTGTAGTATTTTAGGAGTTAGTTTTACGTTCTTATGCTCAATTACATCAGTTGTACAGCTAGTCATAATCTTATAAACTCTTCCAAAATATCACTAATTTCGGATGGGACATAGTTGTGGTGTTTTAGAGCTTTGTTGTGTTCTGTTGAATTTTATGCTTTCATGCTCATTTACATAACATGTTGCAGCCAGACCTGTTCTACAAACTATTCCAAAATACCACTAATTCTGAATGAGATAGAGCTGAAACATTCCAGTAATTAGTTGCATCCTTAGTCTAGTGGTAGCACTCCGGAGGTAGTTGTCATTTTAGTTTAATTCTGTCACTATATTTCAAGTTTGATAATCGCACTCTAGTTCAGTTTTAATTCACTGCATTTCAAGTTAGATTAGTGGCATTCTATTTCAACTTTGTTCACTATATTTCAAATTAGGTTAATGGCACTGTATTTAGTTGTGGTTACTGTGTTTCAAGTTTGATCAATTGCATTCTAAGTGTTATCCATTGTTCTTTAAGTAGTATTAATTGTTAACATCATATTCCATGGCCTTCATTATTTACAAAACTTCTTTTGTTCTGACTTTCTATTAATACATCATCATCTGGACAGGAGTTAGTAATATCAGTTTAAGGCCTCGATTATTCTGCAATCCTTTGCAAATTCACAATTAAACCTTTCTTTCCAAAAACTATTTTAGAAAATCTCTAACTTTTGGATGAGGTTTACTAGTGACAAGCTGAGTTGTAGAATGGAGTAATCTTAGCATTACAAGTTAATTTAGAGTAGAAATATTATTGTGCTACAAATAATCTCTTTTCAATTGTGTTCCAAAAAACCTCTAGCCATGGATGAGATTCTTTGTAATATTGTAAGATGATTGTGTCCTTAGGAGAACCTCATTTGTATTAAACTTGTTCTTTTCTCAAACTATTCCAACATATTCCTAATGAATGAATTGGATGAGTTCATGCTATGAGTTATTGAGTTCATGTTGTGATTTTTTTCCTTACTAGGAGTCATTATCAAACTTTACATTTTCTATTCTTTAGTTCCTTACACAGTTTAGAATAGGTTTTGCTCTATTTTTAGTGTGTCCAACAACTGTCCTTCATCAACATTTAGTGCTTTCCTTTTTAACATAAAACCATAAAACCAAAAACATCATAAAAACACTAAACACAACGTAGTGAGAAACAGATACCTAGGCACATATAGTGCACCACACTTCAGCAGTTTACTGGCCCTGGTTGATAATTTATGACCTCAATTTAGGAACACTAAGTTGAGCACAAAATTTTGGCGCTGTTGCCGAGGAAGTGTAACTAGGTAGCCTTGTCTCTTACCACCCAAAAAAAATGATATGCGTAGAGAAAGAGACTCGAAGGGGTAGATTCATAAAAATCAGAAGCTTGATTCCTAGAACACCACTTGTTTCACCAAGACCAAGAGCCAGCACACCTCCAGCTCAAACCCACATTTCATCCTTTACCGATCCTAGACTTCCAGAGGACTTAAGATCAGATATTCCATCAGAAAGACTTTCCACCTTACCCATTGAACCTGTCTTGGAAGAAGATTCAGGAACCCCCGCTAGGGACATAAACTTTTCAACTTCTACAAAAGAATCAATTATGGCAGAAGAAGGGGGAGGAGGACTTTTTAATGGAGAACACACACTATTTGGAGGGGGTAGAGGTAGAGGTAGAGGAGAAGGAGGTAGAGGTGCAGAAGGAGAAGGAGGCAGAGGAAGAGATAGAAGAGAAATGGGAAGCTCTTTTGGGTTTCCTATAGTAGATGAAGAAACCAATACAACTATGAAAAACATTTCACCTTATGTCCTTCCAAACTTCTATGGACTGAAAACTGAAGATCCTGAAACCTTCCTATTTGAATTTGAAGTCTTGTGTAGAACCTATGACTACTTACAAGATGCTCAAAAACTTAAATTATTTCCTTCAACATTGAAAGGAGCAGCATTGAAGTGGTTTATGAGTTTGATCAATAGTTCTATTAGGACATGGGAAGACATGAAACAAGCATTTCTAGAGAGGTATTTGGATTACTGTATGCCAGTCAACCATAAGGAGGAAGTGTTTAAAATGCTACAAAAAGAAGATGAAAATTTGGAAGATTTATTGGAGAGATTTCACTACAACATCAAAAGAGCAAAAATGGAAAACTTAGACCAAGACACTTTGAAAGCTCTTTTGTTGAAGACAATTAGGGATGAATGGTTAGATATCCTTAACATGATGGGAAAAGGGGATATATCTCATCTTACATTACCTGAAATAGCTGAATTATGTATCAACCTTTCAAGAGGGAAATCTCAAACTGTAAAAGGACCAAGAGACCCTGCTCTTGCAAGGGCAAGTAAGTCTGCTTCTAGGACAGTAGTAGGGAAGAAATAGGACATATGCTTGATGAGTTTAAATCTGATATCTTGGGGAGTCTTAGTGAACAGATATACACCCTTAAGTTACAAAACAAGCAAAAAGCTGAATCTGATGCCTTAGCAATCTTTTGTCCCAAATGTAGAAAGAAACAGCCTTGAGAGAGTGCCGTTTGGATGCCAAAGTTGTGGAGACTTGTGTAATTTGTTTAGAAAAACATGAGACCAAGAGTTTTCCTTCACTTCTTGGTCTTAAAGCTGTCTTTCAAGAAGATACTCCTACAAGTTCCACAGAATCTCTCAATTTTGTCTCCAGGAGGCCTTGGCAAGGACCTCAAACACAAGGATTCCATGATCAAATGTATAATCAACCTCCACCAAATTTGAATCCTTGGCAGCAAACTTGGCCCCAATTTAAAAATCAATCACAAACTTGGGCGCAAGGAGCACAAAATCCCTATGGAAGATACTCTCAGTATTACCAATATCCACCATCCTATCTACCATATCCACATTTCCCTCCTCAACAAATTTTTCAACAAAATCCTCAACAAAATTCTCAAAATCCACAACATCAAAATCAACCACTTCCATTACCATTTCCTCAGAAAACAAATCATTTTCCTGCCCAACCCATACCAAACCCCAACAATAAAAATCCTCAGAACACATACATGATAGAAGACCAACAGTTTCCAACTTATTTGATCACTCCTTTAGACCTTAGTGATGTTCAACTTAGGTCTGGAAGAATACTTGAAAAGAGGAAACCTTCTGTAATCATACAAGAGCAAGACAATTCTGAGGAAGATTCTCTACGGGTAAATAAAATTCTTGAAGAGAACACAACTTTCCAAGACCCAAACATTGAAAAATCAAAACAAAAAGAACCAATAATTTCAACTCCTATATTAGAGCAGCCATCAACATCCACTTCTACACCTCTCTTTCCAGAAATATTACAAATTGATAGGGGTGTAGAAAAACAAATCATGGTGCCTAATTATGATTTCCTAGATGAGCTGAGAAATGTTTGTATTAAGATCCCATTATTGCAAGCTATCAAGGAAATTCCAATCTTAGCAAAGACAATAAAGGAGTTGAGCATGAAGAAAACAAGAAAAAGAATAAGAGAGATAAAGAAAATTCAACTGACAGGAAAAATAGCAGATATCATGATGGGTAGGATTGTTATTCCAAAGTATCTAGACCCGGGAAATCCAGTTGTCAAAATTCACATCAATGGAATTGAAATCCAAAACACACTCATTGATTTAGGAGCAGCAATCAATATTATGAGTAGACAAATCATGGATAAACTAAAACTTCCTAATCTTATTTTTACACCCACATTATTACAATTAGCAGACATATCTGTGATTAAACTTGATGGGGTAATAGAAGACATTCCAGTGTCCCTAGACTCTTGGGAGTATCCTGTGGATTTTATGATCCTAACTCCTAATAATAATCTAGGAGGACATCCTATTATATTAGGAAGACCTTGGTTAGCTATAGCTGATGCTTTCATTAGATGTAGATCCGGTGATATGTACATCTCTGATGGTAGTTCAACCAAGAAATTTACCTTGTATCCTCCAGCAAGAACAATTACAGAATTAGATGATACTCAATGGATAGAGGATGAAGAAGACTTACAACCTCTCTTCACAATTTCAGAAATTAGTGAAGATAGCCAGATTCTGAATACCTTGGAAAATTTTGAATCCTATTTGGAATATAAACATGAAAAATTTCAAGAAGAATCCAACATTGAGTTTTTGTCATCAAGGCAGATGTCTCTCTATTCCATGGATAAATTTGGCAGCTCTACAATTGAGATATTTCCAGGAAAAACTTTAAACGTAAACAAGAACCTAGAGAAATCTCAACAAGAAGAGCTAGTCAAGATATTACAGAGACATTCTTCTGCATATGCATGGGAGTACACTGATATGAAAGGGATAAGCCCCAAGACTTGCACTCATCACATCTACATAGAGGAAAATTGTAAACTAATCAGACAACCTCAGAGAAGGATGAATCCAAATCTTAGGGAGATTGTTAAGGAAGAATTGCAGAAATTATTAAATGTTAACTTCATCTATCCCATTTTAGACAGTCAGTGGGTTTCTCCTTTGGTAATTGTGCCAAAGAAAAATGGTAAATGGAGGGTATGTATTGACTACCGGGAATTAAACAAAGCTACTCTTAAAGATCATTTTCCCCTACCTTTCATAGATCATGTGTTAGATACATTAGCTGGCAAAAAGTACTTCTCATTTTTAGATGGGTTTAGTGGTTATAACCAAATTCAAGTAGCACTTGAAGATCAAGACAAAACCACATTTACCTGTCCTTGGGGTACCTATGCTTACCGAGTATTGCCATTTGGACTATGCAATGCACCCGCAACATTTCAAAGGGTAGTACTAGGAATATTTTCAGATCTAATACATGATTGTGTAGAGGTATATATGGATGATTTCACAATTTATGGAAACACATTTGAAGAAGCCTTAGTAAACTTGGAAAAAGTCTTAAAAAGATGTAAAGAAGCAAATCTTTCACTAAGTCATGAGAAGTGTTTTATGATGTTTACTGAAGGAATTATTTTGGGACATCACATTTCAGGGGATGGGATTAGAGTTGATGAGTCAAAAGTTGAAGTCATCTCTAACTTATCTATTCCAAGTTGTCAAAAAGATGTTAGGATTTTTCTAGGATTTACAGGATATTATCGGAGGTTTATAGAAAACTTCACCAAGATAGCATCTCCACTTTTCAAATTACTTACCAAAGACTGTGAGTTCAAGTGGAATCCTGATTGCCAGTTAGCCTTTGAGACCCTAAAAACAAAAATTTCTGAAGCACCTATTTTAAGGGGACCTAACTGGAAGTTACCTTTTCATATTTCAACAGATGCCTCAGATACAGCTCTAGGAGCAGTATTGGGAAAAAAAGACCTGATTCCTTATGCCATCTACTATACCAGTAAAAATTTGACTCCTTCAGAGTTAAACTATACTGTAACTGAAAAAGAGTTTTTAGCTGTTGTTCATGCCATAAACAAATTCAGACACTATATAACAGGCTATGAAACTTTTGTTCACACAGATCATTCTGCAATTAGATACTTAATGAAAAAATCAATTACTAATGGTAGAGTCATAAGATGGTTATTTCTTTTACAAGAATTCAACATTACCATTCTAGATAGGCCTGGAAAACAAAACACAGTAGCCGATTTCCTATCTAGACTCCAAAACATCCAAGACAATACCCCAGTTGAAGATCAATTTCCTGATGAATATCTTTTTGCAATTTCTACTCAAACTCCTTGGTTTGCTGACATTGCTAATTATTTAGTTTCAAGGAAATTTCCTTCAATAATGAATGCAAGAGACAAAAGAAAGATCATTTATGACAGTGAAAAATATTCATGGGTTGCTAATGAGTTATACAAAACAGGTCCAGACTTTATCATTAGGAGATGTGTTCAAGAAGATGAGATGCCTGAGATCCTCAAGGCATGTCATGATGAACCTTGTGGATGACACTTTGCTGATAAAAGGACAGTTTATAAGATCCTTCATTTGGGATACTATCGGGCCACCTTTATTTAATGATGCCAAAGAGTATGTCAAAAGGTGACAGTTGCCAAAGGGTAGGGAACCTCTCTTCAAAGGATGTTAACAAATTTAAAATATACTTTCATTTTAGAAATGATTTTGATTTTAAGAGACCGTATTAGTTCCCCAGTCAAGATGTGAAATATATATGAAGCTGTACCTGGATGACACACTAAATGGTAGCAAAACATGCTTTCCACACAGTGTCTGGTTAATTTTCTTTATTGAGACATTACTGTTTGAACCCAGTAACATTTTCTGTTACAAGACCAAGGAATGCCCAATTTACACTGCGTTGGTGGAACAAATGATGGAGAGGTACAAAATCAGACACATAGAATCTAATCCCTATCATCCACAAGAAAATGGTCAAGTGGAATCTACTAATAAGGTCATTGAAGGGATCCTAACGAAGACTGTTCATTTGCATAGAAGAGATTGGGTAGATAGGCTTCCTGAAGCCTTGTGGGCCTATAGAACTACATGGAGAAGCACAACAGGCCATACTCCTTATGAACTTGTTTATGGAAAGCAAGTTTTATTTCCCATAGAGTTCCAGATTCAAACTTTCAAAATGGTAGTTCAGCTAGGACTTGATCTAACAGAGGCACAAAAGCATAGATTGGAGCAGATTAATGAATTGGATGAGATCAGACAAGATGCAGTTCAAAAAATAAGTATAGTCCAACAACAAAGGACTAAATTGCATGACAAGTAAATCAAGGAAAAGAAGTTCAAAGAAGGTGACTGGGCTCTCTTGTTTGATTCAAAGTTCAAGGATTTTCAAGGTAAATTCCAAACAATGAAATTATGAGAATTTTTGACAATGGAGCAATAAAAATCAGGACAATAGATGAAGAAAAGGTCACTTTTCTTGAGAATGGTCATAGATTGAAGTTGTATCACAAGCCACTTTCAAGAGAAGAATTTGTCAAAATATTCCAGGAAAACAGTGATGTGAAGTTAATGAAGAAGATTTTTTCTTCTTCATCAACTTAATTGAATTTTCTGAAGTTAGATATTTGAAAAAAAAATTAAAATTAAAAAAAAAAAAACGTATTAACATGAAAACTAATCTATGATTAGCATGTTTATACAGAAAAGATAGAGTGAAAATCAGAATCTTTCTGACACTTTAGCTTTTCAAGTTTGTTTTTTTTCTCTCTGCAAGCAGCTATCATAAAATCATAAGTGATTCACATCCCACTTATGATCCATTTCACTCCATTCATCCATACTCCATTTCATTTCATTCATCCATAATTCATTCATTTCATTCCATGGTCCACCTCATTTCCATCTCAGAGTTTTAAGATTGATTTCTTTCTGCAATTGAATATTACAGATCAGAAGTTGCAGGCCACTTTTCCACTCCACTTCATAATTGTGATTCATTTCATCCCATTATTCACTTCACCCATACTCCATTACACCATATTTCATTATCCATTTTTAATTCATTTCATACAATATTCCATCATTCCATTCATGCTTCAAACCATTCCATTCCATGTTTTAAGACTTCTACAGGTACATTCTGCAATCAATCAGACATTCTGCAGCCAATCAGACATTCTGCAGCCAGTCAGACATTCTGCAGCCAGAGACCCTGAAGGCACTATCTAGTAATCATTTGATTTAGAAACAAATTGATCCTGCATATTCAAGACAACAAGAAAAATCAAAGGAGTTATGAGGAACTGAAGATCAATGATTGAGGACAAGGCATATCAAAACCATAAAGAAAATTAAAGGAAAGGCAAAGGTATGAAATTATTATGGTGACAAATCATGAAAATTTTAGCATAGTTAAGTCATATATGATTCAAAAAGGTTATTTTAATTAGTCGTGTTGATCATGCATGTCGACCATATCATAAAAACTTTGAACAAGAAAACCCTTCCATCTTACCATACCCAATTATCATTTAAAACTTAACGGTTAAAGTACTGAAGTGATTTGATCAGTCACGTCATCAGGCCAAAGTATTTAATGATGATTTTGAATTGCTTAACGAAATATCTCCGCGGTCTTTTCTTCCGTGTTAGTTGTCAACTCATATGAACCACCTCACCGCATTATAATCGTTTCAAAACCACTCCATATCATTCATTTCCGCAGCCAATACTTAGCCATTCCGCTCTGTAAAACGGAGGAAACATATTTGGGGTAGAAATATCTCTTTAACAGCCATTTCACCGTGAGCAGAGGAGCAGTAAAGTGAAGGTTGGAAGAAAAACTATGGGTCTAATAGTGAGGACTGGACCGGTTGGAACCAAGTACTTGGAGGGATATCCACAAATCAAAGAAATGTTACAGCAAACAGGTTGGTTGCAATTTTTGGAGAAATTTAGTGGTTTTCACAAAGAGGTGAAGGGCCATCTCAACCAAGACGGAGCCACAGACTTAGAGGAATACTAAAGAAAACAGAGGTTACACAAACAGGGATCATAAACATTGAGGATGAAGAAACTCCAGAAATTTACCCAGCACAGCAACAAGTTTACAATTATATTGAGTCATTAGAGAGGACAGCTTCAGAAAGTAGAGACAGAACTCCCAGCCCACCAAAATCTGAAATTGATGTGCTAAGAAGAGATAAGTATGAGTTAGAAGTACTCAATAGGCATATCAAGAATGAGAATGACATTTTGAGGGAGCAGGTGAAACCAAAAAGTGATATGAATTCAACTCTGTCTCTACAAATGGAGAAATTGTACAAGACCAGTGAAAAATTGAAGAAGAAAAACAAAAAGCTAATCAGGGCACTTACAAATTTAAGATTCAAGTTAGTCATAAGGAAGCCCAGAAGACCATTGACTGTCAGACAAAGCAGAAGAAGAGGGTTGGATGTCCTAGCAGAGGTCTCAAAGTACATGGAGTAGTTGTATGAGGACATGCAAAAACCTTGCAGTGGGGGTATGTTGAGCCCCAAATATGTTCTTCTCTTTCACCACATTCTACTTCATTTTCTTTGTCCCTCATCAATTACAAGCTTAACTGATCAATAGGATTAATTAAAATTTCTTTAAGAATTTATATAATGACTAACTTACTATGTTTTTTTGATTTTGTTGGTGTAGTAATTTTGACTAAGACTCGGCTACAGAATACAGGCATTCCGTAGCTAGTCATCTGTTCTGCAGCCATCCTCATGTTTATGTAGGTTCCAGGTGTCACTGTAAATAAAAAGGCATATGGGTGAAATCCACAACACCTCCCCATCATCTCTTGCTCCCCACGAAGTCTAAGTTAAAGTATCAAAGCGTTTATGCACGTAGAAGGGGAGCAGTTTCCTATCAAAACACGGACTCTACAGATGTCCGCAGTTAAGCACAAGACTGTTAATAAGAGTTTTAATTTGATTAGAAGTGGGAAAGACACTTATCCCCATTTTTCTCAAAGAGTAGTTATGTAACTTCATTATAATTATGACTCGGGAGACCGAGAAACTGTGGGTTAGATTTTGTTTTGTTGCTAGATCTTTGAAGGCCGTAAATACTCTGTTTTGAAGAATTTCTCCTTTAATGAAAGAAACATCATTTTATTGCACGAGCTAAGTCAATCTTGAGTAGATTTGCGTGCTACTCTGGTGGTAGAGAGCCCCTGCTACCTGAGGAGCTTTGTTCATATAATTTAGATAAGCAATTTAGCCTCGTTTCATTCCTAGTTTAATTGAATTTCTGAACTTTGAGTTTTTATTCATTTGCATTAGATGCTGCAGCTTAGTCTCGTTCTTACGTACTCTTCCAAAATATCACTAATGTCGAATGAGGTGTGACTGTAGTATTTTAGGATTTAGTTTTACATTCTTATGCTCAAGTACATCAGTTGTACAGCTAGTCATAATCTTATAAACTCTTCCAAAATATCACTAATTTCGGATGGGACATAGCTGTGGTGTTTTAGAGATTTGTTGTGTTCTGTTGAATTTTATGCTTTCATGCTCATTTACATAACATATTGCAGCCAGTCCTGTTCTACAAACTATTCCAAAATACCACTAATTCTGAATGAGATAGAGCTGAAACATTCCAGTAATTAGTTACATCCTTAGTCTAATGGTAGCACTCCGGAGGTAGATGTCATTTTAGTTTAATTCTGTCACTATATTTCAAGTTTGATAATGGCACTCTAGTACAGTTTTAATTCACTGCATTTCAAGTTAGATTAGTGGCATTCTAGTTCAACTTTGTTCACTATATTTCAAATTAGGTTAATGGCACTGTAGTTAGTTGTGGTTATTATGTTTCAAGTTTTATCAATTGCATTCTAAGTGTTATCCATTGTTCTTTAAATAATATTAATTGTTAACATCAGATTCACGGCCTTCATTATTTACAAAAATTCTTTTGTTCTGACTTTCTATTAATACATCATCATCTGGACAGGAGTTAGTAATATCAATTTAAGGCCTCGATTATTCTGCAATCCTTTGCAAATTCACAATTAAACCTTTCTTTCCAAAAACTATTTTAGAAAATCTCTAACTTTTGGATGAGGTTTACTAGTGACAAGCTGAGCTACAGAATGGAGTAATCTTAGCATTACAAGTTAATTTAGAGTAGAAATCTTATTGTGCTACAAATAATCTCTTTTCAATTGTGTTCCAATAAACCTCTAGCCATGGATGAGATTCTTTGTAATATTGTAAGATGATTGTGTCCTTAAGAGAACCTCATTTGTATTAAACTTGTCCTTTTCTCAAACTATTCCAACATATTCCTAATGAATGAATTGGATGAGTTCATGCTATGAGTTATTGAGTTCATGTTGTGATTTGTTTCCTTACTAGGAGTCATTATCAAACTTTACATTTTCTGTTCTTTAGTTCCTTCCACAGTTTAGAATAGGTTTTGCTCTGTTTTTAGTGTGTCCAACAACTATCCTTCATCAACATTTAGTGCTTTCCTTTTTAACATAAAACCATAAAACCAAAAACATCATAAAAACACTAAACACAACGTAGTGAGAAACAGATACCTAGGCACATATAGTGCACCACACTTCAGCAGTTTACCGACCCTGGTTGATAATTTATGACCTCAATTTAGGAACACTAAGTTGAGCACAGCAGGAGTATCATCCATTTCCATATCACATCAGCCACCTCCTATCAGTTACCCAGTTACAGAGTGTTATTCATCCCTAGGGCTGCATTTTGGGCATTTTTTATTTGGTGTACTTTTGGAAACCCTTTCTGGGTTGTCTTCGAATTGTACTAGAAGGCCTAAATATCTGATCCCAGAATTTTATAAGCACTATATCAATATATCCATGTACTTTCATCTACAGCAGCAGTTACCCCTGCAAAAACTACCTTGTATTAGCCTTCGTCATTCTTATATAGCAGTTGTTCTTCATATTTCATGTATTGGGTCCCTAGAGGCTTGTTTTGCCTAGCTTGAGTGCCTCTTCCCTCAAGCACTTGTATAAATTTTATGCTATATTGAATAAAAAACTGGCTCTATGATCTGATCTTATTTGATGTGTTGATATTTCACTACAATTTCCAGTTACATGTTCTACATTCTCATTTTTCCTAATTTGGAATATTACAGTGGTATTAGAGCATAATCTTGGCTCAGCCTATGTAGTACAACAACTATGTCATAAGAAGAAGAAGTTCCTATCACAGAAAGGGGAAAGCGGTATCTTAATAGAAACCAGGGGTATGATTATACAAACCCCAAAGGAGACAAAGGAAAAACTCTAGTATCAGGAGAGATGGATGAAAAGGAGTTTCCCAAGATTCTTCTTCAAACCATGCAGGATATTGCCCAAGAAATCAAGGAGATGAGGTTAGAGAAACACAAAGAATCCCTTAGAGGGTTTCTACATGGAGAAATCTCTGAAATTTCACATCACTGGTATGATCAACCAGTGAAGTAACAAGTTTCCCAATCCTCCACTATGCTTACATTCCTAGCAGTGGTAAATGGAGGTGGAGAAACCCAAGAATAAGAAACACTTGAGGATTATTTTCTAGAGTAAGAGTCTCAATCTCAGAGATTCAAAGATAATCTGAACTTTTAGGAGTTTTTTTATATCAAGGACAACATGAGACCCCAACATAACAATAGAAATGGAGGGTTCATACAGAACAATGATCTACAACGGACCATGGGTAGATTCTTTTTTCCCGCTTTTGATGGGTCATCCAAGTGCATAGCCAAGTCTTGGGTGGAGAAGCTAGACATCTACTTCTAGCTGAACCAAGTACCGGAGATGGAAGCCATCAAAATAACAGTGCTGCACCTTGAAGGTGAGGCACATGATTGGTGGTTTCATGGTCTTTCTACATTGGGGCATGTCAATGTGACTACATATTCAGAGTTCACCCTAAGGTTAATAGAGAGGTTTGATCGAAGATATCCAGAGGAACCTTTTATTGAGCTAGCCAAGCTTAAGAAAAAAAGTAATCGAGAGACCTATATCTCTGAATTTCTAAAACTTTATGTCATGGTTCCCGATTACTCAATCAGAGGGTTTATGTTCATTTATGGCCAGTCCATTCTGCTATGGCCGGGGTTAAAACCACTAAACCAACTACACTCCAGGATTCTATTGAGAGGGCTAGATATTTACAGGATGCCTTGCCTAGAGAAAGAGCTCCATTTCATCCAAATCCACCCTTTCAGTCACATGGGAAATATGTGAAGGTTATTCCTCCAAAGGAAAACCAGAATAAAGGGCCTCTTAGTGATGATGTTCGGAGAGACTTGAGGAGAAGGACGTTTTGCTTCACATGCCAAGAACCATGGGCACCGGGGCATTGGTGTGCTGCAGGGAAGACACATTATATAGAGGTATTATTTGATAGTGAGGAGGAGAAAAAAGAGGAGCCAAAAGGATATAACAATGATGTGATAGCAAGGGAGGATCCACCACCACCAGGAGGTGGGAATGGGGCATTTGCTTCAGTTTGAGGGGCCTTTTCATATTTGCAGGGAGTACCCAAGTATCTGACTTTGAGAGTCCGAGGTATAATTCAGGATCAGAGTATCAGTGTTGATTGACATTGGGGATACCCACAACTTTATTGATGCTCAGTTAGTCAAGAGGAGAGCAGTACCCACTGATGATTTTGAGGGATTTTCAGTTTTGGTTCCAGGAGCTAGAACCATGCAGTGTATGAAGTATGTTCTGAAATTGTCAATAACCTTGGGGACATATACTTTGACTGATCATTTCTTTGTGGTCAACATTCCTGACGCCAATGTGATATTGGGTGTGCAGTGGTTGATTACATTGGGTAAATTCACCACGGATTGGGAGACTTTGCAGATGGAGTGGGTAGATAAGAAGAGTAGTAAGTATCAAATGATCATGGGCATGCACACTTAGCCACCTTAGATAGCCTATGCACATAAGATAAAACCTCATTTTCGCAATGGGAGCAAGGACACTCCAATCCACTTAGATATGAGGTTGACTCTGAACCATGATGTAGTATTATTTGGAGGCATTCCACCGGAAAAGCCCCCACACCAGGAGTTGATTAGAAAGTTATCACAACTAGTTGCACCATTCATAGATCGGGCTAAGATGGGAGCCTTGGGTGAGTCTAGCATAGTGCAGAGAGTTTTTTGTAGGATCAAGGGGGAGATGGCTATTCTCCCAGTATCATTATTTCCAACTCTCACCAATCATCCTGCGTTGAGAGGAGATATTTCAGGAGCGGATGATGGCATAATCATGGTGCAAGGGCACTACTCCATGACTTTTGAGAACCGGAAGATACTTCCACATAGGAAGGATTCTTCCATATATGGTAGAGATTTTTTGGAATTCATGCATACATTGGCCAAGCTCAGGAAGTTGTGGATGGGAAATAGATTCCAAGTGAAGACTAACCTCCATAAACTTCAACCCTTACATGAGCATAAGCAACTCCAAGGGGGGCAGCAAAGGCAGGATAGCAGTATTTCAACATGTGGCTTTGGCATTGAGCATGTCAAAGAGGGGATTAGTAAAGTGACAGGTGATTTATCACAAAGGTTAGTAGCACTTTCATTGTTGGGTATAGATCCATATTGGGAGTCCCAACTATTGGTGGAGTATTTAAAGGATTACTTCACATGTGAAGTGCTTGATGGGCAAGTGACATATGATAGGTATAAAGTGATGGGTGGAGTCATCTATTATAGGATCAAATATTCTTGACTAGAGACTCTTATCTCAAGAAGAAGATTCTACATGCATCACATGACTCACTCCTTTCTGGTCACCAAGATTTCATGGGGACCTATCAGGCCATTGGGGAAAGATTATCATGGGAGGGTCTCAAGGAGGATGTGCACCAACATATTAGGATATGTATGGTTTTCTTGGAGAATGAGGAGGAAAACAACCACCCTGCAAGGTTTTTACATCCACTTCCCTTTTCAGTAGAGATATGGGAAAGCTCATCTATGGACCTCTTCACCAGATTTCCAATAGTACATGGTAAGGGTTTTGTCTTTGTACTTATTTATCAACTAACCAAGTATTTTCATTCCTTTTCCATTCATTTACAGTACATTTCTCCGCAAGAGGGCAAGCCTCTCTTTAGACTTCATGGTCTTCTTGGAGCCACAATCAGTGATGGGGATGGCCACTTTCTAGGAGGCTTTGGGGAGATGACATCTTATTCGGGGTGTACTTAGTTGACACCAAACATCATTTACTACCCCCAAGAACATGGGCAGAGAAAAGAAACAAGCAAGTGGTTGGGAAGCTACTTTCCACATTATGTTCTGAGGCAGAAAGGAGCAAGACTATGCTGGTTCCACTTGAGGGACTATTATCACCCTCCGGTATTTCATATGGAATTCATTGCATTTCTAATTTTGATTCCATGTGTTGGTGATGTTTTAATCATTATTATGGGAATGGTTGGAGGAATGGCACATGGATTAGAGCTATTCATTTGGAGCAAGACCTCCAACATTTTTCATGTCCCATGCTTCAATGGGACATTAGACAGCACATAGTTTCCACCATGGATCTCTTACTTCCTCATGACATGAGCCATTTGGCTAACTTGGACACTTGGTAGGAGCAGCTAAGGGGCAGATTGATTGGAGAACATCTGATTCAGTGGAGGATCTCATCAGATGTGGATGCCACCGAGGAAGGAGAAGAGGTTTTACAGTGTTCATCCTTACAGTTTCTTGACGACAAGTAACATTTGGGAGGGGAGGACTGTAATATTCCTAATTAGCTTTCAGCTAGTTGGAATATTAAATTTTACTTTTGTCATCTAGATAGATGAATAATAGGGTAGGGAGACCCATAAATCTCCTTAGTAGGAATAAAATCACTTCCAATGTGAATGTGGATCATCTTATTAGCTGGATAAAACACTCTTAGGTGTGAATAGAGGTTGAAGCATGTGGATGGGGTCAAGTTTGACCAAATCAACATTGTTGGTATGGAGGTAATGGAGAGTTATTGAGGGACAGCATAGTGTTAGTGGGAGGGAGTCTCCATGAGAGTAGCATCTTTAATGTGTGGGACTAAAGATGGGAAGGATCACAAAGCATATAAGGAAGGGGATGGCAACCATAGAAGGCATTCTGAATATTGTTTATGTCTTGGTCTTTTATGACTTTCTGCACACTTCAGCTATTTAGCAAAGTTTGATTTGATGTTTAGCACAAGGGTGTTTCCGAGTGGTAATCCCACCCTCATCCTTAGGGGACTTCGAATGCCCACTTAGGAGAGGTTCATTGAGCTAAATTTCCACCATTCGGGATCAGGCCAAGCTTCAACCATTATCCACAGTGTAGTCTCCTTCAGGAATGTGTTGTTTTGTAGGGTAGTAGCAGTGGAGGATTGATAGATTCAGTTTCTAAGCTTTTTTTCGAGTGAGGGGAGTATCCCTTCAACGAGGAGGATAGCAAGGAGGGTCCTTAAGCATTATTTTTTCATCTGGAATCAAGCCAAGTTTCTTCCATCACCTACAACGTAGTCTCCTTCAGAAACTGTGTTTTTTGATAGGGCAATTGTAGTGGAGGGCTTAGTGCCCAAGTTTGTGATTTAGGCTTCCAATGAGGGGAGAAGCCCTTCATTCGAGAGATATATTGGAGGAGTATCAGCCATTTCCATATCAATCAGCCACCTCCTATCAGTTACCTATTTGTAGAGTGTTATTCATCCCTAGGGCTGCATTTTGGGCATTTTGCATTTGGTGTATTTTCGGAAACCCTTTCTAGTTTGTCTTGGAATTGTGCTAGAAGGCCTAGGTCTCTAATCCAGGCATTTTCTAAGCACTATATCAATATATCCATGTACTTTAATCTACAGCATCAGTTACCCCCTGAATGCCTAGATCTATTCGGCATTCTTTTATAGTATTTGTTCTTCATATTTCATGTATTGGGTCCCTAAAGGCTTGTTTTGCCTAGCTTGAATGCCTCTTCCCTCAAGCACTTGTATACATTTTTTGCTATATTGAATAATAAAATGGCTCTATGATCTAATCTTATTTTAAGTGTTGATATTTCACTGCAATTTCCAGTTATATGTTCTACATTCTCGTTTTTCCTAATTTGGAATATTACACTACGGTGAAGGCTTTGTGGGACAAGTTAGGGACTTTGTACCAATCTAAGTATTTGGTGAACAATTTTTTCTTGCGAAAAAGTTGTATAAACTGAGGATGAAGGATGGAGACTTAGTGATAGAGCATCTGAATGCCTTTAATATTGTGGTAAGCTAGTTATTATATGTTGATATCAAAATTTCAGATGAAGATAAGTGCATCAGTTTGTTGTGTTCTCTACCAGATTCATGGGATAGTCTGGTTGTTGCAATAGGTAGCAATACAACTACCTTGAAGTTTGAAAAAATTGTCTCATCCTTATTGTCGGAGGATATGAGACAAAAAAATATGGAGGGCAAGAATGGAGATGCCTTGTATGTATGAGGACAATCCCAAAATAGAAACATAAATAAGTCCTCGAGTGGGAGATCTGAATCTATAGGGAGATCAAAATCTCTAGGAAAACCTGTAAAGGTGTGCTGGAAATTGAGAAAGGAAGGGAACTTCAAAAAGGACAGTAGATCTAAATCTCCTGAAAAAGGAAAGGGATATGATGATGCTCCTTTTGGAGAGGCGAAAACCACCTCAGATGAAGGTGGGGATGTGTACTTGGCTTCTTCTTCAAGTACATATATATATCATGATGCATGGTTGATTGACTCAGGTGCATCCTTTCACTTCGCTCCCCATAGGGAGTGGTTTTGCGAGTATGAGAAATATGATGGTGGTGATGTCTTCCTATGGGATGACAGGAAGGCCAAAATCGTTGGACGTGGAAAATTCAAGCTGAAGTTGCAAGGTGGAAGGATTAGAGCACTTCCTAGCATTCTGTATATTCCTGCATTGGCCATAAATATGATTTTTGTAAACAAGATGGAAGATGTAGGTGTAAAAGTAGTGCTCGAGAAGGATACCTACAATATGGTTTCGGGAGCACTGGTATTTATGCAGGGAGTTTGGATTGAAACTCTATACAAGATTCTAGGTAGCATTGTTATTTAAGGGTGCAAAAGTTCCGTGGTTCCGGAAAGTGGAGCTAAAAACCTTGTGGTCTTTGGATAAAATACCATGTTGTGGCATCAAAGGCTTGGAAATATTGGAGAGAAAGGCCTTCAAATACTTCATGGTAATAGTATGGTAGAAGGTATGTCTAATTTCTCTCTAGATTCCTATTTTTGTGAACATTGTGTATATGGGAAGGAGAATTGGGTGAGTTTCCCCTTTGTTGCTAAGAGGGCAAAAGGAATATTAGAGCTTATGCATGGTGATGTGTTTGGACCTGCATCGGTTCCATTACTAGGTAAGTATGTGTACTATATGTCATTTATAGATGACTTATCAAGGAATACATGGATATATTTCCTCATGAATAAATCTGAAGTATTTGACAGATTTAAATAATTTAAGGCTCTGGTGGAAAACCAGAAAGAGAAGAAGATAAAGATGTCAAGGAAAAATAATGGTGGAGAGTTATGCAAGAAGTAATTTTAAGAGTTTTGTAATTTCTAGTCAATCTGGGCCGTTCATTAGGCGGATGATATGACAGTATAATTTATGTTTAATTTCAGGTTTTTTGCCCTAGAAGGCAACCCCTCGTTTTGTATGCGGGTATTGTATTGCGGATGTGTATTGTATGCGTATTCTCAGAGTGAGAAATATATAGGGAGACTTTGATAGAGAATAGAGGATATTACAGTGTAATTGTTGTAGGTTTTGTCTCTTAATTTTGCTGGATAATAGAAAGGAAGGACTGGCTGTTCTGGGTGGATGTAGCCCAAATTGGGTGAACCATGTATATCTGTGTCTCTCTGGTTTTATACATTTTTTGTGTTTGTGTTTTCGCATATTTATGTGTTGCATTGCTCTGTAATATATAATTTTCTAACAACTGGTATCAGAGTCGAGCGTCTATTTGGTTGATAAACTCGCAGGAAAGAAGGGTTCCTGGTTCGAGTAGGAATAATGGCGGAAGATGGTAAGTAATTTAGGGTCGAGAAATTTAGCGGCCAAAACTACCCACTGTGGAATATGCAGATGGAAGATTATATGTATCAGAAATAGTTGTACCTACCATTGAGCGAAAAAACAAAGAAGACAGTGAGCATGATAGACGCAGAATGGGAGATTCTCGATAGAAAGGCACTTGGAACAGTACTGTTGTGCCTCGCGGCATCGGTAGCCTTCAATATTTTGAAGGAAACAACAACAAAGGGTTTAATTAAGGCATTGGTGAAACTACATGAAAAACCGTCGCCCTCAAATAAGGTATTTCTTATGAAACATTTATTTGATATGAATATGTCGGAAGGTGGATCTGTTGTTGACCATTTAAATTATTTTAATATGATTACCAGTCAATTAAGTTTTGTATAGGTAAAATTTGATGATGAAGTTAGGGCCCTATTATTTCTATGCTCATTGCCAAAAACTTGGAATGGTTTAGTTATGGCCATTAGTAACTCTATCTCTGGATCTATTACTTTAAAGTTTTATGATGTTTTCGGTGCTATCCTTAGAGAGGAAATGCGACAGAAAAGCTCCAGTGAGACATCGAGTAACGCTTTGAGTGTAGAGACTAAGGGAAGAAAAATTGAAAGAGGAAAGAGCTCAGGATATCGCAGAAAATCAAGGAAAGGCAGATCCAAGTCTAGATCGGGGATAGTGTGCTGGAAATGCGGAAAGAAAGGACACCTGAAGAAATATTGTAGATCTCGAAAGGGAAAATAAGGAGATGCACAACAAGAAAATAATCATGAATCAAATGTAACAGGTGATGTGTTACAATAATCTTTGATTCTTTCTTTAGAAAATGTTATTTATTCCTATGTGGTAGATTCAGTGGCCTCATTACATGCCACACTTGATAAGAAATATTTTCATGACTATGTTCAAGGAGATTTTGGACAAGTTCGTCTGGGTGATGATAAACCTTGTAAAATCATTGGAATGGTTAAAGTTCTTGTAAAACAACAGAATGTAAACCAATGGTTATTAAAGGAGGTAAGGCATGTTCCAGATCTGAAGAAAAATATGATTTCAATATGGCAGTTAGGCAGTGAAGGTTGTGTGACAACTTTCACAGACAAAACTTGGAAGGTCACCAAAGGAACCCTGGTAATAGCAAAAGGCGAAAAGGTTGGTACATTGTATTTATGCAATGGTATTTCTAACTATGTTAATGCTTTAACTTCCAAAGGAGCAGACGCAGCATTATGGCATCATAAGCTTAGACACATAAGTGAGAAGGGGATGAATATTCTTCACTCAAGAAATTTGTTGTCGGGTTTGAAGAATATTGATTTGGATTTCTGTGAGAATTGCATTTATCAAAAATAGAAGAGATTCGGACTTCTTAGAGTTGGGAAAGAAAAGAAGAGAGAAAAATTAGAGCTTGTGCATACAGATGTATGGGTACCTACTTAGGTATCATCTCTTGGTGGCTCTCATTATTATGTTAGTTTTATTGATGATGAAACTAGAAAAACTTGGATTTATTGTATTCAGAATAAATATGATGTATTTGATACTTTCAAGAAATGGAAAGCTTTGGTTGAGATTGAGACAGGAAAGAAGTTGAAGTGTCTGAGATCAGACAATGAAGGTGAATATTGCAGCAAAGAGTTTGATAGGTACTGTTCAGAGCATGGAATTCGCAGAGAGAAGACAGTTCCAAGAACACCACAAGAAAATGGTGTGTGAGAAAGGATGAACAGAACAATCATCGAGCGTGCAAGGTGCATGAGATTGCATGCAGAATTGTCTTTACAATTTTGGGTAGATGTTGTAGATGTTGTTGTTTATCTAATAAACAAAGGGCCTTCAAGTTCCTTGGATGGTGGTATTCCAAAGGAGGCATGGACAGGTAAAAAGGTAAACTACTCTTTTTTAAAGCCTTTTGGTTGTGAGGCCTTTGTCCATATTAACAAAGAAAATAGAACAAATATTGAGGAAAAATCAAAGAAATGTACCTTTATTGGATATGGTGTTAATGATTTTGGTTATCATGTATATGATTATGAAAATCAAAAAATCATTAGGAGCAGAGATGTAATATTCAATTAAAAAGTCTTGTATAAGGATCAGTTGCATGAAAAGAAACAAGAAAAAGAAAACAAAGAATACACAATTCTTGATGAGATCACAGAAAAAGTGAAGGTGCCTCAAAATAATAATAATCAATAACCACAGCAACAAAAACAACCACAACAGCAACAGGCACCTCAAACACCTGAAAGTGGTGTCAGAAGATCTAGCAGGATAAGTAAACCCCCTGAACGATACTCTCCTTCATTATATTATTTATTATTAACTGATTATGGTGAACTCGAATGTTATGAAGAAGAAATGTAGGTCGAAACCAGGAAGAAGTGGGAGCTATCCATGACATAAGAAAGGAAGGACTGTTGTTCAGGATGGACGTAGCCGAAATCTCGTGAACCATGTATATATGTTTCTCTCTGGTTTTGTATGTTTTCTGTGTTTTTGTTTCCACATATTTTATGTGTTGCATTTCTCTCTAATATATAATTTTCTAACTGAAGTGTGGTATATGGCATGGCAGAAGACTACTCCATACACACCTCAACAAAACGGAGTCGTAAAAATAATGAACATGACGTTGATGGAAAAGGCAAGAAACATGCTCAGTGTTGCTAGGTTAGGATAGGAATTCTGGGAAGAGGTAGTGGAGATTGCATGTTACCTGGTTAATATATCACCTTCATCAGCATTGGAGGATAAGAATCCACATGAGGTATGGACTGGTAAGGTACCCTCTTTCACATCTTAGGGTATTTGGTTGTGATGCATATGTACATGTTCCAAAGGAGATAAGAACCAAGTTTGATATTAAATCTGAAAGGTGCATATTTATTGGGTA
Source organism: Pinus albicaulis (assembly GCA_034641835.2). NCBI lineage: Eukaryota > Viridiplantae > Streptophyta > Pinopsida > Pinales > Pinaceae > Pinus > Pinus albicaulis. Next base: position 444,877,505 of record CM076584.1, read on the forward strand.
TAAGGATGGTTTAAAAGGTTATAAGGTTTGGACCCTAGAAATAAGGAAGGTTGTGTACAGCCGAGATGTGGTGTTTAGAGAGGTGAAAGATGTTATTAAACATGAATTCCTACCAAAGGAACCTCAGAAGATAGAGTTTGAGCTAAAGGAGGAAGAATCAGACTCTACAAAAAAACAAGATTTAGAAGAGGAAGAGCCACAAACTCCAGCTTTGAGAAGATTAGTTCGAGAAAGAAGGAATCCAAAAAGGTATAGTCCATCTTCTTTTTGTTCAAATTTTTGTTTATTTATCACTGATGATGATCCCAGAACTGTCAGGGAGGCGCTAGATTTAGAGGATGGAAAACTATGGAAGGAGGCCATGGTTGATGAAATGGAATTCTTACACAAAAATGAGGCTTGGGATCCAGTGGAGTTGCTAGTTGGAAGGAAACCCATTTGAAGAAAATGGGTTGTTTAAGCAGAAGAAGAATGTAGAAGGCAAGGTGGAGAAATACAAAGCTGGGTCGGTAGAAAAAGGTTATTCCCAGGTTTCCAGAATTGATTTTAGTGATATTTTTTCTCTTGTTGCCAAGGCAGCTTCTATTAGATTACTTTTATCTGTTGATACTGCATTTGATTTTGAGGTATAACAGATGGATGTGAAGACAATGTTTCTTCACAGGGATCTGAAAGAAGAGATATACATGAAGCAACCTGAAGGCTTTACAGTGAAGGGTAAGAAAGAACTCGTATGTAGATTAAAAAAGTCTGTGTATGGGTTAAAATAGTCACCAAGGATGTGGTATCAAAAATTTTATACATATATACGGGGACTAGGCTTCACCAGAAGCAAAGTGGATCACAGTGTGTATTTTAAATTAATTGGTGACCATGTTATTTATTTGGTCTTGTACGCGAATGATATGTTGTTGATTGGAAATTAAAAATAAATTATCCAGAATTTGAAGACCCAATTGTCCTCCAAATTCTACATGAAGGATCTTGGTGCTGCAAACTATATTTTAGGCATGGAAATTAAAAAATATAGGGTAAAGAGAAAGCTCTGGTTAAAGCATAGTAAGTATGTCGAGAGAATATTACAGAGGTTTAATATGCAAGATAGTAAACCAGTGAAGGTTCCTATTCCTTTATGTGTAAATTTATATGTTGAACAGTGTCCCAAGACACAACAGGAGGGAGAGGACATGTCTCGTATTCCATATGTGATAGCAGGTTGCCCTGCTATATACCCACATTCTCACCTTCTACATGCATATAAAAATGCATCCCATTCTTTGCCTCAAATATGACTCTAAGTCTGGGCAATTTCACAACTTTTACATGCGGAAGCTTTTTAATCTCACATCTGATGGTTATAATAACCATTACATAAGCGGAAGCTTTCTCTCATTTATAATTTATGGTTAATAACCATGCCAAACCCATGTCATTATTTCTCAATTTAACATTTGACTTTACATCTTAATCAAACCCAAAATTCATATAATCAAGCCTCAAGGCTTATCATGGCATGCGAACATTTCATTGTTGTGGATTAAACTTCAAACAAAACCCATATATATGATATGACTATGGCTGAAACTCCTTGCCAATATTTGAATTCTGCGTACCTTTTCCGACTTAGATAAAACCAAGTCTCAACATGACATCATGTTAAAATGTTGGATTCACAATTTATTAAAACTTCAAATCTAGCACAATCTCACCATAAGCTATGAGCTATGCATTTGAATATAACAGCCACACAAACCATCGCATTCATTTCAATTCACTTTTACTAAAAGCTTACCTTCTCCATCGCTTGCCAACGCTACAATTTAATGCAGTTCAAGGATCAGACAAATTTTAAAATAGAAACTCCACACCTATTTGCAAGTCAAATATCTTCAATGATTCTGAATATGTTGTGCACCATTACTCCATTGCCAAGGTTCCGCTTCATTGGCATATAAAACATCGCTATGATCCGATTTCCATATCCATTCTCTCTTCACGATTTCGCTGGCCTTTACTATTTTAACAATTTTGAATTTATTTTAAATTGTGATTCCTCCAATCCTTTAGCACTACAGATTCTACAAACTTCATTCAGCTACAAGTTCAACACTGAAATTAATACTCTTGTGAGGCTCCACTTCTTCGACTCAAACATTCACTATTCAACGCCTTCGATTCAATAATCCAAATGGGTTTTAAAACAAACGTTGCCCTTTGTTTCTAGACCTATGTTTTCACTCTGTTCCATTCAAACATCATCGATTTCTGGTGTTGTGTCTTGACACCAGAACGATATCAATTTATACAATTCCATGTCCTTTCTTCCCTGTGTGCAAAATAGCATGGTCATTTAACAAATCTATTTCAAAATAAATAAATAGAGTCTTAAAACAAAAACTCTGCACCATCACTTCATGATTCTGCAACTGAATCATTACATTCATCACTATTCATTGAACAGGCTTTAAAAGAAACTTCGCCAATCATTTACCATCGCACTTTCCCTTCGTGGGTTCACCTAGAAAACTTCCACAGCATTCATCTCATCTAATTCTATTGAATTCTTCAATTAAAGACTGTGTGAAATTTCTTTCACGGATTGCTCTACATCGAATCTGCTTTCACTTCTTTAAATTGAAGATTCTTTTTAATTATTTCACCATCGATCACTGCTTGCGCACTCACTTGCGTAGATTCTATTGTGATATATGGACTTATATTCTTTCGAATGGCCCCTTCTCAGGTCTTTTATAATAATAATAAAAAAACTCATCGACCATTTCTCAATTAAAAATTACGCCTTCAAACCACAGTTTGTCTTCTTGCCTAATCGAATTTCTCATTCGATTGCATATCAATCTATGCTTTCGATTCAGGCCAATATTGCATCATTTCACTGATATTTCAGTCAACTATTCCTTTAATTTAATTTCAAACTTGAATGCTATTCAAGCACCTTATATAAAGAGTATTCACAATCACATACAGAATCTCTTCTCAATTCCCAATTACAGAAATTTAAATATACACTTGCTCAACAAATAAACCCATATAATTTTGAAAACACACTTTCAGATTAACAAATGAAAATACTTACAAAAATCTTCGTTCCTGGCCTGATTTTCAATCATTGGCCCTTCTTACAATTGCCCGAAGGCTTACAAACTCTGTTGTCCAAACCTCACCTCTCTCTCTCTATTCTTTCTGATCTATTTTTCCTTTGATGCTTATTAATTTATAAAAATTTAATTGAACCAATTTAGGTTCAAATCCCTTCAATAGCTCAACAAATTCCTCAAATATCTCAACACCCCTACAATCTAGATTTTATCCCTAAAATCTTGAAACCAAATCTATCTTAGGTTTCATAATTAATTCTTAGATATCTCAAATCTAATTTCTCTCATGTTCTCCAAATAATTTGGGAACATTAACAAATCCTCACAATAATTAATTAAAAACATCATTTAATCACTCAAAAAGCCCATTAATATTTACATAAAATTAATATTTTATCACAAACATAAGACCCCCTAGGTTTAATAAAATACAAAGTATTTTCCCGAATCTAATGCTACTGCATCAGACTTCCAAGGTTGAAAATGATCATGATCTCCTGATCATGAGTTTTAAGTCTTTGTCCGCCTGGATCCCACACTTTGTTCTGCAATTTATCATCAATGTCTGTTGTTTGCTGCTTTTCTCCAGGTCTCCATATTTTATGCTGCCTTGCTCCACTGGCTGCACTTTCACAGTCTCTTTTTGTCTTTCTTTTGTTGCTACTACTGCTTCTCTTCCTTGCTAATATCTTCCTCTGAGATACTTTCATCATGATTCTTTTGATTAGTTCAATTTCCTTGTCCAATAATTCTTCAGATTTCTGATTTCTTGCTGCCACCCAATCATCCATACCCTCTTGTTTTCTGCCTTCTCCTATCAGCAATTTACACGACTGGTACATTGTGTACTCCTTTCTGTTGTCTTCATCTCTTTGCATCTGCAATTCCCAATTCTGAAATTGAGATTTTCCTCCCTGCTCTGAATTCTGACCACTTAGCATAATTTCTAGTAATTCAACTCCTTTATTCCATGAATTAAAGATATCCACATAATTTTCTTCTTCTTCCTTCATTTGACTGCTCAACTGAGTCAAATGTTCTCCAGCACCTGCAACAACACCTGCATTCACAAAAAAATTGTTAAAATGAAAATCATAAGGCCTTAGTGCCTTATTTTCCTCTGCCAGCACTTCAGTATGCTGTCCTGCAATTTCTTCCTCCTCTATCAGCACATTAGTATGCTGATTCAACCTCCTCAAAGAATTTTCTAAAGAATTTCCAAGACTATCAACCAGTCCTTCCTTCACACCATCTGTTTCCATGATGTCTTTCTGCTTTTTTTCACTGTATTGAACTCTGCCTTCTGCTGCAATCTCTCCTTCATACTCTGAATTCTCCAACAAATATTCCAGCAATGCAATTTATTTGTGGCATTGCTGAAGTATTTCATCATCATTTATTGTCCCTGCATTTACACACAAACTTTCAGTTTGTAAATCAAAATTTTCAACAGTATCAACTGCTGTTTCATATACCAGTTCTTCATATTGATCGTCTTCTTCATTCACAAGAACTTCTCCTTGTGCTATAACAGCTTCAAACATGAATGCATTACTTCTTCCCTTATTCAAGAGGCATTCTTTCTCATTGAATTCTGCTTCAGAGTATTTATCCACTGCAAAATTATTTTCCATACTTGTGACAGCTTCACAAGATTGCACATCCTCCTCTGCAAAACCTGTAATCACATTACAATTATCAGCTACAAAAATACAAGGTTTTACATTATCCAGATGATTTGGATTTACCCAATAGTTCAGGAAATCATCAATGATCTCCTCTTCTGTTTCACCAATGGAAACCTCCACTTTAAACTTAGCTGCTCTGAGTTCTTCACGTCTCAATTGTATACTCATCATCTGCTCGAGCTTCCTCAACTCTTCTATTAACTGCATGTTTACCTGTTGATCCCTCTTTACTTGCAATCTCTTCCATTTCACTTTCTTCCTCATGGTCCAACCATGTCTCTAGTCTTTCGTATTTTCCTGTAACAATTCCATCAATAACTCAAGATGAACTGTTATCTCAGATTTCTCTCTCTCATACTCTTCATCAGTCAACTGCTTCCATATGCCATTTGCCTTGGCATTTTCTTTCTCCTTCTTTCTACTGTAGCCTCTCTCTGAACCTGTGCTCTCTCCTTTATGACTTTCAGTAGTCATCTTCTTCGCCATGAGTTTCTCACCCATGAGTTGCACCAAGCCGCTGCAACAGCAAGCTCTCCTGCTGCCACTTACCTCACTAATCCTTTCCTCCGGATCTGGTCTTTTGGTAATCACCGGTCCTCTGCTGGAACCTTTTGAGCATTTCTTCACTGCTCCTTCAGGCTTCACTCATCTGCAACTTTATTCAACCTCTATTGAATCTTCAGGTTCTACCACTCTCTCTTAGAATCCCTTGCTGGACTCCTTCATCACTGCTCTCCAGCTGTGATCTGCTTCTTTCTGCTTAGATTTTCTTCAACCTGCTTGCAACCTGAATTCTGCAAATAGCCTTAAAACCAGAGTTAAATATCATCTTTCAACTCACCTTCAAGATCCTGTTGATCTTGCTTCACTTCTTCAACTGCACTGCATCTATGTGCTGCAATCTTCATCAGTTTCAAAATCTGATATTTATTCATCACATGCAATTAATTCAATTTAAAAACTTGAATCTTCACACAGAGCTATTCTAGCTCTGATACCACTTGATAGCAGGTCGCCCTAATATATACCCACATTCTCACCTTCTACATGCATATAAAAATGCATCCCATTCTTTGCCTCAAATATGACTCTAAATCTGGGCAATTTCACAACTTTTACATGCCGAAGCTTTTTAATCTCACATCTGATGGTTATAAGAACCATTACATAAGCGGAAGATTTCTCTCATTATAATTTATGGTTAATAACCATGCCAAACCCATATCATTATTTCTCTATTTAACATTTGACTTTACATCTTAATCAAACCCAACATTCATATAATCAAGCCTCAAGGCTTATCATGGCATGTGAACATTTCAATGTTGTGGATTAAACTTCAAACAAAACCCATATATCTGATATGAATATGGCTGAAACTCCTTGCCAATATTTGAATTCTGCATACCTTTTCCGACTTAGATAAAACCAAGTCTCAACATGGCATCATGTTAAAATGTTGGATTCACAATTTATTAAAACTTCAAATCTAGCACAATCTCACCATAAGCTATGAGCTATGCATTTGACTATAACAGCCACACAAACCATCGCATTCATTTCAATTCACTTTTACTAAAAGCTTACCTTCTCCATCGCTTGCCAACGCTACAATTTAATGCAGTTCAAGGATCAGACAAATTTTAAAATAGAAATTCCACACCTATTTGCAAGTCAAATATCTTCAATGATTCTGAATATGTTGTGCACCATTACTCCATTGCCAAGGTTCCGCTTCATTGGCATATAAAACATCGCTATGATCCGATTTCCATATCCATTCTCTCTTCACGATTTCGCTGGCCTTTACTATTTTAACAATTTTGAATTTATTTTAAATTGTGATTCCTCCAATCCTTTAGCACTACAGATTCTACAAACTTCATTCAGCTACAAGTTCAACACTGAAATTAATACTCTTGTGAGGCTCCACTTCTTCGACTCAAACCTTCACTATTCAACGCCTTCGATTCGATAATCCAAATGGGTTTTAAAACAAACGTTGCCCTTTGTTTCTAGACCTGCGTTTCCACTCTATTCCATTCAAACATCATCGATTTCTGGTGTTGTGTCTTGACACCAGATCGATATCAATTTATACAATTCCATATCCTTTCTTCCCAGTGTGCAAAATAGCATGGTCATTTAACAAATCGATTTCAAAATAAATAAATAGAGTCTTAAAACAAAAACTCTACACCATCACTTCACGATTCTGCAACTGAATCATTACATTCATCACTATTCATCGAACAGGCTTTAAAAGAAACTTCTCCAATCATTTACCATCGCACTTTCCCTACGTGGGTTCACCCAGAAAACTTCCACGGCATTCATCTCATCTAATTCTATTGAATTCTTCAAATTAAAGACTGTGTGAAATTTCTTTCACGGATTGCTCTACATCGAATCTGCTTTCACTTCTTTAAATTGAAGATTCGTTTTAATTATTTCACCATCGATCACTGCTTGCGCACTCACTTGCGTAGATTCTGTTGTGATATATGGACTTATATTCTTTCGAATGGCCCCTTCTCAGGTCTTTTATAATAATAATAATAAAACTCATCGACCATTTCTCAATTAAAAATTACGCCTTCAAACCACAGTTTGTCTTCTTGCCTAATCGAATTTCTCATTCGATTGCATATCAATCTATGCTTTTGATTCAGGCCAATATTGCATCATTTCACTGAGATTTCAGTCAACTATTCCTTTAATTCAATTTCAAACTTGAATGCTATTCAAGCACCTTATATAAAGAGTATTCACAATCACATACAGAATCTCTTCTCAATTCCCAATTACAGAAATTTAAATATACACTTGCTCAACAAATAAACCCATATAATTCTAAAAACACACTTTCAGATTAAAAAATGAAAATACTTACAGAAATCTTCATTCCTCGCCTGATTTTCAATCATTGGCCCTTCTTACAATTGCTCGAAGGCTTACAGACTCTGTTGTCCAAACCTCACCTCTCTCTCTCTCTATTCTTTCTGATCTATTTTGCCTTTGAGGCTTATTAATTTATACAAATTTAATTGAACCAATTTAGGTTCAAATCCCTTCAATAGCTCAACAAAGTCCTCAAATATCTCAACACCCCTACAATCTAGATTTTATCCCTAAAATCTTGAAACCAAATCTATCTTAGGCTTCATAATTAATTCTTAGATATCTCAAATCTAATTTCTCTCATGTTCTCCAAATCATTTGGGAACATTAACAAATCCTCACAATAATTAATTAAAAACATCATTTAATCACTCAAAAAGCCCATTAATAGCTACATAAAATTAATATTTTCTCACAAACATAAGACCCCCTAGGTTTAATAAAATACAAAGTATTTTCCTCAATCTAATGCTCCTACATTGTTAGGTCCCTATATTACCAGTATAGTCCCTTATTGTTATTAGTGTAACCCCTTTATTGTTATTATTGTACCCTTGTAACCCCCATTTTTTTATTATTGTGCCCTTAAATTATTATTGTTAGGTCGGCTAGGATTACATTGTGGCCCACTAGAATTACATTATGGCCCCATGGACTCCTATATATAGAAAGGAGGTTTTGTAAATTGTATCATCCAAGAATTTTTCATTTATGTAATGTATTGGAGGTTTCCCTCTCGAAGTGGCTCATTTCTAAGGCGTTGATATCTCTTTTCTTCTCTTTTTGGAGCTGGTTACACAACATTTGGTATCAGAGCTTTGGATTCTAGGGTTTCGCTGCTCCAAACAGGTCATCGTGGCATTTTCGCTATAACTTTTTTTCTACGAAGTTTCAGAAGCTAAAATTTTTAGGGTGCGAAGCTGAAATCTTGAGGAAGATCGTCTAAAAATTTCAAAGCTTGGTTCGCAACATTTTCGGAGATATGATCTATGGAGGTTAGGTCTTTTTTTAGGCTCCTAAACAGGTCATCGTGGCATTTTCGCTATAAATTTTTTTCTACGAAGGTTCAGAATCTGAAATTTCTAAGGTGCGAAGCTGAAATCCTAAGGAAACTCGTCAAAAAATTTCAGAGCTTGATTCACAATATTTTTGGAGATATGATTTGTGGAAGGTGGTGCTTTTTCAGGCTCCCGAATTTCATCTCAAAGAGGTGATCGTGGGAAAAGTTCAATAACTCTCTCTCTGAGCATCGGATTGGAGTGCCGTAAAAAGTGGTCACAATTACATGGAATTTAGTTTCTTGGCTATCAATTTCAGAGGCGGAGGATGAAACAGGGACACATGGCAAGTCGTACAAGTTCACTCTACTGAACCAGTCCATAATTAGGTCATTTTGGGAGACTGGACATAACTTTTTCTTGGAGAATCCAAATCAGGTCAAACCTGTGGAATTCAAAAGAGAATTCATAGGGCTACTTCAGTGCTGAATTTCAGATATTGAAGAGCTGCAATCACAGATATAATCAAATTTCAATATCGAGCTCCTCAAAAGCAAGAAAAAGGTGTGTATATTTTTCCGAATTGCATAAGTCTTGTTTGAAAAATCAATTTGAATTGATTCCAAGGGCATATTGTAGAATAGATATCATTATTGGGTTCTAAAAAATGCGCCGTAAAAATAATTCAACACCCATTAAGCCTTCAGAAGGCTCTACTATGACTCATGAAGATGAAGAATTTCAACATGATCTATCAAAATTACAAGAGCAAATGCACCAAATTTCGCTCTCACAAAGAGCAGCAAAAAATGAAATGGAAGTTTTGAAGAAAGACGTGGAATCTAAGATAGATGACATGGAAACTGGAATGGAATCTAAAATGGAAAACATGAAGAATGATCTAAAAGCAGACATAGAAGGTTTGACAAAGTTGACACAAGAAATGTTTCCTAATGGTGAAAAGATAGTAGAGGAAACTCATGATGAGAACAAAATAAATGTTAATCGTGATTTCATAAACTCTAATGTTGGCGGGAAGAACCACCATATTCCAAAAATGGATATGAGGAAGTTTGATGGAAAGGATTCTGTAACATGGATACTACAGATGGAGCAATATTTTGATCTCCATAACGTGCAAAACACACAAAAGGTACGCATTGCAACTTTACATTTAGAACAAAATACATTTGTATGGTATCGATGGCTTTGCTCCGGTAAAAAAATTGTCACTTGGTCAATTTTTATGGAAGAAATGATAGCACATTATGAGGATACAAAGAGCAACACCTTCTTTAGCCAATTGATAAATCTCAAACAAAAGGGTTTAGTGGGGCAGCACATTGAGGACTTCCAAAAATTGAATATAAGGGTAACTGATATTCCAAAGGAACATAGGATTGATCTTTTCATAGGCACTTTAAAGGATAACATCCAACATGAAGTTCGTGTTTTGGAACCTGATTCATTGGAGAAGGCATTCAGGTTGGCAAGAAAAGTTGAATGTAAAATTATGGCGACAAGGAAGCCTACCACTCAATTCTATAAAGAAGGAAGTGTTGCTACGCCTAGATTTCCACAACCTACAAGGTTGACACCACAAAAATTAGAAGAAAAAAGAGCAAAAGGGCTTTGCTACAGTTGTGATAGAAAATACACTAAAGGTCATAAGTGTGCTGAGAAGAAATTATTTTACATAGATTGTGAAGAGGAAGAAGAAAATGAACAAGAAGAGGATATACACCAGGAACCAGCCCTAGAAGAGGAAGAAATGAATCCGACCATATCGTGTAATGCACTGGCAGGCATTACCACTCCTCAAACTCTCAAGATAGAAGGACATATCAAAAATAAAAAGGTAATAGTGTTGATTGATTTAGGTAGCACCCATAATTTTATTCATTGCATGGTAGCCAAGGAATTAAATTGTTTCCTATACCCAGCACCAGAATGTCAAGTGATGGTGGCAAATGGAGGAACTATAAATTGCTCTGGAAAATGCCATAATATCAAGCTAACCATGGGGGAATATGTATTGACTAGTCCAATGCTTTCCATTCCTATGGGAGGTGCTGATGTGGTACTAGGAGTACAATGGTTACAATCTTTGGAGACGGTAGCTTTTAATTTTCAAGAACTTTTCTTGAAATTTTTTTCAGAAGGAAAGGAAGTCGAATTACGGGGTATTGAAGGGAAGCCGGGAAGGATAATAAGCTCTAATGTCATGACAAAGCTTCTAAAGAAATAACAACGAGGCGTAATTGCACAATTATGCTCACTAGAAGTTCCAACATCAAAATCGTCTATTTCTGCAGATCTCCAACAAGTCTTGGACAATCATTCCAAGGTGTTTGAAACTCCCAAAGGACTCCCACCTATTCATGATCATGATCATGCTATTCATTTGATTCCGGGAAGTGTTCCTCCAAACATCAGGCCTTATAGATATCCTTACTTCCAAAAGAGCGAAATTGAACGTATGATTGCAGAAATGTTAGAGGCAGGTATAATTCAACCTAGTCAAAGTTCTTTCTCTGCTCCTGTGGTATTGGTACACAAGAAGGATGGATCATGGCGCATGTGTCCGGATTATAGGGAGCTCAATAAGCTCACCATTAAAGATAAATTTCCCATTCTTGTGATTAATGAATTATTGGATGAATTACATGGAGCAATTTATTTTACCAAGTTGGATCTTCGTTCAGGATATCATCAAATTAGAATGAAGACTGAAGATATTCCAAAAACAGCATTTCGAACTCATGAGGGTCATTATGAATTTTTGGTCATACCTTTTGGCCTTACCAATGCACCTTCTACATTTCAAGGGTTGATGAATTCCATTTTCAAACCCTTCCTTAGAAAATTTGTGTTGGTATTTTTTGATGATATACTAATCTATAGCAGGTCTTGGAAGGATCATGTTGAACATGTTGACAGGGTGCTCAAACTATTGCAGGAGAAACAATTATATGCAAAAACATCTAAATGTTTCTTTGGAGTACAAGAGGTGGAATATCTGGGTCATATTGTATCTCACGAGGGTGTTAAAGTAGACCCTAAAAAAATTAAAGCCATTAAGGAATGGAAAGTCCCCACAACCATAAAGCAGTTGCGAGGATTTCTTGGGTTAACAGGGTATTATCACAAGTTTATTAATAATTATGGGAGAATAGCGGCACCTCTAACAACATTATTGAAGAAAGATGCATTTTCATGGACTCCTGAAGCAACTAAGGCCTTTGAACATCTTAAAGAGGCAATGTGCCTAGCACCGGTCTTAGCTACGCCAGACTTCACAAAAACTTTTATTGTGGAATGTGATGTCTCAGGAAATGGAATTGGTGTTGTTTTAATGCAGGAAGGAAGACCCATTGCTTTTGAAAGTCGTCCAATCAAAGGAAAGTATTTAAAGAAACCTATTTATGAGAAGGAAATGTTAGCAATACTGCATGCACTAAAGAAATGGCGAACTTACCTAATGGGAAGACACTTCAAGGTAAAAGCTGATCATGATAGTCTTAAACACTTTTTGGAACAAAGACTATCTTCAGAAGAGCAGCAAAAATGGGTCACAAAGATGTTGGGTTATGACTCTGAAATAATCTACAAAAAAGGAAAGCTTAATGTTGTTGCAGATGCACTCTCAAGAAAGAATGAAGAGGTGGGCTTGTGCTACAAGGGAAAATTGAAGGTTCAGCGATGGAAGATCACATAGAGCATCAGCAAGAAGTTCTCCAACTCTTAAAGGATAACCTGAATTTGGCACAAAATCGAATGAAACAACAGGCAGATCAACATCGCAGCGAGAGAAGTTTTGATGTAGGAGATTGGGTATTTTTACGGCTACAACCATAAAAACAAATGTCCCTCAAGCAAGCTAAGAAGGATAATAAATTATCGCCAAAGTACTATGGTCCTTACAAGGTGTTGAAAAATATTGGTACTATCGCATACAAATTGGAGCTTCCTGCTTCTTCGCGAGTGCATCCAGTTTTCCATGTTTCATGCTTAAAAAAGGTTATAGGTGAAAATATTCCAGTTCAAACAATATTGCCAGAACTTGATGAGGAAGGAAAAGTCATATTGGAACCTGAAGCGGTCACGGAAACAAGAACTCGACAGCTACGGAATCGATCAATTTCAAAGTATCTCATCAAGTGGAAGAACTTACCCACTGAAGATTCTACATGGGAGGATGAGAAGTTTATACAGAAGCACCCAGAGCTACTCAAGCATTGAGGACAACACTTTTTGAAGGAGAGGGGCATGTTAGGTCCCTATATTACTAGTATAGTCCCTTATTGTTATTAGTGTAACCCCCTTATTGTTATTATTGTACCCTTGTAACCCCCATTTTGTTATTATTGTGCCCTTAAATTATTATTGTTAGGTTGGCTAGGATTACATTGTGGCCACTAGGATTACATTATGGCCCCATGGACTCCTATATATAGAAAGGAGGTTTTGTAAATTGTATCATCCAAGAATTGTTCATTCATGTAATGTATTGGAGGTTGCCCCCTCGAAGTGGCTTATTTCTAAGGCGTTGATATCTCTTTTCTTCTATTTTTGGAGTTGGTTACACAACATGCATCAATATGCAAGTGGAGTGGGTATCTTGTACTAGACCATAAATTGAACATGTAGTGGGAGTATTGAGTAGGTTTATATCAAAATGAGGGAAGGACCATTGGACATCAGTGAAGCAAGTTTTCAGATATTTGTGTACCACTAGCTCTGTGCTACCAAGGAAGACTAGTATTGGACAAATTTTTTGACATTTGTGGCTTTTTTATGCAGACTTGGCTGGAGATATAGATCAAAGAATATCTACAAGTGGGTATGTATTTAACATACTTGGAGGATTAGTCAGTTGGATGAGAAAAAGACAGTTTGTAGTGGCTCTTTCAACTACAGAGGTTGAATACATGGCAACCACTCATGAAAGCAAGGAAGCAGTTTGGTTGTAGAGATTGTGTTCAAGTATGGGGTTGGTACATCGAGATATAAGGATAGACTGTGACAACCAAAGTGAAATTTTCTTGGCAAATAACCCTTCTTATCATTCAAATATAAAGCACGTTGATGTTCATTATCACTTTGTGATGGATATGGTTGAGGATAAAAAGTTGTTGCTAGTAAAGGTGGACACTTTGAAGAATGTTGCAGATGCATTGACAAATTATATGAGCACTGAGAAGTTTTCTTGGTGTAGAGAATTGACGAGAATTATAGGGTTGGACCAATGACTAAGTTCTCATGTGACCCCCTGTGTAGAAAATCAAACAAGTGGGAGAATTTTGGGTGTGTGTTATATTCTTTCTACAACTAAGGCGTCACAGGGGGGTGATATCTCCCCCAGTGGGGCGGTATCCCCATACATTGGGCCTGGAAAGAAAAAAAATGGACAATATATTAGGTGGGTAGACCTACATATGGTTTTTTGCATGTGTTTTCCACATGGTTTTTGATGGTTTTCTATCCATGGTATTTTGTAGATCTGACAAAGGGAACTATTATTATGTTCTAATCTAGGGTTAATGGATTGGGTTTTATGAATTCTTCGACATGTATATATATGTATTGTAGAATTGAAAGGAATATAATGAAAAATCAATTTGGTAGTCCCGGTTTTTGGATCCATGTGAAAATATCTGTGTATATGTGTTTTATGTTTATGTTCTCGTCGTTGTTTATTTTCTATTTTTTTAAGATTTCGTTTGCAGGTAATTTCTATGCAAGGTTAAAACGTATAGTGATCCAGTGAACATGGTATTTATTGGAATGGATATGTTGGTAGATATGAAACAATAAATGCAAGTTGTTAAAAGAAATATAAAGGCAACACATGATAGGCAAAAGAGTTATGCATATCATCACTGAGTATTTAATGAGTTTCAGGTTAGGGAGTATGTGTACTTGCACATCAAACCCAAGATGAGCTCCTTGAGGATTCATTCATGTGCCAAGTTGGCACCTCGGTATTGTGGGCCTTTTGAGATCCTTGAGAGGATTGGACTAGTGGCCTACAGACTTGCACTGCCTCTGACAGTGAGATTCCATGATGTTTTCCATGTTTAATTTCTTAAGAAGTATGTGTGACATGTTGATCATATGATTATCTGGTTTGTATTGCAGGTGGAACCAGAGGAAAAATTCTAGCTAGAACCATAATGAATATTGCAGCGGAAACAAATCATGCTCCGAAACAGAGCAATCAAGCAGGTTAAAGTGCAGTGTAAGTGCTTTAAGCCCAATGAAGTTGCATGGGAGACGATTGATCAGATGCAGGCTATGTATCCTTCATTATTTATTGGTTCAAGTAGTTATGTATCCTTCATTATATGACGTTGGTTCAAGTAGCTATGTATCCTTCATTATTTGTTGGTTCAAGTAACTGAATTTTGGTATTGGTGCTCATGTTCCTTATGGATATGGGTTGGAACAAATGCTCTAGAAGCCCTGGAACAGCTTGGGTTGAGTTACTAGTCCTACAGCCTAGGTTGGGAAAAATGCTCTAGAGCCCTTGGTGAGTTGAGTTACTAGTCCCTGGATCCTGGTTGGACAAGCACTTGGGAGCCTTGAAAGGTTGTGGGGGTTGAGTTACTAGTTCCTAGAGCCCTAGAGAGCTTGGGTAAAGACCAATTTGGTTGGTGTTAATGATGTCCGAACTGAAGGTGGATTCACTGTGGTTGAGAGTTGAGGTGGTTTGGAATATGGAAGCCTTGGTTTGGTTTTGTCTTCATTTATTCCATGAGATCCCACATTCATGCTTGGAATATAGTGCGGGGGTTATTAGCTAAAAGAGAGATTTGGTTCAACCCAATCTATGTTCGGGTGATGCGTGGAATTCCCTGACTTGGTTGGAATGTTAATATGTTAATATTAGACTTTTTCCTATTTTGATCTATGAGAATTTGTAGTGATTATTGATCCAGGTCGATACCGGTGGCCACCCTCCCATTCCACTTGGGGCCCCACCATTGTTTCTTTCAGTTTTTCAGTTTCCTTAATTGTAGCACAGTTTTCTATTTTTAGCAGTTTTTCAGGTCTTAAACTTCTGGAGCCGTTTTGAGGCCCTAAATGATGTTTTTTGGAAAAACCAGGAACAACATGGAAGTTCCTCTAATTTTTCTCACATAAAAAGTTGTATTCCTCGTATCGATCTTTCTAACGAGGTATTATGTGTGTCAAACGTAGATTGTATTCCAAAGTTACGTCCCCGGGAAAATTGATGTACCAATTTACCCAAACGGGGCCCATAGTTTTGGTGCTTCATCTCCTAGGGTTAGGTTTTTGGATGTTTAGGGTTATCCATTATTTCTTAATAATCAATAGGGCCTTGAGCCTCATTGTAACATAGTTCAGAGGCATGTAGCCACCACATCTCTTTTCAAAGATAAGCTACCAGTGCCCTAGCTAGTTTATTTCCATTCTGTCTGTAAGCATATTTCAGTTATTTGTTATTAATGAAATGAAGTTTTATTTTTGTTGCATCTTTGCTTTTATGTGTATTTTTGTATTTCATTATGTTCCTGCATAAATCCAGGTTAGTGGTATCATACCAGTCTTCTCTTTCTCGATCCTTCTTTGCATGTCCCCAACGAGGTCGGGGTATAACGAGTTAGGGATCGATCTGGTTGAACCTTTGTAAGATCATCCTTGCAAACCCTGACGGCCACCCATGGGGGAAGAAAATATAGATGAGGGAGCAGGATATCCTATCAAAATATTGCTCGAGGAGGCCCTTGAGAAACAAAGGAATGCAATGATGGATAACTTTGCCTAGATCCTTCAACGGTTTCCCACCGACGACGCATCTACATCCAGAAGTCACTCTTGAGGTGCCACTCCTTTTATGGTACAAGTAAACTTTGGAATTCCCATATTTGACAGCTAAATAGATGAAGATGTCGTAGATAAATGGTTGAATCTATTAGAAGGATATTTCTCGATTCATGACTTTTCCTACCGGGAGAAGATTATTTTTTCACTCCTCAAAGTCATCCCCCGTATCAAGGACTGGTGGGAAACCTAATGTGAGAAAAAGGATGAGGGGGAACCCTCTTTGTTCTCGGTCATACCCACTTGGAATTATTTCTGAGACTCCATCAAGGAATAATATCACCCCATGCAGATAAATGAGGAAAAGTACATACAATGGACTACGCTATAGCAACAAAGGGATAAAGATATGCATGAGCTGACGAATCTGTTCCATACCATGCACCCAAATTTGGGTATCAAAGATTCGAAGAAACATTTTTTGTTGAAGTGCCACAGTTTTCTGCACATATGCCTTCAAGAGGAAATGGAGTTCCTCGACATCTCCTTTGTTGATACGACATACTAGTATGCTGCCAATATTGAGCATAAATTCGAACAGAAGAAGCGAGACTTTGGATCTACAAATCAAAAGCAAGGGAAAGGTGCCCCTAAACTACAAAACAAAGTAAACAGCCAAGGCATGGTGGCCTAAGACAACGTGTCAAAGCAGCAAGAAAATAAAAACACCGTGAAGCTGAGTAAGGACACAGGAAAGTGGTGGGAATTCCATAAGAGCTCCACTCACAACACAACTGAGTGTCGGGCCAAGCAGTCACTAGTGGCTGATATGAAGGCTTGTGAATCATATGCATGCTCTAAATCTTAATCAGAACCTGACAAGGGGAATGAAAAATGGAATCAAATTATTGATGCGGAGCCCAATGCCACCATTTCCACCATGAAGATCTAGAAGGAGGAACCAGAAGATCCATAGTAGGAGGAGCGTCTCTTCCACTCCAAAATGTGGGTAAAGGGTTCCCCGCTACAACTCATTATCGAGAATGGGAGCCAAAATAACCTCATTTCAGCATAGGTCATGAAGCAGTTGGGCTTTCCCACCACAACACACCCACAGCCATACACCATCGGGTGGCTTCACCAAGGACGGGATCTTCGCATCAGCCAGCAGTTTTGTCTTCCCTACAACGTCAAGCCCTTCAAGGATGAGGTATTAAGTGAAAATTCTCCTCTTGATGTTTGTGATGTATTATTAGGCCAACCATACTTGTGGAAGCGACATGTTGTGTATGAGTCCTGGCCTCGCGTTGTTATTGTTACTTTGGGCAATAAGTTGTACAGGATACCAGAGGTACCACTGCCTACCGCTATCTCTTTGGTTACTACAAAACAATGTAGTAAGCTCATTTCTAAAACCGGGAAATTTGTTTTCCTGATGATCTGCCCTCAGGGAAAGAAGAATGTTATGGCCATGACCTCCAGAAAAGGCTCCTTCACACACCAAAAACAAATGAACAAGGTCATGGACAAGTACAGGGACATCTTCACCTCACCCGCAGGGGTGCCTCTACACTGTCAGGTCAAGCACCCCATCGATATGATCCCAGGTGCGCCACTACCTAATGGACCGATGTTCTGGAGAACGATGAAATCAAGAAGCAGATTCATGAGCTGTTGCAGAAAGGTCACATCTGGCCAAGTTCATCGCCCTATGGGAGCCCGATCGTGTTGGTGCAGAATAAGGATGGGACTTGGAGACTCTGTATTGACTATAGGGTGCTGAAAAGTATCATTTTCTGGAATAGGTACCTGATCCCATGGATTGATGACCTTCTGGACCAACTCAAAGGGGCGAAATATTTCAGCAAGACCGAATTGAAGTCCGGGTATCACCAGGTACGAATCGAGCCCTCCAATGTGTGGAAGACTGCCTCCAAAGCCAAGGAGGGCCTTTTGAATGGTTGGTCATGCCTTTCAATTTTAGGAATGATCTCGCAACCTTCATGAGGCTGATGGATGACATCTTGCGGCCATTCACCAACTCATTTGCATTAGTGTACTTGGATAACATCCTGATCTTTAGCCAGACTTGGGAAGAGCACCTCCACCACATCTGATAGGTCCTCCAAACACTGCGGAAACACAAGTTCTGTGCCAATTTGGAGAAGTGCACTTTTGTCATGACCAAGGTTAAGTATTTGGGATACATTATTGATGAGTGGGGGGTACATGTGCATCCAGCCAAGATCCAAGTCATTCGGGATTGGCTAGCCCCAACCACTCTAATAGAGCTTTGCAACTTTCTGGGTCGTGTTGGGGTTCTCTCATATCACTTGGCCTTTGAGTCAAGTCACCAAGGGAGGAGCGAAAGAAAAATTATTTTGGTCAGAATCTCAACAGAAGGCGTTCGTAGAATTGAAACATCGCCTCTGCTCTACCCCAGTGCTCACATTACCAGACTTGCAACAACCATTTGATATCGAGATAGATGCCTCTGACTATGCTATTGGGGAATTTCTTACTCAACAGGGGTATCTAGTGGCATATCATAGTGAGACACTCTCTGACACAGTCTGCAAGTATCCCACTTATGACAAAGAAATTTATTCCATTGTGCAAGCTTTTCGCCAATGGAAACATTACATTTTGGGGAAGGAAACGGTCATCCACATAGACCACCGAACCCTAAATTTCATACAAATGCAAGGGAGGTTACAGAACGATCACCACTAGAAGTGGTCCACATATCTGCAACAGTTTCATTTGAACATCAAATACAAGAAGGGCAGCACCAATAATGTTTCAGGTTTCCTTATTCGACCAGCGATCGTGGCGCTAACCACCATTCTCAACTCTTGTGGGCATGAGACATCTGATTGGCTACTTCTACACAAGAGTGATCTAGAATTTGGCCACACATACAAGACACTCTTGGAGGGTACACAAGTTCCAAATTTTCACTTCTAGGATGCATTTCTATGTCACGTGGGACACCTTTGTGTTCCTTCAAGCGGGCGTACCTAGATGATTTGCGAAGCACAATATAGTCAGGTCACTAGGAATTTTGGGGTCGAGAAAAAAGTGGCAGTACTACAGAAGTAATTCTATTGGTTGATCCTTCAACAAGATGTCGGGAAGTACATTAGATCCTGCACTGTTTTCACTATTTCCAAACCGATCATCAAGAATCAAGGCATCTATACTCCACTACCTACCCCTAGTCGACGTTGGGAATCCATCTCCATGGATTACATGTCGGGCCTTCCTTCTACTAAGCATGGAAATGACTTTTTTTTTGTGGTCGTCGACAGATTCTTGAGATGGCCATTATGGCGGTCTGCAAGAAGAATATCATAGCAGAAGCCACTGCTAAACTCTTCTTTGAACGAGTGTGGGTGAACTTTGGGATCCCACAACTTATCATATTAGATTGGGACAAAAATTTCCTCAGCACATTTTGGTCCAGCCTCTGGTCAATGTTGGACACCAAGCTCACCAGGTCCACAACTTTCCATCCCCAAACTGATGGCCAGACAGAGGTCGTCAACAGGATGATCGTACACATTTTATGCATGTACAATTCAAATCATCCATGCACATGATATGAGATCCTTCCCTATGTAAAAAATATTTATAACCTAGATCTTCACATCTCAACTAGCCACAACCCCTTTCAGGTGGGCTTGGGATTCCAGCCATTACGTCCCATTGATGTAGGCATGCCATTTGCGGCTACTCAAGCTGATTTGTCTCATGTCCAGTTTGAAGATGACAAGGCGAAAAACTTCATTGAGCACATTCAACACATTCTCCAACTGGTTCATGACATATTGTACAGAGCCAGTGCTAAGTAAAATCAATGACATGATCAACATCGGGTACCACACAACTTTCAGGTGGGCAACAAAGTGTGGCTACATTTGCAGAAGGAGCACCTTGATGAACCCCACTGCAAGCTTTTCCCGCTCTGATATGGGTCGTACACCATCACCAAGGTTGTAGGGGCCAACTCCTTCGAGCTCAGTATTCCACCATTCCTTAGTCTACACCCAGTGTTCAATGTGGACTACCTTCGGCCCTACTTCCCACCTCTACTAGACACCTCCAACATTGCAGAACAACTCATATCAACAGAGTTAAACCCAGACTGCATGGAACAGGCCACCACGGATCGTATCATGGACATGAAAATAAATAACACTCACCAGTAGAAGATCCAACTGTATCGGGTTGTCAAAGATAGCCAACTCCTGCACCAAGGCAAATGGTTCACCAGGGACCAAGTCCAACAGAATTTTCCTTATCTCATGGAGGAACTCAACGCAATGGGGACCATTGATTACTAAGGGGGGAGGAATGATCCAGGTTTATATTGGTGGCCACCTACCTATTCCACTTGGGGCCCCACCATTGTTTCTTTCAGTTTTTCAGTTTCCTTAATTGTAGTACAATTTACTATTTTTAGCAGTTTTTCGGGTCCCGAACTTTTGGAGCCATTTTAAGGCCCTAAACGATGTTTTTTGGAAAATTCGGGAGTTACATGGAAGTTCCTTTGATGTTTCTCACATAAAAATTTGTATTCCTCGGATATATATTTCTAACAAGGTATTATGCGCTTCAAACAGAGATCGTATGCCAAAGTTACGTCCTTGGGAAGATTGATGTACCAATTTACCCAAATAGGGCCCATATTTTTGGTGCTTCATCTCCTAGGGTTAAGTTTTTGGATGTTTATGGTTATCCATTGTTTCTCAGTAATAAATAGGCCCTCGAGCCTCATCTCTTATCATAGATAGGCTACCAATGACCTAGCTATTTTATTTCCATTCTATCTGTAAGCATATTTCAGTGTTTTATTATTAACGAAATGAAGTTTTATTTCTATTGCATCTCTTATTTTATGTGTATTTATGTATTTCATTGTGTTCTTGCATAAATCCAGATCAATTATGTTGGTGATATTATAAATGAGTTTTTGTGGTCCTTTTGTTGGTTATTTTCTTGTTATATGTTGGTTATATTGTGTGTACTATATATGGCTCTTGTCATGAAATGTTTATTTATTGATTGGTTGATGAATGTGTGCACTAATAAGTGTTTTTAAAATTATGTGGAGAGGGCGTAGTGCCTTCTTGGTGATTCTCATATCAATCTCATGCTAATATGATCATATATGCATTCATGACTTGTAGCTTACATGTCTACCATGTGTTTGACAAAACGTCTAGTGTTATAGGTAGTGTAGGTCAAGTTTTTTATTCAAGTTTGAATGTTTATATTTTTCATCATGTAAATTATGATTATGGAAAGTCTTAGGAAATTATAGGGAGTGGTTTGGAGGCTGGCCTAAAAAGGTGGCTTAAATCTCGGCAATACACCCTCTAAACTGGGAAATTTGGGCCATAACCACATGGAGGCAATGTTGTGCATGCGGTTGGAGGCCTATAACCACACCCAAGCCTTTTCATGCATGCGGCTGGGGGTTAATATCATGGAAAAGTAGTGCCATCTTAGGGCTTGGTAATCTGGGGTGGTCCTGTGGCCCCTGAGTGTCCTATAGCCCTAAGGGATGTTGTGAGTTTCCATTTTGTGGCTAGTTTGTAGGCCCCACTTCCTTAAATGGAGCTTGGAGGTCAAGTCATGTAATTTTAACTCTTTGTCTCATGTTTACCCTGGAAGGCCAGTGAAATTGGGTAAATGTGGGAGGGGGTGTTTACACATAACCCCACTCATTCACTGTCATATTTACCCCTTAAGCCCCCAACAAAGACAACAATGTTTCACTTTGGTTCGGTCGATACTTGACACATCGATAAACTTATACACCCTCATCATCCAATGATAGTAAATCTCTTGACACTGGATAGACTTGTCAAGTTGTGTTGCTATCAAGGATACTCGTTGATAGCCACATTTTGAATCTCCCTATGATTGACACCTAATCCCCTGATAGCATAAAACTCCAAAATCCATTATATTGGGCTAAGCCCCTTCTAGCTAATATTTTGATCACAATGCCCTTATGAGCCATATGACTAGGGGCTAGATCCAATGACCTTAATCCCCAAATTTTCCTAGTTTCATTTTATGTTTTTTAATTTTATAGTGTCATGTGAACATGCCACATCATCCTACCACATAAATGTGCCAAATATGCACCATGTCATCAAATACCCACCTTGATATGATTTCATCATGGCACATCACCTTGTTATGTCAACTTCCACATGGGAAAAACTTGGCATCCCTCTTCAACATCAACTTTCGACATTAGCACCTTGTTAGCTTGTCACATCACTGATCCTATTATAGAAATTAATGTGTAGATTCTAAACTTATCGTGATATTTTCTAAATCACAATACTATAAGCTACTTTATTGATCTGCGGAAGTAAATTCACGATCGAGAACACAAATCATTAACAGGCATCAAGATTCAAAACACATACACATAGATTTATCTAGGGGAAAGTAGCTTCTCAAAACCCCTTACTATCTGTATTGCATTAATAAAAAAATCCAGATGAATACCATATCCTCTGCTCAAGCTTGAGCTCAACCTGCACCTATATCTTCTATCCTCTACCTTACTAACTGAACCTATCCAATACTTAGCCAAATTTTCGAGCCTCCAGGCTCTTATTTCCTTGCGTTGTTACTTGGTAAATTGCCCCTATTTTTTAGGAATTTCTCACCAAGGAATTGCGCAATTACCATAGGTCGATTCTCTGACTGCATGCACCACTTGTACAACTTGGATTAGTTTACAATTGATAGTAGATTTCCCTTGAACTCCAATATCAACTGGGTAACTCAATTTCTCTGCATTAATCAGTTATTTTGGGTTGATTGATCACTTAACTGGATGACCACTGAGTGTGACTGAAGTTACACTGCACAACTTTACCCTCCACTATTTTATCCAACAGTTGGAACTAGTTTAACTGACAATAACTCAAATTAACAGAATTATATTTCTACAAAATATAAATCAATAATGTATGACTAAGCTCAAGTGTCTCCAACTCGAATTTACTAAGATAACTGAGTGACAAAATCCATGTCACCTCAGCTAAATACCTCCAAGTATTTTATTGAAATTTAAATTCGAATTTTAATGTAGTTTGACCAAGGCAAAGTCGAAACTATATTTTCTTTCTGCATTTTCAATAGTCCCTCTCAGCAAGAAATGGATTATCATATACCCCAATCATGCTTTTATGGAAGTCGAATTCACCTTTTGAAAAATATTTTGTCAAAAAGTTTGCATCCTATTCCTCTATCGAAACGTACTACAACCACATGATCCTCCTCTACACACAATATCAAAGATGGTGGTACCAAATATCTATGTGCTTGGATTGATCGTGAAAAACTAGATTCTCATAGAGTTTGATACAGCTCTGATTATCACAATAAATCACAGTAGGATCCATCATCTGACCAAATAACCCAACAAGAATATTTCTCATCCAGATAGCCTCACATGATGCTTCACTGGCAGCCATGTACTCTGCTTCTACTAAGCTAAGTGCCACAGATCTCTACTTCATGTTGTACCAAGAAATTGATGTTGACCCAACACTGAAAATTCCTCTTGTTCTACTCTTTTTGTCTCATGGACTTCCCTCCCAATTTGCATCTGTGAAGCCTTGTAACTTCACTCCCTTTTCCCATATATACCAAATTCCAAACTGAGTGTTGCCTCTGAGGTACCGTAGTACATGTTTAGCGACCCTCCAAAATAATTTGGTCAGTTTAACCATGGCTTGGCTCGACTAGTTGACTGCATAACACATTTTTGGTCATGTGCTGCCCAGATACATGAGTGAACCCACCAACTTCCTATACACGGCAGCATCCACTTCCTCACCTGAAGTGGAATCCCCCTTCCTCTAGTTGGTCGCTAGAGGAGTCTCCATGGGTTTGCATGCATCCATGTGGAACCTCTGAAGTATCCCGTTGGCATACTTTCCGTGAGAGACAAGCAGTTATCCTTCTCTCTATCATACTTCCAAACCAAGGAAATAATGCATGAGCCCCATGTCCTTCATTTTAAAATCTCTTGCAAGGTCCTCCTTGCAAGACCTGATTAGTTATTGATCACCGGTCAAAATCAAGTCATCAATATATACGACTATAATCAACAATTTACCTTCTACTAGAATGTTGTAAAGGTTTGCATCTGCTTCACTTTTTTTGAATCCCAAAACAGTGAGGTAGTTATCGATCCTAGTGTACCAAGCATGGGGTGCTTACTTCAACCCATATAAAGCTCACTTGAGTCTGCACACATGCGACTCTCTACTGAAAGTCTCAAAACCTTCAGATTGTTGAATATACACCTCCTCCTCAATAACTCCATTGAGGAATGTTGTCTTCACATCCATCTGGTAGATCTTCCACCCCATCTATGCAACTAGAGAAAGAATTGCTATGATGGAAGAGTACCTTGCTATAGGAGAAAATGCCTCTTCATATTCAATCCCTTCCACCTGAGAGTACACATTGGCCACAAGGCTAGACTTGTGCTTCTCGATGCTACTCTCTACTGCATGCTTTACCTTGTAAAGCCATCTCGACCTACCACTGATTTTTCTGTTGTTCATGGGACCACTTCCCAAACGTGTTTCTAACAATGGAATAATATTCCTATACCATAGCATCAACCCATACAGGCTTCTCTACTGCTTCCTCGAATGAGGTTGGTTATGTCTTTACTAGATTAGTCATCAGATCCATGTAGCCACTGTACCGATCTAGTGACCTCCTCTACTTGCGTTGTGATGTGGGTGCTCCCACATTCTCTCTAGCATCCTGTAATAATATGTTAGCTTCTCTAGTATGTTTCCTTCCTTCCCTAGATGTCTCTGCTTGAGTATTTGTATCCACTCTCTTCTCCTATGATTGTGGCTACTCCACACCTTCTTGAGGTTCTTCCTTTGGATTCAAAATCTCCTAATCTACATGCAACTGAAGTTCCCTCTCAAGGGAACACTTCATCTTTTTTTCCTCATCGAACTTGACATATCTATAAAAAAAATTCATCCTAAGAGATGGCAGGTACACCCGATAGTTGTAAGGTGTATCAATGTACTCCAAAAATATCCCCAACTAATTTGTTGGCTCTATATTTTTCCTTGCTTCCTTGAAGACATGAAAATATACTGATGATCCAAAGATCCTGAAGTGTGACACATATGGTTTCTTCCTTGAAAAATCTTCTTCTGGTGTACTCATCCCAATAATATGATGAGGACTCATGTTCTACAAATGGACGAATGTGTTGCATGCTTCAGCTCACAAGTGGAAAGGTAGCCCCTGATCATGCAACATTTCCCTTGATGCTCCCATGATAATTTTTTTCTTCCTCTCAGCAACCCCATTCTTTTGTGGATTATGGGGTATTTTCAACTCCTGTCGAATGCCTTCCTTTGCATATAAATTTTTAAAATCATTCGACACATACTCACCACCATTATTACTCTTGAGAGTCTTCACTTTCATGCCAGTTTCTTTCTCAACAAGTGTTTTAAATTCAACAAACTTGGAGAATGTATAGTCTTTCTTCTGCATGAAGAAAATCAAGCACTTACGTGAGAAATCATCTACAAATATAACATAATACCTAGCTTGGAATTGGAGGCTGTCGAGAAAGTTCCACATACACTAGAGGGGATCCTTTCAAGGATTGCATGTGCCCTACTATCTCGATAATTAAAGGTGGATTTTGTGTACTTCCCCAAGGTACACCCTTTGCATGTATTTTGCTGCTCTAGTGCTCCTTTGGTAGGCTTGTAGTGATATGTTACATGATCTTCAAAGCTCCATTATGCAAATGGTCAATTATTTTATGCCATAATTCATCAATATCTAGGCTCTACACATTATTTTCCTTTGAGCACAAAGAAACACAATCTTCCACATCCAACCTATAGAGGTTCTTCACTCGAACCCTAATCTGCTTCACTTGTCCTGTGGTGATGTGTCTCAGGAATGTCTTTCCTTTTCTGAATATCAAATCATAGCCACGATATTCCAACACTGCGAAGAAAACCAAATTCTTCTTTAGACCCACTACAAACATCACATACTTGAGCCTGAGAGGGGATCCCAACTCCTTATGAAAGGTGACGGTGTTGATCCTGGTAGCGTTGTACCTTCTATCATCTCCCATCTCTATGTGCATCTGGGGATCTTTCTCCTCAAAGTCACTGAAAAAATATTTTTTCCTCGTCATATTGAACGAGGCACCATTGTCGAGATACCACACGGTTCCCATCATTGAGCTTGTTATGCATGCAATGAGAGTAAAATAAAGCTCAAATTGTGAAGCTAAAGCTTCACTCATCTCTCCTCCTGAGGTCTTCTAGTTTGTATTCTTGTGTGGACTTTTCGTGGCATAATGCCCAAATTCATGATAGTGAAAGCACTTGATTCTGGATAAGTCTTTTTTCTTACCCCCTTGACTAGATTCTACTTTGGATTGGGATTTCTTCCCTTTCCCTTTATTTTCCTTTCTATCCAAGGCAAAATTCTCCTCATCCTCGAACTTGGAAGAATTCTCGTATCTATTGCTCCGCCTTATTTCTTCCTGCACTAGATAAATCCATAACCTCTCCCAACTTGGTAGTTTCTCTCTACCGTTTACCGAATATTGATAACTGTGTCAGCTCTTGGGAAGGCCCAAGAGGGCTAGAGATACCAAGTCTTCTTCAGGGATATTAACATTATTCCCACCAAGTTCATCACGACATTGTGTAAACCTCCTCAAGTACTGCGGAATTGTCTCATTATTTTGCATCTTGATCAGCTTCGAAACTTGTCCTTGAGTTCCAACTTCCTATGCTCACTAATGTTCGTGAACAAATCTGTTAGTTTTTACCCCATCATGAATAGAGTCTCTTTCTTGTGGAGATTCGAGACAATATGATCCAGAACTCCATCCAATATGATTCGCCTTGCTTTGGCCACATCTTTCTTCCACTGAGCAAGATTCTTGGCATCAGATGCTTGGGGTTTTGCTAAATTTGTCTTGATGTATTCTAGCATCCCATTGTCATCCAATACTCCCTCAATGTGGATCTTCCATGCCACAATTTTTTTGGTTCCTTCGAAAGCATACTCGAGCCTGATTCCATTGAAAGTAATATTCTCAGTCGTGGAGAAAACCTGCAACATTGATCTTCAAATTTGAGCCTCTTTCAATAAAAACTTTGAATCTCTTCTCTATTGTGAATCTAGCTTTGATACCATGTAGAAATTAATGTGTAGATTCTAAACTGCTCATGAAATTTTCTAAATCCCAAGACTAGAAGCTACTCTATTGATCTACGGAAGTAAATTCATGATCGAGAACACAAATAATTAACATGCACCAACAACACATATACATAGAGATTTATCTAGGTGAAAGAAACTGCTTAAAACCCCTTACTATCTATATTGCATTAATCAAATAATTTGGATGAATACAATATGATATGCTCAAGCTTGAGCTCAACCTTCACATGTATCTTTTATCCTCTATCTGACTAACTGAACTTGGCCAATAGTTAGCAAAATTTTCTAGCCTCCAAGCTCCTATTTCGTTGTGTTGTTTCATTTGGAAATTGCCCCTATTTTTTAAGAATTTCTCACCAAGGAATTATGAAATTACCATAGGTCAATTCAATGAATGCATGCACCACCTGTACAACTTGGATTAGTTTACAACTGATAGTACGTTGCCCTTGAACTCCAATTTCAACTGGGTAACTCGAATTCTCTGCATGCATCAGTTATTTTGGGTTGATTGATAATTCAAATGGATGACCATTGAGTGTGACTAAAGTTACACTGCACAACTTGACCCTCCACTACTTTATCCAATAATTGGAAATAGTTTAACTTACAATAACTCAAGTTAACTTAAATACATTGCTACAAATTAGCAATCAATCATGTAGAATTGAACTCAAGTGTCTCCAACTCGAATTTGTTGAGTTAACTGAGTGAAAAAATGCATGTCACCTCAGTTAACTACCTCCAAGTATTCGGTTGAAATTGAAATTCAAATTTTAATCTAGTTTTAACAAGGTAAAGTCAAAACTAGATTTTCTTGTTGCATTTTCAACATCTACCATGTCTATGTCATATCAGGTTTTGTTAATATCAGGAGGAAATCTTGATAGCCAAGTCTTCTTATTCCAATACCTAAGCTCTAAAATCGCAACACTCAATAGTTTATATTTGTAATTTGACATCCCCGAGCCTGTGTCTTTGTTAATTTATAAATATGTTGAATATGTCAAGGTCGAGAAATTAATGTTAACCTTTACCTTTTGAACTGCAAAAATTTGATCACCCAATAGATGATAATTGATATCCTAAGAGTTAATCTTCTACTTAAGGTGCCTCCCCCCCATGAGAATAACTCTCTTAGCTGAGAATTGTAAGTAGGAGAAATAAATAACAGGTGACATGTTTGGTGAGAAAAAGAAAAAGAAAATTCTCTTACAATTGAAAGTATAAAAATAATGATGATGATGATGGTGGTGGTTACCGTCCATTGAGACCAATGCGGTCTATCTGACCTTAAGAGAGGATAAAGAATCTAAGTTTGATTCTTCAAAAGCTTGGTTCTTTGATCAAAGAGAAGGGAAATAAGTGCTCCAATATCACTATAGGTGGTTTGGCTTAAAAGGTAGAGAATATTGGAAGTGTGACAAATGGTAAGGAATTGAGAGAAAATTTGAGTAAGAGTCGGGAAGTCTAAAAGGAAGTTCTTTTCATCTTCCACCTGTGTAGAATCGAAGATTTGACAGATTCTATCATTCCAAGGGGTCTTGGGAATAGACCACCGCCCAGTCTCACTACGAAGCTCATGGGAATTAATTCTGATCTTAGCGATGTTCATTTTTTTTTATTACTAGACAACACAGAGAGATAGGTCTGATTATCAAGGGTGGGGTTGATCAATTCCTTATAGTATATTAGCTTCCTTTTACCCTCCAGCTCCTGATATTCCCACAGCTTGTCCTTAAACTTGGAGGTAATAGTATTCTTGATATTATATTTTCTTCCCATACTGAGCTCCTCCTTAATTCCCCAATGGTTGAGCCAGGACTAGGCATCCTTATGCCACCTGCATGTAATGTTCCCAAATTTTAGCCTCAAGCTAAAAGGAACATTATAGTTAGCATTATCTTTTGGTAGATGAATAAAATGGGTAGGGAGGCCCATTAACCTCTTTAGAAGGGAAAATAACATTCCTCATGTGAAAAGGGGAAGAATAAGCAGCTGGATTGAGCACCTATAGGTGTGAACAGGATTGGATCATGTTGATTCAGTCATATTTGACCAAGTCCACATGCACTGTCTAGATACATTGTATCTCCATGATGGACTGCGCAGTTTTAATGGAGGAAAACTTGCATGGGATAGGTGGCACATATGGATGGGACCAATTGTGGAGAGAAGCACTTGATATATATGGAGAGGAGGGCAGCCATTGTGATTCATGCTTGGATTATTATTTTCTTTGTTCTGTTTAGACTTTGCTTCCTCTTGTTGTTTAGCAGGGTTGCAGTGTTGTTTAGCACAAGGGTGTTCCTGGTCGGGAATCCCTACCTCATCCTCGGGGAAGGAGAGGTTCTTTGGGCTACATTTCCTCATTCTGGAATTTTGGCCAAGCTACCTCCTTCAGCTACAGTGTAGTTTCTTTTTAGAGCTGGGTTGTGTTGTAGGGTGCAGCAAAGGAGGATCTCTTTGAGTTATTTCCAGGCATGTTTTTCAGTGGAGAGCTTGTCTATCCATTGGAGGATCAGCAAGAAGGACCCTCGGGAATATTTTCATATCTTTGGCATCAGGACAACCATCTACCATCCCTCACAGTGCAGTTCCAGTCCAGATCTGTGTTATTTTCAGAGGCAGTTGCTGGGAGGGTTCATTAAGCTCATCGGGAGGGTCTATTTCTAAGTAGAGGGATCAGCCCTCTAATTAGAAATACCATTGGAGGAGGAAATCAGTATTTTAGATCTGTCATAGCCTCATTTTATATCAAATCTAGTTTGAAGTGGCACATTAACCCCTAGGTTACTTGTCACGTTGTATTTTTTCCGGTATTTCTAGCAATCCCTTCTGGGTTGGCTAGAAATTTTGTATTGGAGCCCATATCTTCATTATTGGGAATTTATTTTGTTTCCATCAGCCATATTTCATGTACGTACATCTACAGAAATATCTACACTAATATAGACTACACAGTCACTTCTCTCCGGCATTCTATATAGTTTCACATCTCATGTATCTATTGGTTTGATCATTCGAGACTTGTTCTTATGGCTTGAGTGGCATGTCCCTCATGATATTTTGTACTTTTTTGCTGATCCATTATTAAGATGATGGCTGAATATTTTTCTCTCTCATGACATTATCATATTTTTTGTGTTTACAATATTGTGTTCATGTATTGATGTAGCTCAAACTTTGGAATATCTTAAGATATTCTCATTGTTGTAGATTTTCCCTATTTTGGGATATTACAGTGGTATCAGAGCATAATCTTGGCTCAGCCTGTGCATCCAAGACATTATGCCATTAGGAGGAGAAGCTTCTCACAGAAAATAAAAGTTGTGCAGAAGAAACAAAATCATGACTCCATTATTTGGAGGAATGAAGGAAGAGAGGATCTCCCTGCTTCTTTTCCAAACTATGAAGAATATCAAAGAAGATCTTAAGGAGATGAAAGGGGAGGAGTGTAGAATATTTCTGAGAGGGTTTGAAGCAAGCCCTAGTTATTCACATGATGGATGTGAGCATTCAGCCACACATTCAGATCCACAGCGCAGTCTATTGCCCACATTTACTACAAGAGGGATGGAGGAAGAAGATACACCAAGGGAGGAGACCTTAAGTGACTATCTTCAGAAGTATGAATATCAATCATGGAGATTCAAGGAGCACTTGGACTTCCAAGGGTTTTTCAAACTCAAGGAGGTAAGATCCATCAGCCACAAAAGAAGTAAGAGAGGTATAATCTTCCTATCTCACTTTGATGGATCAGCAGAGTGCACAACCAAAGCTTGGGTAGAAGAGCTAGATTCCTATTTTTAGCTACACCAAGTTTCAGAGAAGGAAGCCATCAGAGTAGCAGCGCTACACCTCAAAGGTATGGCCCATGATTGGTGGTTTAATGATTCTACTTCATTTTTTCATGCAAATGTAAAAACTTATGTTGAGTTCACTAAGGAATTGGTGAGAAGATTTGATAGAAAACATTGTGAACCATCATTTTTTTAAAACTAAAACTAAAACACTTTGCATGAGTTGGAAAGACCTATTAAACTAACTCCACTCCATATTTTTAAAGGGGATAAAAAAATGCACGATATTTTGCCAAGGGAAAGATCCCCACTTCTTGAAGAACCCTCTTCTATTTATGAAGACATGGATTTTCCTCCTTCAAGAGATGACCAAGATCAAGGGTCACTCATTGAGGATGAGGCATTCTCATATATGGAAGAAGAGGAGAAGGATCAGCATCAAGGGATGATGAGCATTCACCCTTATATTTTTTGGGAGGTTTCTGCACATAAGGAGGGGACTGCACTGCGTAGTGAAGAGAGGGACAACTCAGTCCACTCATATATACATTCCACTTCAGATTTTGATGTCTCACTACATGGAGGCATTCCACTAGGAGGCCACCAGATTTACATTTGATAAGAGACATCTTGTCTTTGGGTTCACCACTCTTGATTTTGGAGAGGTGAAGATTTTGGAGGAAGACTTTGGCATGGGGGATGTCAAAGTAGTAGGCAGCAGCATGAGGAGAGCTTCACATTCCAGATCACCAGCGTTGTCTCTTGGGAGGATTCATCCATATTGGAGATCTCAACTATTGGTAGAGTACTCCAAGGATCTAGGTGCATGTATGATTCTTGATGACCTGGATAGAGATGATGAGTGTATGGTGGATGATTTGGTCATCTATTCTTATGGAAAAATCTTCTTGACTAGAGCTTATAGGCTCAAGGAGAAGCTACTTCATACAGCACATGAGGACTTCCTTTCCATGCATTATGATGCATATATTTCTTTGGCAGAGGAGTTCACTTGGGAGGGCATCCAGCATTACATATTTCAGCATATGGAGAGATGCATAGCCTGGATGGTGATAGAGAGGAGGTCACAGCCACTTCCCTACTCATTGGAGGTGAGGGAAAAATTCCAGTTGAGCCATTTCAGCTCAAGGTTCCAAGTACATGGTGGAGAATGTATAATTCCACATTATGTTTTGTACTTATTTACTTTGTATGAGCAGCATATTGTACCAAGGAATATTATCCCTTCTTGCATATTGTATAATGATGTACTTGAAGCCATTTGTATCATTGATATTGGCTATATCATTGGTGGTTTGTGGGGGAAGCCACATGATTTTTGGTGTGCACCATTGACACCACTTTTTACTTTCATGTTGCTATCTTGTAAAATGATTGTGGTAGCAAAGAAGTGGCAGGAAAATCACTTGTTATTGTTTGATTTGATGCAGGCAAAGGATGCACTGTGTTGGTTCCCTGTGTGGAACTATGGTCCACTTTCCGGTTGTCAAGTGACAACTTGTTTTCATTGGTTTTTGCTTCCATGTATTGCTGATATTTCTATGTTCATGGGGAGCTTTGTTTGGAGAATGGAATTTGAGATGGAGATGCCCATTGGGAGTATGATTCTCCCTATTTTACATGCTATATGTTTCAGGAGAAACAATGGGCACACCATGATTGCCACAACACACCTCTTTCCTTCATGTAGGAGGAGCCATTGGGAGAACTTGTGTTCTTGGAGGAGGCACTTCATGGTTGACTTATCTTGTGGGGTAGCTTGGGCCATTTTTGAAGGCCATGAAATTTCAGCCCAATATCAGCAACCCCCCCATACTTACCATAAATGGACAGAGAAATCACTTGGATGGGAAAATATAAACTCTCCATTCAACCCCAACACATTGCATAAAACCGGAGTTGCATATTTCTTTGATGAGCTACCTAGGATGGCTCATTTAATTTGGATGGTAGCATGGGTGAGAGGGTCACTCATTGGGAATGAGATTTCCCATGTGTATCATCACTCCCACCTTGAGAAGGCCATGGGACAGCAAGAAGGTTTCCACTTACACCTTCCACCTTTTCATGATGTGAGCCATTTGGTTATGCATCTTTGGGAGGAGACATTGGAGGGCAGATTTTTTGCAGATTATCTTGAGCAGTGGTGGGGACTATTGATTAGGAGGCCACAAGAGGAGAAGGGGAGGAATTTTTCTCTCCCTATACAGTTGCTTGAGGACAAGCAAAATTTTGGAGGGGAGGACTGTAATGTTCCCAAATTTTAGCCTCAAGCTAAAAGGAACATTATAGTTAGCATTATCTTTTGGTAGATGAATAAAATGGGTAGGGAGGCCCATTAACCTCTTTAGAAGGGAAAATAACATTCCTCATGTGAAAAGGGGAAGAATAAGCAGCTGGATTAAGCACCTACAGGTGTGAACAAGATTGGATCATGTTGATTCAGTCATATTTGACCAAGTCCACATGCACTGTCTAGATACATTGTATCTCCATGATGGACTACACAGTTTTAATGGAGGACAACTTGCATGGGCTAGGTGGCACATATGGATGGGACCCATTATGGAGAGGAGAACTTGCTATATATGGAGAGGAGGGAAACCATTGTGATTCATGCTTGGATTATTATTTTCTTTGGTATGTTTAGACTTTGCTTCCTCTTGCTGTTTAGCAGGGTTGCAGTGTTGTTTAGAACAAGGGTGTTCCTAGTTGGGAATCCCTACCTCATCCTCAGGGAAGGAGAGGTTCTTTGGGTTACATTTCCTCATTTTTGAATTTTGGCCAAGCTACCTCCTTCAGCTACAGTGTAGCTTCTGTTTAGAGCTGGGTTGTGTTGCAGGGTGCAGCAAAGGAGGATCTCTTTGAGTCATTTCCGGGCTTTTTTTTTAGTGGAGAGCTTGTCTATCCATTGGAGGATCAGCAAGAAGGACTCCCGGGCATATTTTCATATCTTTGGCATCAAGCCAACCATCTACCATCCCTCACAGCGCAGTTCCAATCTAGATCTGTGTTATTTTCAGAGGCAGTTGCTGGGATGGTTCATTGAGGTCATCGGGAGGGTGTATTTCTGAGTAGAGGGATCAGCCCTCTAATTAGAAATACCATTGGAGGAGGACATCAGTATTTCATATCTGTCATAGCCTCATTTTATATCAGATCTATTTTGCAGTGGCACATTAACCCCTGGGTTACTTGTCACATTGTATGTTTTTTGGTATTTCTAGCAATCCCTTCCAGGTTGGTTAGAAATCTTGTATTGGAGCCCATTTTCATTATTGGGCATTTATTTTGTTTCCATTAGCCATATTTCATGTATGTACATCTACACTAATATAGACTGTGCAGTCACTGCTCTCCGGCAATCTATATAGTTGCAGCATCTCATGTATCTATTGTTTTGATCATTGGAGACTTGTTCTTATGGCTTGAGTGATATGTCCCTCATGATATTTTGTACTTTTTTTCTGATCCATTAATAAGATGATGGCTGAATATTTTTCTCTCTCATGACATGATCATATTTGTTGTTTTTACAATATTGTGTTCATGTATTGTTGTAGCTCCAACTTTGGAATATCTTAAGATATTCTCATTGTTGTAGATTTTCCCTATTTTGGGATATTACACCACACTTGAGGCGAAGGTGACATGTTTAGTGAGAAATTTAAAGTGCTCTTACTATTCAAAGTAGGAGAAATAGTAAACATGTGAGACATTTATTTAATATCATGAATATAAAATAAATCATTACCTTGATAGGTGTGTTTATTTAGGAATAAGGTTTTTACAATTTTAATTTAATTACAAATAAATATTAAGTGGATGGTAGAGATTTAATCTACATGGAATATTCTAGAATACTCATAAGACACATTCTACAGCCGAGTATAAAGGAGTTGTGTAGTTCCTTCCACACTCAACCTCGAGTTTACACGTGTCTCTTTAAAATAAAAATAAACATTTCTCTAAATAACAAATAATGTCGACTATAATAAAATAAACAACAATGAACATCATATTTGGTTAATCTTGATTAAAATCATTGTATAACATTAATAATCTCATTCTCAATGTCCTCGCTCAATTCGTTGTTGATATTACAACTTAATATGAAGAAGACAAGGTAAAAATATTTCACTCTCATTCTGAGCCATAAGCAATCAACTTTATATATATGGGGAAGATTAACAATTCTTATATTTATTTGAACACATATAATAAATAATATAGTTCAATATCAAATTCATGTACATATAAAGTAAAAACAAATATGTTAAATATAATAAAATTTTATAATAGAAGGAGAAAAAAATTACTACTTAGTAAGAAGGAAATGTCGAATTCATTCAATTCATAATAAAAATTTGACATGTGATAATCACCTGCTCGCTCACTGCTCTTGATGTCCGAGCAAACAATCCCTCTACTATCTGCAAGACCACACCCTCTTGATCGATGGTCTGGGAACGTGGTCACCCTCATCATGGTGGTCGTGGTAAGGGTAGGCCTTCGCTCCCCCCATGATATGGCTTGGGTGTTGAACGTTTTGATCCTAGTATTCCTTGACAACAACGTCGATAGGTCATGAATCTTGAAGTTATTGAGCTTCGCTTTGTGGATGATCATGCCTAGGCCCTGTTGTATGGTACAACAACCCCCCCATTTTTAACTGTTGTATGGGACCCTTTCTATAAAATTTTAGCTAAGTGCCTTTTAATATTTTTATTAAGTTAATTACCTCATGATTTTATTGATTTTTCATCTTCTTTAGATTTTTGTTTTGATTACTTGGTTGAAATTGATTTTTTATAAGCTTTTCATTGACGCTTGTTTCGCATGATTTGGTCAACCGGTTTGTAAATGGCACTCCTATGAAGTCTAATCAATTATGTCGCCTGGGTTAAAAAAATGTGTAAAATGTACAATATTTCATTTTTTTTAATTAAGTTAGTTCAATAATGCATTTATTTTAAATATTAACCCGTAGTTAGTTATGACTAACATTTTTCATTCTTTTTTTACTTATACACCCAAATAACGAAGCATCAGGATTTTAGTAATTTACTCCAATTTTCAAATAAATTACTAATCTCAGAAAATCCAAAAAATCCAAAATGTCAAAGTGACTGTAGCTTATTTAGGTAAATCATCCCTTTGATAAATTCATAATCTAATTTAACACCATTAAAATGAAAACAAAACAAAAATAAAAACTAATATTCAATATTCAATTTTAAATTAATTAATATTTAAAATATAATTAATTTAATTAAATTAAAATTTTATATAAAAAATATAAAAAATAGAAATAAAATTAATCAGAACATCGCATTGGGAAATTTCAATCTCCACATCCTTTTAAAAACCCCGATGCAATGAGTTTTTTATATCCTCAATGCGATGAACTCTTGTCTTATCCCCGATGTGATGAGTCATTAACGTTAATGGAGCTTTAGTTTTATAATTAAGTGTCAGTTTTGATTTAATGTAATGTTAGTTCAATTTGAATAGGTGTAACGTTAGTTAAATTTGAATAGGTATAACGTCAGTTTTAAAGTTAAGTATTTGTTAGTATTAAATTAGTTTTAAAGTTAGCATTAGTATATATTAGTGTTAGTATTAGGTTAGTTTTAAGTTAATACATATAAAAATAAAAATAAATAAATAAATAAATATTTCATTGCATCGGAAGTTTTAATAAACATTCAATCACATCGAAAGATTTAATAAACATTCCATCGCATCGGAAGTTTTAATAAACATTCCATCGCATCGGAAGTTTTGATTACACACCCCGATGACCTCCTTCCCCGATCTTCGATGTGCGATGGTTAAAGAATCAAGCAGCATAAATCATCCGTTGCTTTGAAGTGTTAAACTCATTCATATGAGTAAACGGTAGTGATAGTTTAATATTAAGTGTGTTAATATAATTTAACATTAGATTAGTGTTAGCGTTAGTGTTTAGTTAATGTAGTATTAGTAATGGTAGGTTAGTATATATTAGTTTAAGTGGTAGATTAGTTAGTTTAAGGGGTAGGTTAGTTTTAGTGTTAAGTTAGTATTTATTAGTGTTAATTTAGTTTTAGATTTAAATATTTAAAATAATTAATTTTAGATTAATTAAATTAATTAATATTTAAAATATAATTAATTTAATTAATCTAATTATTAGTTTAGATTAATTTATTTATAAATAGTTAATTATATTTGTTAGTTAGAATAATATTCATTAATAAATAGGTTATTAAATAATTAGTTCAGTTTGTAATTAAAAATTAAATTAGAATTAATTATTAGTTAATTGTAGGCTAATTTAGGATTAAATTTTTAATTAAAATTCTGATTTTTAGCCCAGCAACATAATTTCCAGATTTATATCAGATTTGACTTATCAACTTTGGAGGCTTATAGATTGAGTTTTACTTGACCAAAAGAGGCCCGGGATGGCTCATTGGAAAGATAAAATCAAGGAGAACATTTCTAAGGAGGTTTCACTAACAGATTTGGTCATTTATTGGGTCAAAAATCAGGCAGAAGATCAAGCTCCGAATTTCTAAAAACAAAATCAATTTTCTGAGTTTTGTTTTCTTCATTTTCATTTGCACAGCCTCTTCTAATTGCATATTCATGCATCAATAATATCTTTGGTTAATTAAAAGCATTATGAGCATCAATAAGAAGCTCAAATTTCCCGGATGCAGGTGAGGAGGATAGGTTTTAAGTCGATGGGACTTGGGTGCGGCACGGCGTGGAGACACCTGCCCACCCAAATCGCGGTTGGTGTTTGGCATTTATCTCCGGCTGCCGACAGTTCAACTGCATTTACTCCCGGCGCTGTATGCAATCCCAACTCCAATCCTTTGTGCGATTTCGCATGCGACGCAATGCATCGGCCTTCGGCTCTCATTAATGGGGGTTCAATGTTGGGTGTTCTTCGATGCAGGCTCATTTGGATAGAAAATATGGTGAGTTGCTCTGGTTCTGCTAGCGCTCCTCAGCCAATGAAACAATGGTGCTCCCCGGATGCAGGGCTCCCCAATGTGTGCACGGTCACTGGAAAAAGTAGCCCGCTAAGTTGTTGTCTAGACCTTGGAGATAATCTCCACTTCTCTCATTCTGGGCTCTGTATGTTTGCTTCGATCTCTCTGAACTTTCGTTTACATCAGGCCTCTATCAGTCCTGCTTTTCCACCGCTTCTTGTGCCCTCCGCCAAGACCGTGCTTATGCCTCGCCTTCGTCAAAGGATGAGGTGCCGCAGGGGAAGCACCAGACGCCAACCCCGACGCACTCCCTCCACCTCCAGCGCCACCTCAGAATCGTCTTCTCATTCGGGCGGCTATCCCAACACCAGAAACAGGAGGGGTCGCATGCAAAGCTCTGGCCACCGCCTGGGCTCCCCGGAGCCTCCAATTCTCTCCGCTCCGCCTTGTCCCATGCCTCAAACGGCGCACTTCTCTTTCAATTTCTCACTCAATCGCCCTCGGGTCTCTGCCTCTATTACAGTGGTCTTCCATGAAGAGCCCCAGGAGGATGCTCACAGTTCGAGCCCGGCGGGTCTATGCAAAGCATATGCCCAGACCTCGGACCAACAGGCAGGGTTGGTGCACTCGCCGTGCAAGGCAATGCAAGGTCAAGCGAGCGGGAATCAGGATGTGGAAATGGCACTAGGAGATCCTGGGCAAGCGAGTGAGACACATGACGTGATAATGGCACAAGAAGATCTGCCACCTTCCAGGCAGGTGGTCACTTCCATCACGGACCTGTTCAAGAAATATGGAGACCCGGATGCACTCTGGTGCAGAGTCGTGGAAGAGCCGCCTGATGAGTAGTCACCCCTTCTTGGTTTGGTTTTCTTGCTCAGTTTTGGCCCATACTCTCGGGCTTATTTTTGAATATTTTGTAGTATCAGTTTATAACTCAGTTTTTGATAGCTGTAATCTTCAGAATCATCATTCTATGGTACCCCTGCATGGGAAACATTTAGAAAATTGTTCAAGGATGGTTTCCCTCTATGAGGGCAGTATTTTTCTCTGGTTTTTTGTCAAGATTGCCACAATATTGGGCAAGGACTAGGCTTCGGCCCGCTATATATTATTTCTTTTGTTAATAGATTACCTTAACTTAGAAAAAAAAAATAAGAAGCTCAAATTTCCTTTTTTATAGAATTTGATTGGATTTGTTTTAATATTAGAAATAATATTTTGATTTTATTGTTGCATCTTAATTCATTTTAATTTATTTTTTGCAGGAAAAACAATAGAAGGGATATGGAGAAAAATATCTCAATCAATGAGAAAGCTCCAGCAATTAAAGATTGGAATTTTTGAGAAAATAAAATTGGATTGTGCAGATTTTTCTTCAACAAACTCTCTTCTCAAAATACTTTTGGAAAGATTATAAATTGCAGATTGAAAAATGTAAAAGTGGCTGCTCTCCTATGCAATTCTAGATTTCTAAAAGCATTTCTGTAATAGCAATTTAGAGTTGTAGATGGGGAGGAGAGAAAATTTCAGATCTGAACATTATTGAGGGTTTTTTCTTTATATCTTGAATTATGTATGATGGAAAGAGTTTGCATTTCTGCAAATCTAGTTTTGAAAGAAGAAATTCAAGTAATGTAAAGTACTGTTAGAGACCAGGATCAGAGAAGCGGATTCAATTA
The DNA here is from genome assembly GCA_034641835.2 of Pinus albicaulis. Taxonomy (NCBI): domain Eukaryota; kingdom Viridiplantae; phylum Streptophyta; class Pinopsida; order Pinales; family Pinaceae; genus Pinus; species Pinus albicaulis. The sequence goes on from CM076584.1 coordinate 444,917,774, forward strand.
ACTGGTATTTTTGGCATTTCTGTATCAAATACTAGTTTCAATTTTATGATAATAAAATTGTTGTTTCATTTTATTCATATTTATGCATTTCTGTTGATATGGATAATTTGTCTCAAATTGTTAAGTATCTCTGCTCTTATGAATTAAACTCTGATTTTTTAGTAACTATTTACTCAAAAATCTGTCTTATAAAACTGATTTATTAAATAGTAATGTGTTGCGAATTTCTTCCACATATTATTGTTTAATTATTGGCTTGACTGATTTGACAATCGATATCATTTTTGTGAATTTCTTCCGGAGTGTTGTTGATTTATTATTTCAGTTAAATTTTCTCAATAGGATGTGTTTTGGTATTCACAAATGTGAGCTAAATTGAATTTCTTTGTTAGCTTGACATTAATTTAAAGCCAGACATATTTAAATTCTCATTATTTAATTATCTTGCTCTTAGTTGGGTTAGATCTATATCTACCTAATTAAGATAGGATTTAGATTAGTTTCTTTTGCTTGCATTATAGAATAAGTTTGCATTTAGATTAAATTCTACATTCTTTTAAAGTCCTCTCCTCAAAGAGGCAAAATCTTAATTGTGGTTTGGCTGAACCCAAATCAGCTTAAGGGTCATTCTTTTGCCCGATCAGAAAGAAGAATCGATCTGATATCCCTATCTATTGGTAGTTAAAGATACATTTTAAACCAATAGCGATAGGGAAAGGGTAATTGGACCTAGTTAAACCAGTTGGAGCCACTACTCCAAACGGAAAAGGAGTTTTTTTAAGGTCCGGACCGGGTGGTTATCCCCCAATGTTGTTGCAACAATTTTTGAGGCTTCAATAGGCCCTCAGGAAGGTCTTGGGTCATCTCCTCAAATACCATAATGAGAATATGTTGGTGATGGAGGCCAACACTCTTGACTTGGATCACTTTAGGTAGAACCTTAAGGTGGCTCTCGGTGACATTACCAACTCCCTTAGCATCAAATTACTCTAGTCATATCCATCGGCATTGCCTTCATCTTCGCTAAGAATGGTCAGTGACATCCCATCTCAGTTAGCTCCTCTTGGGACCAACCTACCGTCCTCATCATCTCCTCCTGCAATAAACATTCCATCCATGTCAGCACATCCTACCAAGCATCCAATAGTCGAAGGTGACTACGATGCTAAAGAAAGTCCTTAGCTCAGTGATGATGATTACTTCAAACCAATGCCCATTGAGGAAGAGGAACTTGTTAGAGGCCTCCCTGAGAAGGTGTTCTAGACTTTCCCTTTCTAGTTTTGTCTTTCTCTAGTTCAATATGACAACTTTTATGTATTCCCCTCCGCCATAATTTGTGTCACATGTCCAGCACTTGGCCTTCGCTTCCAAAAAAAATTATTTGAAATTTTTTGATGTATTTTGGTCTCATACCCTTTGTGAAATCAAGGCAAATTTTGATGGTTTATGGCTTAAATGCCACAACAATGTAACTATTGTAAATTTCCTGTAACAAAAAGATCTTGAACTCATAAAAGAAAATATTGATATGTATTTAAAATATATTAATAATTCCAAAATATTTTATATGAACAACTTGGATCATAAATAAAATATTCCAATGCTTATGTTAGCTAAAATATTTCAATGTCAACTATCGATATATTATATATCGTAAAAAAATTATGTAAATATTATATAATGCAATTGAAAAAAAATTATGGTTACAACATTTCAAGTAGTCTTAGGATTTTACATTTTAGCCCTTTTTTCGGGAATGTTTTTTTAGTTCGAAAATATAACAAATATTTGTTGGAATTGCAATATTTTGGTTAGTCTGAACTAACAAAGACTTTTTGGTATTGCAAGTTTTAAATATGTTCTATGCACAATATAAGTGTCCAAGGAGATTTTCAAGAAGTTGAATCCTTTCATGCATACAGATGATATATAGAACCATTTTATCCACAAATTTATCAAGCACCAAGAGAGATCAAAATTATTGACGTGCAAATATGCTTTAGAATGCAAAACTTGAAAAAATGTTTGCACCTCAAAAGATTTGATCCATCTCGAAGCTTGGTAGATCTGTGATTAAGATGGATCGACATTGATAATATACAAAAATCAAAGGTTGAGATTTATCTCCAAAGTAATGTACATTTTGTCCTTTTAATTAAATTTATTAACTAAAAAATTGATATATGAACAAGTGTAATGTAAAGTGAGTTATGGGTTTTTAAGTATGTGGTATTGATAAGTCATGGTACTATACAGATTAAGAATCTCTAGGGTAAAGTGGGGATAAATTCCATAGTTAACAATCTTATTCCATGTTAAATGTAAACATGTTTAACTTATATATTATTTATTTTTATTATTTTTTATTAATATTGACTTGAAATATAATTACAATTTAGTGAGTTTTTATGATTTTCTAAATTTTAACATTGTGAGCCGTAATATGTAGTAAGTATTATTAAGTGTTTGATGCTTATTAGTGTTTACTATCCATTTAATTCATATGGCTATATTAGTTATATCTATTAAAAAAGTAAAAAAGTAAGATGATGATTTATTTAGGAAAAGAATAAAAGGGCATTGCGCTGAGATTTGAAATCAATAATCTCGCACCTTCGCCCTTGCTGAACATTCCCTTCACACTAAGCATCACATATGCCTATAATACACTACTAACATTGCTAAGGAAGATCGCTACTTTAAAAGAAGATTTAGAGAGGCTTTAGAAATATTAAGACATCGGCAAATAGCCTCAATTGGGATGGCCACCTTAAGTTAGGAAGAGTTGGATCCTTGCGCTCTCTCATTTCTAGGGTTTTTCCCCTCCCTTTGAAATTAATAAAGTTATTATTAACTTACACTCTCATCAAGAGTTTTAGTGCTAATAATACCACTCTATTAAGATTAATATTTCTCCTTCTTACTTATTTTTATCTAGTACAGTTATATATTTCTTAGGACTTTTTATTAACATAAGGCATGAATTATAGTATATTACTTTATTAACCCCATATTTGGGTGCTCATGGGAGGATCGATGCAACTCCATAGCTCATATGGTGATGATCACCACCTGGCGTGAATCTACCAACAAGTGGCATCCATGAATCTTAAATTTTCCTACTCACATCCACACACTCCGTACCCTGCCCTCCTGCTTTTCAAATCCGGCAATAAAAGACCAAGGAATATGACCTCCAGGAATTTTCTTCCCCAACTCATTCTCCTCAAAGTTCTCTCTGTCTCCTTTGGCTCCAATTCTGCGAAGTTGGTCTTTTTCCACCCAATGATGAACAACGACAAAGGCAGGGGATGACACCCTGGCAGAGGCAGGGGTCGTGAACATCCCCCCACAACCTTTGATGAAGCATTTTTTGTTTCCCTTTTCGACTATGGAATTCTAGCTCCCAACAGAAGAGAGGTCCTCTCTCTAAACAAGGAAGAAACTCATAGAGCTCGTACAATTCTCTCGGTCCTCTGGAGCCTCCTTGATTTCCAGCTCAAAAAGAGAGTTCAGGAGAAAGAGAAATCCATCAGATGGAAAAAAATCTCTCTGCCTTCTAAATCCACTGCTTCTCTTCCCTAAAGTTCCTATCTAGAGACCCAAAAATCGAATCCCCCCAACGTTTCGTCCCCCTCCTCTCCCGCTCTCTCTTCGTTGACCTCCCTTCCAGTCAACTCTTATTCTTTACATAGTGCTATGATGGCCCCTCCCCCATCCCTCTGGCTGCAGAAGCTCCCCGCCCCTCACCTCCCAGTCCCAGTCCCTATGTTTGTTATATATTGGAGGAAATTATGGCCGACTTTGGCAACGTGAAGGCCCACGACAACGCTCAAGTTCAGTTTGGTTCCATCACAACATCAATGCAGTTTCAATGTGGCAAGAGCTAATCTCCCCAGTACCATGGCGACCCACAGGTTGGTAAACTCCAGTTTGGTTTGGTTCATCGATGACAATCACATAGTTGCAATTTTTGTTTGGTTCGTGAGCATTGGACACAAAGCCACTAGGGTCATTGTTGTATTTTTGGTTTCTCATCAATTTTTGTTCACATAAACACAACACAGAGACGCTATGATTTTTTCTTTTGTTTTGATAAATATCAGGTTGTGTGCAAACAATTTGAGCTCTGGTTTCCCCTTTAAGGGGTAGACACTTCTAACTCTTGTCTCCGGTTTCCTTGCAAAGAGGCAAAGGATCCTCTCATGGATGTAAACTATGTATTTTTTTGCCATGTTAAATGAAGTTAATACACTTGCTTGCTTTATATATATATATATATATATATACAAAGACTTCTAGCTCTTATCTCTGATTTCCTTACAAAGAGGCAAATGATGCTCTCATGGATGTAAACTATGTATTTTTTTTCCATGTTAATATGCTTGCTTTCTATATATATATATATATATATATATATATATATATATATATATTATTAATTTATTTACTTATGAGTCATCGTATTATATTATTAATGAATTAATTATTTTGTATTATTACATTAATAGTATAATTCATTTCATTCTACTATGTTATTAACTTTGTTATAACTATTATTTATTATTTACTTATTTTAATTAAACATATTGAGTTATTACTAGTACTAATATATATATATATATATATATATATTGTAGGACTACATTTTCTTCATGTCCAATATATCACCCCGATCAGAGTGAGAAATTGAACTAGTGACTTAACATCAAGGAGTGCCTTAACACAACACCCGATCACTGTCTATCCAAGACCCCATGGACTATTGGTACTAATATATTAATTAATTTATACTTCTATATTAATTAATCTATACTAATTCATTAAATAATTCTAAAATATGAATCAATTTCATTTTAGTTTTAGATACAATACCTATTTTAATAATATATTATGATTGATTAACATATTAGTTAACAATTCCCGAGGGTTATTTCAGTTGGTTGAGTTCTCGTTGCTAAGCACTTCACCAGTTGGGAGGTCACGGGGTAAAATCTCCTCAACGCCCTGCTTGTTTGGCCAACGGGTAGATCCCTTAGGGTTGATTTGCCTAAATTTTCCCGTGGATGTAGTAGCCACCAAGTGACTGTGAACCACCCTTAAAAAAACATATTAATTAACAATAATATATTAATTAATTAATACTTATATTATACATTAATTAATACTAATATACTCATTAATCGATACTAACTTATTTATTAATAGCTATTTAATTTCTTTTCATTTTTAGGTTTTAGGATTTTTTTTTTTTGTTTTCTTCTCCTGTTGTCTTATTTTTTCTTCTGTTTCTACTTATTCATACCTCCTCCCCTCTCCTTTCTCTCATCATTTCTCCTTATGATGGGCCCTGGTCTAGACTTGAAACATCGATTAAAAAAAAATGAACATTGTGGATGAAACTCCAGAAGCATTTTCTTCAAATTCAAATCACCGCAGAAACTTGCAAATGAGAAGATAATGATTTATTTTATTTTTTACAATAACTATTGAATGGTAACTCGTCACGATTTTCAACTTGTTCAATTTTTTTCCACAAAGGCTAACATGTCTCATGAAAAAGGAACCATGGTAGAGGGGGAATTAAACCCACTAATTACCTCTCAAGCTATTTTCCTTCCAAAAAAAATAAAATGCTTCTATAATAAGAAAAAAATTATTAATAATGCATATATTGTAAAGAAAAAAATTAATATAAAAATTAACAACTTAAATTTAAATTATATAATTATAATAAATGTAATATTTAAGTAGTCCATGGGATCTTGGATAGACGATGACCAAGTGTGTTGTTAAGGCACTCCTAAATGTTAAGTCATCGGTTAAATTCCCCACCCTTTGGGTTTTATTCATGAACATGATCATGATGTAGCCTCACCAATGCCAAGGTTACCAAAAAAAATGTAATATTTATGTATAATTTATTTCAATTAATTATTATGGTGTTTGAAATCTTTCCAACATTTCTACAAATATGAATAACTGTGGAAATATTCATTCTATTAAATATTTACTTATCATAAAAAATAAGCAATTTATATTATTAATTATGATCATTTGAAATATTAGTAAACATTAATGTCAATTAGGGTTATCTTGGGTGGTTGGGAAGAATGGTTGTTATCTCCCCCACCTTGGTTCGATTCCCTGCAAGTGACATGATGATGAGAAATATTGTTGTAATGGCTACATGATCCTCACTCTAGTCGTTAGGCTTAGATATAGGATGATTTATCACAAAATTTAGAGAAGTGGTGGTGTTTAAAGACACACGGAGGGGATGATTTATCACAAAACTGAGAGAATTTGTGGCGTTGTGTCTAAAGACATCGTTGTTGGGATTAGGGTATAAATTTGATGGGCACTCCTACTTGTGAAGTAACTTTTTTATAACAGGTTTTCTTTTAAAATTGTCCTTCGCATGACGTTTGATTTTAATTTGTATCCATCATTTAAATATCATGTATTATTTTTTTTTGTTAATTTGTTATTGTGAATAAAAAAATTTGTTAATATAAGTTTTGTGTTTTGTCTTAGTAAATTTTTTAATTTCAGCTTTGACCAAATAAAATACACTTCAACCAAGTAATATATAGTTGTATATGTTTTACATTACTTTAAAAGGATCAAACATAGTCAACCATGTTCATTCCTATTTCCAAACTAACAAATGACTTGGTACAGTTACATACAATCATTATTTATGTAATTTCAAATATTTTACAAATTATGCTAAACTATCATTGAAATATTTTCAAGTGGTTTGGTCAAACTCATTAATTATAATGTGATTTGAAGAAAAGCAATCAATCTTAGTTTTCAATGTGATGAGTTGGACTTAAGGAGGACCTTATAAATAATAAAACAAGTTTGAAGCCACTTGTAAATAGGAATTTTTGAGGATCCTAACATTTCAAGCAATAATAATATATAGGGCATGCATTTTGAATAAGTTCAAAATCTTTGACAATGAAGAAGAATATCTCCTACAAATAAGCTAACACATAAAAGGCCCAAACCTAGTTATGTTTAGATTCAAGTATGAATGTATTGAAGGCATCATAGCCTTGGTAACCACACATTTGAGATTTACATATCCAATCATGAAATAGATTTTCCTTATAATCAAACTAATTGTAACAACCCATGGTTTATTTTCCATGTAAATGGAAGGACATTATAAAGGCAAAAAAATATGACCAAAGTCATGGGAGAGATATTCCAAGTTGAATGGAAGGAAGAATATTAAAGTGGGTATCACTTGTTAATTAATGGCTATGGAAATTGGCATTGACATTTGCAAAAGGCAAGGGGAAATAAATGAAAATTAATTCAAGGAACAAAGGAAAATAGGAGAAAAGGAAGATGAAGAGACAAGAATATGCATGTAAGTGAAATTAGAGAGAAAATAAAGGAAAATTAAAGAAAATAGGAAAAAGAAAGGAAGAGACACAAGACAGTAATGATAAAAATGCATCTGAGAAAGAACTGAAAACATTTGTTTAGTTTCATCTTTGGACAACATAGTTTTGCTAAGGAAGAAATCACACTCCAGGAGAGAGAACAATCAATCAAAGGAAAGCAAGAGAGTGCAAAGACAAGATTGGAAAAGCAACCACAGCAGGAAGATTTTACAGGTAATAGGTTGCATGTGTGATTTCCTTGTGGGGATTTGAATGCATGGTGCATGCATTTGTTTTACTTGATTACTTTTCCATCATTGACATGGGATTTTCTTGGATTGACAATGGTGACAACCTTGCCTTTCCATTTCCTAGATAGTCATGGTGTGATGGGATTCATTCTTGGTTGAGCTTTAGATTGTCATAAGATTTTGGATCTAGGTGAGATGGTCTCAGGAAAATCCCAAGGGTTGGGGGTGGACATGGTTTTCTCAGGGAAGCCCTTGACAAGTGGGTGGAGACAAGAGAATTCCTTTGGGTATGGTGAATAAATTCTGAGGCATACAAGCTTGTGTTAGTTAGGTGATTTCTGGACCAGTTTAGGTGAATCCACCATGGTTGAGAGTTGAGGTGGTTTAGCCTCTGGATTCCCTGGTTGGTTTTGTTTTGGTTTATCCCATGAGATCCCACATTTATGCTTATAATATGGCACGGGGGTAATTAGCTAAAAGAAAGATTTGGTTCAACCCAATATATGGTCGAGTGGTACGTTGAAGTCCCTGACTTGGTTAGCATTTTCTTATGTTATTGTGGGTTAATTATTATTTATATAAATGAGCACATGTATTGGTTATTGTGTTGGTTTTATGAATGGTTTCTCATGGTTTCGTTATGGTCAAATGTTGGTTATAAGCATGACATATTTTGGTTGTATAATGTGCTCTTATTACGGATATTTCTTATGGCTTGATAAGTTATTGAATGGTTATGTGAATGCATGGGATAACTAGTGTTTGATGCATCTAGCTTGAGAAGGCATTGAACCTTCTTGATGATTCTTTGATGAAGATAAGGAAATAATGAACAAATATGCAATCATGACTTGTAGTTACTATTTTTACCATGTGTTTGACGAAATGTTTATGATGTGTTTGACAAGTTTGGGAAACATCTTAGCCTTAGCATAGATTATATGGACTTATCATCATCATAGACTCGATTCTGGAAATTTCTGGGATTTTTTTGGTAGCTCGTCCGTAGCTAGCCTTGAAAATCTGGAACACGGCTTATAGTCACAGTCTCTTAACTGGTAAATCTCGGTTCTAGTCACACGGAGGAAGGCCTATGCGTACGACTGGAGCCTTTTTGCCACATGCATAGCTTGGCATGCATGCGACTGGGTTGTGAGGTCAAGTGAAAAGATAGTTCCATCTCAAGGTAAGATCATCAGTGGATGTGGTCTAACATCTGGGTGATTTGGTGTCCCTAGGAGGTTGCAGTAAGTTTTAGGATGGTAAAACTCACTTCCATAACTGGAACTTGGGATGTTGGGTCATGCATAATAAATATCGTCTCATGTTTACCCTAATGAGCTTTTGAAAGTAGGTAAATGTGGGGTGGGATGTTACACTAATAAATAAACCCATTTTATAAAAACTAAAATCTATTGCTAGTGTGCCAACACTAGAGAAACTATATAAAACTCTCAAAATCAAATGATAAATTGTTATTTCACCGAGATAAACAAGAGAATTCACTTAGTGTTTCATATAGAATATCAATGGCCAATGGATGTGGACATGTAGTGTGAGTCTCAGCCTTAAGCTCCAGGCTTCAATGTTCATGCTTTAGGCTTAAGTGTGTACAATGTAGGAATGCATGATGTGAGTGAAGACAAAGATAAGCTCACTAATTGGGTATTATATGTTTATCTTGAAGTCTCATCTTAAATTATTAGCATTGTGGGTGTCACGTAGTGCTACTTATCTTGGATTCACAACCAAAAAAATCACTAACTTCTTTTGATTTTTGCAATTCTATTTGGAATTGCTTGTGTGTGTGTGTGTGTGTGTGTGTGTGTGTGTGTGTCTATATAAATGTATCCAAATAACGGTTTGTAAAATTAATTAACCATCATCAGTGACATGAAAATTTTTAAATGGTTAGTATTTGATGGTTAAATAAGGAAAATATAGGTAAATACCCATCAAATTTTAACGTTGGTTGGCATCCCACTAACCACTAGGAAAATTTTAACTGAAGTCTTTTAACCTTTAAATAAGTTATATTCCACATGAATGCTATGGGAAAAACCATGGGTTCTCATAAACCTAGAGCTCTAAAACTACTAGTGACTTGATCGAGTCAAGTTCACACGAGCCACCGTAATAATCCTCCTCTTAAACTTAACTTAGGGAGATTAACCTAGTCCAAATCATTCATCAACCATCTCACCTGAGACCTCACATTCCCCCCTCAAGCTAGCATATTAATATGCCTACCACCCTGGTATTTATCTAAGTGGTCCATTCCACAACTTGATGACTCCATGTGCCACTACACTACATGTATGCTTGATCAAAGTCTTAATGCCTTACAACAATTCGTGCTCATGTGCAACATGTATGCTTGAAAAACATGTCTTATAAATTCCTAGGGAAATACACTTTCCTTAGAGAAAAACCATTAGGGTGTCACACACTATTGGTGTTATCGCACCACTACGGTTCTCATCGCACCTTGGCTCCTTTATTATTCTCAAACACCATTGATTCCATCTCCATTATTTCTCTCGTCTATGTAACCTCTCTCTCTCTTACTATATCTCTAGTTTTGTTATCCATATGTTGACCCGACCTTCTAAATTTGTTTTCAATCTCTCATTAGCACAAGTTCATTTCCATTTAATGGACACCATTCTCCTTTACTAGGCCTCCCTCGACCTTTAGTTACACATACACATTGTCTTCTTTGTAGTCCCTCCATGGCCTCCAAAACTTGTTTACCACAATATTATACCACTCCAACATATTTCCATGCTTTTGAAACTGCATGAACCTCTTTTTCTAAGTATCGACGCTAATCTCACCCCATGGATTTGATATTCACCATGATAAGATAGTATTTTTTATGATCATGAAACACTGAGATAAGTTTTGGTGCCTAAAGACACTGTTGCTAGGATCCCACAGGTCACCAAGAAAAATTTACTTGCAGTATTTTTGCATTTAAATAAACCATATTCCACATGAATTCCATGGAAAAAGCTATGGCTTCCCATAAACCTATAGCTCAAAAACTGCTAGTAACTCGTTCGAGTCAAGTTTAGGCGAACACCACACTAACAATAATTACTTAAAGTTTTTTAGAGTTCATTTTTTTTAAATACTCAAAAAGAATATATATATATATATATATATATATACACACAAAATATTCTTTTTCACCAGAATTTGGTGATATAATTTCAAGAAAGAATGTGATTTTTTGTTTCTTTAAATACATCTTTGAATGCATAAATGGATTCAACACCCTGAAAAACCGATAGGGCATTCGAATTCTACAAATTAAACAACCTAAACTCAAGTTTTTTAAAATCTCTCTCGGATTTTGGTTAAAATTAACCAGAAAAAAATGTCATGAAAAATGCCATTTTTTCTATAAGTTAGACTATGCCCTTATTATATATATATATATATATATATATATATATATATATATATATATATATATATATATATATATATATATTCCACGAAAAAAAAAATCGAACTTCTTATAAATAAATAAAATTTACATCGTAGATCCCGCAACATTCCATATGAAGCAACACCCCAAGGGGCGGCAGGTCACACAGACCAAAGGCAAGCCCGAAACAAGGTCGGATGCAAGCAACAAGTTGTGTCAACACAAAATAGAAGATGTGGAAAGAAATAAAGACAGAGAGCACAAAACATTCTCAGCCATCGGAATGGGGGAAAGCCACGCAAATCAAGTTTTCCTTCTTTTTTATTCTCTACCTTATGCCATTCACCCTGTGATGGCATGGATGTGGCAAGGAAAGTCTGATTATTTGATACCTGGGTTCCATTGTCCTTATCTGAATCTGAGTTATATGATAAATGGTGTCTTTTATTCCCACAATTTCCTGTGTCCTCTGGATTCATGTCTCATTGATTCGGAAGAGTTTGTGGATCAATATGAATAGTTGAAACATTCCCTTGTACCTCTAGTTCCTTTATAGTCTGATTGTTTTCCGTAGGGACAGTTTCGTCCTCTTCTTCTGCCTCATCCTCCTCTGACTTAGGTGGGGGATATTGCCAACCTTTTTTTTGTTTCCCAATCTTCTTCTTTTTTCTGTGTTCTTTTTTGGCATCGTGACATGTGTTTTGTAAATGTCCCGTCAGCCAACAAATTATGCATCTAAATGCAGCGTTTTCATAGTCTAGTGACTACAACCAGTTTTTTTGTTTGTATATCATCAGGATGTTCTCTGGTAAACCTTTTCTGACGTCTACTTCCACACAGACGCGTTCGAAAGTGTAGATCCTCTCCTCTAATCTCTCTATATTTTTTTTGATGCATCACCCAATATTATTCCCAATACCTTCGAAAACATGTTCATTCCAGAAATGAAGGGGAAGATTGTACAATCTAACCCATCCCAGCATTCTAGTGACTGCCATGGTGTTTACGTCAAAATCTGAGAACCATGGGGTGATGAAAAGGTCGGTGGATCCCCAGAACCATGGTCCTTCTCGGATAATGATACCTCTTTCCTCTGAGGATTGAAATTTTACAATAAAAAAACCCCTTGGAGCAGAGGTGGATTTCACAATTTGTGGTCCAGTGTGTAAAAATCCAATGGAAGAGCTCCATCGGTTTAGACCAAAAGCAGTTAAAGCGAAATATTAACGCTTAGGCTTCATATGTCATGCAATGCTCCTCTCTTCCTGGACTGTTTATCTTTAGTGCTGGTGTTTGACCCATTTGTTCTACTATGTATGGCCGTGGGGCATTTCCAACTTTTTCTATAGGTATTATTGTAGCTTTTTTCCCCTGTAAGATATTCTTGTAGGATAGGCCACCATTTTTTTGCTCCTGATTTGAGGGTTTCTCCCCCTTTTCACCCCCTACAGCTCTAGATGTGCCCAGATCTGAAACACCCCCTCTAAGGTGGAGGTTAAGGTTGATGGTCATCTCTGAAACAATAGAGTGATCCTTCATAGACCAACAGTCCTGAAGAGACCGACCTCCAAAAAAGAGTGATTGCAGCTGAACAGGGTAACCCATCAACTCCCAGATTTTTTTTTTCAATTGAAACACTTTGTTGGAGTCTTGTACCCATAATAAAAAATATTTGTCAACGGTGGGCCTAATAAAAATCTAAAAACAAGAGGGGTTTACCTGTTCCATGGAATCTGAATCTGTTTTGATGTCTTCACTTTGTTCTGTGTCTAGGGTACGAAGTGAAGGTGGATTTAAATAATTATTGAGGCTTAATACTAAGACGTGGAGCATAAAAAAACAACCACCGTGAATAAGGCAAGGAGCCAGAGCCCACACACGCCCCAGGTTTTTTAGGGCAGGGAAATATTTGAACAGGGCATTTCCCCCCATCCCACTCCCAAACAAAAGGGCCAGCCGTCTGCGTCCAAACCTAGGCTAGATACAGTGCAAGCCCACCATGAAAATGGTCGAATATTCGAAGTCCAAGAGGGATAATTCATGGTCCCTCAGCCAGAGTTCACCCCTGCTACATTGAATGGCCAGAGTCTGGCAGCATCGTGAGGATCCGCAGGAGAGGACCAGCGTCTATGAAGGCACCGCTTCGTTCCCAAGACTGTAAGGATGCCATAGGAAAAAACCCATCTGCCTCACCGATGGGATCAAGTGTTCTAGATCCCATGGTACACCCGCATAAATAAAGGTCGGTCCATTTGAAACAGGGGTCAGAACCTCCCTTCGCCCGTGATGTCTGGGCTTGACAGTCGGTTCCAGGGTTCTTCAACGGCTGGAAAATGGAGGATGGGTTGATTTCTATAACATTCCAGCAGGAGGAATCCAACCCTCCTGCCTCCGGCATCTCTCATCCGCACTCTTTACAGCCCTCTGCTCTGGCACTTCGTTGGTCTTCGAAAACCCTAACAATGTCATTCTTGCCATCCTCCAATTTTTTTTATTATAAAAGCACTTCACATTATTAAATGTAATGATTTCTATTTTATTTTTTTAATATATATACTTATTTTTTTTTCTATTTCAAATTGCATGTAATTTAACTAGTAGATAAAATAACATTTTTCTAGTCAATTTTTTTCTAAAATCTAGTAGAGAATTTTTTAAATCATAGGTTTAAGTTGTTTAATTTGCAAAATTGAAGTGTTTTTTTCGATTTACTGAATCAATTTATGGTTTCAAAAGTACATTTTAAACAACCAACAATCACAATCTCCCTAAAAATTATATTGTTGAATTCCATCTAAAAAAACTATTTAATCTACTAATTAGACAAGTTGTAAACAAAACTTTATTTTTCTCAATATAATCACATGCTATTTATCATTTCTCTTACTAGTAATTGAAAAAATACTTTATATTTCTCAATAAACTTATTATGTCATTATTTATTATTATTTTTACTTTTAATTGAGTCGAGAGACTCATTCTACAACCCAGTATGAGGGGATGTGTAAGTTTGTCTGTCCATTCGAGAGACACATGCTCTAAATAGAAAAATAATGCTAGCTATAATATATAAAAAAATGAATATGTTGTAAAGCAATTAGCAGTAAAAAAAAAAATTGTGTGAACAAGATGTTTAAACCTTTTACTTTTCAAAATTATTTCAATAGGAGATTTAAATAAATTATTTAAGATTTATGTTAACTAATTTGTATTGATAAAATGTCTCTTTGTACATGTTATGTAAAACATTTTAATGTCAATTTTGTATATAATATATATAATTTAAAAATATATATATGCATATATCATGAAAAAATAAGTTTTGTGGTTAAAATGTTTATTTGGCTCTATATATACTCTATATAGCATTCACAAATACAATTTAAACAATGAAACGCTCTAAAGAAGTTTGCACCTCAAGAAATTTGATCCCTCTCAGCTCATGTTAGATCGGTACTTAAAATGGATCTGGGTTGGTTGTAATAGTATTTTAGAAAATGATTATCAATTATCTTTTATTTATTTTTGATAATAACTAGAATGCTTACTTGAAATATTTAATATTTAATATATTTTAAAAAATGTAGATTTATGTATGTACGCCTAGTCTAACTTATAGATGAAATGTCCTTTTTTCACGACATTTTTTTTGGTTAATTTTAACCATAATTCCATAGAGATTTTTAAAAACTTAAGTTTAAGTTATTTAATATTTAGAATAAGTATAAGTAATAAGTATATAATAAAATGGAAAAATATATATATATTTAAATATTAGAAACTAAAAAACTAACCTTGGATCACAAGTCAGTACAGCTTCTACTGGAAGATGAAGAAGATCTGGGCCAAATTCCATTCCGATTTAGTCCTCTGTGGATCGAGAGAGAAGGCTTCACAGAAACAGTGAAAACAGCTTGGGCCAAATCCTTCACAGGGTCCTCAAGCTATGTCTGGGAGCAAAAACTCAAGGCCACAAAGCAAGCCCTGAAGGAATGGATAAGGAAACTAGTCCTAACCCCAACCAGCCAAAGAAAAGAAGCAGTGCAGACTCTCCAGACCCTGCAAGCGGAAATGGAAAGCAAAGACATCACAGCAGAGTTGTTGGAAAAAGAAGTAAAAGCCCAATGCTCTACCTTCTGATCCTTCCGAATGGAAGAAGAGTATTGGAGAATTAAATCCAGAAGTTTGTGGCTAAAGACAGGATATCGGAACACCTCCTTCTTCCACAAACAATATAGAGCATGACTCTCCAGGAACCACATATCAGAAATTAAAACAACTGAGGGCCAAGTCTGCAAAGGGTTCACCCAAATCAAAGCAGTTGTAGAAACCCACTTCAGGAATCTATACAGTGAGGGGACCCAAGGCAATGAGGAGGAAACTGCTGACCTCCTCTCAAACATCCCTCTTCTCATCAGCCCTGATGACAACACAGCTCTCTCTAGTCCCATTTTTGAGGAGGAAATCATCAAATTTATTTGGTCCATGGAATCAGATAAGGCCCCTGGGCCAGATGGATTCACAATTCATTTCTACAATTCTTGCTAAGATATCATCAAAACTGATCTCCAAAAAATGATAAGAGGGTTTTTGAAAAAAACTAAGATAGGAGGAGGAACCAACTCCACCTACCTTGCCTTAATTCCTAAAGAATCCAATCCTGAAACATTTGCAAGATTCAGGCCCATATCGCTTTGTAATGCTTCTTATAAAATTCTGGCCAAACTTTTAGCAAATAGGATCAAGCCTCTGCTCAAAAGGCTGATCTCCAGCTCTCAAGGTGGATTCGTTGAAGGCAGGCACATTTTGAACAATGTTATTTAAGTCCAGGAGACTATTCATTCAAGAAAACAGCGGAAAGAGAAAGGGATGTTGATAAAACTAGATATGGCTAATGCATTCAATAGAGTTAACCGCTCTTTCCTCATCAAATTTCTTCTCTCCTTTAGCTTCTCGCCCCACTTTGTTAGCCTGATAAAAGCCTGCATTGATAATCCTTGGATTTCCCCTCTAGTCAATGGACTCCCTGCCAATTTTTTTCAAGCTCGGAGAGGAATTAGGCAGGGATGCCCTCTCTCCCCTTTCCTGTATATTTTGATGGTGGACTCCCTCAGTCAAAAACTCATAGCTGAAAGAATTGTTGGAACCCTTCCTGGTCTCAAACCCTCCATTGGCACTGACCCTCTGAACTATGCTCTCTTCGCAGATGATTCCCTCCTTCTTGGAGGTGCCTCCACCAAAATTTCCAAAGCCTTTGACACTGTTCTTTAAATTTATTGCAGAGCCTCGGGTGCTTTAGTCAATGAGAGCAAAAGCGAAGTATACAGTTGGAACATAGAACAGCAATATCTCACAAGCATTTCGAACCTCCTTGGGTTCAAAGGTCATGCCCAATGGGATAAGATCAAGTATCTTGGTCTCCCCATATCAAATGGAGTCAATAAGAGGTCGCTTTGGAGTGAAATCATTAGTAAAATCAAATCAAAAATCTCAGCATGGGGAGGCTTCTGGCTAACAAAAGGTGGTAAATTCATTCTAATCAAATCTTTGTTGTCTGCTCTCCCAATCTACCAAGCAGCATTCCTCTTAGCACCAAGAAATGTGATGGACCAGATCTCTAAACTCCTCTGAGAATTTTTATGGCAAGGAGGGAAGGGAAATCAGAATAAAATGCACTTAGTAAACTGGAATCTGGTTAAAAAACCAATCTCTGAGGGTGGTTTGAAAATTCGTGACCCCACTCTAGTTAATCTTGCACTTGGAGGCAAGATTCTGTGGAAGATGGTCCACGATCCCAATCATCCAGTCAGCGCCATCCTGAGGACAAAATACGTCCACAAAACTCCTCTTAGAAACCTGCAATGTGACAACACTATTAATTGCACGCAGGTATGGAGCCTATGCTGCAAAAGCATTAATTTTTTAAAAAAATATGTATACAGAATACCTGGCAACAGAAAGCGCACAAATTTGTGGGTTGATCGAATTATGGGATGTGATCCTTTGGCTGAAAATGAGGAAATCGCAGATCTTAAAGCCTGGCTAGAACGTGCAAGAATAAACAGTATTTATGACCTCTTTAAATGGGATCGTCATGGAGATTGGGATGGCTGGGACTTCCATGGTTTCCCTGATCGGTTAACTCTGCAAAAAAACATGCTTGCGGATCTGCTGGAGGAGTCTGTCCCAGAAAATCGATCCAAGAAAGATAGTTGGGGATGGGGTTAGACAGGAACATATACCACAGCAGCTGGCTATAGAGCATTACAGGCCTCAAGGAACAGCAGCCAATCACCGCCTTTTTGGAAACAAGTCTGGGAACCACTAGCCTTACCAAAAGTGAACTTCTTCTTCTACACCCTGGTTCATAACAAGCTACTAACGGGAGATAATCTGGTGAAAAGGAACATAGCAAGGCCACATAGATGTGAGCTATGCAGAAGTAACCTCGAAACAGACCAGTATTTATTCATGGAATGTATATTCGCCAAAGAAGTGTGGGGACTTATTCTTCAGGACCTCCAAATCACTGTCCCTCCACAGAACTCTGTTTTTGAGCTTTTCTCCTCTTGGAGTCACTTCTACCCTCATAGAATCCCCATCAAATATTTTTGGCCCAAAGTTTGGATAACTATACCCAAATATGTTTGCTAGCATCTATGGTTGGCCCGTAACGATCTGATTTTCAATGACTTGCAGCATGCCCCTTTGTATGTAGCAGCCAAAGCCAAATCCTTTCTCTTGGAAGCTACCCAGTAGCAATACTTTAAAGAAGACTCTTTGCTACTCCCCGAAGAAAATAGGTGGTTGGACCCCCTTGAGCCATATCCTCGAAAGTATCTTCTTGCCCCTCAAACAGAAAACCCTGAATGGCGTAAAAGATACCCTGATGATATATTCCAAAATTGGTGGCGGAAGAAAAATTTAAGCAGAATCTTCTTCGATGGGGCCTCCAAAGGAAACCCTGGTGTTGCTGGTGCAGGCGGGGTCATCTACTCCTTGGATGGGTCAACAAGGGACTGCTTCTATTGGGGTATCGGACAGAAAACCAACAACCAATCAGAGATTCTCGGTCTTCTCAAAGCATGCCACATAGCAAGAGACAAAGGTGTCAAAGACATCCAAGTCTTCGGAGACTTAGAGATATTAATAAAAAAATTAAATTCGGAGGAATTATTTAGCAATGTTAGTCTCAATAAAATTCTGAGCAGAATAAAGAGAGTCTTTCTAGACTTTGCCTCCTACAAGTTCTATCATATTCTCAGAAATTCGAACAGTGAAGCAGATCAGATGGCAAACAAATGTTGCTCTCTCCTGAAAGGGCAGCTAATTATAAATGATGAAAGTTCCTTTCCAATTCCATGAAAATGTTGTAACTCAAAAGCAGTATATGACGGATAATTGCATTGTAATTGGGGTTGCTTTGGCATAGGCCCAATCTTTCTTCTTCAAATAAATAAAATACATACCCGTTCCAGTTAAAATATATACATATATTAGAAACTAAAATTAAAATTTTTTATTTAAATAATTATAATAAATATAACATGTGATTATGAAAATTTGTATATTTAATTATTTTTATGTTTGAAATTTTTAGATAATGAATTTGATATGTGATTGCTTGTTGTTTAAAATATTCTTTTGAATACATAAATTTATTCAACACTTTGAAAAATCCAAAAAACACTTCAATTTTCCAAATTAAACTTCAACTATACTTTCAAAAATCTCTACTAAAATTTGGGAAATTTTGACTAGAAAAAATGCTACTTTATATATTAATCAAACTACATGCAATTTAAAATAAAAATAATAATAAATAAATATATTAAAAAACTAAAACATAAATCATCACATTTAATAAAGTGGAGTGCTTTTATAATAAAAATATATATATAATAAGCATATAATAAAAGAGGAAAAATAATACAAATATTAAAAACTAAAATTACAGATTTTTTATTTAAATAATTATAATAAATATAACGCTCACAGGGCATAGAATAGACGGTGATAGGGCGTACTATCAAGTCATTCTGTGATGTGAAGGTCACCGGTTCGAAACTTCGTGGGCAAAAATCCAACCATGTTATGGGTTGGTGTGGCCCAGGTCAAGTGCAATCCCTGGATGATTTTGATGGTATTATCACTCAGAAAAAATGAAGCACCATTTGACAAAGTCCTAGAGGTTTGTGTGTCAAAGGTAGGGTTATAGGATTCATTTTTCATTACTTGGTCAAGGAAAATTTTTAATTTTTCTTATTTAGCCTATCCTAAGGTCTAAACCCACCCTCTTTCAAATCCCCTCATGTCACATCAATCATAATTTTTTGAAATTTTTCATTTTCCAAGGCTTTAGCACCGAAAGGGTCGTTTTGGACAAGAAACCACACTTTCGTAGCGAAATACACAGAGAAATTGCACTTTTCGCTACGAAAATGCTAATACTTTCGTAGCAAAAATGCCCAGAAATACACTAGAAATGCTACGAAAGTAAGGTTTCTTGTCTGTCATGTCAAATTAGTTGTTAGGTGTCAAAAAATGATTTGAAAAGGATAAGTTAGATGTCATTCTAGTCAGTTAGGGTAATGATCAAGGTATATAGTCAGGGCTGAAGTCATCATCACCATTTTAAGCATGTATGAGTCATCATTAGGATATGAGTGGTCATTGAACTTCCAAATCTTTCCAAATTGAGTCATTTGTCATTCTCTATTCCTTCTTTGCGTGTTACTGAGCTCTGGAGAGCTATTTCATTGAGCCCAAGATGTGGCTGGTTTCTTTCAAAGGATTTCAGATATCACTGATCAAGCAAGGCAGAGAATACATTATCAAGCGAGGCAGAGAAGACTTCAAAGAAATATGGCTGCAAAAAGGAAGACAAATAAAGGTGGCTACTGTCTCAGATATGAACCTGATAAATGAAGATCCAACAGCTGTAGAAGTATTCAGAAGGATGGGATGTTTACATTTTTGTGAAAGACTACAAGGCTGCCATGTACAGGTTTCCAAAGAATTTTCCTTAAACTTCAATGGAACAACAACTAAAGTGGGGATTTTGAATCTTACTATTACACCAGAGATCATTGCAGCAGCAACAGGGATTCCAAGAGGACAAGAAAAACGGTTCAAAGGTTTCAAATTCAACATGGAGGAATGCAAAGAGTTTATCAAACCAGAAAGCAATGAAGTTGACCTTACAAATTCCATTCCAAGGAGCTGCATGAAGGACAAATTCTCAAAGCTACTACTCATTATCCATAAATATTTCACATATGAAGGAAGATATCATAAAGTCTATTCTTACCACTTCAAGCTTCTCCTTCATTTTGTTGGTAATATATCTCTTGATCTGCCTTTCTATTTACACAGAATTCTAGCAAAAATGGCAGATAAGGTCCAAGCAAAATCCGAGGGAAGTGAAACCTCAATTTTTCATCAGGGCTTAATAAAATTGTTGGTTTTATATGAGTTACAAAGACTAGTTAGAGATTGGTCTTCATTTTTGTTTGTTATTGGTTTTGAAATGGATACCATTACACCTAAGAAAAATCCTAAACCTAGAGGTACACCATCACTTTAGTGGCAGAACAGAGTGAACCAGTAAGGGCATAGAAAATTCAACTAGCCATGATGGAAACAGAGCAGTTGCAGAGATTTGATACACCCATTTTTCCACCTACAAAACAAAAGTCAATAATGACCAAACCTGTAAAACAAGAGAAAGTTGTGAGTAAACAAGGAAGAAAAAGTATTACAAGGAGCCAAAGAGTGGCTAAATGAAATTTAGAAGACATACTACATGGAATTGATATTGAATAGACTCCTATAGTCCAGGCTAAGGATGTAGATGAAGGTGGACAGAAACTTAAGAAAGCTAAATCTGCAAAGAAGCTACAGTTTGAAGGTGAGGATGCAAGTTTTATGTTTCAGGCTAGGAAGACCATGACAAGGCATGCTAGAAAACTTTTGGAGAGTAGCAAAGAAGTTCATCTAGCCACTGACACTATCTAGCCACAACAAGACATTATTGATCTTTCATCACCTGCATAAAAAGACCTAGTCAGCAAGCCAAAGAAAGGAAAGGAGAAAGTCATTGACAAAACAGAGTTTGAACTCCTTGAAGAACAGTTGAGGCTAGCTAATCATGAAATTGCAGTTATGAATAAGGAGGCAAGGAAACATAATGTCCAAAAGGTTCAGTTTGAAAAGATGAAAGAGGTTTGGGAAGAGCAGGTTGACACTGTATCAAAGACTCTAGAAAACACACAAAAATTGATCAAATGGACTATGCCATTGAGGAAAGAAGTGAAACATGTCAGAATAATGAACTTGCATTTGAAATCTACCAACAGAAAGCTAAAAGATCAAGTTAAAGACCTCCAAGAACAACTAGAACTAATCCATGAGGATCTAGAGAAGAAGGGCCTAAAAATGACAGTAGTTGAGGATCCAATAGCTCAACTCATCATCAATGAGGAAGAAACACCTCAAGACTCTTAGTTTGGGCTGGTTTATATTTTTTAAGGTAAATGACATGTTGAAAACCAAATTATTACAGCTGGAAGGTACATTTTTGAAGCTAGGAAGAAATCTGGAATTTACACATTTTTTAACAGTTTCGTAGCGTTTCCTAGGCTTGAAGCCAGGAAAACGCTATGAAACCACCTGTAGCTTTATTTTTGTTTGAAAAACCACTTTTGGTAACTTTAAAGGGGAGGAAATGATAGGAATGATGTTTCAGAACATAATGAAGACCATGCAAGAGAAAAGAAGCAGAAATTCTGATGGCAAAGGTCATTTTTTATACGCTACGAAACTGTCATACTTTCATAGCGTGTTGTTTTGAAGGTTTATGAGTAGGTTTTTGGGAAATTTTGGACAAGTGGATACTTTCAAAGGGTCAAGGGACTTTCCTAGCAGTCATCCAAGACTTGAAGACCATGAGATGAAGACAACTCATCAGCCAAACCATTCGTTGAAGATAAGGACCTGTTTTCCTGAAAAATAGGGTTTGTTTTCAAATTTGGACGAGGGTAATCAAGATGTCAAGTAGTGATGAGCTCTATAATATCTCATTCAAACATGTGAATCATTAGTTGTCAGATTTATAAATGTTACAAGAGATAAGGTAGTTGATGTAATAACTAGCTATTTGAGTCCTATTAGGAAAAGGATTGTTTAATAGAATAATCGTCATTTTCTCATTAA
Organism: Pinus albicaulis; assembly: GCA_034641835.2. NCBI lineage: Eukaryota > Viridiplantae > Streptophyta > Pinopsida > Pinales > Pinaceae > Pinus > Pinus albicaulis. The sequence continues at coordinate 444,940,078 of CM076584.1, forward strand.
AGTAGATGTTTTCTTGTTATGCAAGGTGTCATTAGGAAAATTTCGATGAATCTAGCCAAGAGGTAGATCATCTCTCATATAACAAGGTCTATTAAAGGGCAGATATTTGAATTTGTTAAGGGTTGGAGATTTTTGGCAATACTGCAGCTTTATGTAAATTGACTGAAATCAGTAATACAGAGGACTTTTACTTGACCAACCTGAGATTCTCATGGATTTTTTAGTGCTTGTTTGATCTATACTTTCTATGTGTGCCATTTACAGTGGTTTTCGGCTTTGATACTCATAATTCATAGGTGTATGCTCTGACTTCCTTTATTTATGAATTGGTTGTGTTATTTCATATTTCATGTGTGATTTACCTCTGCTAAAAACTCTTACCTGCCTCAACTTCCATGTTAAGTGAACTTACCACTGAACTAATGAATTTTTTGACTCCCTAAGCCCAATGATTACAGACTTATACTCTTTTCAACCTACACACATCACAAGCAAGTTATTTTCCAAGTAGAGTTAGCCATCTAGTTTCATCATAATAAAATATCATTAACCCCTTTTGAGAGAGCCCTCTTAGACTGAAGAGGCTAAGCTTTAGTTACAAGTTGGTTTGAAATAGTTACATGAAGTTGTATGATTAGTAGCTAATCAAGTGCAATTTTTTGATAACATTTTGGTGCATCTGCCAAGAGCCTGAAGATTATACTTTCCCGAAATTTTGAAGTTGAACTTCTGAAGGTAGCAAGAGCTCAAAAAGTTGTTTGAGGTTGCATCTACCTTGGTGGCTCCATTCAAAATTCATATGATAAAAGGTGGCTTCGAGAAGGAGATACACGAGGAGTAATCCTGACCCAGATCCACCTACCATTGTGGAAAATCCAAACACCATCTCCAGAGGTAGTCAAGGCATTTTTGCAATATCAGGTACTCCATCATACAAAATCCTTGTCCTCTGAAGTTTTAAGAAGTCTTGAAGATAAAAGATTTGATGATAAAATTTAGGAAGTCTTGTTTAGGTCTGAAAGTGAAAAATAATTGACTGAAATATTTTTAGACCTACATAGAGAGGTATTGATACCTCAACCTTAGTAACTCAAAAATATAAAGAAAATTTTTGGGAAGCAATGACTTCAGAATTATTGTTAGAGAAAGATTCATTAGATAGGTTGAAGGAACTAGACCCATTTTAAATTTTGTTAAGAAGTAAAACGGGTGTTCCTCTTCCTGACTGGAGTTCAATTGTGACTGGACAACAAAGACCAAACAACCCTCCTCCTAACAGTTCCTCTTCCTCTATTGTTGTTATCCATAAAACTACCACAGTCCCAGTCATCATGGCTAGAAATGTGCCATCTCCACCTGCTGCACCCGCTAGGTATGCCCCTCTTGCCCTTCCAGTTGTTTTAAATGCCCTTCCTAGCAAATATTATGATAGAATAAAAACTTGGGGAAGCGATGAAGAGATTACTGCTGAAGAGCATGTATATCAGTTCAATGACTTTATAGACAGGGAGGAGGTTGACCATGAGGATGTCAAGATGAGATTGTTCTCTCAGAGATTCACTGGTGAATTCAAGAAGTGGTTCAAAGCCCTTACTCCTGGAAGCCTACATAACTGGAATGAATTTGAAGATAACTTCTTGAGGAAGTGGGGAAATAGAACCAACCTTGTACAAGCCCTCACTGAGTATAATAGTTTGAAGAGAGTTTTTTATGGAACTGTTCAAAAATTTTCAAAGCGATTTAACAAAGTGTATGACTCTATCCCTGCCCATCTAAAGCCTCCACCTGGAGCAGCTTAGCTGAGATATCTTGAAGCTTTTGATTATGACTTTTCTATCCTGCTAAGAGAAAGAGAATCCCCTTCACTAGCTGAAATTAAAAATGATGCATTGAAGGTGGAGGTCAATATGATAGCAGCAAAAAAGTCCAAGATGGGAAAGACTAAGTTGAAAGAATAAGATAAGCCTTCTACCTCAGATGAAAAATTTGATTCTATAATGAAAACAATAGAAAAATTTATGGATAGGCTTGCCCTTGGGAATACCTCTGCTCCTCCTACACAACATGAACCTCAGTTTAGAAATCCTTAGTTCAGAAGACCTGAAAACTAGCAGAGACCAAGGGAAAACAGAAATCAGCCACCTGACCCTCAAGTAAGACCTCCTTTTCAGCAAAACTTAGTTGATGAATAATATCAGCCTAAAATACAAGAATACTCAATTAATTGCTTAGATGAAAACATCTCGGGGATGTTTTTAACTAAGGAGGAACATGATGAGTCAGATCATGAGGTAAACAAGGGTGAGGAACCATCTGATTATCTTATAGGGTATCAACATGAAATATTTGAGATGCAGAAACATAACAACCTCAGAAACATAAATGTACGAATTACTGAAAACAAAACACAGCCTAAGAAAGATGCCCTCAAGGTTGTTGAAGTTAGGAAAGAGACACCTACTCCTCCTATTAAAGAGACTGAAAAATATGCTTATGTTTTCAGTTTGGAGAGTAAGATCTCTAAGATAAAAATCTCAGTACCTTTTGGAGAAATTCTTAAGGTGAATGAATATAGAATTAAGATTGTGAAAATGTTGAATTCCCAACCAAGAGCTGTTGATATCCTAAATGTTCAACAAGATCATCCAACCATATACTTGGGTCCAAGATTAGAGGATGATCAGAATGAAGAGGTACCTCATTTTTATGTCAGCCTTAGTATTCATGAAATGACATTGCATAATGCCATGTTGGATTCGGGAGCCTCTCGTAATATTATGCCCAAAGTAATCATGGAAAGGATGGGATTGGAAATTACTAGACCATATAAGGATTTGTTTTCCTTTGATCCAAAAAGAGTTCAGTGAATTAGTTTAATAAAAGATGTTGGTGTTGGTCTTACACAACTCCCTGCCAAGACAGTGGTCATGGACATTGTGGTAGCATACATTCCACCTAAATTTGGCATGTTGTTATCAAGGTGATGGGAAGAAAAGTTCAAAAGTACAATGAAAATGAACCTAACTTATGCCACCATTCCTATTTTTGGTGAGCAAAGGAGACTTTATAGAGAAACAAGGATGGATTACATGGTAAATAGTAAAGATAAACCTCAGAAATTTCCAATATATGTTGTTGATACTGAACTTGGATCTGCTATTTTTTTCAATGAGTTGACTGATGGAGCAGAGGATGAAAAGAAGGCAGAAAATCAGCAAATTATAATTCAACATACATAAAATCAGCAAATCAGTGAGGAAAAGGTGGAAGGTTGGTGGTTGCTACATTTTGATGGATCAGCAGGAAGAGAGGGGGCAAGAGAAGGAATTTGGATCACAACTCCAGAAGATGAAAGTAATTTCTTTTCTTACAAACTGAATTTTGATTGCACAAATAACATGGTTGAGTATGAATCTTTAACTTTGGGCTTAGAAATTTTGAAAAGAATGGGTGTCCAAAATATTTCTGTTTGTGGAGATTCTGAATTATTTATTAAGAAATTTGAGGGTGTGTATAAAACTAAGGATGTGAGAATGAGGGTATACAGAAATTTGGTCATGGACATGTTGGAGAATTTACAAGAATATTCATTTATTGTGAAGACTAGGGACCAAAACTCAGTAGCTGACTCTCTAGCTATCTCTGCAATTCTATTTATCATCCCTGCACATTCCACTGAAATATATGAGGTTGAAGTTTGCCATAGACCTGCTATCCCTGATAAAATTATCCATTGGCAAGTTATTTAGGATGACCAGCAATTCAAAAACATTATATATCTGAAAGAAGATTTTGAAAGTACACAAGTAAATCAGCAAAACATGCTTTCTGAATCAAGGGGAAATTATGAAGTGTTATATCTGAAGTATAACTCTATACCTAAAGGTCTCATACCCCTTGAGAAGCTTTTTAATCAGAATGATGTGTTCAAGTCTACTAGGATACAAGTTGATGATGAGGAGGTAAAGAGTTGTAACCTTGGTACAGTAGCTATGCCAAAATGATTAAGCTTTCAAAGTTTCTTTCAGTTGACATGAGACAGAAATATATTGAGATGATGAAAAGGTTCATAGATGTGTTTGCTTGGAGTTATGCTGATTTGAAGAAGTATGATCCTACTATCATTCAACATACCATTCCCATTAAAGAAAATGAAAAGTCTTTCAAGCAAAAGCTAAGGAGGATTAATCCACTTCTCATGCCTCTAATAGAGAAATAAATCAAGAAACTCTTTGATGCCAAAATTATTGTTCCTATCAGATTCTCAAAGTGGCTTGCAAATTTCGTTCCAGACAAAAAAAAGAGTGGAGAAATCAGAATATGCATTGTCTTCAGAAACTTGAATAAATCTTCTCTAAATGACAACTACCCTCTCCCAAATATGGACCAAATTTTGCATAACATTGTTGGTTCCCAAAGGATGTCTATGCTTGATGGTTTTTTAGGGTACAATCAGATACTTGTACATCCGGAAGATCAGGAGAAAACAAACTTTACCACACCATGGGGCACATTTATGTATGCAAAAATGCCCTTTGGTCTGATGAATGCAGGAGATACCTTTCAAAGAGAAATGGACATTGTCTTTGCTAAGGAGAAGGAAAAGATGGTGGTTGTCTATCTGGATGACATAACAGTCTTCTCAAGGAGAGAAGAAGATCACTTGAAGAACCTAGAAACGATTCTGCTGAAGTGTAGAAGGTTTTGCATTTCTCTCAATCCCACTAAAAGAATTTTTTCTCTGAATTCAAGAAAGTTACTTGGGCATATTATTTATAAATATGGGATTAAGATGTTGAATCTTTAATTAAACTGAGAGGGGGGGGGGGGGTGAATTAGTTTAATACGTACATAAGCCTTCTCAAATTTTCACCAAACTTATTTACAGCTTACTATGTGAACAGTCTTAAAATGTTGCAGCTAATATTAAATTAATGTGACACCATACTTATGTTGAGAGCAGCAAACAATTAAGCAGATTGAAATAATCACATCAACACATAAGAAACACACATAGAGACAGAAGATGTAAGTGGAAACCCATAAAGGGAGAAAACCACATCTTGTTATTGTTGTGATGCAAAGGCAAGCTCCAACTCCCTCTCACCACTGTTTTTCTGCAGGCACCAACCTACAGGAGGCTCCTACCTCAATTCTGCAAGCTACAACTTGCAAGGAAGCACCAACCTCTTCAATTTCTTTGTGTGTCTTCAACCCCACAGAGGTTCCACCTCGGGCCAACATGAATCTAATAGCCATCAAGCTCAAGAATTTGATAGGGAAGCTCCAACTTCCTCAATTTATCAAACTGAATGTTTGTTGATTTACCTTAGATATCAGCTCTGTTCTATAGCATCTCTTTTTGCTCTTCTTTTCTTAATCTTCTCTGCCTCACTCTTCTATACTCTGCATTCTCTATATTTACTCTCTCTAACCTCTTTTATGCATATCCAGTTGATATTATTTATAGGATTTTCTTGTGATTGTTAGCATTCCTCAATGAATTTGGAATGGACAGCCATAACTCTTCACTTTCTGCCTTTTCATTTCTTTCACTTGCTCATTCAAAAAATATACCAACATGCATTAATTTCAATATTACAGTGGGAACTTTGTTTTCCTCAGGAGACTTGCCAATGCATCACAAACAATAAAAAATCAATTAAAAACATTTACATTCACCACAATGAGAATTGGCCTGCTCATTTAGTTCTTTGGTTTTCTTTGATCGTGTTTGTCTTTTATGTGACTGTGTTTTATCTCTTTCACTGTTTGCTTTTCCATTCTCCGTTGTGGCGCCCTGATCGGGACATGTAATCTTTTATACCAAATTTAATTGTAACCCATATTTTCTAAGACCTTTGTACTTTAGCAAGCACTGCTGATGTGAACGCCCGTTGCGGAAACATACATACAAATTTAACAATTGTTTTATGTTCACAATCGTCCTCCACCCTGGGCCGAGGCCCGTGGGTCCACAGCCCACGCGGCATAATTTAATACAACCGCAAACACAACTTCAGCTCTTGGCTTAATTATAAGATGTTTTAATCATATAATCTGCCCTTTTAATACAACTTAACACACTCTCGGCGTAATAGAAAAAAAGTTGTTTAATACATAAAATTCCCTTTCAGGCCCACCATCCGAGCTTGCATTGTCCTCCGATTGCAATTGATCGCAAACGCAACTCGAATACTCCCGATGCGATTGTTGTATTATCTGTCCGATGTGATTGACCACTCCTGCTCTGATTGCGATTGATTGCTCCTGCTCCGATTGTGATTGATCACTCCTGGTCCGATTGCGATTGATCGCAATCCCGACTCGAATACTCCGATGCGATTGAGTCTTTAACCCGGAACTCAACCATATATGAAACTTTATTTATAGACCCATCGGGTCCGGAACTTAATCGCAATCGCAAGTTCCTGTATGGACGTTCCAATCCCTTTATATTCTCCGATGTGATTAGATTGTTCCGATGCGATCATGCTGGACTTCAAATACTTGTTACTCATGGTTTATAAGCCCATCGGGTCCGGGCTTCAATCGCAATCGCAAATTTTGGTTGGATTTGATCCGCTGCCAACTTTTTCCAATGCGATTGATGAGGGTCCTGCCTTATGGTACTTTTTTTCTTTGAATCTCGCGCTACATATGGCTATACATATGTATATATATATATATATAAATATATATATATATATATATATATATATATATATATATATATATATATATGCTTTAGTCCTTTGTATATAAAGCACAATATATACTTTGCCGCTGGAGTATACGATCCCGGAATGAGATTTATATTATATATGCATTACATTGCCGCTTGGGTTATGATTCCCGGAATGAGATTTGTGTATATATGCATTACATTGCCGCTTGGGTTATGATTCCCGGAATGAGATATATAAATATATATATATACTTTGCTGCTCCAATATTTAGTGTATCTTCCAGTGGGGTAGGCGATTCTCGGAATTATATATATATCCTCCAGCTGGGAGTAGCGATTCTCAGAATAACAGCTGTGTCTATGCCTCTGCTGCTTCTGTCGCTCTACCTCTGTCTTTACTGCTGTGATAATGGCTCTGCCTCTGCCTCTGCCTCTGATAACGGTTCTGCCTCTATTATATTCACTTCCTCTGCCCGTCTCTGTCTTTGCTGCCCTCTTTGCCTGTCTCTGTCTTTGCTGCCTCCTTTGCCTGTCTCTGTCTTTGCTGCCTCCTTTGCCATCAATGACAACATTTCCAACAGTCTCCCCCTTTGGCATTGATGGCAATACACTTCCTCTATTTTCCTGATAGGATCCTTTCTCCTGTTGCTTGCTCTTCCTTCCCCTTTGACATCAATGGCAAGGGGTTCAAATTTTTATTGAAGCTTCTATTCTCTGATGCTGTTTTTTTATCCTTTTTCAACATTTCATGCATTTCCGGGTTAAATTTCCTGACTTCGTACGCTGCTGCTCCAAACTTTGGATTTGATACACGTTGGGTTCATTATTCTTCCGTGTTCAGTTCACGTCGGTTTCACCATTATTCTTCTGCACCACTGACCCTTTTGCATTTTTATTGATTCTTTTATGTTGACTGTATTATTGCCATAATCCCTTTGATCCTGAGGACCTGTTTTCATGCTTCCCTTGCTAGTTGATCTTTCCCTGAGAATGATATTTTCGTTTCTATTCTCCCCCTGAAACTGTGCTTTCTCTTCATATTGTAGAGTAGCATCTCTAGATACTACCCCTAGTCTGTCTCTCAAATATTCAAATGGCTCTCTAGCAAGTGGTTTGGTAAATATATCTGTTGTTTGTTCTTTTGTTGGTACATACTCCAGTTTTACTATATTCTGAGCCACTTGTTCTCGGAGGAAATGATACTTGATTGGGATATGTTTAGTCTTTGAGTGAAGCACGGGATTTTTAGATATACTTATAGCACTTGTATTATCACATTTAATTGAGATAGGTTCATTAATGCTTACCTTCATGTCTTGAAGAGCCTGCTTCATCCACATGACTTGTGTACAACATGCTGCTGTTGCTATATATTCTGCTTCTGCTGTAGACAGAGAGATAGATGTTTGTTTTTTGCTTAACCATGCCACCAGAATTTCTCCTAGATAGAAAGCACCTCCACTTGTGCTTTTCCTGTCATCCACACAGCTGGCCCAATCTGCATCTGTGTATGCTGTCAAGGTGAAGCTTTTGCCTTTAGGATACCAAAGTCCATATTTTGTTGTTCCTTGTAGATATCTGAATATTCTTTTTACTGCTACAAGATGGTTTTGTTTAGGTGCTGCTTGATATCTAGCCACTAGTCCTACTGCTAGCATGATGTCTGGTCTTGATGCTGTCAAATACAACAGACTTCCTATCATGGATCTGTAGAGTTTTTGATCTATATCTGCAGACCCATCATCAGCACACACCTTTGCATCCTCCGTGATCATGGAGTTGTCACAAAGTTTGGTGCTCCTCCATTTTGGAATTTTTTCGCATTTATGTTTGAGTGTATCAGTCTATCAATCTCTTCCGAGCACTTCTTAGCTCCCCCTCAAGGTCGACTTCACCTTCTTCTTCTTCATCTTCTAGCAGGAGACCTTCAAGTTCTTCTATAGCCATCAATAAAAATTCAGAGGTTCCATCTTCACTTGAGAGTTCATCTAGATCTTCAGATGTACTGCTGTCTTGTTGAGCATAGAAGGATTTTCTGCTGAACTTATTTCCTTTCTGCCAGTTCTTTGATGTATTTTTCTCTGAATCTTGAGCCTGATTCCTTAGTTTCTTGTGAGGACGCTTAGTAGCATAGTTTCCAACTCTTCCACAGTTAAAGCATTTGAAAGGAAGTTTAATTTTTTATTTACCTGAGCCTCTATCCAATTTCTTGACAAATTTTTCCTCTTCTTCATCCGAGCAAGAGCATATGCCTTCCTCTTCTTCTTTCTTATTTTCTATTTTAAAGGCTGCCTCCCTTGTACTTGGATTCTTCTGTGGGAGCCTCATCTCGTATGTTGTTAAATTTCCAAGTAGTTGGTTCATGGTCAAGGTCTCCCAATTAGCTATTTCTTCTATTGCAGACACCTTGGGATTAAACCTGGATGGAAAAGATCTTAGAATCTTTTGCACAATTATACTTTCTAGCATGGTTTCTCCAAGAGCTTTCATAATGTTAACAATTTCTGCAAATTTTAGGAAGAAACTGTCAATGTATTCATTATCATTCATTTTTAAGTTCTCAAACTGGGCTCTATAGACTTGAAGTTTGGCAGTCTTTACTTTCTTGTCTCCCTCATGGATGTTCTCCAGAGTATCCCACATCTCTTTGGCAGTGTCTTTGTGCATTACTTTGATAAAATCTGCTTCACACAATCCATTCAAGATGGAATTCATGGCTTTTGCGTTAGCTACAAAATCTTGTTTGGATTCTTTCTCTGAGTCAGTTGCCTTTGGGGCATATCCTAATTCCACAGCACCACAAACTTCTATTCCTAGAGACATTATGTATGTTCTCATCCTGATTCTCCAGAAGGCATAATTTGCACCAGAGAAAAAAGGGGCTTTATTGGTTGAGCATCCTTCTTTACTAGCCATCTTGGGAACCTAGGATCTCCTTTCAGTTGTTAAACTGGTACAAAGGAACTTGGCTCTGATTACAATTGTTGAATCTTTAATTAAACTGAGAGGGGGGGGTGAATCAGTTTAATACATACATAAGCCTTTTAAAATTTTCACCAAACTTATTTACAGCTTACTATGTGAACAGTCTTAAAGTGTTGCAGCTAATATTAAATTAATGTGACACCATACTTATGTTGAGAGCAGCAAACAATTAAGTAGATTGAAAGAATCACATCACCACATAAGAAACACATACATAGAGACAACAGATGTAAGTGGAAACCCATAAAGGGAGAAAACCACATCTTATTATTGTTGTGATGCAAAGGCAAGCTCCAACTCCCTCTCACCATTGTTTTTCTGCAGGCACCAACCTACAGGAGGCTCCTTAATTTCAACTCGTTGTGTTACAACCGTAAGAAGCACCAACTCCCTTCAATTTTCTGTGCACTCAACTCATGGAGGCTCCACACTCTCCAAATTACCAATTACAATGATTACAATCGATGCCTCCATGATCCATTATCAAGCTGCAACTTGATAGGGAAGCTCCAACTTACTCAATTTATCAAACTGAGTGTTTGATGATTTACCTCAAATATCAGCTCTATTCTGTAGCTTCTCTTTCTGCTCTTCTTTTCTTAATCTTCTCTGCCTCACACTTCTATATTATGCCTTCTCTAGATTTACTCTATCTAACCTCTTTTTGCATATCAATATGATATTATTTATAAGGATTTTCTTGTGACTGTTAGCATTTCTTAATGAATTTGGAATGGACAGCCATGACTCTTCGCTTGTTGCCTTTTCATTTCTTTCACTTGCTCATTCAGAAAATATAACAACATGCATTAATTTCAATATTACAGTGGGAGCTTTGTTTTCCTTAGGAGACTTGCCAATGCGTCACAAACAATAAAAAATCAATTAAAAACATTTACATTCAAATTACAATGAGAATTCCAGCTCAACTCATTTAGTCTTTTGGATTTTCTTTGACTGTGTTTGTCTTTCTGTGACTGTGCTTTATCTCTTTTCAGCTCTGTTTGCTTTTCTGTCCTCTGTTGTGGTGTAACTGTTGCATACATGTAACTGAGCTTTTTATACCAGCTGACTGTAAATCGGGCATTTTCTAACGCTTTTGTGCTTAGCAAGTGTCTTGTTGATGTGGAACGTTCTGCAAGCGGAACATACATACACCACAATTGTTTTATGTTCACAATCGCCCTCCACCCTGGGCCGAGGCCCGTGGGTCCACAGCCCACACGGCATAATTTAATACAACCGCAAACACAACTTCAGCTCTTGGCTTAATTATAAGATGTTTTAATCATATAATCTGCCCTTTTAATACAACTTAACACACTCTCGGCATAATAAGAAAAAAACTGTTTAATACATAAAATGCCCTTTCGGGCCCACCATCCGAGCTTGCATTGTCCTCCGATTGTGATTGATCGCAATCGCAACTTGAATACTCCTGATGTGATTATTGTATTATATATCCGATGCGATTGACCACTCCTGCTCCAATTGCGATTGATTGCTCCTGCTCCGATTGCGATTGATCACTCCTGCTCCGATTGCGATTGATCGCAATCCCGACTCGAATACTCTGATGTGATTGAGTCTTTAACCCAGAACTCAACCATATATGAAACCTGATTTATAGACCCATCGGGTCCGGAACTTAATCGCAATCGCAAGTTCCTGTATGGACGTTCTGATCCCTTTATATTCTCCGATGCGATTAGATTGTTCCGATGTGATCATGCCGGACTTCAAATACTTGTTACTCATGGTTTATAAGCCCATTGGGTCCAGGCTTCAATCACAATCGCAAGTTTTGGTTGGATGTGATCCGCTGCCAACATTTTCCGATGTGATTGATGAGGGTCCCGCCTTATGGTACTTTTGTTCTTTGAATCTCGCGCTACATATGGCTATACATATGTATATATATATGCTTTATTCCTTTGTATATAAAGCGCAATATATACTTTGCCGCTGGAGTATACGATTCCCGGAATGAGATTTATATTATATATGCATTACATTACTTACTTTTAGCTTAGGTTATGATTCCGGAATACATACATATATATATATATATATATATATATATATATATATATATATATATATATATATACTTTGCTACTCCAATCTTTAGTGTATCTTCCAGTGAGGTAGGCGATTCTCGGAATTATATATATATCCTCCAGCTGGGAGTAGCGATTCTCGGAATAACAGTTGTGTCTCTGCCTCTGCTGCTTCTGTCTCTCTACCTCTGCCTTTACTGCTGCGATAACGGCTTTGCCTCTGCCTCTGCCTCTGATAACGGTTCTGCCTCTATTATATTCGCTTCCTCTGCCTGTCTCTGTCTTTGCTGCCCTCTTTGCCTGTCTCTGTCTTTGCTGCCTCCTTTGCCATCAATGACAACATTTCCAACATAATATTGATCCAAACAAGGTCAATGCAATTCAGAAAGTGGATCTGCCTAGAAGCATAAAGGAAATTCAGTCTTTCCTTGGAAAGATAAATTTTGTGAGGAGGTTTATTCCTAATTTTGTTGAGATTGTAAAAGACATAACAAAGATGTTGAAGAAAGGAGATGACATCAAGTGGACAGCAGAAGCAAAGCACTCATTTGAGGAGATCAATAAGGCACTCACTCAAGCACTAGTGTTGATCAACCTTGATTTTACAAAATAATTTCTAGTTTTTACATTTGCATCAGAAAATACAATTGCTGGAGTTTTTTTGCAGAAAGGACAGCAAGGTACTGAGCATCTCATTTCATTTTTTAGTAGGACATTAGCTAAATCAGAGCTGAAGTATAATATCTTAGAGAAGCAAGCTTATGCCTTGGTCAAGGCCATCAAATATTTCAGAATTTGCATTTTGCATTCTCATGTTATAGCTTTTGTTCATAATGATGTTGTGAAGACATTCTAACTCAAGCTGATCCTGATGGTAAGAGAGGGAAATGGATTTCTAACTTGATAGAATATGATATAGAGATCAAGCCCACAAAATTGGTCAAAGGTCAAGGCCTAGCAAAGCTGATGGCACAGTCAAACTTTGATTGTCTTGACATGAATTTAATTGTAGAAATTTCAGAAATTTTAGATGAATATGAAGATCTTATTCCCATCGAAGAAAAGTACATTATTTCATATTGGTATAAAGACATTGTTTTTGTCTTACATCATCATAGAGCACCTGCTAAGTTGAAAAAGTCCAAGGCAAGATTTGTGAAGCTAAAGTCTTTGAGGTACTACATCATTGATAAAAATCTATATTGGAAAGATACCAGTGGTATTCTCTTGAATTGTTTGCTGGAAGAGGAGGCTAAAAAAATGATTGAGGATTTTCACAAGGGAGATTGTGGAGGTCATCATTATTGGAAGGCTACAACAAATAATATTCTCAGGGTAAGGTATTATTAGCCTACAATGTTTAAATATGTCTACAAAAAGATTGTTGTCTGCCATGAATGCCAGATTTTTTATGGTAAGAAGAAGCTTATACCTTTACCCTTGATGCCTATCTATGTTGAAGCACCATTTCGGTAGTGGGGACTAGATTTTATTGGTGAGATTCATCCATCATCTTCAGGTTAGCATCACTGGATTCTTACAGCAACTGATTATTTCACCAAGTGGATTGAAGCAATCCCAACTAGGCGAGAAAATGATTCAGTTATCATTTCATTTTTTGAAAATAATATATTGTCTAGGTTTGGCTGCCCTATGAAGATCATCACTGATAATGCACAAGCATTAAAATCTAAGAATTTAATTATTTTTTGTCATCAATATCACATTTCACTTAGACATTCTACTGCATATAATCCACAAGGTAATGGTCTTGCTGAATCTTCTAACAAGAGCATTGTGAGGATTATTAAGAAGTTGTTGCAGGAAAATAAGAAGTCATGGAATTTGAAGCTGAAGTATGCTCTGTGGGCTGATAGAGTTTGCACAAAGAGATCAATTGGAACTTCACCTCATGAGTTGGTATATGGAGCTGAAGCCATTTTTCCTACATCCTTGGGAGTGCCTGTCATGAAGCTGCTACAAGGATTGGACGAGGAGCCAAATGCATTTTAGAGGAGGATTAATCAGTTGATAGCTTTACAGGATAAAAGGGAGGAATTCTATAACAACAATCAGCAATCTCAAAACAGAATCAAGAAGACATTTGACAGGAAGGTCAAGGAAGAAAACTTTCAAATCAAGATGTGGTTTTGAAATGGGAGGCCAGGATTGAAGAGAATGGGAAACATGGTAAGTTTGAGAACATTTGGAAAGGTCCATTCAGAGTAGCTGCATTTCATGGGAACAATACTTACATTCTGCAGGAGATGGATGGACAACCTTGTGCTGGAGGGTCTGTCAATGGCAGGTTTTTGAAGCACTATTCCTCTTAAATTCTATTGATAATTCATTCCATTGTATATATTCCATTTTATTTGTTTTTCTACTAATAAAGACAAGTTGACCATCAAGCTTGAGCCCGAGGTGAAGGCCATTAGAGTTTGAAGGAAAGCTTGGCAAATTTCAAAGTTTTTTTGTTTGTTTTCAAGAAGATGGATAACAGCATTGGAACTACAGGTTCTTTGGTGTACCACAAGGGCACACCATCCCAAGTGGAGCCACTATTATCACTCAGAAAAAATGAAGAATCATTTGACAAAGTCCTAGAGGTTTATGTGTCAAAGGTAGGGTTATAGGATTCATTTTTCATTACTTGGTCAAGGAAAAATTTTAATTTTTCTTATTAGCCTATCCTAAGCTCTAAACCCACCCTCTTTCAAATCCCCTCATGTCACATAAATTATAATTTTCTGACATTTTTCATTTTCCAAGGCTTTAGCACTGAAAGGGTCGTATTAGCCAAGAAACCACACTTTCATAGTGAAATACACAAAGAAGTTGCACTTTTCGCTACGAAAATGCTAATACTTTGGTAGCGAAAATGCCCAGAAATACACTAGGAACGCTACGAAAGTAAGCTTTCCTGTCTATCATGTCAAATTAGTTGTTAGGTGTCAAAAAATGATTTGATAAGGATAAGTTAGATGCCATTCGAGTCAGTTAGGGTAATGATCAAGGTACATAGTCAGGGTTGAAGTCATCATCACCATTTTAAGCATGTATGAGTCATCATTAGGATATGAGTGCTCATCGAACTTCAAAATCTTTCCAAATTGAGTCATTTGTCATTCTCTATTCCTTCTTTGCATGTTATTGATATCTGGAGAGCTATTTCATTGAGACCAAGCTATGGTTGGTCTCTTTCAAAGGATTGCATATATCACTGATCAAGCGAGGTAGAGAAGAATTCAAAGAACTATTCTTGCAAAAAGGAAGACAAATAAAGGTGGCCACTGTCTCAGATATGAGCCATCAAATATGAACCTGATAAATGAAGACCTCGCAGCTATAGAAGTCTTCAGAAGGACAATATGTTTACAGTTTTGTGAAAGACTACAAGGCTGCCATGTACAGGTTTCCAAAGAATTTTCCTTAAAATTCAATGGAACAACAACTAAAGTGTGGGTGCTAAATCTCACTATTACACCAGAGCTCATTATAGCAACAATAGGGATTCCAAGAGGACAAGAGAAATGGTTCAAAGGTTTCAAATTAAACATGGAGGAATGCAAAGAGTTTATCAAACCAGAAAGTAGTGAAGTTGACCTTAAAAATGCCATTCCAAGGAGCTACATGAAGGAAATTTTCTCAAAGCTACTACTCATTATCCAGAAATATTTCACATATGAAGGAAGATATCATAAAGTCTATTCTTACCACTTCAAGCTTCTCCTTCATTTTTTTGGTAAGATATCTCTTGATCTGCATTTCAATTTGCACACAAGTTTAGCAAAAATGGCAGATAAGGTCCAAGAAAAATCTGAGGGAAGTGAAACCTCACTTTTTCATCATGGCTTAATAAAATTGATGGTTTTAGATGAGTTACAAAGACTAGGCATAGATTGATCTTCATTTTTGTTTTTTAGTGGTTTTGAAATGGATACCATTACACCTAAGAAAACTCCTAAACCTAGAGGTACACCATCACCTTTAGTGGCAGAATAAAGTGAACCAATAAGGGCAGAGCAAAGTGAACCAGTCATGATGGAAATAGAGCAGTTGTAGAGATTTGATACACCCATTGTTCCACCTACAAAACAAAAGTCAATAATGACCAAACCTGCAAAACAAGAGCAAGTTGTGAGTAAACAAGGAAGCAAAAGGATTACAAGGAGCCAAACAGTAGCTAAAGGAAATTTAGAAGGCAAACTACATGCCATTGATATTGAAGAGACTCTTATAGTCCAGGCTGAGGATATAGATGAAGGTGGACAGAAACTCAAGAAAGCTAAATCTGCAAAGAAGCTAGAGTTTGAAGGTGAGGATGCAGGTTTTATGTTTCAGGCTAGGAAGCCCATAACAAGGCATGCTAGAAAAATTTTGGAGAGCAGCAAAGAATTTCACCCAACCACTGACACTTTCCAGCCACCACAAGACATTATTGATCTTTCATCACCTGCAGAAAAAGACCTAGTCAGCAAGCCAAAGAAAAGAAAGGAGAAAGTCATTGACAAAACAGAGTTTGAACTCCTTGAAGAACAATTGAGGCTAGATAATCAGGAAATTGCAGTTATGAAGAAGGAGGCAAGGAAACATAATGTCCAAAAGGTTCAGTTTGAAAATATGAAAGAGGTTTGGGAAGATAGGTTGACACTATATCAAAGACTCTAGACAACACACAAAAATTGATCAAATGGACTATGCCATTGAGGAAAGAAGTGAAACATGTCAGAATAATGAACTTGCATTTGAAATCTACCAACAAAAAGCTAAAAGATCAAGTTAAAGACCTCCAAGAACAGCTATAACTAATCCATGAGGAGCTGGAGAAGAAGGGCCTAAAAATGACAGTAGTTGAGGAGCCAATAGCTCAACTCATCATCATTGAGGAAGAAATGCCTCAACACTCTTAGTTTGGGCTGGTTTATATTTTTTAAGGTAAACGACATGTTGAAAACCAAATTATTATAGCTAGAAGGTACATTTTTTAAGCTAGGCAGAAATCTGGAATTTACAGATTTTTCAGCAGTTTCGTAGCATTTCCTAAGCTTGAAGCCAAGAAAACGCTATGAAACCACCTGTAGCTTTCCTTTTGTTTGAAAAACCACTTTTGGTAACTTTCAATGGGAGGAAATGATATGAAGGATGTGTCAGAACATGATTAAGATCATGCAAGAGAAAAGAAGCAGAAATTCTGATGGCAAAGGTCATTTTTTGTATGCTATGAAACTGGCATACTTTCGTAGTGCGTTGTTTTGAAGGTTTATGAGCAGGTTTTTGGGAATTTTTGGACAGGTATATACTTTCAAAGGGTCAAGGGACTTTGCCAGTAGTCATCCAAGACTTGAAGACCATGAGATGAAGACAACTCATCAGCCAAACCATTCGTTGAAGATAAGGACCTGTTTTCCTGAAAAATAGGGTTTGTTTCCAGATTTGGAGGAGGGTAGTCAAGATGTCAAGTAGTGATGAGCTCTATAATAGCTCATTTGAACATGTGAATCATTAGTTGTCAGATGTATAATTGTTTCAAGAGATAAGGTAGTTGATGTAATAACTAGTCATTTGAGTCCTATTAGGAAAAGGACTGTTTAATAGAATAGTTGTCATTTTCTCATTAAAGTAGATGTTTTCTTGTTATGTAAGATGTCATTAGGAAAATTTCAATGAATCTAGCCAAGGGGCAGATCATCTCTCATATAAAAAGGTCTATTAAAGGGCAGATATTCGAATTTGTTAAGGGTTGGAGATTTTTTGGCAATATTGCAGCTTTATGTAAATTGACTGAAATCAGTAATACAGAGGACTTTTACTTGACCAAACTGAGATTATCATGGAGTTTTTAGTGCTTATTTGATCTATACTTTCTATGTGTACCATTTGCAGTGGTTTTCATCTTTGATACTCAGAATTCATAGGTGTATGCTATGACTTCCTTTATTGATGAATTGGTTGTGTTATTTCATGTTTCATGTGTGATTTACCTCTACTAAAAACTCTTACCTGCCTCAGCTTCCATGTCAAGTGAACTTACCACTTAACTACTGAATTTGTTGACTCCATAAGCCCAATGATTACAAACTTATACTCTTTTCAACCTACGGACATCATAAGCAAGTTATTTTCCAAGTAGAGTTAGCCATCTAGTTTCATCATAATCAAATATCATTAACCCCTTTTGAGAGAGCCCTAACAGATTGAAGAGGCTAAGCTTCAGTTACAATTTGGTTTGAAACAGTTACATGAAGTTGTCTGATTAGCAGTCAATCAAGTGCAATTTTATGATAACATATGGCTTAAATGCATTTGGGTCACGATTTTTCAAGCCATAAGTCAAACTTGATATAATCTCTAGAAAAATAAACAGATTAACAAACAAAAATATATAATAAATATAAAATAATTAAATGTTTTTTATTTAAATAATTATAATAAATATAACATGTGCATATGAAATTTGTTTTATTTAATTATTTTGATGTTTGAGATTTTTAGATAATGAACTTTGTATGTCTTTTCAAATAAAAATTTACTCATTATCATGGATAAGCATTTTAGATGATGACTAAAATGTTTATTTAAATGTTTCAAATTTCAACACACGTGCAAGCACTACAAATTTAGATGTGTCTCGGTCGATGGATCTCAAGCCAAAAGTAAAGCTTGATATAATCTCTAGGGTACACAAAAAAAAATTAACAAACAAAAAAAAGATAATAAATATAGAGCAAGGCCGCATAATTGGTGTTCCCTGTGGTTAGTTTTGATTATTGAATTTTTAAATTAGCAAAATAAATGTGCTTTGTTCTATAAAATGAATTAACCAAATTTTATTTATCAAGCATAGTATTAATAATTTTTGAAATATAATTTAATAAATTATATTAAATTTTTAATTTTCGAAATATAATTTAATAAATTATATTAAATTTTTAAATTTTAGTAGATATTAATCATCATTATAATATATAATAAAATATTTAATTTTAATTTTTTATAGAATATTTTTTAATTAATATTTATAATAATTAAAATAATATTTTTTAAGAATATTTTTTTTCAAATTATAATTAAAATCAAATAAATTTAATTTATTATACCTGCCGCATAGGGCACATGTATTTTAACAAATATTTATGGATTTCTCATCAATCATATTAATTAAAAATATATATTTCAACAAATTCTATATTTCATAAAAATATATATTTCAAAAAATGCTATATTTTAGTAAGTTAAAATATTTTTAATTAATATTTAGAATATTCCTACATTACATTATTGTCAAATTTTCCATGCAAATTATGATATGGATATCCATTGGATTTTAATTTTTCAAATTTTCTTTTGAGGACACGCAAACCATTATTTATTTTTTCTGTAAATTAAAAAGTTCTATTAACATCTGGAAAACAAGATTACATAGTAAATAGCCAGGTGAGAGCACAGACTTCAGCACCTTGAACAAAGAACTGTTGTAGAGGAGCAGACCCTCTTGGGAGTCAATTTACATTGGAATTAACAGAGAGTGTTAGCATGAATTCTTAACACAAGTGTGCGAAACGAGATCACTTTCGCTGCACATGACAAACAACTCTAACTACAAAGATGGTTGTCTAACTTCTTTAGATCTGCAATAGGCGGTCGAAACAAATGCAAAACAAACCCAGATATATGCAGTAAAAGCAGTTAAACTATAAAATGAAATAAGAGTTTCTCCAAATATCCAATGGACAAGACAATGTTTATAAAGAATTTTTATATTATGTTAACACCTAGGAAGGGAACAAAGAATGATGTTACCAGCCCCCCTCAATGGGATGGGTTCTTGGTTGTCCTCAATGCTTGAGGTTCAAAGTTTCTCTCTCTAAATGATGTAGAAAACCCAAGACGTGTTGAACTCAATGGGAGCTCAACAAGTAAAAAGAAAATAAAAGTAATCAAAGTATGACAATGATAAGAGGATCAAAGTTTGGCCATGATAAAATGATCAAAGGTAAATAATGAATGGAAAACCCTCCTATTTATAACAAAATATTGAGTTATCATTGATAATGGTGCATAATAAAAAATTATTAACCAAGATCTAGATCTAACTGCTTGGAATATTTTATTATATTTTGTTGGAGGGAAAAAAAATTTAAATTGGTTAAATCTCTTTATTTAGAAATAATAAACAAATAAATGATTTATTTATCATTTCAAGGATGTGGTAATGAATAATTTAACAAATAATGATTTATTTTATTTTTCCTAAATGATTTAGTCAATTAACAAGGAATGTTAATTAAATAATGATTTAATTAATTCTTCCTAGAGAATAATAAGATAAATAATGATTTATCTAATTATTTCTCATTAATTGGGTTAAATATGACTAGGAATATTATTAAACAGTGGTTTAATTAATTATTCCTAGATGAAAACTAAATAAATAAGGATTTACTTAATTATTCCTCATGGGGTTTTCTGTTTGGACCAGAAATAACTTAATTAACTATGGTTTATTAAATTATTTATTATAGTGAAAGTAATTTTACTATGGTAAAATTGATCTTACATGGTGTATTTCGATTCATCTAATTATAAATGGTTAGATCACCAAAAAAAATTGTAACAGATTTCCCCCCAACATGCGATCATTAGGAGCTAATCGTATGACCGAAGTATGTTGTAAGAACACAATCACTAGACATTGAAGGGGAGTCATAGAGAGAGAGAGATACATAGACAGAGTGAAGTGAGAGAAGGTAATAATCTGAGGGGGAAAGACATACAAATGAGATAAGTCTCCTTTAATGTTTGGGTACATGTTCTCAGTGAGGCGGGGGAGGCATACCTATGCTCGCCGAGATGACAAAGTACAAAGAATAAAGGTGTGCCTAGTAAAATGAGACTGAGTTGTAAAGTACATGATATGCTGGTATAAAAATGGGCCAGAAAAAAATATAATGGATCCCACGTACATATTGTGCCAGGGACAACAGCCAGGACTGAATACAATAATATATGAGTACGTGAGATATAATAACAACCGGAGAAGCCCTGATAAACAGGAAAGGGCTCTTAAAATACGAATGGATCATCTAAGTGATACATGCATGCTATAGGCGCTACAAGTGGTTGGGGCCGAACACATCAAATCCACGGAGCTGCATTTGAGGTTGTAGCATAAAATGAGGTCATCTAGGCATGTGGGGGGCTACCTTAAGGGCCACCCCTCATGAGGTCTAAAACATCTCACACACACCCAAGAATCACTGGATCAATCTGTTGGATCACCGAATTATCGAGTATACGAATCTCGATCATGCTGAAGTGGAGCGGATGAGAAACAACCAAGTCAAAGGGAAATAAGGAGTCCCTTTGCCTGATCTGAGGCACTGAATAATAATGGAAGCTGAAACCAGGATACACCGCCCTCTGGACCTGTCTTCTGGAATGAATGTATTGATGTTGACAGAAGGAGGTCCGCCATAGGTGAGGCAATGAGGGCCTTCAACTAAGGCATGAGATATCATAGTAGAGTGACTTATGGACTGACACCAGGGATGATAATGGAATGGGGGATACTAAGTAGAAAACAGACGACTTCCCTTATCAGAGCATATAAAGCATGGATGACCTGGCAACGATTGACTCGACTCCTGAGGGAATGGGGGACAGTGAGACTGTAGGCCAAAATGGGTTGCACAAGAGAGGGACAAGGCATGAACGGATGGAATACTGTAACAGGAGGCAAAGGTACTCGGGACTGACTCCATGAATGCGATGATGACTCAACCTGTATGCTCTGCTCAAGGGAAACTTGATGATGCTGCCACATAGAATAGGCTTTGTGGGGACAATCAAAACATGAGAAAAATATGATTACTCATGATGAAAGCCGATACATACGTTGACAAGTATGAAGGCTAAGCGGTTCCCCAAGTACAAGTGGCGCGGGTGCAGAAATTCGATTTTGAGAGGCGACGAAGTGACCCTTTTTGGAAAAATGGCTTCCGGGTGAAGTATCAAATCACCAAAAACAAAATATGCAAGCTACCTAAATACATGATAGAAATAAAATAGACATATCGATGGGAGATGCTATGGATAAAATTTCTTAAGGTAGAGTGCATAGCGAGGGTTAGGAAGGGGTTGGCCTTTGAAATCCTGTAAAAGGTATGCCCCTTTTCCGAAGTCCTTACTAATGATGTAAGGCCCTAGCCATAATGAGTCGAAGTTACCATGACCGAGGACATCATGAGCCTGGTCATACACTAGAACAAGGTCGCCTTCATGAAAGGTACCAGGGTGAAATTTTCGGTCATATTGAGCTTTGGTGCCCTTATTGGCCACTTTAATGGTTTGCAAGGCAACACGACTATCTTAGGATGCATGCTCCAGCATGATAAGTCTTTGTTCTAAAGGTTGGGTGTCAGGGAGAAGTTCGACGGCTAAGTGAAGGGAGGGGATTTCACACTTGATCGGTAAGACTGCCTCCTCGCCAAAAAAAAGGTGGAGAGGAGTAAACCTAGTGGCAGTTTTAACAAAATTTCTATAGGCCCACAAAGCAGAGAAGAGCCTAAGGTGCCAGTTGGTTTTGTGTTTGTTCACCATTCGTTGAAGCATATTTTTAAGGATTTTATTGACCGCTTCAACTTGACCATTACCCTGGGGGTAATAGGATGATGAATATTGGTGCTCAAAACCTAACAGAGAGGATATCTCACGCCAAATATCTTCTTCCAAATGTCGGCCATGGTCAGAGACCTATTGTTTCGAAACTTTTAATCCAGCAATAACATGGTTAAAGAAAAAGAGGGTTGCAATAGTTTCCATTTTATTGAACATTGACATGGCCTCAGCCCATTTAGTGAAATAGTCTACTGCCACAATGATATACTTGTGGTTACCAACAGATGAAGGTCAACACTCCATAAATTCAATAGCCCACTTGCATAATGGATTGGCTGAGATGACAGGATGGAGGGGAGCAGGAGGAGCTCGGGCCTTTGGGGCGAAAAGTTGGCAGTTGGAATAATGTTTGTCTCCTTCAATGCAATCACCGAAGAGGGAAGGCCAAAAATACCTAGCGTACATGACGTTTTGGGCAGTGGCCAAACTAGAGAGGTGGCCACCACAAGCGCCGCTATGGTAGGCATTAAGTACTTGCTCAGCTTCAGCGTGCGTGACATAACGATGGAGGACAGAATCAACACCGTGACGATAGAGATCGTCACCAATGAGAAGATAGCGGGGGGCTTGGTTTCGTATACGTCATTGGGCATCATGATCAATATGGGGAGAAAAATTTTGGGTTCGCAGATAGGTAAGCATGTCACCATACCAAGGGTCATCTGAAGTAATAGCGAACAAGTGTTCATCGGTTAAATCATCATTAACCGATGGATCTTGCATACCAGTAGGAAATTTAGAAATGATTTCAGCAAGGGATAAAACTTTCTTACTCTCGGGTGTGACAAATTTGAGATCGAAATCCTAAAGGATAACGATCCAACAGGCGTACTTCCCATTGACGATCTGTCTGCTCGTGAGATCACAGCCAAATTGACTAGATAATGAAGATTTTAGGCTAAGTATAGTAGGCTTTATTGTTTTATTGGGTTGGAATTGGTCACGACCTTGGTGGAATGCGTAATGATATAATGAAGAAGTTTTTGGACCGAGAACACGAAGGCTAGTGCCAACTTCTCTTCATGCGAATAGGATACGGGGGAACCTACAAGGTTCTTACTAAAATAATAGATAACATGTTCATTTCTGGTGTCATCTTCCTGGGTAAGGACCCCAGCGATTGAATGGGTGGAAGCTGAGAAGTACAGGATGAAATCCATTTCAAAGTTAGGAGGACTAATCAAGGGAGCGGAAGTGATAGCATGTTTCAGGGCATCAAAATACTATTGAGCATGGTCATCCCAAACAAATGGAATGGTATATCGCAGGACTCTTAGAAACCCATGCACAGTTGTGCAATAGTCAAGGATGAACCGACGAAGAAAGTTGGCTTTGCCTTGGAGGCTTTGTAATTGGAGCAAGGTACGAGGAATGGGAAGTTCAAGAATAGCTTGAACTTTAAGAGGATCAAGAAAGATACCATATTTGGACACAATGAAGCCCAAGAGACGACGACAGGGATACAAAAGACACATTTCAGTGGGTTCAAGAAAATATTATACTTGCGACATCAAAGGAAAATGGTACGCAAATCATGGATGTGTTGCGCCCGCTGCCTAGAACAAGCAATGAGGTCATTAAGGTAGGCAAGGATAATATGATCCAGGTCATGGAAACAGTATGACATGGCCTTTTGAAAAGTGGCTTCGATGTTCTCTAGGCCGAACGACATGACACTATAAGTGAAATTTCCCCATGGACTAATGAATGTAGTCTTTAACTGATCAGCACGACGGATAACTATCTGGTTGTATCCAGAGAACCCATCCATAAAGGATAGAACCTCATGCCCCGCACACTCATTTATGATCTGGTCAATGAATTGTGTGGGGAAGTTGTCTTTGGGACAAGATTTGTTCAGGTCGCAAAACTCAGTGCAGACACGGATGGTGCCTTGTTTCTTAAGAATGGGAACTGGGTTAGAGACCCAGGTGGTGTATTCAATGGGATAGATAAAACCATCCTGCTTGAGCTTGTCGATTGTGGCTTTGATAACCTCATGTCTAGAAGGATTAATTGGTCTAACCTTTTAACGGACAAGATTGGTATCGGGCCATGTATTGATATGGTGTTCGACAATGGCGGAATTGATTCTGGGCATATCTGAATAAGACCAGGAAAAAACATCACAAAATTCTTTAAATAGCTTAGTGTAAGCCTCAATTTCTTCTGGGGTGCAATTTTCCACTAAGGCAATGTTTTCTTCTATCCCTGGTTTATCCGAAATGTTAATTTTAATGGTAGGATATATATTGGCCATATTTCCTTCTTCAAAAGCATCGGGTGCAGGAATGGGATTTCTAAACCAATCGACCTCATTGGAGATGAAGTCTTTAGACTCCACAGCATACTAGTCATGGGACTGCTGCGGAAGGAAGTACGCACAGTGATGCATATCATCCCAAGGAAATTCAGGGGTGGTCATTGCTTCCATAATGTCTTCATCAGAATGAAATATGGGGGGACTGGTAGAAAAAATACCACATGGTGCGGCGGGGCTACCTGATGCATTATCATGAGATAAATGGTTCACATACGCATCGCTACTAAAGGTAGACGAAGAGCTAGTATATGAAAGATCTACCATTGTTGAGCCCAAGGTGATCACCAAAGGAGGTTCAGTAGAAACAGAAGGGAATGCCCCGAAGGGGTTTTCCGCTAAGGATCTCATGGATGATGAGAGATAGAGGATAGTGGTTGAAGGCTCTGTCATCACGACATCAGGTGGAGGTATCACAATAGGTGGGGAAATTTCCTCTAGTTCGGCCTGAGCCAAACATACGAGTAGAGGAGTAGAGGATCCACTACGTTCAGCCTCGATTCTACGGACAACCTCAAGGGTGTCACGGAAATCGTCGAGATGGGGAAATAGATGAGAATAGTGGCCATAAAGATCACCTAAACAAAAAGGGTGATTTGTGTGCAACGATTTTATTTTCTTAGCTTAATTGAGTAAGGTAACATGGACCTCTAGGATATCAGATTCAGGAAATTTTTCGTTGACCACAGGTTTGAGAAGAGGAAGTTCAAGACAATTTTGGTTAGCATGCCCAACAACATCACACAAAGCGCACAGAGGTGACCACTTCAGAGGCTTAGGAGGAGTAGGAGTTGTTTGGGTAGCCTTATCTTTAGGTTCCTTCTTTTTGTCTTTTCCCCCCTCACCAGATGCTTTCGCAATAGGAGTAGCTTCCTATTGAGGTGGCTGAGAAACTGAAGCAAAGGAAGGGGTCATAGTGATTGGTTGGATTGGGTTCAAAGCAGTATAAGATTTGACCTGATCAAGCATGGTTCGGGCTGGGGGATCAATGTACCAAATTGGGATCCCCAGGGTCAAATTGGGAAGGCTCAATGTAGCCATAACAACCACCGAAAAGACTCTGAAGGGGGGAAAGAGAAACAATATTTGACTGGAAGGGTAATGGCCTTGCGAAATGGCTCCCAACTAGTTAAGGCTAGGGGTAGTCATTCCTTATTGAAAAGGAATTGAAGAGACACCAGAAGAGGGAGAAGGTCCTCGAAAAGAAGGCCCTGCAGGCTCCGTCGAGTGACCACCAGCAGGTTGCGGAGGCGTAGCCTGCTGGGTGGCTAAACCGAACCACTTACGGCTAGTCCAAGATGATTGAATCATGCAAACATTCAACAAGATGGGATCTGCGACAAGAGGGGGGGGACCAGGGAATGCACCAAGTAAGGTGGAATATTTATAGAATCCAGGTGAAACACTGGTAAGAGGTGCGGATGTTTGTTTATCAGCCACCAAAGATATGATAGACTTGGGGGAGGTCTGAGACTTCGGTTCAAAATATGTCAACTGATCAATGGTAACGATCTTTCCATTGTGAGGAAAGCACATCTTACGGTGAACCGTAGATGCGACAGTAGACATCGCATAATTGTATCTATGACCCAAAAGGATATTTTAATCCAATGGGGCATCAATTAATTTAATGTCAATACAAACAGTCTTTCCTACAAGAGTGACAGGGAAATTGCGGTACATGCCAAGGGGATGAGAAGAGTGATTGTCCTAAGCACGCAAAGTGATGTTGGATGGGGCTAAGTCAAGTGATTTGAGTTTATTCCAAACCAAGGTGGACATCACACAGGTGGATGCGCCCTTGTCAATGATACAACGCAAGACATGGGAATTATGATTCTTGACTAATATTTTTAAGGCGAAAAATGAAGGTAAGGGGGGATGTTCTTACTTGTCAACATCAAAGGCGATCAAATGATCATCTGAAGGATCCACAGTGCCCAGAGCAGATAATAGAGCTCTACGTTGTGAAGGGAATGACTGAAGGACTTCCAACATAGACATGGCAGCAGGAGATTGTGCCAAGTCATCTATTATGTTGTAATTATGGGTGGCTTTGGCAGAAGCAACAGTTCGGCGTAATGGACCTATGGTGATCTTGGGAATTACCTATACCCATGGCGGAGGGATCTGTAAAGGGGCATTGGATTTCGAACTGGACTCTGTGGAAATTTTGGTTTGAGACTCGGTTGTAGACGAAATAGGTGGCTTGCCATATTGGCGAGACCGAGTTTGAAGGTTGACATCAATTGTATTAACCACTTCAGAATTCATCATGATAATCTGGTATTTAGGGGTACCAGACTCTGAGGGTTGAGGGGCAGCCTGACCTTGAGGGGGTTGGGTAGCCACATATCCTTGCTGAGGGAAAGGATCAGTAAAAACAATTGGTTGAATAGGCGCAGTATTTGCAGGAGTTGAAACCATGGCTTGTTGTCCTCTAGATGTTGCTTAGGCTTCCCAACACTTATGCATTTTGGGTAAAAGGGGAAAATCTTGAGTATAATGGCCATGGACACCACGACAAGAACAAGGCTTGTTCGTACGAATAGGCCTATCCTGCTTGGGTTGATTTCCATGTTGTTGGTTGTTAGTGTTTGGCGGGTTCCCTTGGTGCCCTTGATTACCTTGTGCAGGTTGGTTTTCCTTGCCTTTCCTCTTTTTCTTGGAATTTGGAGGATCGGTCGCACTCTACTGCACATACACCTGACTCGGAGGGGCATGTGGCTACTGCGGCGAAGGTTGAGAAGGCATGGGATGCTGGGGTGAAAGTTACGGAGGGGCTGGGGCACTGGGATATTTATATGTATAGAAAGGAGGTTGAGAAACATTGGGGTAAACAGGTTGAGCGACCGCGGAACCTGGCATCGACTAATGAAATGGATCAAATGTGCTTTTTCCTGGATACATGTTGTCGGGAGGGGGGTAAGTGTTAGAGGAGTTTCCCCTCCCTAAGGGAAACCATAACCCATGGGAGGATGAGAATACAGATGTGAAATACATCCAACGATACCATCATTGGCGTGAGATGCCCCCGGTGCGTTGGCACCACCAGGTCTACGAAGATCTGGTAAAACAATATAAACATAACCAGATTGGGCGTAGATCAAGTCATATTTCAACGCGATTTGGAGAGCTTCTTGCTCTTTCTGAGGAAAGTGAGACGCGACATATTTACCAATATAAGGCAAAAGCGTTATGAGAAACCAATCCATATAGACACGATCGTCGAATGTGGGAGCTCGACATAAGCTCCTCCTTCTATGCCATTCTTGGACATGGTCAGAAAGGCAAGTGGCAGAAGGTTGATGAAATGCAGTCAACAACTCGATACTGGTATCATATCGGAGAGGTAACTAGAAGTAGGAAAAAAATGCTTTAGAAAGAGTCGCAAAATTGGAATGAGAGGTAGAGGCTTGGTCTACATACCACTTTGCAGTGTCTCCAGTGAGCGTACGCTGGAATAACTGAAGACAGATGGAGTCATCAGTGATAGAATTGGACGAACACCACATGTGAAAGGAGCGGACGTGATTATTAGGGTCTTCTCCAGTGTTTCCTTCAAACTTAGGGATCTTAGAAGGTTTGCATAACAGGACAACCTGGATCATGGTGTATAGGGTTGTTAATTAACTACCTGAAATCGGGGAGGCTCAACCCTTCCATAAAAGGTAGAAAAGGAGTAGCCGGAATGGTTCTGGTAGTGGTTCCACTACTAGAAGCTCCAGATTTAGGGTCGGGGCTACCACCAGCTTGAGGACCAGTGCCTACATTGGTGCCTGACATGGTGACAGAATGAGGTGGAGGAGAACCGGGTTCAAAACCAGAGGAAGGATCTGATGAACCAGAATCAGAGTCGGTATGGGGACTCGGCTGAGGATGAACTTGGGTTCTACAAGGTGGAGTAAGTCTTCCTAACGGAAACTGAGGATGAAGGCCTAAGAGTCTTCGGGATAAATTCCTTTGGGATGCAATGGTTGCAAGACACACGTAACCCAATAATGAAGAGAGATAAACAAAGGCACAGAGGGGAAGATAAATTAATTACGATGTTTATGTCTCGGCTTGGCGGTGTAAACCAAGCGCTCTTCACTTTAGGTGTGTGTGTGTTGAATATTTGTGTTAATTTTAATTAAGCCCAGACAGTTGTGTATAAAGAAAAAAAATGTTGTATAATTGTAAATAAAACTAAAACTACAGTAAAATAAACAGCTAAAGATGCATAAATTCAACCCAAAAATAAGGGCTCCCAAACAACTGTTCTAAGAGGTTGTAGAAATTGACTCAAAACACACAATATCACCAAAAGATCTAAGGTCTAAGGGACAGGGATCTAATGACTCAGATTTGCTGGAAAGAGGTGCAAAAAACAATAAGAAACTAGAGGGAAAACTGCTGCAAAATGGGAGGCGACGGGATAAAACCCTAAGGGAAACAAGGGGGACCCTAAAGGGAAAGATCAAACAAGACTCAGAGAGAGTTTTTGATGAAATAACAACCTATCTAAAGGGACCTGAAAGAAACATAGATCAGACCCTAAACAATGGTTGAAAGCACTGCAAAATCTCAGACTACCTACTCAGCTAAACCCCTCCTAAAAAGGTGGAAGTGTACTAAGACCCTAAGGGGCTTGTTCCTACTTCAAAGAGAAAAATTTATCATATCCATGCCTAAGACGGGCGAGGAAAAAGGTTAGACAACCCTGAACAGTGCTTACGGCGAACCCTGAAAATTACAGAAAAAATCCCAAAAAAAGTTGCAGCTCGCAAGTACTAACCTGTAGGCTGCTGAAATCACAGTTTTGGGCTTAGCAGGTGCAACCTAAGCCTGAACTCGCAGGTTCTAGGCTGAAAAGTGTGATTTGCAGTTCTGAGAGTCTCGGGCAGTAAGTTGCGGAAAAATTTGTCGTCTTTGGCGCGGCTGATACCTGTTACCTGCGGAAAACACCCAGAAACAGTCGGAAGTTAGAATTTGTATTGTTTTAGGGAATAAAATGTAAAAAAAAAACAAAACATTAAGAGGTTAAAAATAGTTGAAGAAAAACCCTAGGTACTGAAGCAAATGGTCACGCAGGAATCTGAATAAAACCCAATGGAGTCGCCAATTGTTAGAATGAATTCTTAACACAAGTGTACGAAAAGAGATCACTTTAGCTACACATGACAAACAACCCTAACAAAAAATATGGTTGTCTAATTTCTTTAGATATGCAATATATGGTTGAAAAAAATACAAAGAAAACCTAGATCTATGCAATAAAACCAGCTAAATAGTAAAATGAAATAAGAGTTTCTCCAAATATCCAATGGAGAAGACAAGATTTATAAATAATTTTTATATTATTTTAACACCTGGGGAGGGAATAAATAATGATGTTACCAATCCCCCTCAATGGGATGGGTTCTTGGCTGTCATCAACGCTTCAACTTCAAAGTTTCTCTCTCTCAATGGTGTAGAAAACCCAAGACATATTGAACTCAATGGGAGCTCAATAAGTAAAAAGAAAATAAAAGTAATCAAAGTATGACAATGATAAGAGGATCAAAGTCTGACCATGATAGAAGGATCAAAGGTAAATAATGAATGGAAAACTCTCATATTTATAACAAAATATTGAGTTATCCTTAATAATGGTGCATAATAAAATATTATACCAAGATCTAGATCTAACTTCTTGGAATATTTTATTATATATTATTGGAGGGAAAAGGAATTTAAATTGGCTAATTCATTTTTTTAGAAATAATAAACAAATAAATGACTTATTTATCATTTCAAGGATGGGGTTAAGGAATAATTTAATAAATAATGATTTATTTTATTATTCCTAAATGATTTAGTCAAATTTAAGGAATGTTAATTAAATAATGATTTAATTATTTATTCCTAGGGAATAATAAGATAAATAATTATTTCTCATTAATTGGGTTAAATATGACGAGAAATATTATTAGATAGTGGTTTAATTAATTATTCCTAGAGGAAAACTAAATAAATAAGGATTTATTTAATTATTCCTCATGGGTTTTCTGTTTGGACCAGAAATAACTTAATAAACTATGGCTTATTAAATTATTTCTTATAGTGAAAGCATTTTTACTATGGAAGCAATTTTACTATGGTAAAATTGGTCTTACACGGTGTATTTTGAACCATCTAATTATAAATGGTTAGATGACCAAAAATTGGTGTAACAGATAGGGTGACACATTTACAAAAGAGTGGAAGCATAGCCTAGATCAAAAAAGGCCAACCTGGCCTCGCATAGAGAGAAGGACGAAACATGTCGGGAAACTTAACAGTGTTATGGCTCGAATAGTACATAAGAAGACCTGACATAAGCAAAAATGAATCTGGAAATTTCATAGGACTTATCAGGCCTTTAAGCAGATTCATCCCCTGGGTAGTAATCAAGGCTGATGGAGCGCTCCGGGGTGTTGCCTTCATGAGTGACATGTTGGGCCTTCGGATTCATGGAGGGGATTGTTTCCTCCCCTTTGATCTCTGGTATACCATGTCGACTTGTTGTCCGACATTTGAGCACAATATAATTGGGAGAATTCTTGTCAACAAACTGTCTGTGATGGACCTCACCTACATAAATCAGGAACTTTTTCATGAGGGCATCAATTTTCTTTTCCACTGAATTGCTACTCTGTTGTTGCTCCTGCAAATCCATGGTCATCATGGTCTTAGTCTTCCAGTGGAGCTCAATGGCTTTGTTGAAGGTTTTTTCTCTCGCCCTGGTCAGTCTGGGATCGGGGATCCAGTTGATGGAGGTGTCTACCTCTTCCGTGGAGACCCGTTGGCAGACATTCCTAAATCTGTCTTCAAGCTTAAGGATGTGGTCCTTAGAATCCTGAGTGATGGTATTCTCGTAAATTAATGTTGCATTTCACACAGTTGTAACCGCTCTTTTTGTTGGAGGTATGCTAGGGGAAGACCATCACAGGTCGCGACCACGACATTTTCTTCCAAGGGTAGGAGAGGCAGAGCTACGTCGAGGCATGATGATGGAGGGCTTGGAAAATAGAGGGTTGCGGGGCATATTACGTGTGTAGTTGGTCTTAACTGGTGAGGAGGGTTGATTGCAACAAAGCTGTGAAACAAGGCCTAACCTTGGCAAGCAAGGGGAGGGAAGGCGCTTGGGATAAAACTCGCATGGGAGTGTGACAATGAACCTGGAGGCCGGGTATACATAGGCCGCATGCGAGGTGGGATAATTGGAAAACGTGAGGAGGGGAATCATGAGAAGGCACGTGTACGGAAGAGGGTAGTTAATGCGACATGATTGCATGGAGTTGGAAAGGCATCAAGGGCAGCGGATAGAATAATAAGTGGAGGTCGAAGTACCTCCGCTGATGCGAAGGAGATTAAGGTAAGTTGGGATCATGATGCAGTCGAGGAAGGATCAACAGGCACCCGAACTGTGTTATTTCTGTCTAGCATCTCTTTCCTCACTATGATGGCATACTCTTCTTTAACCATGGATTGCCCAAGATCATCCCACACTTGGGAAACGCAAACCATTATATTGGTAGCGAGTGGATTTTTTAATTTTTTTGAATTTAAACTTATGAGTAAATTTTATTTCACTCCCTTTACTTAGTGATCATATTTGAGCAAATAACACATTTAAATTTTCAACACCATTGAATTTCACAATTGTATCAAAAATTTCTAGTTCAGGACCAATAAATTTGTATTACCTATCTGCACTAACCAATAGTGCTTCAAGGACTTTAATGCATATTACATGCAAATTACATTTTAAAAAAATGCAAATATGAAAATATAAACATTAAAATAAACAATCAACCATCAAAATAAAACCATAATGTGGTCTCACAGGTTTAAAATTTAACTACCTCAGCAATCATATTTTTCTCAATAGTCCTGAAACAAGCTATAATTTCCACAATTATCAACATCTCGTTTGATAGTATTTATCGTCGGTTTGACAAACGACATGTATTTTCTCGTGAAAGTGGAAGGATTGGTTGAAGCTATATTTAGTGTGGCCATGGCCATCGGAGAGTACTTTTACAGTTGATCTGCTTGTGCCCGTGCCATTGCCATTTTCGTTCGGGTGGTGAGAGGAATTTTGAGTTTGGGCTTCTCATTTTCCCACCGAATTGTTTCGAGACAGATGTGCAATTATTTGACAATGGACCTTGTACTATGGAAAAAATATTAAACCAAATTTTAATATGTTGGGAGAGGAAAAGGACTACGGAGAAACAGCTTGTGGATTTTTCTAGGAGGACTAGACCTCATGAATTACATTTCCCAGCCGGATACTTTGATGGGGCTACACAAAACACTAATTGTGGATGCAGTTTTTGGCTAATTCTTTCTCCAAAATGCCATTACAAATT
The DNA here is from genome assembly GCA_034641835.2 of Pinus albicaulis. Classification (NCBI taxonomy): domain Eukaryota; kingdom Viridiplantae; phylum Streptophyta; class Pinopsida; order Pinales; family Pinaceae; genus Pinus; species Pinus albicaulis. The sequence goes on from CM076584.1 coordinate 444,973,189, forward strand.
ATATTGGAACGGAGGTATAGGCACAAATATGAGGGCAGAATGCTTGGCTTTATGGGGAATTTTATGGGTGGCGTCACATCTGTGTGTGGAAAATTTATTGGTCTTTGGAGATTCTAAAACTCTCATTGATCATATGAATGAAAATTCCAATTTAAACCCGGGACTGATAACTCAATGGATTGAGTGTATTCATGTTTTAAGAGAAAAGTTCACTTTTATTTCCTTTTGTCATGTTTACAGGGATAAAAATAAGGAAGCAAACCTACTATCAAAAAAGGGACCAGAGGGTATTTTTGGAGACATGGAATACGAGTACATTAATTCAGAGGGATCAATTGCTGAAGGAGTGATCAACTTAGTGTAATAGGAAGGACAATTTTATCATGCCCACTAGTCATGCAACTTGCTCCAATGGATTGGTTGGGCATGTGTGGCCAGGTAGGAGCTTTTACATTTTCTGGATGTCATGGATATATATGTCATCATATCTACAGGCTAAGTGTTATTTTTTTCTATAACGGGTGGAGCTTATGGTACTATATTTTTCCAAATGATTGAGGACTGTTAAAATGTCCGTTTTGAATGACATGACAAAGTTATTAGGTTGTGGTAAAACTTATCCCGAAGATGTTATGTTCCCCATTTATGTTTTTTGAACAGTATGAGGCTTGTCCTCCCAATATGTATTTCGAGTTGATTGATGATCATTTTGAAGAATATGTCGATCTGTTATTGTTCTGGTACATAATATAAACTAGTTGTATTTTTTCATGATGAAAAAAAAAAATTCACAGTTGAAAGTTGTTTGAAAGGATAGGTGATAATGGCTAATTGCAGTGGCCCGTATGGATTAATGTCCATTCCTAAGGTGACATATGTGAACTGCAGTGGCTGGTAAGTTAAATCAATTAAATCGAATATGTTATACCCTATTGTCATAGAGATAATAATTAAATATTTTTTATTTAAATAATTATAATAAATATAACATGTGAATATGAAATTTTTTATATTTAATTATTTTGATGTTTGAGATTTTTCGATAATAAACTTGGTATGTTTTTTCAAATAAAAATTTACTCATTATCATGGATACACATTTTAGATGATGAGTAAAAAGTTACTTAAATGTTTGAAATTTCAAAACACATGTAATCACTACAAAATTAACAATTATATATATATAATATGTTAGGTTAAGGATTAAAAGTATTGGAATGTTAATATGGTTTCTATTAAGTTGAATGTGAATATATTCATAAATAAAAGTGATTTTGAGATTTATATTTCAAGGTATTTTCATATTACTTTATTTTATTATTTATATATTTTATTCAATCTTGGAAGATTAGGTGTCTAACATTTCCCTTCTTAATCTGAAGGGATGTTTGGGAGTCCAAACACCATTCTAAACCTCTCAGACTTTTCTCTTCCAAACACTTTGGTGAAGATGTATGCAATTTGCTCATTTGTGGAACAATGTCATAGGAGAATAGTATTGGCCTCAACACGATGTCAAATCAAATGCTACTTTGTATTGATATGTTTGGCTGAATCATGGAATTTTCTTGGCCAATTTAATTGCAGAGGTATTGTCAATTAGAAGAAGAGTAGAGTGCACATGTTTCTCTTGCAAATCTTCAAGAATTTTACTGAGCCCCACAATATCTTTTGCTGCAACTGCCACATATTCTGCCTTTGTTGTGGAATCTGTTGGAACTGACTGTTTGTGTGACCTCTAGGAGTTAGCTCTTGATCCAAGACTTATAACATAACCTGAAGTAGATACTCCATTTTCCTTATCTCCATCAAATTCTAAATCCGAATATTCAATCAAGTTGAAGTCATCCACCTATGTATATTTGAGTCCAAAGTCTTGAGTTCCCTTCAAGTACTTTAAAACTCTTTTTTCAACAAACCAATTTCCCTCACGAGGCTTTTGCATAAACCTGGAAATGGTTCCAACAACAAATGAAATATCTGATCTAGTAGCGGTGAGGTAGATAAGACTTCATACAATTGTCTATACTTAGTTGTGTTCTCAAATTCATTTCCTTCTTTACATGTGAGCTTTAAATTTTGTTCCCTTTGGAGTGGAAAAAGGATTACATTAAACTATGCTAAAATATTATGGGTGAATCACTCACTACGAAAGGGAAGTGGATCTGAAATCCAACAAGGCGGTATGTAATAATTAGGAATAGAAGTTGGTGTCAAAGTTCGGCATAATCAACAAATGGTGCTCATGCTTCTAATTGATTTCGAACGTCTTTAATAACCAACTGCAGTGTTATCACCTTCTTTCTCCTCACTAATTACGACCATTCTCATTTATCAATTCGTTATAAGTAAGTAGTTTCTAAAAAAAGTATGTATTTCATATATTATAGGAACGATGCACAACATTGAACACGTGGTTTTACGAAGGCAAGGTGACTGCTCCATCGATAAATCATGGGGTAAGGTTATTGGTCCCTTGCCAAGCTATAAGGTAAGGTGACAATATCTACCTTGCCTATATAGATCTTCCCTGCCTTTTTAAATATTAGAAGGGATACACTAGCGCTAACTATCAGGAGGGGAACGCCAATTGCTCTTATTCAATCAATTTATCCATGCCCCAATCTATAGCCCTATCCTAACTGATTGTATAAATTAACTGACCTTACTTAAATACCCTTAACTTAAACTGACCATCAATATGTTGAGATTCAACAAGATGATGAGCTTAGTGAAAAGAGTCGCCTTCACTAAGTGGGCCCGCAGGCTATTTTTGGCGCAAGTCTATTTTTAGACATGGTGATCATATTTCAGAAGTTGCCGGATGTTATTTGTGGATGGTTGATCAAGTTGGAAAAATAGATGAAATTCTATTTTTAGAATATTGGGTGAATTCTATTTATAGATTGTCAATCTAAAAATAGATGCATGTCGATTATTATTAGCTCTTAATAATAATCAGACTCTAAACAGCAACTTATTCTCTTGGAGCACTTAATTTCAGTATATAGATTTGTCAAATCAGTGGGCTGGAGGAATTACGCAATTCCTAAGGGTTTACTGGAGTTCATGCATGGAGGACTCATTTAGAACTGAAGTGGAAAAGTTATGACAGAGTTGGAAGAGTAGTTCATGGATTTGTATTCAGTTTAACTCAGTTAGACTCAGTTGAGCTAGTTGTATCTAATCTAACTGAATGATACACTAGTGAGAGTGGAGTGAATTAATTAGTTAATTAATTCACAAATAATAACTCATTAATCAACTGAACAATATAGCATTTAACTACAGTGCATGTCAGATCCAATGGAGACCCAGTGCAGAGATAGGTGAAAGGGTGAGATAGACTATCTGTTGTGACCATAGTGGTGCATGAATTGCATCTACATATACATTGGAGTTGCCAATGATAATCACGCAGTCAAGAAGAGTGGTATTGCATCGAATTGGTCTTTGTAATCAGCTTGGATTGTGCAGTGGAGGCAGGCTAGCAAGAGGGAAGATATTGGTGCATGGATTTGCAGATTTCTTCTATGTTAGTATGTGACGATTGATTGTACTGAGAGCTTGATGTACTAAGCTTTGTATGAGGATTGTTACATGATCTCCATGATACATAATATATGATAGTTGGGGTTTTCAGCTTCAGGCTTTCCCGTTAAACAATTGTGTTATGTGCGATTGTTTTTATGCTTCACATGTGTGTGCAATTAATTTTCCGCAAAAGATTAACAGTGGAATGATTTTGTATTTTGCAAGAATTTAAATATTGTGAGATCAGGGAAATCTAGGACATATGCATGCTTAATGTATATAATTTCTACATGGTATCGGAGCCGTGTTAATTCTTGAAGATTGCAATTATGAAGAATTGTTGAGTTTGTGCTGGTGGACAATTCAAATTTGCTACAGAAGATTCTTGGTGCAGAAGTTGAGTATACATTGAAATGTGTTTTAATGGGTTGCGATTGGAGTATGCCCTTGATGGGAGCTTGAATTAAATAGCCTAGAAGGATAGGATGGAGGTGGTGCTGGAGGATAATGGACTGAATAAGTTCATCGATAGCGATGTTCCTAAGCCAGGATCTAGCGATGTTGCATTACTTGACGCATGGAAAAAGAAGACAGCAAAGACAAGAATAATTCTGTTGGAAGGTGTGAAGGAGCATATTGTGTCCATCCTTCATGGGAAATCCACTCCATTATTAATGTGGAAGGCTTTGACAGATTTTTTCCAAAGCAGAAGCGACCAGAGGAAGTTGGCACTTAAATACAAGCTCAGAAAAATAAAAATGGAGAAGGGCGACAATATTCCAAAATACCTCACGAAGTTTGTCCACTACAAGGATTAACTGGGAAGTGTGGGGGTTATTGTTGACGAAGGAGAATTGGTGAGCTTGGATCTCCTTGGGCTTCCTAAGAGTTAGCATAGCTACGAAGACTCTGTCAATGGACGAGAGAAACTACCGGGATGGGAGCGACTTTGGTCGGATCTTGTGCAAGAGGAGATAAGGTGGGGTACCAGGGATGGATCTTAATTGAAGAATGAGGATGAAGAGAATTTTTCTTTGGATACCAAATCAAGGAAAGGGAAGGGGAATAAATTTCCTTCAAAATCCGAAGCTAAAGGCAAGAAGCAGGATTTGTCCAAGGTGAAGTGTTTTCATTGTCACGAACATGGGCATTTCGCCACTAACTGCCCACAAAAGAAGAAGAACAAGAAGGTTGTTGGGGTTGTAGCTGGAGAGGCCTTAGAATCACAATTTGAACTTGATTTCTCTTTGATTGCATGCTTGGTTTCAAGCCATATGGGATCGGTGTGGTATCTTGATAGTGGTGCAACTTTCCATATGACGGGAGACAAGGAGTTGTTTAGTGACTTGGAGGAGAAGGACCTCCAGATGCATATAGAGATGGGCGACGATGGTCAATACAATGCGACCGACATTGGGACCACTACCTTTGAGAGGGAGTCTGGTAATCCATTCTTGTTGAAGGATGTTATGCATGTTCCAGGTCTAAAGAAGAACTTGGTCTCGGTCGCAATACTGGAAGACAAAGGTTATGATGTTGTTTTCAGTGAGGGAAAATCCTTCCTTCGACATAAAAAAATGGGTCAAAACAAGAAGATATGGATTTGAGTTAAGAATCTCTACAAGCTGGAGGTAGATGGCTGCGCTGCAATGGTGGGCAAAGCAGAAGAAGTGATGAGCCAGGATGAGGGCAAATTATGGCACAGGAGATTGGGTCATCTTCACCATGGCGCTTTGAAGATTTTGCAGTAGATTTCTACTGGACTTTTCAAGGATACTCTTGTGCAGTCAGATCAATGCAAGGGATTTACTATGGATAAGTATGTGAAGACCACCTTTCACGAGAAGGAGAACCGTGCTTCGTTGATCCTGGAGAGAATTCACACAGACGTGTGTGGACCTTTCTCGGTTGCTTCAATAGAAAAACACAAGTATTATATTATTTTTGTTGATGAATATTCTCGTAGATGCTGGATCTTCTTCATGCAGAAGAAGAGCGAAACATTCTCAAAGTTCTGCGAGTTTAAATAATTGGTGGAGAAGGAGTCAAGGAAGCAAGTGAAAGCTCTACGGAGCGATAATGGTGGTGAATACATCTCGGGCGAATTCAAAGACTTCTGTAGCAAAGAAGGAATTTGAAGAGAACTCATAGTGCCTCATAACCCACAGCAGAATGGGATCGCGGAGAGGAAGAATAGAACATTCGTGGATGATGCACGAGCTATGCTTGAGAGGGAGCTAGACTTGTATGCAGTGAAGGAACTGCTTGTTCTGAAAGATGAGCCTTCATATGTGGATCAGCCACAGGAGGAGATTCATGGAGTGGAGGAGTCCACTCATGCATAACCAAACATCAAACAAGTAGAAAGCGTACCACATAAGCTGAGAGACTGAAGGTTGATGCGACACAGAATGTAGGGGTCCCTACATCACTACGCAGATAGAGACATTCACCTAACCATTATACTGGATACATGGCTCTGATGAGCAAGTGTATCATGATAGAGCCATCTTATTTTGAAGGAGCAGTGCAGGAGCCCACATGGGTAGATACCATGGTGGAGTAGTATGACTCCATTGTCAGAAACAGTGCTTGGGAGATTGTTCCAAGGGCGGTGAGTAAATAATTTGTAGGATCAAGAAGGATCTACAAGGTAAATCAAGTTGTTGATAGGAGTGTCGAGAAGTATAAGGCAAGATTTGTTGCCCGGGGCTTCTCACAGATTGAGGGGATTGACTATGAATAAACCTTTGCACCTATCGCACGATATTATTCCATAAGGACCATCCTTGCTCTCTCAGCGCAGATGGGTTGGCACATTCATCAGATGGATGTGAATATTGTGTTCCTTAATGGAATCATTGAAGAAGAGGTGTCCATTAAGCAACCTGAAGGATTTGAGATCTTCAGCAGCGAGTCGCATGTGTGCAGGCTCAAAAGAGCGTTGTATGGGCTGAAGCAAGCACCACGTGCTTGGTACACTCGGATCGACAGCTATTTCACTGGATTTGGATTCACCAAGAGTGAGGCGGATGCAAACCTATACCAAATTGTGGTGGAGGGTAAGCTTTTAATCATTGTTCTTTATGTTGATGATTTAATACAAACGGGTGATGAGTAGTTGATACACTCATGCAAGGCAGATCTTGCAAAGGAGTTTGAGATGAAGGATTTGGGCTTCCTTCATTATTTCCTTGGATTGGAAATATGGCAGCGGGAAAGTGAATTATTTGTGTCTCAAGGCAAGTATGCCTGGGAGATACTGGAGAAGTTTCACATGCAAGGCTGAAAACCTATTGACACTCCTCTTCCAGGAAATTGGAGGAAAGAGGATGCTACATCGGCAGAGGTAGTGGATGCCACTGTTTATCGATAGTTGGTGGGTTCGCTCATGTATTTAGTTAATACGAGACCGGACATATGTTATGCGGTGAACCAGCTTTCACAAGCGATGGTTAAGCCTAACAAGCTCTTTTCGAAGGCAGGCAAGCATGTCCTAAGATATCTTAGGGGCACATCTGAGTATGGTTTATGGTACATACAAACGGATGAGGTGAAGTTGCATGGCTTCACGGATGCAGATTGGGCAGGTAGCCTAACAGACAGAAAGAGCACATCAGGAGGGATTTTCAGTATCGGATCTATGGCAGTTTCTTGGTACAGCAGGAAACAAAGATCCGTGGCACTTAGTTCAGCGGAAGCAGAATACATGGTAGAAGTCAAGCTGCATGTGAGGCTATATGGATGAGGAAGATCCTGGTTGGTTTTTTCGGTTCACATTTAGATCCTACAGTGATACATTGTGATAATCAGATTTGCATTAAAATCTCGGTTAATCCTGTGTTTCATGATAGATCTAAACATATTGATATCCAGTATCATCATATCAGAGATTTTGTGCAGCAGAATATCGTGTTGCTTCAGTACATTCCTACGGGGGATCAGGATGCAGATATTCTGACGAAGGCGCTCACCAAGAGAAAATTTGAATACCATAAAGGCAGGATCGGGGTGAAAGATAATCCCTATCTTGTTGAGAGGGAGTGTTGTGATTCAACAAGATGGTGAGCTTAGAAAAGAGTTGCCTTCACTAAGTGGGCCTGTAGGCTATTTTTGGCGCAAGTCTATTTTTAGACATGGTGATCATATTTCAGAAGTTGCAGGATGCTATTTGTGGATGGTTGATCAAGTTGGAAAAATAGATGAAATTGTATTTTTAGAATATTGAGCGAAGTCTATTTATAGATCATCGATCTAAAAATAGATGCATGTCGATTATTATTAGCTCTTAATAATAATCAGACTCTAAACAGTAACTTATTCTCTTGGAGCACTTAATTTCAGTATACAGATTTGTCAAATCAGTGGGCTGAAGAAATTACGCAATTCCTAAGGGTTTACTGAAGTTCATGCATGGAGGACTCAGTTAGAACTGAAGTGGTAAAGTTATGATAGAGTTGGAAGAGTAGTTCATGGAGTTGTATTCAGTTTAACTCAGTTAGACTCAGTTGAGCTAGTTGTATCTAATCTAACTGAATGATACACTAGTGAGAGTGGAGTGAATTAATTAGTTAATTAATTCACAAATAATAACTCATTAATCAACTGAACAATACATCAGTTAACTATAGTGCATGTCAGATCTAGTGGAGACCCAGTGCAGAGATAAGTGAAAGGGTGAGATAGACTATCTGTTGTGACCATAGTGATGCATGAATTGCATCTACATATGCATTAGAGTTTCCAATGATAATCACGCAGTCAAGCAGAGTGGGATTGCATCGAATTGGTCTTTGTAATCAGCTTGGATTGCGCAATGGAGGCAAGCTAGCAGGAGGCAGAGATTGGTGCATGGATTTGCAAATTTCTTTTATGTTAGTGTGTGACGATTTATTGTACTGAGAGCTTGATGTACTAAGCTTTGTATGAGGATTGTTACATGATCTCCATGATACATAATATATGATAGTTGGGGTTTTTAGCTTCAGGCTTTCCCGTTAAACAACTGTGTTATGTGCGATTTTTTTTATGCCTCACATGTGTGAGCAATTAATTTTCCGCAAAATATTTACAGTGGAATGATTCTGTATTTTGCAAGAAGTTAAATATTGTGAGATCAGGGTAATCTAGGAAATATGCATGCTTAATGTATATAATTTCTACAAATAGGCCCAGCCAAGAAGCCCATTTAATTAGGAAAGAAGCCAATTCGATGAGCCAGCTATGTGGAACTTGTTCAACACTTCTATTTATGCAGCACTTATACGGAGTAATGTCTGTCAATCACAGTAATAACAACTTCACTAAGACCAGAAACAAATGTATTACCACTATACCTAGATACGTAACATATATAATGAGGAAATAACACTTCCCCTTCTAAAGATTCATGCAGTACGCTAACTAGTACTTTGACCAGTAATCGAGTACAACAACTCTGGAGCAGCGAACTCTACTAGTCCCAATCCATCTATCCTTAGCCCTTCCAAAAAGATAAGATAGCTAAGAAGCCAAGCTAATTATGAAATATGCTAATAAAAGAAGACAAAAGTAAAGGAAGGCTTCATCCTTACCGAAACAACCTATGTTGTCGTTGGGCAGACCGAGATATCTCTCCACGACTGCCTCCGCTCATTAGCAAGAAGCATGTTTTCCAGTGAATTCGATGAAAATATTTGAAAGAACGCCTTTGTATTCTTCAATATTTTTATCGATGAGAAACTCCAAGTTGTTTCAATCTCATGACTAATTTATGGGAAATGACCAAAGCATTTATTATTTTCATATCCATGTTGTCCCGAAGTATGAGAAGAACAAAGGTGAACTTTGAAGCCTGAGCTAAAGTACGAGAGAAAACAACTAGAAAGGTGAACAAGATGGTTTAAAAAAGGTTGGAAAAGGAGCTTCATAACATGATTTTTTTTTTGAACCATGAGGGAGGATGTTCAATATTATCGCAAGTTTTTTCAAGGAGGGGGGGAGGGAGAAATAAAATTTATGTTACCTCTCAGGCACATTTTTTTTGTTTGATGTGCCCAGCCTCATCATCGTCATTGTTAATACGTTGATAATAGATAGACTAGGGTAACAACATGAACCGAAAGAGGGCCATAAATTCTCATTCGAAATTACTGGGCATAACATCAGATACCCTGGTAGCTGGCAACAAATGATGGAAGGCGTGAAAGGGTGGGCTCAAGCTAGTCAGCTTGTTGGTGTAATGGATAAATTATTAGGCTGATGAGTGATCAATAGTGGGTGGGCTGCACTGAGATGCAATAATGATTAGGCCAACTATTCCCTTTGCTTGTGAGTACAGTCTTGGGGAAAATAACCTTTTATGTTGGTACCAAAATATTTATTTGCTGCCCCTAGAAATTTCGAATTCATTTGAAGGAATTCGAGCTACTAGAATCTAGGATCTCCCTCCTTAAAGGTCGTATGTATGCCACTACTTGAAAGGTTTGGGTATGTTTCAAACTCGAGAATGGAAATTTCAAGGACTTAGAAAAAAGAGGGTGATCATGTTTTTCACATGATTTTGAGGTCGTGGGGCACAACGGAAAAACACACTTGACCTTTAGGGCTAAGCATTCATTTTTGAAAGTGAAAATTACAGATGTAATAATACTTGCGGAGAACCATATCCAAGTGGGAGAGCATTAGTTGGGTGGGCGGAAGCCACACTATTCATTTGAAATACCTACCAGTCACGCTACGAACAAGCAATACCCTGCTACTTTACTTAGACTTTTGAGGGCTCTCAGCTTTTGGTAATAATACACCTATTTATCCCTATGGAGCCACTCCCGTGTGGCATGGGATGAACACATACAATATTTGAGGTTAGCTCAGGCTAGGAATACTACCCTCCCTCAAACATATCCTCCCATCCCCCACCCATCACTATATTTTGTTGTTGGCTACTCACCCCCACCCAATAATTAATTTAGGGGCCCACCCTTATTTAACAACGCCTACCATAGGGTACTTCCCTTTCAACGACCTCTACACCCATCCTACTACCTTTCGCTACTTTATATATCCAACCATGATTGCAGTGAACCTACTAGGCGAGGAGATTCTTCTCCAGCCACAACAATGGAAGCCAAAATGGGACAAGGTACACTGCAGCTTAAGGGAGATGCCAGGGAGCACAATCCGTTATGTGCTTTCACAACGGACATAATAACCCTTTCACTTATTTCGGCTATCCCTACCAACCCACTTCTACTTCACTATCTTTACACCCAACTTACCTATTCACGAGGAATTATATTGAGATGGGAGTAGAAAAAGTATATGAAAATCATATGATCGTCTGGTTGAAACCAAGGGAGGTGTGGGGAGAGCCCTACATAGAAACATTGAGATGGAATGTGTCGTCCACCCATGCAAAATCGAGTCATATGTTGCCTTACCATGGACGAACCAACATTCACTCCAAGGAAAAGACCCTCTAGCAGATGTTTTTGAGGAACCCCTTATAAAAATACCCCAGAAATCCATTTGTAGCAGAGGTTACTAGAGGAGGTTGGCGAGTTGAGGTTTTTGCGGATGTTTTTCTTCCGGTGCGTTTATCATCCTAAATCGCACTGGTGCGTTTAACTAGAAAAAGCAACGGTGTGCACAAAACATTGGCACACTGGGACACCGTGCGCTCGGTACAAACCCGCCCGGTGCGTCTTATTATTGTAGCGCACCGGTGCTTTACAAAGATTCCACACCGGTGCGTCCTAAAACCCCGTGCCAAAACTAAAACAGCCTGGTGTTGTCTTAAGAATCCGCACTGGTGCACCTATAAAACCCGCACACCGGAACATGGTTAAAAAAAACACACACACACACACCAGCCAAAAATCCACATTTTTCACTTTTCACTACTCCAGAGCTCTTAAGCACCGATGCAACTTTACCTTGTGTGAGGCGCCCTGTCATCGGTGCTCCCATCATACACACTGCTATTGTCCATTTCCCACCATCTCCATTTTGAATATTGCAAAACGGTGGGTAAATTTAGATTTGCAAATTCTACAACCAGTATACCTCCTCGACGGCCAAATGTACAGGTATTTTCCTTGTTTTTCCATAATTAAATATTTTAGCGGATTATTTTTGTAAAATAGCTTAAAATTCACCTTATATATATATATATAAATTAAAATTAAAAAAAAAAAAAAAAAAAAAAATTCTCGCGGGGGTGCCCTCGAGTCGTTTGGCTCGCACTGGTTCACAGTGCTACCTGTAAATTTACAGGTCGCACTGCGACCAGTGCTAATGGTATCCGTATCGGTTCCGGGGCGGTACCAAAACGGCGCACCGTGATTTTTTAAAATTAAAAAAAGTGCGGTGCGGTCAATTACCCGACCGCACCGTTGACCATGTCGAATTGCGGGAATGCGGTGCGTTGCCGGAAATATCCGCCTCGGGGCGGGTAATTTTGTTAGCACACTGCATTCCAGCAATTCGACATGGTCAATGGTGCGGACGGGTAAACGACCGCACCGTTGACTATGTATTTATGTCAGGAGGGCGGTGCGCTAACAAAAGTATATGCCCCGGGGCGTCTAATTTGGTCAGCGCACTGCCCTCCTGACACTGGTACATATTCAATGGTGCATTAAGCATGCCTCATGAGGAAGGAGAAATTCATGACGAAGTTGACCCTAAGGAAGAATAAAGAGTGTTTAGGAAATAATTTCTTAACATGATTGAGATGGTTATAATTCTTTTTCAAGAAAGGAATGAGAGACTGGAAGGAGAAGGATCTAAACTCCAAAAGGAAGGACAAGGACCTTCAGGAGGTCAACATGATGAAGACAAGTCAAAGAAGGGAAATGGAGGAAATGGAGGCAATGGAGAGCCATCATCTTCACCCTCATCGTCATCATCATCATCTTCTACCTCTTCTTCAGTACATCAACCACACAAGTCCAAGAGCACTGGGAAATCTCCTTTATTAAAACTTGATGTTAAGTTTAAATTTCCAATGTTTAATGGTGAAGTAAATGCAGACAAGCAAGCTAATTGGATTCGAAAATTGGAGGTCTATTTAAGAATACATAACCTTCAAGATGATGATACAGAAATTCAATTAGCTTCTTTGAGAATGGAAGATGCAACACTTGTTTGGTGGGAAGCCAAGACACATGAGGAAATCAAGAAACATGGTAAGATTATTCTATCATGGTCAGATTTAATTGCTACTATTAAACGACAGTTTTATCCATTAGCTCATATGCAAAAAGCCATCATGAACTGACAGAGCTTTAGGCAATTAAAGGGACAAAATGTGCAAGAATACACCCAGGAATTTAGGAGAAGAGCTCTTTTATTAGGAGTGGATTTGCAGAGCCAAGACACTTTGCTAAAGTACATAGGAGGCTTACATAGCTATCTAAAGCATAATATTCTCATGTTTAACCCCACCAGTCTAGAGGAAGTTTGTGTTCAAGCCACACATCTAGAAGCTAGAGGGAAGAACATTCCTGAAGAGGGTAGGAAGAAACATTTTAAGGGTAAAGCCAAGGAGAAAACCCCAAAAGGTTAAAACAAAAAGAATGCATCTTTAAAAAAAGACGGAGAAAAATTGACTTGTAAACATTTTTCAAAATAAGGCCATGATGAAACTCATTGTTGGAAATTACATCCAGAATTGAGGCCAAAGAAAACGAATAACAAAGGGAAACAGAAAATTGTTGCTACAACTCAACATGACTTAGGGTCTGATTCAGGTGATGAGACTAAAATTACAGCCATGGGATTGAAGAACATGAAGGGAAAAGAAATTGAAACTAAACCCAGTACCAGTACATCAAACTATCACATAAACACTCCAAATGAAGAAGAAAGAATATAATTGTTTCACGTGAGGGCCATATCCAAGCATACCAAGATTGACACACTGTTTGACAGTGGATCACAAGAAAACTTAATCTCTGAATATTTGGTCAAAAAACTTAACCTTGAGACCATACCATGTCCAAAACCATATCCATTGGGTTGGATATGTAAGGATGAAAATCTACAAGTTACAAGGAAATGTATATTGAGGTTTGCAATCACTGCAAGCTTTGTTGACACAGTTGAATTAGATGTGGTTCCGCTTGACATAATTGGTATTGTATTAGGGATTCCTTACTTGTATGACAGGAAAGCGATCTTCTATTGCCATGAGAACAATTATCATTTATTCAAAGATGGCAAGGAGTTCATTGTTAGAGCACACCGCAAGAAGACAAACATTACTTTGGTAAATGTTGGACAGGTAAAGAGGCTGGTAAATTCAAGTAAGAATTTTTTTATTCTTATGAATTAAGCCCAAAGCTGATATTAATCATGAATATTTTGAGGGATGTGATCCTAAGTTGAAATCGTAATTTTATGATGTGGCTAATGGGCATCATGAGATGTTTCAGGAGCCAACGGGGTTGCCTCCAAAAAGGGAAATTCAAAATGAGATTAAGTTGCAACAGGATTCTCCTCTTCCAAACATCAGTATGTATCGCATGTCGATAATGGAGAATGCTAAAATAAATAGGCAAATCAAAGAGATGTTGGATAAAGGTATCATAAGGCCAAGCACCTCGCCATGTGGTTCGCCCATAGTATTGATACCAAAGAAAGATGGGACTTGGCGCATGTGTGTAGATTTTCGAGCTTTGAACAAAATTATGGTAAAAAAATAGTTACCCACTCCCAAGAATAGATTATTTGCTTGGTCAGCTGAAAGAATAAAATGTTTTCACTAAGTTAGATTTACAAAGTGGATATCATCAAGTAAGAATTGCAGAAAGTGATATATGGAAAACTGCATTCAAAACCAAACAAGGACTCTTTGAGTGGCTAGTTATGACTTTTGGTTTATGTAATGCACTGGAAAATTTTATGAGGGTTATGGATATTGTTTTGTGACCATTCCTTGATGACTTTGTTATTGTGTGCTTATATGACATTTTTATTTTCAGCAAATAAGAGAATATCATGTCTTGCATGTAAATAGAGTGCTTGATATTTTGAAGAAAGAGAAATTGTTTCTTAAGATGTCAAAATGTGAGTTTGGAAAGACTTATTTGGTCTATTTGGGACATATTGTAGGAGGAGGAGAATTGAGGATTGCTCCTTCTAAAGTGGAGGCCATTGTGAATTGGCCCACACCCAAAACAGTTACCAAGGTAAGAAGTTTCTTAGGTGCAGCTCAATATTGGTGGAAATTTATTGCTAACTTTTCTTCCATCACAGCTCCTATGCATGCAATGACAAGTGTGAATAAAGGCTTCCAATGGGGAGGCAAACAGCAGCAAGTTTTCAAAGCTTTAAAAGACAAGATCAGTTCAGCTCTAGTCCTTGCACTACCAATTTGAGACAGCCATTCGAGATACAAACCGATGCCAGTGACTATGCCATGGGTGCAGTCCATTTGCAGCATGGTAAGCCTATCGCCTTTCATTCACAAACTTGTAATGTTGTTGTGACTAATTATCCTACATATGAAAAAGAACTATATGCGTTGGCACAAAGTGTCAAGAAGTGTAAACACTACTTCATGGGTAAAGAGACTATTGTACACACCGATCACCAACCATTACAGTACTTGTAGTCGCAAACAAAATTGCAGAAATCAAGACATTTCAGGTGGATGGGATTTCTTCAACAATTTCACTTGGTTATAAGGTACAAAAAAGGTATATTCAATGAAGTTGCAAATATGCTTTCGAGACCAATCATTAATGCTTCTACTTTACTCAAAAATGATTCTGTTGTACATGAGAGTTACATAGAACAATATGCACATGACGTTGATTTCAAAGATGTGTATGCTAGTTTGAGTGAAGGGAATCAAGTTGAAGAAAGAGATTATCACATGCATAACAATTTGCTGTTTAATTTGGGAAAGCTATACAAGGAGAGAGGCTAAGTGTCATGAGAGAAGCTCATTCTTTTCTTATTGCTGGACACTTTCGGGTAAGCAAAAAAATGTCGCATCTAAAGAGGTATTGTTATTGGCCTCGCATGATAGATAGTGTGTCACACTTTATAAGAGGTTGTTCTATGTGTGCAACAAGTAAGCCTAGTAATAGGAAGCTTGGATTGTACACGCCACTAGCAGTACCATCAAGGCCATGGGAGAGCGTCTCCATGGACTTTGTTGGAGGTCTACCTATGTCAAGAAATCAACATGATTATCTTTTTGTAGTTATGGATAGATTCAGTAAAATGTGTATACTTATGCCATGTAAGAAGACCATTACTGCTGAACATACTACTGAACTTTATTTTCAAAATGTTTGGGTTCATTTTGGATTGCCCACTTCTATTGTTAGTGAAAGGGATTCCAGGTTATTGGGAATTTTTGGTCAAATCTATGGAGAATGATGGACAAAAAATTGAAAAATAATATCGCTTTTCATCCACAAACAGATGGACAAACCGAAGTGGTGAATAGAATAGTTGTGCATCTCTTGAGAGGATATTGCAGCAAACATCCTAAGTTGTGGGATGAACAACCACATTACATTTAGCATGCTTACAACTGGGCAAATCACTCTTCAACACAAACCTCACCTTTTGAAGAAGGCTTTGTGTATTTGCCAAAATTTCTATTAGACTTCATTTTTGGGAAGGATGTTGCAATTGATAGTCATAGTGATATTGATAAGGCTCAATAGTTCATTGAGCAAATTCAAATGATACATCAACAAGTTCAAGAACAGCGTGAGAAAAGTCAAACCAAATACAAATAGAGGCATGACAAACACCAGGTTGATCACAAGTTTCAAGAGGGAGATGAGGTATGGTTGCACATTAGCAAAGAAAGGATGCAAGGGGAAGGTAAAAAACTCAAACCCATTCGCTATGGTCCTTTCAAGATCATAAAATAAGTTGGTAATAATGCATTCCAACTTTATTTTCCTTCTTACATGCAAATGTATTCAGTTGTTAATGTTGGAAACTTACGCTTATATGAGCCTCCTTTGATCGATGATCAAGGAAGTGATATTCAACTACCTTCTATTGAAGACTTCTCGCCAGAATTTCTGGATGAGCTCAAAGAAGATACAATTCTTGACAGGAGGACAAGAGCATCAAAGAGGGAAAGTGTTGACTACCTTCAAGTTGGGCACAAAGGCACTAAACCAAGCAAGGCAAAATGGATGGAGATTGGAAAGGTGAGGGAGTTGTACCCTCATATACTGAATAGGTAATCAAGTATTTTGGGGTCAAAAATCTTCTCAATGGGGAATAATGATCAGGAGTTCATAAATTTTGCTCAAAATTCAAGTCACAGGATTGGGTTCGAAATGGCAAAAAGGTTTAGAATCGGATCGACCAGCAGAGTGGGATCTGAATTGGTGGTTGTCATGGAGTCTTAAACTCTGCATATAGAATCGAGGATTGCACAACCACGTAAATGTTGCAGGTGGAACCGAAGGTTGTGATCCGGTCAATAGCGAGGGCCGAACAGTGGTGATTAGATCGCAGAAGCAGTAGTGGGATATCAACAGTAGAGAGTTAAATCGCAACAGGAGATATTGTGTGCATTGCAATCGACAATGGTTTTATTTACATGGAAGGCATTTCAAGTTAAATAATATAAGGGTGATGCGATAATGCGAGAGGAGCCACGTGTCGATATAGCACTTAAGCGCATATTTCATATCGCGATTGATATAAGTTTATGGTTAAGGTTATATGTTAAATGTTGCGACAACCGATTTGCGATAAGTTAATTCCTGCGGTTTGCGAAATCGCCAAATCGCATATTTTATGTTATATGTATGTGCAAATCGGTGATAATTGTTATATTTTCTGACATGCGATATCATAATTGTTGTGATCTACGAAATTGTATTTTTTCTGATTTGCAATGTACCTTGTATTACAGTTGTGAATTTGTTTGATATTGCGAAGACCTATAAAAGGGATCCGATGTTGGTTGCTTTGCGTATGTATGTAATGAAACTCCGATATTGTATTATGTTGTTTCCGCTAACCATCAAGCCTCTTAACTGTTGGGGGTGCGCATGTGGCCATCACCCTAACCATAAATTTTAATGCATGGCTTTATTGGCGGAGCAGATAAGGGCACGCCAAATTTGGCGGTCAGCCCTAATTTAACTCTAGTTAACTGGAGTTCTCCACATTTAGTGGAGTTTTCCTAGGAGATATTGGGAAAAAGTGTAGGAGGCTCAATTTTCGACAATTATGAGTAAATGAAGAGTCATTCTTGACTAATTGGAGCATTCTGAATCCATTGGTGCAGATAAACAACCATTAAAGCATTGTCACTACATGTAATAGAAAAATTTTGAGCATAATGAAATATGGACAAGCCATTGGGAGCTGGACCAGCAGATGTAGCCTAGGAGGGGTGAACTGCTTCATTATGCCTGCTGTGTAAATTTCATGTGGTGACTTATTTCTTTATTTTACACTGTTGTTCAGTGTTATTTATGCTTATTTTATGCTTCTAATTCACAAAAGTTCATCTATAATTCAAGGAAAAACTCCTTAATCCTTATGCAAACAAATGAACCAATTATGCACGCATTTTTAAAACTGAAAGACCCTTAGCACAGAAAACCTAATATAGTCATTTCAAATCACTCATGGTGTGTCGGTACTGCCTTTTTCTAGGCGTAGGCCTGACAGTAGATTGAGGGTTGAGTTGGGCGACCAACTCTATGCATTATTTGTAGAGGTGGGAGTCAGGCCTGCGACTATAAGAGAGATACAGGTTGATGCTAGGCTGGTACATATGTGGAGAGGCATGTCGCGTGACATGTTCACCCTAATGCGGCATGTCGTAGGAGCTACGAGCTTAGTGACACAGTTGAGGAGGGCCCTTCGACATAGGCGTGGTCGAGACGTAGTATGTCGACAGTCCATGAGCAGTGACGCATCATCTGATGATCACAATCAGGGGAGTGATCATTGTTCACCTCGCACCATAGATGAGCAACCTGCAACATCAACCAATAGTCATGATGGAGATCAGGTTGGACCATCTGCCACTTCAAGTCAGCAGCCTGCAGCATCCAGAAGTACTCATGATCATGAGCAGGCTAGACCATCAACCATGTTGAGTCATCACAATGAGCAGCCAACAGTTGATCCTGATAAGCATGAGGCACCACCAGATCAGCAGGCACGTGATGATCGGCATGTATCTGAGCTTGTCGAGGCTGCACCATTGACTGAGCAGGCCTCGACTAGTACTACTACTGATGATGTACCACTAGTTGATATTTCATATTTATATTACAGTTGTATATTTTTGATGCAACAAAGCTGCAATTTTCCCAATTCGTAGATTTGTGGGTTATGGGCCCATGATCTAAACGAAAAATTTCATTTTGCAGAAGAAAAACATAGGCTCAAGATGGATTTTAATTCAAGCCTCCAAAATCTACCCTATTAACATTAGACTTAAGAGTATTAAAGAGTGAACTAGGCCACCAACCCACGAGTTTACCACATATATATAAAGACCATCTACCACTATTACCGTTTGGATTCTCTAGTAATTTCTTTTATATTGATTTGTTTTTTATTCCCATTATATGTAGACACCGAGAATATTGGTGCACCTAGATAATTAGGAGCACCGGGTGCTAACACAAAACCTTAACATTCTTGGTTTTTGCAATCCTTGTCTTTATAACCATCAACTGTCCAATATGTGAAAAATCGTGCCAAGTATCACCATTAGAAAATGTTTGATTTACCATCCATCCAGTCTCAATGGTTTCTTGTACTCCATTCTCATTTACTACCCAAATCTGAGCCACATTGAATATAGCGTTACCATCAACGTCCATATTCGGCTTCCAGACGTTCAACCCTGCGCTTACTTGATAGACTGGCCACTCGGTTTGAATGAAACACCACCATTTGAACAGACACCATCATCGATCCATGATGCAAACACCACTGTAGCTATTGATAGCACAAACAGTCATGTGACAAACAACATTGGCCGAGAATATTCACCATACGGTCACCTTAACGCTTTTATGAAATTGCGAACAGTTGTACTTAATTTACATGTTGGTGATCATCATGATGTGTATATTGTTAGGTCATGTTAGATATGTTCATTTAATGTGTAGCTTGCAGATATATGTGTATGTGATAGCAGTTATTTGACATGAGATGTATATTTGATGTTTGTGTTGTGATGATGTTATACAATGCTAATTGTGTTTTGTTAGATGATCGTGATCACGATGATTAGATGATGTTAGTGAATTTGAATGTGTTTTTTAGTCGAATATGATGTTTGTACGATGGTTATCATGATCGTGATGTTTATTTAATTTAATATTAAAATATCATGATATTTATTAAATATTATGTCATGATTGTAATTGAAATTTTAATTTTAATTGTATGTAAAATTGTAAAATTGTAATTGTATTTGAAATTGTAATTATGTGTAAAATATTTGTAAGATTTTAATTGTAATTGTAATATTTAATTTATTGTGAAATTATTGTAATTGTAATTTTAATTGTAATTGTATATATGTAAAATTGTAAAATTCTAATTCTAATTCTAATTGTATGTAAAATTCTAAAATTGTATTTGTAATTGTAATTTTAATTGTAATTGTATGTAAAATATTTGTAAAATTTTCCCTAGATGCGGGTGCTTAAACCGAAAAGAGAGGTGGCGGCTCCGCAGCGTGGCACATGGCCACGCATGGGGATCGTCCTGCAGCTAATAAATTCTCCAGTTGCTCGTCTCACACAAACACTGTTGTCTCTGCCTCTTGCATTAATGCATGTCCGGTCCGCAAGCTTGAGAGCTACTTCATGGCACTGCTCCCCTCTCTGTTGTCATTCGACTCCTATAGCCTCAGTCTCTCGACTCTCTCTGCTCAGTGCTCCTCTGCACCCTTCAAGATCCTCTGTGACTTGTATTTTCAATTGGCCTCGTCGTCTTTGCACACCATCCATCCCATTCTCTCGTTGCCTTTGCACACCAGCCATCCCATTGCCTCGCCACCTCTGCACGTTAGCCATCCCACTACCTCTCCCCTTGCTCATGCTCATTCCTGCTCAAGCATGCCGCGAAGGCATAGAATGAGATGTCGTCGGGGCCATAGCAGGGGCCAATCCTCACACCCTCCCATTTCAATCCATGAAGACAGTCGCTCCCCTCCTCCTGAGGACAATTCGTATCAGTTTCATTACGACTGCACCCTGGACCGCCCTCGGGTCACCGCCACCCTCACTGTGATTTTTCAGGAGATGTCATTGAGCTCTGGTTTGAGAAATCGTCTCAATAAATCAACAATTTCCCCTGCTCCCCCTCAGCATTCTCGGAATTCTGAGGCGTTTCCAGTCAAACCGAGAGCACACTCCTCCAGCAGTGAAGGTAGTGGCAACGGCAGTCCAAGTCGTTCTGTGGATGAAAAGAGGGATGGCAAAGTTAGCCTTGTGCATACCGCCACCACGCCTGAGCCCAACACGCAGCATTCGAAGAAAGATGAGAATTCATTGGATGACTACAGGTGTCTCATCATTGAAGAGCCTCCGCCTCCGCCTCATGACAAGTAGCATGCCATGCAGCCTCAGTAATGAGAGGTTACCTCTCTTTGTGTTGTTTCATCTTTCAGATATCATGTTTTTTTTTTAACTATGCGATAAACTCTTGGTCTTTTTTTTTAATGTTGGTTTCCCTACTCAGGGCAGCACTTTTTGGACCGGTTTCCCCATCTCGGACGGTCACACTTTTGTTTTTCTGAACTCTGCTCCCTCTGAAATTAACTAGCATAGCAACTCTGAAGGCAAGCTTCGAACTGTATATTATGTGAAAATTAATTAATTGTAATATTTAATTTATTGTGAAATTATTGTAATTGTATATATGTAAAATTGTAATTCTAATTCTAATTGTATGTAAAATTCTAAAATTGCAATTATAATGGTATATATGTAAAATTGTACAATTGTAATTGTAATTGTAAATTTTATGTAAAATTCTAAAATTGTAATTGTAATTGTAATTTTAATTTTACTTGTAATTGTACATGAAATTGTAAAATTGTAATTCTAATTCAAATTCTAATTGTATGTAAAATATTTGTAAAATTTTAATTGTATTACTCTGAAATTATTGTAATTGTAATTGTATGTAAATTTCTAAATTTGTAATTGTAATTGTATGTGAAATTGTAATTGTAACTGTAATTTTAATTTTAATTATTTGTAAAATTTAATCTAGCAGTACTCATGATCATGAGCAGGCTGGACCATTGACCATGCTCCGTCATCATGATGAGCAACTGACAGTTGATCTTGATCACCATGAGGCACCACCAGATCAACAGGCATGTGATGATCGGCATGTATCTGAGCTTGTCGAGGCTGCACCATTGACTGAGCGGGCCTCGACTAGTACTACTATTGATGATGTACCACTAGTTGATATTTCACATTTATATTACAGTTGTATATTTTTTACATTATATATATATATATATATATATATATAGCCCATGTATTTTATGTTCATGTTGCAGTTGTACTTAACTTACATGTTGGTGATCATCATGATATGTATATTGTTAGGTCATGTTAGATATGTTCATTTAATGTGCAGTTTGCAGATAAATGTATATGTGATAACAGTTATTTGACATAACACATATATTTGGTGTTTGTGTTGTGATGATGTTATACAATGCTAATTGTAATTAGATGGTGTTAGTGAATTTGAAAGTGATTTTTACTCTAATATGATGTTTATACGATAGTTATCATGATCGTGATGTTTATTTAATCTAATATTAAATGATCGTGATATTTATTAAATATTATGTCGTGATTGTAATTGAAATTTTAATTTTAAATGTATGTAAAATTGTAAAATTGTAATTGTATTTGTAATTGTATGTAAAATATTTATAAAATTTTAATTGTAATTGTAATATTTAGTTTATTGTGAAATGATTGTAATTGTAATTGTATATATGTAAAATCGTAATTCTAATTCTAATTGTATGTAAAATTCTAAAATTGTAATTGTATTTGTAATTGTAATTGTATGTAAAATATTTGTAAAATTTTAATTGTAATTGTAATATTTAATTTATTGTGAAATGATTGTAATTGTAATTTTATTGTAATTGTATATATGACAAATTATTGTAAAATTGTAATTCTAATTCTAATTGTATGTAAAATTCTAAAATTGTAATTGTATGTAAAATATTTGTAAAATTTTAATTGTAATTGTAATTGTAATTTTTGTGAAATGATTATAATTGTAAATTTAATTGTAATTGTATATATGTAAAATTGTAATTGTATGTAAATAATTGTATTTGTAATTGTAATTGTATGTAAAATATTTGTAAAATTTTAATTGTAATTGTAATATTTAATTTATTGTGAAATGGTTGTAATTGTAATTTTAATTGTAATTGTATATATGACAAATTATTGTAAAATTGTAATTCTAATTCTAATTCTAATTATATGTAAAATTCCAAAATTGTAATTGTAATTGTATGTAAAATATTTGTAAAAATTTAATTGTAATTGTAATATTTAATTTATTGTGAAATTATTGTAATTGTAATTTTAATTGTAATTGTATATATGTAAAATTGTAATTATAATTATAATTGTATGTAAAATCCTAAAATTGTAATTGTAATGGTATATATGTAAAATTGTAATTGTAATTGTAAATTTTATGTAAAATTCTAAAATTGTAATTGTAATTGTCTGTAAAATTCTAAAATTGTAATTGTAATTGTAATTTTAATTTTAATTGTAATTGTAATTGTACATGAAATTGTAAAATTGTAATTCTAATTTTAATTCTAATTGTATGTAAAATATTTGTAAAATTTTTATTGTATTACTGTGAAATTATTGTAATTGTAATGGTTTGTAAAATTCTAAAATTGTAATTGTAATTGTATGTGAAATTGTAAAATTGTAATTCTAATTCTATTTCTAATTTTAATTTTAATTGTAATTGTACGTAAAATATTTGTAAAATTTTAATTGTATTAATGTGAAATGATTTTATTAAAATTTTTAAATTTGTAAATTTGTAAATAATTGTAAGAATAATTCTTCTAAAATAATATGGATTTTTGTAACATAATAAAGTTTAGAAAATAATGCAAATAATTCATGTACTTTAGAATTATCATTATTTTATTATGATCTTACATAAATAAATAAATAAATAACTTTATACAGTACGCCATTATTTTTTAGATCAACATAATTGCAAATTATGAAGTGAAATATTGATTTTAACATTAACGCATTACCAATTAATTCAAAATACATAGTATAATGTTTCGAAGAAAAAAAAAGAGTCTTATAAGTTACAAGGTAATTAAGTCCTCTTATTTATAAAAACCCGTCTTAAAAAGTATAAATATTGATGAAATAGCACATTTACCATATCACTCTCGGTTATCATGATCACCCTCATTATCTTCCAGCTCGCATGGCATGATAACATTATTGTTCTCAAAAATATGTTTTGATCTAGGGTCGTGTCTCAATATGAACCACCAATCCCTATCCAACACATATGGGTAAAAAAACACTTGGTTGCACTATTTGGGGAAAACAGAAGGCTCCTTAGCTTCATCCCACGTCTTTCTAGAGTTGATACATATCAGCCTACTATTGCGATCTTCCTTTACATTATTCTGATCAAAGGTGTCCCACCACTTGCACCTAAAAATAAAACATTAGAAAGAAGAGAAATTCACTTCAATGATTTCTTGTATCTTTCCGACGTAACCTAATGTCCCTCGTACTAGGTTTTGATCACGGTGGCTAGATCGACTAGATAGATCGAACTCGACTTCCACTCCACAGCCTTGTGTCATATGTCCATCATCGAGATTTTCTGTGCAAAAATGGTGTCTGTGTGCCCGCATAGATGAGAACAAATGCATCTATAAAAAGTTTAAAAAAAAAAACCATAGTGTCATGTGTTTTATAATAACCCAACAATTAAAATATGAAATATAGATGCAATTACTTTTGAAAGGTGCATTATTAAGTTTCAAATGTACATATAAATTAAATATATTATTACCGAGTTGTTGCACCCAATCCCTACGTTTAGCGCATCCTCTTCAGCACGCGGGTAACGACCGGTTGCACCGTATTTCTCTCTGACTTGGTCAGCAACCTAACTGTTGGGGCATATTTTTGGCATATTTTCTTTTAAATGATTAGGATAAGGCACACTTCTACCATTCATCCGTCTAAATTCTTTCCTGTCTCTATCGCATTTCATCCTCTTTTGTTCGTACAATGTGACCCACGTCTGTGTCACTTTGGAATTGTAAAGAACAAATTTATCGATTGCTTCAATTTATGCATTCGCTAATGAAATCAAACCAAAATTATATAGTACATAGAGATCAAAGTATCCATTATATCAAAGTTCAACATGAATATTTACTTTGTGTAAATTTGAAAAATTATAAGTTGCTTACTCTTTATCAAGCGCTTTTTTCCATTCGTTTGGAGAAACTCCCCTTCTCTTTTGTCTTCATCCCTTTCATCGTCCCAAATCACTGCACCTGGTCTGTTGTCGATCTACTTAATGTACTCACTAGCATAATAGAAATACTCATATGATATGTACCCCTCTTCCATAGACCCCTCGGGTTTTGCCCTTTGTCGAACAAAACCTTTCAATTTATTCATGTACCTCTCTAAGAAGAACATCCAACAACAAGAAAACACCCCAACTAATTCAACCTCCTCTACTAGGTGTATTAGAAGATGAACCTGCAAGTCCATGAAACTCGTCGGCAATTCCTTCTCAAACATACAAACAATCTTAACTATATCTTGACGCCACTGTGGAATGCTAGCCACATGAATCTCCTTTGACGTGATCCAACGTACAAATTCAGATAATTTAGATATAGCACATCCTAGGTCTTGAGGGAATTCATGTTTCACACACCCACGCACGAATAAAGGATAATGACACTGCAAAGTTATAAACACGTGCAATAATATACAAAATTAGTTATGTTTTATGGTCCCCGCATGGGATTAAAAAAAAAAAAAAAAAAAAAAAAAATCATGCTTTTGACATTATACTTACTCTTAGAAGATTCAAATGGTCATGCAATTTCAACCCCGACAAATGGTCATCCACGGTGAAGCAGCGCCATAGTGAAGACCCGTATGAAGATGGCACCCTCACACCCATTATAACTTCCTTTGCTAAAGAAAGATCTTTTTTTTTTAAATCCATGGGACATCACCTTCTTTGAAATACCATGAATTAGAGGGACCAACGCCTACCTCTGATCTTGTACTTTCTAATTGTCTTGGCCAATGTTTCTTTTTAATTTTTGAAGTAATAAGATCTTTCCTAAAAGCCAATGTGTCACTTTGTTTCGATGATATGTTCCTCCATAAAGAAGATGATTTTTTTTAAATATATGCATGGGATCTAAAAAGTGGGTAATCTTAAGATGCTCCCAATATGGGAGGTTATAAAAGATAGATTTCCTTTTCATCCCAATGGGCAATTTTTCAACATAGGTGTCGAAGAATTCTGGATCATCGAACATAGGCTCCCCATTCGAATCGAACATTTCTATGAACTCCTTCTCCTTCTCTCTCTCATATGCTCTAATTCATTCAGCTGGTGTCATTATTGGAGGCCTTTGGGTTCTCTCTCGTTTACCATTGAAAGCGGACGTTGCTCTTCTATAAGGGTGTTCTTCTGGGAGGAATACCCTGGAGCAATCATACACTGGCTTTCGTAGGTAATTGCACCATCTAGATTTAGAGAAGGTCCACAATATTTACATCCAAAATACCCTTTTGTTACAAGACTTGCGAGATTATTGTATACAATTTATATTCATGGCACGTTAAAGAATATCTTGAAGATCAAAACAATTACAATGAATTAAATAACTAATATGCGAAAGAATATTGTTACGTATATAAACAAATCAATAAACATGTAATTTACCATAGCAAACTCATAAGCTTGGATAATCATGTGTCGTGTAAGCACATATGCCATACAATGTAAAACTCCTCTCTGCTGTGATGGGTCTTGATACATCATATACATTTATCCCATCCCATAATTCCTTCAATTCATCTACCAGTGGTTGTAATTAGACATCCATATTCTTCACTTGTCTTCTACCATGGACTATTAGAGCCTACATAAGATGTTCATTCTTCACGGACAACCATGGGGAGATATTGCTATTGATCACTACTATAGGCCAAACAGAATAGTTGGTGTTCTATAGGGAATATGGGTTGATGCATCCATGGCTATGCTAAGTCGTAGACTTCGAACTTCATCCTTGAATTTTTCGGGCCATGTATCTGCTATATGCTTCATAGCTATTGAATCATTTGGGATTCGCATAACTCCCATGTCACTTCTATGTGAGGCATGCCATCCCTGCAACATAGCTAATTCTTTGCAACGAAAGAGCCTTTGAATCCTTGGGATTATAGGCATGTGCCTTAATATCTTAAAAGGAGGACCACTAATTTACCCTTATTTTTTTATTTATCATACCTTTCATGCCCACATTTCGGACATATCTCTTTGTCTGCATATTCTCCTCTATATAAAATACAATCATTTGGACATGCATGATATGATATGTACTCAACACCAAACATTTTCAACAATTTGTTTGCCTCTTCGCAGCTACCGGGCAAGACATTATCACTCAGAAGAACCTTATCTTTGAATAACCTATAGTTGGTGATCATGGAAAATATTAAATGTACATTAATGTCGATATAATTATTAACGTTCATAAAATTAACCATTTTTAATGTTCATTGTGTGATCATATTTCTCAAATTTATATAAGGGAGGACTTTATGGTAACTTACCTCAAAATTTTCGAGAAACATTTATTCGACAAGCCAAAATTTGCTTTCAAGTTGTACAGTAACATCGTTGTCCCCAACTGGATAGAATTTGATTCATCGCCAGGTCCAAAGAGAGGGGTGGTGGAAGCAAATTTAAGGCTTTCAAAAAAGGTGTCAGCGATATGAGCACCGTCCCCTAGTTTATCATCATTTTGGAATGCATCTAACATCATTGTCTCCATGGCAGTTGTATCCCTTAAGTAATCATCCATACCAAACTCTATTTTATTGCCTCCATTGCCAGCTTGTGAAGAACTACTATTGTTGTAGTCATTCCTAATTGGTGAATCTGGACGTAGCGGGAATTGAATCAGTGGTTGATTCAACCATTCTTGGTATCGTTCCTCTCCGATTTTTTCTCTTAATTCAGCCTTCTCTTGATTTGACATTATCATGGGATGCAACAGAAGATGGTAGGTAGGTCGCTCATCATCACTAGAATCCTAATAATTTCAAAAAAAATATTTGAACATGATTAGTACAAAACCTATGATATCAATTAGTAATAAAGTTGACAATGCATGATTAATTTGTTTGACGTTGAAATAATTACATTAATATACCAAAAAATTATTATTACCATCATTGTCCCGGGATTGTGGCTATAAGATGCAATATTGTTAAAATTGGCAGCGTGAAGCGGCTGTCCATTTTCATCTACCAAATGCGCCTTGCGGTATGTTGCTCCTGATAAGAGCTTCCGACGTTTTGGAGTTGTTTGAATATTTTGTGCATCTGAACTTGATTTTGAATCTGCATGAACCTGCAAATTTGTGTAGATTATAAATTTTATTAAGCTGACTGATATGGATAAAAAACATAAATTAAATTAGATAATGAAAATATAAATAAAATTTGAAGTAAATATTACGTCTCAAGATGGATAGCGAGAACTCCGCGATGGACTTTGAGAAATATTATGGAAGGAGCTAGATTTTGAAGAATTGTCCATTCGATATAATTATGATATTTTCTCCCTGCAATTGAGCAAAATCAACAATAAATTTTAGTGCACACACCTAAAAGTTATTTCGGTGCCTTAAAAATGGACTTACTGTTATCGATGCTTATGTACAGATAACCGCACCGGTGTGTTTTAGTTACTGTGTACCGGTGTCATGTTATTAACTGACGCACCGGTGCAGTGTTATTAATCAAAACATCGGTGATGAAAAGTCGCAAATAAAAAAAGCGCAACTTTCTTTTTTTTAAAAGTGAAAAAAAGAGGTAAATTGAAAAATGGGTGGCAAAATATTTTCGAAAATCTAATTTTGTAAAACAAGTATTTAAAAACTAAACACTTTTCATTATTTCACTATTTTTGCAAAAAAAATCAGCCAAATATTTGCACAAGACATACCTGGAGCAAGAGAGCACGAGAGAACTGTGGAGCAGTGAAATACACTCGAACAGAACTATTCAGACAATAAGAATTCCAAACCTCTGGTAATTCAAACCCTGTAGCATAGAATTTCAAACAATCCCGTGATTAAATTTTTATTTTATTTTTACATTTTCTGCAGTATTTTTTACGCAATAAAGTAAAAAAAAAGTATGCCCTTGCTTCTTCCTTTTTCTGTGATTTCATAATTAGGGATTTTCATTTTAGATTTATAGGGTTTGTATTTATATATATATAGGCCTATTACATCTAACCCACAGGAAAACTTGCATTGTCGAATCCCAATCCATGTCGGCCCTTGCGTGAATTTTAAAAAAGCTAAATTATTTTAATCAGTGCGCCCTGCGTAACCTAGCACACAGGTGCGCTGGCTTATCACAGTGCACCACGCACATACTGTTTGATAAAAAATCTAAAAACAAATTTATTTATTTTTTAATCTGTGCACCATATGTAAAATAGGGCACCGGTGCGCTATTTCATTATAGCGCATCGCGCACGTACTGTTTGGAAAAAACAAATTTTTATTTTGTGTTAATCGGTGCACCATGTAACATATAACGCACCAGATCTCCTTGTTGACAGAGAGCACCGTACAGTGGTCCCCTGTTTGTGCAGGGTGTTTATAAGAATAGGCCGCACTGTCTCCTCCACGACACCATATGCTATAAAAACTAACACTAGACGATTTTTTATTATTTTGTTTGTGTTAATCGGTGCGGTGGTTAACATAAAATGCACCGGTGCTCTTTGTTGACATAGAGCATTTCACGGTGTTTTATACTGTTTTGGCGGTGTTTTTATAAGAACACAACGCACCGACGTCGGTACATACACCATGAAAAGCACTTGCCTCTTTGGATATATATATATATATATATATATATTTTACCTGAAAATTTGATGATTTATTTATAAAATATATTAATGAACGATATGGTACAGGTTTCATATCGATAAATAAATGGCTGACAAGAGATCAGGTAACAAAAATACTGATAACACATCAAGAAAAGCAAAAAAGACAAGTTCTTTGTAAATTCTTTACAAAAAATATTATTTTTGAACTATATGTAAGTTTAACTAATATGTATTGTTTATTGTGTATCATGCATAGCCACAAAATGATGAATCTCGATTCTGATTTAGGACCAAGAGAGCATAGAAGCTTGATGGAAAAATTGCAAAAGGATGAATCAGGTGGATGAAAAAAAACTATCGATCCAATATGAGTTTCTTTTTTAAATTTTCATTAATAATATACTTAAAATGATTAGATAACATTTTTCAAACAATCTATTAATTCACATTACATGTTTAATGTTCTACAGGGACCAACAATTCATAAGAGGAATGTTGTTCTAAGAAAAGAAAAAAAATAGAACATGCAAATGAAAATGAATTTCTCCTTAGCTCATCTGAAGTGGTGTTGGAGGTTAACAAAAGGGGGGAAATTTTTTACAAAAGTTTGAGGGATCTAGTGGAATGAATGTATAGACGTTCTTTCCACTTACAATACAAAAATCAATCCAATGATTCCAAGAACCAAATTTTATCTAAACTACAGGAAGAGTTTCTAGAGAATTGGTCAATGAGACATGTCAGACTTTTAATAGCAAAAATGTACAACAACAAAAAAGAAGGAATCAAAAAGTAATATTCATTTAAATGTTTTTCTAGAATTATCTATAAATATATCATTTATAAATATCACTTTTGTTATATTTACTTCTCATATATCAGTATGAAAATTAAATAGTTTATTGTCATGTTACATTTTCAGGAAGATTATGAAAATCTCAAAATATGAACGAGATGATATCATAAATATGCCAGTAGGAATGTCCAAAAAGGTGTACAAGGAGATGGTCAAAGAAATGGACAAAATTGCATCGCACGAGGAGCCATCTCAACAACAACGTGCTTCAAATGTAATATGTAATCATTGAATTTTTTTATCATTAGGTACAATAAATAAACAATTTAGCATTAAATATTAATTTTCAAGTAATTTCTTGCAAAAAAGAAAAGAAAATGGAACCCATTCAGCACATAAAATAGGACGACAAGGAAGAAAAGGGTTGATATCTAAGTTTGTGAGTAATTGTTACTTCCTTATAACAACTTAACTAGATTTCATTTTTGTATATTTTAAGTTGTTTTACAACAATCATCATTGAATGTCTTCAAACGGGTGTTAACATACAAAGAAGAACCATCAAACGAATTGATTGACATTGGGTTAACTATGGGTTGTGAGTATATGTTGGCATATCAGAAATTAATCGTGGAATTTGTAAGCATCTATCGATCTTGTTTTACTTAGCTCCGTCTATAATTAATATAACAAGAAAATATTTTATATTAAATATATGATTTGTTATGGGTATAAAACTTGCAGGAAACAAAGTATGGAACTGCGCCAATAGATGAAATCTTGAAAGATGGCATGAAATTAGGTTTTGAAATAATGTGTATAGTTTATGAGTCAATTGTTGCTATGGTATGTCGTTTATTTTCGATTTATAATGATGTATATCATTTAATATTGCAATTTTCATTATTCTCACCAATGTATATGCACTCATTACAGTTTATTTTTATGTTTGTAGATGGAAGGTGAAGAAGAAGAAAACAATCAAAACCATGAACAAAACATTTCTCAAAATAACCCAAGTCATGGAAGTAGTTCGAGCAGTGACAACAGTTCAAGTGAAGAATGATGATCATTATGTTTGGATATCAAAGCAAGGCGCTGTATTTTTTGAAATATTTGTTTGTGAAATCAGACATTTTGTTTAATGTAATGGACATAGTGTCCCAATTGAAAGACAAAGCGATACAAATAACTATCCCATTTTGTATGACAAAGATTGTCTTATTCATATATATATATAATAAAATATGTTTTAATTTATTCTATTGCGTTCTCCATTGTCATTGTGAAATGTAACACCATTGATTAAATTTATGGATGATTAAATATTATAATGTGAAATATGATGATATGATATAACAAATTAATCCAAACTTCACATTTAAATGTACTAAAAAAAATTAATTAATATGAATATTGTTATAAGATATGTGTCGTCTTTTGATGAATAGTGAATTTTTAAAAATCACAATAATTATGATTTGATATAACAAATTAATCCAAATATCACATTCAAATGCATTAATAAAAATTTAATTAATATGATACTTTTATAAGATATGTGTCGACTTTTGATGAACAATGAATTTTAAAAAATCACAATAATTTCACTGTCACAAGTCGATGTTTCTAAAAAATACAAAATGAACAACGGTGTGTGTCAGTTACTGTACACCGGTACATTTGTATGATACAGCGCACTGGTGCATTTCTACGACCTATGGGCACCGCACAAATACCAATACCAATCATAACTCTCGGTGCATTTGTGTGATACTGTGCACCGGTGTGTTTGTGCGATATTGCGCACCGGTACATTTATGTGAGATTACTCACTGGTGTGTTTGTACAACCTATGGGCACCGCACAAATACCAATACGAATTAGAATAGTCGGTGTGTTTGTGCGATATTGTGCATCGATGCGTTTGTACGACCTATGGGCACCGCACAAATACCAATACGAATTAGAACAGTCGGTGTGTTTGTGCGATACTGTGCACCGGTGCGTTTGTACGACCTATGGGCACCGCACAAATACCACTAAGAATTAGAACAATCGATGCGTTTGTGTGATATTTTGCACCAGTGTGTTTCTATAATACCACAAACCGATGCGTTGATACGAACTATGGGCACCACACAAATGCCAATACCAATTAGAACGGCTAGGTGCATTGTATCACCTACAGTGCGTCCAATGTGGTTTTATACCTTTACGGCCCGGTGCATGCACCTTCGACCGCCCCGGGCCAACCGTCTAGATGACACGCACCGGTGTGTTGACACCTAAGTAGCGCACCGATGAAAAAAATATCCGTAATAACCTTGAGTCGCCCAGTTTTTTTAGTTGTGTTGAAATTCCATTAGAAGCTCCACCAAAACCTCCGTTACTGAAAACGGATGTTATAGAAAATATTTTTTTGACAATTTTGGCCAATTTTATAACACTAAAAACCTCCTTTATAGCCTCCGCTAGAGGGTCTTTTAGTTGTAGTGATTACCAAGCATTTCCCATCCCCAGCTGCTCTGATTGATGTTGAAATTCCTCTTACCAGGGCACAGAAATGTAATAAGGGGCGGGAGGGTAAAGAGAAAAGGCGTCAAGAGAAGAAAGGCATGCCTTATAAACTCTTATATTCCCACAACCC
This sequence comes from Pinus albicaulis, assembly GCA_034641835.2. Lineage (NCBI taxonomy): Eukaryota > Viridiplantae > Streptophyta > Pinopsida > Pinales > Pinaceae > Pinus > Pinus albicaulis. The sequence continues at coordinate 445,006,365 of CM076584.1, forward strand.
CACCCTACTAAATTAATAATCATAGTTGGATCTCTTTCAGCCCTTACATACTTCTCCTATTCACCCTAGTCACATCACACCAAATGAAAGATATGGTTCTTATATCGCTCGGGTATTCCCCATGGAGCATGAACTAATTGAACTAGCCTGCCCAACTCTCTTTGTTCCCCACATGAACTACATTAGTTGGGCTAGCCCCTAAACCTTTAATTGGTTTAATGGATAGGAGCTCTAGTTCAGGGAATGAACCCTTTTTCTAGTTATCCCGATATACAGAGAGGTTCGAGATACATCTGTCATGGTAAGTTATTAGCCTTCCAGCATCAAGGTGCATCACATCGCATCACTATGCCCGTCACAAGGCCAATTTTTTTATTTTTTCTCCCCTACCACATTGTATTTTTTACCTGCTCGCATCGATCCATTCATTAGAAGAATTTTCATCTGGAGGACCAATCCCTTCTATATCCCTCTCCTTCCCCAAGCTAGTTCAGAAAAAGGTATAAGGGAAGTAAATAGAGAAAGGGTTGTCATTTTCCCCTCACTCCATTTTGTAAGGGTGTTTCCCGCAAAATAATCTGTAGAGTACTAAAACTAGAGATTGGTATTTGCGAGCACGAGTTGAGATAAGAGGTAGATTGTCTAAGAGGTGGCTATTACTGGAACAAGAGTTGGAAAGTGAATGCCAACCAGTTGGGATGGGGGGGGGGGCATGTAACGTGATATGGAGGGGGCTCGCCTACATCATTTACAGCTAGAGCCAGGAGTTACAACCGGAGGAGGGTACTGCCCTAGCTAAGTTAACCGGGGATCCTATGAATAATGAGTGACCTAGGTCACCCTCGCTTTGGGTGTTATTAGTTTTCTGGTCACGGAGGGGCTTACCAGAAAGAGGCAGTTTGGTATTCCCAATGATAGAGACAATTTTTTAGGCTAGATGTAAAGTAGGAGGCTTGTTTGCTTAGTGTTGGGTTGAAATGGTGGGTTTGAGGTACGTTGGGTTGGCATGCTTATCATCGATAGGGTGGGTTATCGGGTGAGAGGTGGGTTGGAATGTGGAGCTCAAAAGAGAAATCCCAGAACAACACATGATCTAGATCTTGCAGATACATTAGCTCGTGTTTTCCCCAAGCCACAGCCTAATAAACCTCAAGTGCCTACCTATTAGACTTTTATATACCTGAGGATGTTGTAGTATTTGAAAAAGAACTGAAATTCATAGCCCTCACAGAGGTAAGAAGGCAGGAGGTCCTTCAAGACAACTTCAAAAAACATAAAATGGGGGCCTGGTGGTGGATGAGGAAATTATCAAAGGTTGAGGATGTTCCCTAAAAAGGATTCCCCAAGAGGATGAATTCTCTAAATTGTACAATCAGGTACATGATGAAGGTGATGACGACCAAGGATACGATACAGAAGAAGCCATGGGTAAGACTATCCCCATGAAATGGTATACAGACAGAGCTCAGCAAGGTACTACTACATTAGCTGAAGAAGCCTCCACATCTACCCCATCAAAAATTCCCATGTACCCCAAAGCAACACCCATCATGCAGGTTATGTGATTTTCAGGAGAAGGTGGATTGGGAAAAGAAGGTAAAGGTATAACCCATCCCATTGAGGTCCAATAAATACCTAAAGGCCTAGGACTAGGAGCAGATCCAGCAGCTCCTATAGTTTCAAAACCAGATCTACAATCCACCTTCACTTCCCCAACTCATATAGTGGAATACTTTGACAAAATGATAAGTGACCTAGTGGAAACCATTCCATCTGGTTTTCTAGTCCCTCCCATTGCTTCCCCAGCACGATAAGAGCCTCTCCCCAAGGTCCTCCCAGAGGCATTAGTATGAAAAGATAGCAGAGAAGAGTCTGAGAAGCAACAGGGTAAATATGGAGGGCCAGATACAGAGGATGAGGAGGTATGTTAGGTAACTTCAATGCCCAAATAGTAGTGAATTTGTCCCAAAATATGTCATCTCAAATCCTTTCTTCAATTATTTCTTTATGGACCCAATATCATTTTCATTGGTCCTTGTCATCAACAGATCGTCTACATATACCACAATATAGATAAAAAAAATTCCAAATTTATTGACAAATAAAGTTGCATCATCAAGATTAAAGTGCTTGAAATTTAATTTCAAAAGATGCTTAGTCAATTTCTCATACCAAACTCGCGTTGCTTGTTTTAGGACATAAAAGGATTTTATGAGTTTACGTACTTTATGTTCTTGTCCCTTCACAACAAAACCTTCTAGTTGAGACATAAAAACATCTTCTTTTAGTTCTTCATTTAAGAAAACATTTTTTACATCCATTTGATGTAATTTCCATCCATTTTGAGCTGCCAAGGAAAAGAGAGTCGAGATGGTGGCCCATTTTGTTGTGGTGGAAAAAGTATCCTCATAATCAACTCCTTCTTTCTATGTAAATCATTTTGTTATAAGCCTTGCTTTGTGCTTGTCAAGTGAGCCATCTAATTTATACTTTTTTTTGAAGACCTACTTGCAATCTACTAGCTTCCAAGTTCCATTATTTATGTAATTTCTAGAGAACTCAAACAACTTGACAAACCAATATATATATATATATATATATAATTTTATTTTTATTTAATTATTTTGATGTTTGAAATTTTTCAATATTGAATTTGTTGTCTTTTGAAATAAAGATTTACGTATTATCATGGATAAACATTTTAGTTGGTGAGTGAAATTTTTATTTAAATGTTAGAAACTACAAACATAACATCTTTAATTGTAATTTAATTGACTAAATTAATTTTAAATTTAAATATATATATATATATATATATATATATATATATATATATTATGTTAAGTTTGTAGTTTCTATATTAGGTTAAGGATTAAAAGTATTGGGTCACCACTTTTATTTCTATTAAATTGAATGTGAATATATGCATGAATAAAACTGACCTTTGAGATTCCTATTCCAAAATTTCTTCATATTACCCTAATTTATTATTTACATATTCTACCCAATCCCAGAGGATTAGATGTTTAACATTTCCCCTCTTAATCTGAAGGGGTGTTTGTGAGTCTAAGCATCATTCTAAACCTTTCAAACTTTTCTCTTCTAAACACTATGGTGAAGATCTCTGCAATTTTCCCATTTGTGGAACAATGTCATAGGTCAATAGTCTTGGCCTCAATATGATGTTTAATCAAGTGATACTTTGTATTTATATGTTTGGTTCAATCATGGAATTTTGGATTCTTGGTCAATTTAATTGCAGACATATTTTTGAGTAGAAGAGGAGTAGAGTGCACATGTTTATCTTGCGAATCTTCAAAAAAATACTGAGCCACACAATCTCTTCGATTGCTTCTGCAACTGCCACATATTCTACCTTTGTTGTGGAATATGATGGAACTGATTGTTTGCGTGACCTCTAGGAGTTAGCTCCCAATCCAAGACTCATAAAATAACCTGAAGTAGATACTCCATTTTCCTTGTATCCATCAAAGTTTGAATCAGAATATCCAATCAAGTTGAAGTCATACACTTGTGTATATTTGAGTCCAAAGTCTTGAGTTCCTTTCAAGTACATTAGAACTCTTTTTGCAACAAACCAATGTCCCTCACAAGAATTCTACATGAACCTAGAAATGATTCCAACAACAAATGAAATATTTGGCCTAGCAGTGGTGAGGTAGATAAGACCTCTTACCAGTTGTCTATACTTAGTTGCATTCTCAAATTTATTTCCTTCTTTAGATGTGAGCTTTAAATTTTGTTCCATTGGAGTGGACAAAGGATTACGTTCAACCATGCTAAATTTGTTTAATAATTTTCTCCAATGTACTTATCTTGAGAGAGGAATATATATTTTGGATGTTGGGTAATTTCAATGGGAAAATAGTAGTGGAGATGGGCCAAATATGTCATCTCAAATCCTTTCTTCAATCCTTTCTCTATGGATCCAATATAATTTTCATTATTCTGTGTCATCAACAAATCATCTACATATACCACAATATAGAAAAAAAAATTGCAAGCTTTTTTTACAAATAAATTTGCATCATCAAGATTAAAGTGTTTGAAAATTAATTTCAAATGATGTTGAGTAAACTTTTCATACCAAGCTCGTGGTGATTGTTTTAGGCCATACAAGTCTTTTATGAGTTTACATACTTTATATTCTTGTCCCTTCACAACGAAACCTTTTGGTTGAGACATAAAATCATTTTCTTTCAGGTCTCCATTCCTGAAAGCAAATTTTACATCCATTTGACATACTTTCCATCCATTTTGAGCTGTCAAGAAAAAGAGAGTTTTGATGGTGGCCCATTTTGTTGCGGGGGAAAAAGTCTCCTCATAATCGACCCCTTCTTTATGTGCAACTCCTTTTGTCACGAGCCTTTATTTGTTCTTGTCAAGTGAGCCATTTGATTTATACTTTTTTTCAAGATCCACTTGCAGCCAATTGGTTTGGTTCCACATGGAGGGTTTACTTGCTTCCAGGTTCCATCTTTTATGAGGGCAACATACTCTTTTTGCATTGCTACTTTCCATTAACCATTAGAAGCAATTTATTTAAAGGAAGTTGGTTAAAAATTAGTGGGCAAATTTAACTCACAATCATAAGAAACATCCATATCATACGCTTAATCAGAATCATCTACATCACCTCCGTTTTTTCTAGTGGAACTTCTAGTTCCTGTCTTTCCAACCTCATTAGGATGAACACTTTCAAGTGTTTTAGTGAGCCATTTTGGAGGACCTTTATGAGATGCGGTTTCATCAATATTTGGCCTTCCAATCCTCTCAATCGCATCACTCAAAGTGTTTTCTTAATATTAATAAGTGGTTGGAACTTCATGAGGGGGGGAGATTGCTTCAGAAGGAGATTCCATAGATTGATCCAAGATAGTGTCCCCCCTTCAAGATGTGGAATATCATTATCAAATTTCTGAAAAAAAATTGCATGATTGAATCTGTCCAAATGATCAAGTTGCCACTCAACAACATTATCAGTTTTGGAAGATTCAAGAAAAATCACATCTCTAGACAATATAAACTTATTATTTACCTCATCATAGAAGATACACTTTGGAGGTATTTGAGCACCCCAATAAGATACATTTTCGACTCCTTTCACCAAGTTTTTTTATGTGTTCCTTAGGAATCAAGGCATAGCAGGTGGAACCAAAGATCTTGAGATGCCTTACCAAAGGAATGTGGCCATACCACATTTCATAAAGAGTATTGATTATAAGAGCATGATATGGACATATGTTTTTAATATATATTGCACACAGAACTGCATCAACCCAGAACATTAACTTTTCATTTTTGAAAAGCATCATTGAACGGACCATATTTAAGATTGTCTCGTTAATTCTTTTAGATACACTATTTTGTTGAGGATTGTATGGCACAATTGTTTGATGTTGAATACCATGTTGGAAAAGATATTTTTCGCATTCATTTGAAGTATATTATTTTCCATTATCAGTACGAATAAACCCAACATGCGATTGTTCATCATTTTCAATCCATGCATGAAAGTTTTTAAAAGATTCAAAAGCTTTAGATTTTTTTTTCGACAAATATGTAGAAATCTATAAATACTGTGTTGTATTACCGGATTCTCTTGATCTAACAATTATTCCACTATTAAATATAGAATCCTTCTACTTAATTCTTTGCGAAAATTTAATCGCCAATTGAAAACACGTGAAGAAAAATCAATCACACATAACACAGATGTTTTTACCGAGAAAGCTTAAAGCTAAAAACCCAAACTATCATATATTATGTATATCATCGATCATGAAACAATCTCATAAAAAACTATACTCCAAGAGCTCTTAGTACAATATACAATCGTCTGACACTGTCATACAAAAATTGGCCCACACATGCACCAATTTATTCCCTCCTGACAGCCTGCCTCCACTGCGCAATCCCTGCTGAAGAAGATCCTTGAATGAATTCGATCTTGCCTTGCCTTGACTGCACAATCCTCATTGGCATCTCCAATGTGTGTGTAGTTGCATTGAATGCACCACTATAGTCACAACTGATAGTCAACCAGACCCTTTCACCTATCTCTCCACTGGGTCTCCACTGGATCTAACATGCATGTAGTTAACAGTATTATTTCTACAGTTGCATGTGAGACCACTAATTGTGAATTAATTAAATAATTAATTCACTGATCTCTCACTAGTGTATCTCTAGTTACAACCAATTACAACTAGCACAACCAATTTTAACTCACTTAACTGAGTTAAACTAAATAAAAACTCACATAACTACTCATCCAACTCTGTTACAACTTTGTATCACTCAGTTACAACGAAGTCCACTTTGCATGTCCCACCAACCAACCTTGGAACTCGTAATTCCTTCAATCAACTAGTTTTCCACATCAGTTAACTGAAATCAAGTACTTCAAGAGAATAGATTATTATTTATTGTCTAATTATTATTAAGGGATAATAATAATCGACATGCGATCTATTTTTAGACATGTGATCTATAAATAGACTTCGCCCATGCATCTAAAAATAGAATATCATCTATAAATATAATTTTCTCAACCATCTATAAATAGACTCACGCTATAAATAGAATATTCTCAACATTTTAAAAATAGACATACACCTAAAAAAAATCCTATGGGCCCCACCTAGTGTAGGTGCTTATTTTTCACTAGGATCATCATCTTGTTGAATCTCAACACTCCCTCTCAACAAGAAAGGGATTATCCTTCACCCCGATCCTATCTCTATGGTATTATAATTTTCTCCTGGTGAGCGCCTACGTCACAATATCTACATCCTGATCTTCCATAGGAATGTACTGAAGCAACATGATCTTCCGCTGGACACAATCTCTGATATGAAGATACCAGATATTTGATTAGATCTGTCATGAAACACAGGATTAATCAAGAGTTTAATGCAACTCTGATTATCACAATGAATCACTGTAGGATCTAAATGAGAACCAAACAAGCCGACCAGGATCTTCCTCATCCAGATAGCCTCAAATGCAGCTTGACTTGCTGCCATGTATTCCGCTTATGTTGAATTGAGTGCCACGGATATTTGTTTCCTGCTATACCAAGAAACAGATATAGATGCGATACTGAAAACCCCTCTTGATGTGCTCTTTTTGTCCATTGGGCTGCCTGCCCAATCTGCATCCGTCAAGCCATGAAACTTCACCTAATCCATTTTTATGTACCATAAGCCATACTCAGATGTGCTCCTGAGATATCTCAGGACATGCTTTCCCGCCTTCCAAAAGAGCTTGGTAGGCTTAACCATTGCTTGACTAAGTTGGTTCACTGCATAGAATATGTTTGGTCTTGTATCAACTAAATACATGAGCGAACCCACCAACTGTCGATAGACAGTAGCATCCACTACCTCTGCCGATGTAGCATCCTTTTCCCTCCAATTTCCTGGAAGAGGAGTATCCATGGGTTTGCAACCCTCCTTGTGAAACTTACCGAGTATCTCCCTTTCATACTTTCCTCGAGACACAAACAATTCACCATCTCGCTGCCATATTTCCAATCCAAGGAAATAATGAAGGAGGCCCATATCCTTCATCTCGAACTCCTTTGCAAGGTCCTCCTTGCATGAGTGCATCAGCTTCTCATCACCAGTCGGTATTAAATCATCAACATAAAGAACAATGATCAAAATCTTACCCTCCACCACAATCTGGTATAGGTTTGGATCTGCCTCACTCTTGGTGAAGCCAAGTCCAGTGAAATAGTTGTCGATCTGAGTGTACCAAGCACAAGGTGCTTATTTCAGCCCATACAACGCTCTTTTGAGTCTGCACACATGCGACTCGCTGCTAAAGATCTCAAATCCTTCAGGCTGCTCAATGTACACTTCTTCCTCAATGATCCCATTAATGAACACAGTCTTCACATCCATCTGATGAATGTGACAACCCATCTGTGCTGAGAGAGCAAGGATGGTCCTTATGGAAGAATATCGTGCGACAGGTGAAAAGGTTTCTTCATAATCAATCCCCTCGATATGTGAGAAGCCCCGAGCCACAAATCTTGCCTTATACTTCTCAACACTCCCATCAACAGCTTTCTTTACCTTGTAGATCCATCTTGAACCTACCACTGATTTATCAATCGGCCTTGGAACAATTTCCCAAGCACTATTTATGACAATGGAGTCATACTCCTCCACCATTGAATTTACCCATGTGGGCTCCTGCACTGCTTCATGAAAGGAAGATGGTTCTATCACAATACGTTTTCTCATGAGAGCCATGTATCCAATGAATCAGTCAAGAGACTGTCTCTGTCTGTGCTGTGAAGTAGGGACTCCTACATTTTGTGCCACATCAAGCTTCAACCTCTCAGCTTCCGTGGTACGCCTTCTACCTATTCTGATGTTTGGCTATGCGTGAGTGGACTCCTCCACTCCATGATACTCCTCCTGTGGTTGTTCCACATCTAGAGGCTCATCTTTGGGAACCAAAATTTCCTCCTCTGGATGCAATTATAGCTCCCTCTCAAGCAACAACTTCATGGCTTTCTCCTCGTTGATTTTATATCCCGTCGCACCACAGTCATTCGACTCTTTGGAAAATATGCACGATAATTATGGGGTGTTTCTGTGTACCCCACAAATATCCCAACTTCAGCAGTCAGCTCTAGCTTCTTCTTGGCATTCTTGGTCACATGCACATAAATAAATGAGCCAAAAATCTTAAAGTGAGAAAAATCTGGTTTCTTACCAGTAAAAGCTTCTTCAGGTGTACTCATGCCAAGTACTCTATGAGGACAATGATTTTTCACATAAACCGCAGTGTTTCATGCTTCTGCCCACAAGTGCATTGGTAGGCCCTGATCATGCATCATAGCTCGTGCAACACCCACGATTGTTCTGTTCTTCCACCCCGTGACCCCATTCTGCTGTGGGTTATGAGGCGCCATGAGTTCTCTTCGAATTCCTTCTTTGCTACAGAAGTATTTGAATTCGTTCGATATATATTCACCACCATTATCGCTTCGCAAAGCCTTCACTTGCTTCCCTGACTCTTTCTCCACCAATGATTTAAACTCACTGAACTTTGAGAATGTTTGATCTTTCTTCTGCATGAAGAAGATCCAGCATCTACGAGAATATTAATCAACAAAAATTACATAATACCTGTGTTTTGTTGTTGAAGCAACCGAGAATGGCCCACACACGTCTATGTGAACTCTCTCGAGGATCACCAAAGCACGATTATCCTTTTCATGAAAGGTGGTCTTCAAAAACTTACCCATAGTACATCCCTTGCATTGATCTATCTGCACAAGTGTACCCTTGGGAATTCCAATAGAAATCTGCTACAAAATCTCCAGGGCGCCATGGTGAAGATGGCCCAATCGCCTGTGCCATAATTTTCCCTCATCCCGACTCACCACTTCTTCTGCTTTGTCCACCATTGCAGCGTAGCCATCTACATCCAGCTTGTAGATATTCTTAACTCGAATCCCTATCTTCTTGGTTTGACTCGTTGTTTTATGTCACAAGAAATATTTTCCATCACTAAAAAAAACCTCATAACCTCTACCCTCCAACATCGCGACTGAGACCAAGTTATTCTTTAGACCTGGAACATACATAACATCTTTGAACATAAATGGTTTACCTGACTCCCTCTCAAATGTAATGGTACCAATGTCAGTCGCACTATATCATCCATCGTCGCCCATATCTATATGCATCTGGAGATATTTCTCCTCCAAGTCACTGAAAATCTCCTTATCTCCCGTCATGTGGAAGGAAACACCACTATCAAGATACCACACCAATCCCATTGCACTTGAAACCAAGCATGCAATCAGAGAGAAATCAAGTTCAAATTGTGAGGCAAGGGCCTCACCGATTGCAGCTCCAGTAGCCTTCTTGTTCTCCTTTTTTCGGTGGGCAGTTAGTGGCGAGATGCCCATGTTCGTGACAGTGAAAACACTTCACCTTGGACAAATCCAGCTTCTTGCCTTTAGCCTCGGATTTTGAGTGGAATCTCTTCCCCTTCCCTTTCCTTGCTTTGGCAGCCAAAGCACAATCCTCTTCATCATCATGCTTTGATGAAGAGCCATCCCTGGTGTTCCGCTTGAACTCCTCCTGCACTAGATCCGACCATAGTCATTCCCAATCCGGCAGTTTTTCCCATCCGTTGACAGAGTCTTGATAACTATGCCAAATCTTAGGAAGTCCCAAGAAATCCATGCTCACCAAATCATCATCAGCAACCATGATTCCCACACTCCCCAGATCATCCTGACATTGGACAAACTTTGTGAGATACTTTGGAATATTTTCACCCTTCTCCATCTTGATTTTTCTGAGTTTATCCTTCAGTGCCAATTTCCTATGGTCGTTGTTTCTTTGGAAAAGATCCGTCAAAGCATTCCACATTACAAATGGAGTGGATTTCCCATGACAGCTTGAGACAATATGGTCTCTCACACCTTCCAACAGAATCCTTCTCATCTTCGCTACTTTCTTTTTCCAAGCATCAAGTAATGCAACATCTATCGAAGTGGGCTTAGGAACATCATTGTCGATGAATTCCTTCAAGCCATTATATTCAAGCACCGCCTCCATCCTACCCTTCCATGCAATGTAGTTAGAGCTTCCCTCGAGTGCATACTCTAACTACAAACCATTGAAAGCCATTTCAATGTTTACTCAACTGTTGCACCAAGAAAGTCTTGCAGCAAGTTCGAATTGTTTCCACCAGCAAAACTAAACATTGCTTCAATATTTCAATCTTCTCTGCTCCGATACCATGTAGAAATTATAAAAAATACTATGATGTATTACCGGATTCTCCTAATCTAACAATTATGCTACTGTTAAATATATAATCCTTCTACTTAATTCTTTGCGTAAATTTAATCGCCAATTGCAAACACATGAATAAAAATCAATCACACATAACACAAATGTTTTTACTGGGAAAGCTTAAAGCTAAAAACCCAAACTATCATATATTATGTATATCATGGATCATGAAAAAATATCATACAAAACTCTACTCCAAGAGCTCTCAGTACAATATACAATCGTCTCACACTGTCATACAAAAATTGGCTCACACATGCACCAATTTACTGCCTCCTGACAGCCTGCCTCCACTGCGAAATCCCTGTTGAAGAAGATCCCTGAATGAATTCGATCTTGCCTTACCTTGACTTCGCAATCCTCATTGGCATCTCCAATGTGTGTGTAGTTGCATTGAATGCACCACTATAGTCACAACCAATAGTCAACCATACCCTTTCACCTATCTCTCCACTGGGTCTCCACTGGATCTGACATGCATGTAGTTAATAGTAGTATTTCTTCAGTTTCATGTGAGACCACTTCTTGTGAATTAATTAAATAATTAATTCACTGATCTCTCACTAGTGTATCTTTAGTTACAACCAATTACAACTAGCAAAATTGAGTTTAACTCACTTAACTGAGTTAAAATAAATAACAACTCACATAACTACTCATCCAACTTTGTTACAACTTTGTATCACTCAGTTACAACGAAGTCCACTTTGCATGTCCCACCAACCAACCTTGGAACTCGTAATTCCTTTAATCAACTGGTTTGCCACATCAGTTAACTGAAATCAAATGCTTCAAGAGAATAGATTATTATTTATTTTCTGATTATTATTAAGGGCTAATAATAATCAACATGCAATCTATAAATAGACTTCGTCCATGCATCTAAAAATAGAATCTCATCTATAAATAGAATTTTCTCAACCATCTATAAATAGACTCCCGCTATAAATAGAATATGCTCAACATTCTAAAAATAGACATACACCTAAAAGTAGCCTGCAGGTCCCACCTAGTACAGGTGCTTATTTTTTACTAGGATCATCATCTTGTTGAATCTCAACAAAATATACCCAAGACATTTTGGCGTAGTCATCAATAAAAGTCATCATATATTTATTTTTGTTTGCAGAAGGAGCATGCATATGGCCACACAAATAATAATCAATCAGTGCAAGCTTTCTATGTGCTCTAGAAGCAAAATCATGAAATGGTTGTTTACTATATTTTCTTAGGATACAAGCATCACATTGCTTTAGTTTCCTTGGTGTTAGTGACAAACCAAAAAAAACATTTATTTTCAATAAGCAAAGACTATTATAATTCACATGTCCAAATCTTGCATTCCATAAAATATTTGATGGAAATGTACCTTCATTATACTGAGAACTATATGCATAGTCTTATGCACGAGCATATGTCCCTTGCAATTTTAATAATCTTTCTTCCTCTATTCCAGTCATGACAACTGTTTTGTCTCATGCTTTTCTCACCTCAACTTTTCCATCAAACATGTGAATGGAGTGTCCTTGTTGGCGTATATGAACTAGGGACAACAATTTTCTTCACAACTTTGGAAGGTAGATAACATCATGCATAAGAAATTCAAGGAGTCTAGGTAGTTTAACCCTGATGGTGCTGAGTCTGAATGGTTTAAGTCTTGACTTGTCTGCAAAGTATTATGCTCCATATACATTGTCACTTAAGTCTTCAAAAAAATTCTTCTGGAAGGTCATGTGATAGGTTGCACCTGTATCCAATAGCCATGCATCTTTACAAGATGTAAATGAAGTATGAAATAGGTCTTCAATCACTCAAATATTGCAATGCGCAACAATATAATGAGCAGATTCATGTGCTTTGCCTTTCCCTAGGTAAAATGTTTTACTTTTCTCTTCATTTCACTCTTGTTGGATTCTTTCCTAAAAAAAAATTCATGTGGATGCATTATGTCCATTTATGTTATAGCGAATACAATGGAGATCAGATTTTCCTCCTTGATGTTGTTTACCCCATGCCTTTTTTATTCTTCTTTCCATGCCCTCTTCTGCCATCTCTTCCTCTAGAAGAATCGTGTGCTTGATTCTTCTCTTTATATTCAAGGCACACACCTTCTTCAAGAGACTGAATAATTGCCTTCCTCTTCCAAAACCCTTTCTCCCTTTCTGCAAACTTCTCCACCAGAGTGTCAGAAGTAATGTTCTTAAGTTGCGCACTAGATTTTATGGACTTAAGATAGTGAGAATATGTGGGGTAGAGAGCCTTGATGAAATTTATGAGAGGAATGTCCATTTTAACTCCGGTGGCTTCTACATCATGCGTGACAACTCTAATTTCTAAGGCTAGAGCCAGGGGATCATCATCCTTCAACTTCAGGTTGAAGAGTTTGATCATCAACTGGACTACCTTAAGCTCTCAGTGTGAGTTATACAAATATTTCAAGTTGTTTAATGCATCAAAGGAATTGGTAATTGGAATTATATGATGACTCACCTCTTCATTTACAAAAACAATAATTAGGGCATAGGCTTTGTTATTCTTGTTCTCCCATATGGTGAGCTCCTTATTTGATGTGGGATTTGCAGACGGATCGTAACCTTCTCCTTCACATACATGTTTCCATAGGTCATTGAAAACGAGGGTGTATATGATCTTTTTGGACCATTCATGGTAGTTCTCCTTGCTAGTGAGAACTACACCAACAATGGAAATGAGAGAGTGCACCCTTACAATGCCTCTTATTTCCTTGTGATCGATGGTTGTTTTGTCAAAATATTTTAAAACAAATAGGTCAAAATAATATAATCCATACCATCTAAAAACTCTTGAAAAATAAAATGGATGAAAGATGTACAAGTTTTCCTTCCAAGAATGTCGACAACAGATTACATGAAGTTGCAAATATAACACAAATTGGAAATCAAACCTTTTTTCTTTAGTGGAACAATTTGCCCTGAAATATTTACCCTTACATCAATTATCACTCCATCCAAAAAGGGATCTTTGCTATTTGGCTATGCACTAATTTCGAAATGATTATCTTCATTTTGGCTTCAAAGAATTTTACGTGAATAAACACATAAAAACACTCATGTCGATATGCATGTTACACTTCCATTTGAAGAAACACAGATTTGAAGTTGTAACCTCTTTGTGTGTGTTCTTGCTTGCAATAACTGGCATTAATATTGAATGAGCTCACATGGCTTCTATATATACTTAAAAGGATAAACAAGAGAAGACAAATTGCAATGGAGGTGGCAAAGGATAAGGGTTCAAATTTGAGAATATGGCATTGAATTTGACTTCAAATCGGGAATCTAGTTTAGAGATAGTAAACTAGAAAGTTGCACAAAATTTAGTAAAAAAATGTTGAAACTCGGGGTTTGTATGCGAAATTCTTGATTTTCCATGAATTACTTTGACTTGGATTCCTTTATTGAACAACAAAGTAGCGACGACGATGCAAGTGATATGTCGGAGTTGATACCTTATTTTGGTACCATTATGATAAGACTATTATGAACATGGTCAAGGTAATTGATACCACTGTGTGTTATGAAATGTGGCCAACTACAACTTCATAGTGCAGATAATTGAAAGCATAAAGTGTTTCCAAGTAGTCAAAGACGTTTCTAAAATGTTTGGCGCACCAACAGGAAGGGGAAAAATCAACTAACAAATAGAGATGCAAGGAGCATGAGGGTTCTTAGAGATATCAGTCCTCAGCAGAAGAGACCAACAAATGTAGACGATAAGTAGGAGTTATGTAGGAAGAAGTAATAATTAGATGGCAGGGAACAGTTCTGATAACCAGAACTAAAACTTGAGGACCTGTGGCTTTGATACCAATGTCAAGCCCAGGATTAAAAGTATTGGATGACCAATATGATTTCTATTAAACTAAATGTGTATATATACATAAATAAGAGTGACCTTTGGGATTCCTATTCCAAGGTCATTTCATATTACCCTATTTTATTATTTACATATTATAACCAATCATAGAGGATTAGGTGTATAATATAAAATGAATTTTTTTTAAATGGTTTTAAATTATAGCAATTATAAAAATAAATAAATAATACATTTATGTCAGTTGGGGTTATTCTGAGTGGTTAGGAGGAAGGAATGGAATCCTCTCCAGCCGCATTTGATTCCTGCAAGTGACGTGGTGGATGTTGACAATATACGTATATTCCTCATTGGAATATACAACGTTGTACTTGTGAAAAAATGTTATGTGTGAGAAGGTTCAAGATTCAAATCCCTGAATCACTCGTGCTCGCAGAAGTATGAGACCAACCCTGTTGCTAATTAGTCATATGGAATATACATTATTGTACTTGTGAAAGAAAAAAAAGTACTATGTGAATATACATCACTTTACCTCTGAAAAAAAGTGTTATGTGTGGTGAGGTTATAGATTTAAATCCCTTTATTCACTTGTGCTTGCGGAAGTATGAGACCAACCTAATTGCTAATTCCTCTAGATGAAAAAAAATCAGAAAATATAAAGAACAACAAATTTATTACAAATATTAAAAATACACATGGTGTAAATTTTTTTGGAATGTTTCAAATGGACACTCTACCCACCATGAAAGATAAATAAAATATAAATAATAATTATTTGATTTTTTGTTGGAAATAAAATATGTAAGAATTTTGGAATGCAAATTTTGTTATTATTTAATTTAATAAAACTTAAACAATAACAAATTTATTATAGAAATTTAAAAAATTATATAAGAAAAACTAATAAATACATAATAATTCGATTTTTCTTTTAAATAAATATAAATACTTTATCTATAATTTCAAAAACCTGAAGATTACATGAGCATGAGTGACCTAGAGATAACCATATAAACTTTAATCACTCAATCCTCTAGAGAACAAAAACAAAATCATTCAAGCTCTAGATCAAAACCATGATTCCAGGCTAGTTTCTAGTGTCCCAAGCTTACCACCAAAGAAAACAAAATACCATCACAAGTTTGAAAATACATGACAACCCTTGCCCATACAAAACCATTGTAATACAAAGATATGCAATTTAATAGCAAAACCCCATAAGATAACTGCATACAGGCATGCGATTCCCTGTCGACACAGAGGAAAATAAAGTCACTTGAACTGGTAGTTAAACAAAACCACAAATTTTTGTTGATCCGTTGAAATCATATGCCAAAAGAAATAGAAATATCATAGGGTTCCACCACACATGAGAAAAAATTCCAAAACAAACACCCCAATAACCGCCCAAAAACCATAGAGCTAAGTAACAATCCACCACGCCAAATACAAAATACGTTGAAACAAACACCCCAAAGGGTCGCCCAGAACATGCCTGAGATAAAATGCATCAAAACCAACACTCCAAAGTGCTACCCAAAAGCCAGAGAACCAAGTGGCACTGTAAAAAATATTTGAAACCACCATAGTTATCATGGTTTGAAAGAATCAAAGCAAGAGTTTAAATACTATCGTCGGCCGGAGGATCAATAAGATCTCAAGAAGCATAATCACTAACAAAGAATACCTCCACTTTTACTAGATGAAAATCAACATTATCTAAGAAAAATCTTATATTATGAAGCATCTGTTTAATATCTTCTAAGGATGAAAACACATTGTAATTTTCAACCTATTTATCTTTGAAAATGAGACACAATAAAGTCGTCATCTCTTGATTGTGGACCAAATAAATCAGAACTCCAACCTCCTTCTCTTTAATCTACTAGGAGATGGTAGCCATTTAACATCCTCACCCACCAATTCTTAGTCAGAGAAATAAGGACAGTCCCCTGCTTCCTTGTTCTCTAGGACTAATATCTCCCTCCTTACTTCCAGTGGGACAACATCAAAAGCAGAAGCCACAATATCATAAGAAAAAGGGTGAACCTGTTTATGCCCAATGTTGTTGTCGCCTCCTCTTCCACTACTCATCCTATGTCTTGGATGCATGAGCACTGCTACAAATAGACACATAGGACAATGACTAGGCGTGCCTCGATTAATGAAACTGGACGAAGAACAACATGGGAGCCCTTGAATACTATACATGAATACAAGAAGGTCACACCTAAAGACCATACAAGATGCCCAAAACCCAAAAAATTCGCCAACTCACCACAATTTACACTCATAACCCAAAATGAAAACCATACAACCATCTTACCCCCCAAACTACACTGAAGACAACTGTAACAAAATTTGGACACAAAAAATGGGCAAATTGCCAAAGCAAACCACACAATATGAACTACAAGCAATATACCCACTAACAATTAACTCAAGAGTTTGCTAATAAAATTATCACTAAAATATTCAGACACCAACAAAACGACGCCCAAAGAAACAAAATAAAGAGCCTAAAGTAACCCAATTAACTTGACCCAGTGAGCATATAAGTCCAAAAGGCAACATAAAATAATAAAACTTGGAATTTCCCAAAAAACCCTGAAATTAACGAGAAACTCAGACTAAACGACTATAACATAGAGAATAAAAACCATAGTTTATAGCGTGAGCTTGTATGAATCAAAAGACAACTCACTAGACTCCAATGATGTTATCTGTATACCAGAAAGGGTACCAACAAATTGAGCAACAACCAACACCACTAAAGACGTACAAATTCCCCAGCGAATTGCTCAAAAACCAAAGCATCCACACCATCTACCATAAGGAACATCAACTAGAGAACCCACTCAACACTTAATTCACTAGCTCAACTCTCAAACACCGTAATACACAGTGCACCAGAGAAGCTATCACCAAACTTATGTAAAGAACAATATGCGACCAACAGTGGAGGTCGAGGAATTATCCTTGCCTCCTCGCTCATTCAACCTAAAACCATGTCTTCCCATCTCTGTAACCTTACAAATTAATACACCTCGCAACACAAAAATTGAGGTACCGACATTAACCGCCTTCTGCCACTCACTCTTGAGAATAAACCAAGTATTCGTTTTAGTGCTCCGATGCGTCCACAAAACCATAATAACACCATTCAAAAATAATAATTTAAGAATAATTATATATATATATATATATATGTTTAATATTTTAAGTAGATATTTTGATAATAAAAATATAAATATAAATCATTGTGAGTAAATCCCTTTACAATTAGAAATAAGAAAAATATTAAATAATAAAAATGTCACTTTTACTTTATTATTAAAAAATAATAAATAACACATCCATATAGTCACTACAACAACAACAACAAAAAAAAGTGTTCTCTCGAGAAATATTAAATAGCACATGATATGTTTATTTAACCATCAATTTAAAATAATAAATTATAAATCAATAATACAAAAATGTTGATGTTTTTAGTAAAGATATAAACGCTTTATATTGATAATAAACTAAATATTAAATATTTCAAAAAAATATATAAACAATTTATATAGTGAATTGTTGCTCAAACCATAGACATCTGAAAATACACACGAGCATCACAGTCTAAAATCTTTAATATAAATTTTAAAAACATAAAATTAAAACGGATAAAAATATAAAATTATTCAAATAACTTATTTAAGCAAGTCCCCAATTTTAACAACTATAATTAAAAATACAATTAAAAATATAGTGTTTTTAATAATTAATTTATTTAGTAGGCTTTTTTTAGTAATTAATTTATTTAGTAAGTTTTTTTTTTTTTAAATAGTGTAATTTTTTTGAATTTTTAATATTTTATATGGATTTATTATTAATATTATATATATTGGGAATTTATGGTTTAGTAAGAGCTAAGATTTTATGAGGGTAGGGAGCATACTTTTTAAGCTTTATCACAAAGAATGAGAAATTTGAAATAGGATGGAGTGAGATTTGAGACTAGATTGAAAAATAATATACCATTGTGTCAATCACTCAATAATCTTATAATAAAATATAACTTGAAATTCATTATACATATATAAATTTACACCTTAAAAACACTTTCCTTATTAAACCCCAATAAATTGTAATTAATATTTATGTTTTTATTTATTTATGATGATTTTGGGTAGACCATTCACGATCAAAGACAAATAAAACATACAGAATAATCATTAAGCTTTCTTAAAATAAAATGTGTAAATATTTTTGAAACTTACAATAAAACATACAAAATAATCACTAAGCATTCTGAAAATAAAATGTGAAAATATTTTTGAAACTTGCAATATTTTGAGTGAATAATTAATTCTTATGCTTATTTGTCTGTGATTATGAGTGGAGATAAAAGAAACGATGTTTGAATGGATTAATTAACAATCCCTCTGGTCAGCTCTACGAAAGAGAGTCTGAACCAGGAGAGTATGGCTTCTGCAGAACGCTCTTCAATATTCATACAATTCAGCTATTATATAGCACACAAGATCTAGAGAAGTTAGAACTGCACCCTAAGAAATAGAAACCAATTTCCTATCCTAAGGTCTCGTGAACCAACTCACTAAAATAGGAGATTCTCCATTATCTTCAACACTCCCCCTTAATGGAGAAGGGGTTCACAAATATGCCTAACATCTCCCTAAACATTACAAACTTAATTTTGCCAAGAGGCTTAGTGAAAATGTCTGCAACATTATCACAAGTTTTACAATATACAAGGTGAATTTATTTTGATTGAACTTTCTCCCTGACAAATGGAATTGTGTATCAATGTGTTTAGTGTTCTTGTGAAACATTGGATTATTAGCAAGTTTGATTGAACTCTGGTTGTCGCATCTGATTGTTGTTGCATCTCTCTGTTCTTCCCTGACGTCCTAGAGAAGTCTCTGAAACCAAATTGCCTCACATGTTGCTGCACACATGGCTTGATACTCTGCTTCCGCTGAAGACAAGGAAAATGTGTTATGTTTCTTACTGCACCATGTAATCAACCCGAATCCAATGTTGAATGCATAGCCTATTATGGATCTTTGGTCGTCGACATTTCCAGCCCAGTCAGAATCTGAAAATCCTGTCAATCTAACATCAGAAGAATCAGTATAAATAATACCATAATCTACAGTTCCTTGTAGATACCTTAAAACACCTTTTGCTGCATTCCAATGACTCTCAAGTGGTTTGTACATGTATTGACTTAGCATACTAACTGCATAAGCCAAATCAGGTCTGGTAGTAGTTAGGTAGATTAGGCTCCCAACCAGCTGTCTATGAAGTGTCGCATCTGCCTCTTTAGAGCCATCCTCACTCTGAAGTTTAATGTTCTGCTATAGTGGTACTGTTGCATCCTTGCACTGATCCATCCTGAATCTTTCCAGTAGACCTCCGACATACTTACCCTGGGACAGAAAAATTTTCCCTGAATCTCTCCATATCTCGAGACCCAAACAGTATCTTAATTCACCAAGGTCTTTCATTTCAAACATTTGTGACATTTGCTGCTTGATTTCTTTGATTAGATCAACTGCATCACCTGTAATAATTAGATCATCTACATACAAATAAATCAACACTATGCGCCCATTTTTGTCTTCCATGGTATACAAATTAGGATCGTTCTTGCTTCTATTGTAACCATGCTGCAGAAAAAATGAATCAATCTTTTCATACCATGATCTGGGTGCTTGTTTTAGTCCATATAGAGCCTTCTTTAATCTACAAACTAAAAGTTCTTTCCCTTTCTGAACAAACCCCTTAGGTTGATTTAAGTATACCTCCTCTTTCAGTTCCCCATTTAAAAATGCAGATTTTACATCTAGTTGGTGAATCATCCAATGTTTCTTAGTAGCTAAAGCAATCAACATTCTGATAGTGTTTAGTTTAGCTACGGGGGAGAAGGTTTCCTCATAGTCAATACCTTCTTTTTGTGAATACCCCTTTGCTACCAATCTAGCTTTTAATTTATCTATGGTTCCATCTGCATTAATCTTGGGTTTATACAACCATTTACACCCTATGGTTTGTTTCCCATCAGGAAGTTCAACCAACTCCCAAGTGTTATTTTTGAGGATAGATTCATATTCCTATTCCATAGTTTTTTTCCATTCACTATATTGATTTGATTCTCTATAACTAGAAGGTTCAACAACATTCATCATACTAGTTATAAAGGCATTTTATCTATATCTAATAGGCAATTGAATCTGCCTACCTGATCTTCTGAGCGTTGGTGTAGCTTCCAACCCGTTCTGACTTTCCTTTGACAGACTCGGCTTGATTTTTGTGCTTGGAATCTCTGCTTCTACCTCTTTCTTCTAATCCTGGTTGTTACTTGTTTCTTCACTATCTTCCACCAAAAATGGAATATCCCATTTCTCATTGCGCTTATTAGATTCATCACAAACCTGCTCATGGAATATGACATCTCTACTAAGAAAAATATTGTGAGTAGAGGGATTAAATAATCTATAAGCTTTAAATTGTGAACAATACCCTATAAAGGTACATTTGATGGCTTTTGAATCTAGTTTTATTCTCTCTTCCTTTGGAATGTGAGCAAATGCTTTAGACCCAAACACTCTTAGATGTTTTACTGCAGGTTTAAATCCATGTAATGCTTCAAAAGGAGTTTTAAACTCAAGAATTCTTATAGCACTCCTATTTTTCAAATACACCGCAGTATTCAATGCTTCAGCCCAAAGACCATTTGAAAGATTCTTACCTTTCAACATGCTTCTAGCACACTCCACCAATGTTTTGTTCTTTCTTTCTGCTACTCCGTTCTGCTGAGGAGTATGGGGTACTGTGAATTGCTGTAATATCCCATGGTCTTTACAATACTTGGTAAGTTCCTCCTTCCTGTATTCTCCCCCTTGGTCGGAGCGGAGAATTTTTATGTGCTTCCATGTTTGCTTTTCAATCATATACCTGAATTGCTTAAAGTGTTCAACGGTGTGGCTCTTCTTACTCATGAAATAGACCCAAGAAAACTCTGTGCAGTCATCAACAAACAGTAAAAAATATAGTGCACCTCCTAATGATTTTTTTTGCATGGGTCCACAAACGTCTATGTGCACTAATTCAAGTATGTCTCTCTTCTTCATTTCTACTCGAACAGGGAATTCTTCTCTATGCATCTTTCCTAATGCGCAAGCATCACAATCATTATGCACTTGTTTGAATATAGGAAGATCTCTTACCATTTTCTTTTTCTGAAGTAACAACAAGTCGTTGTAGTTGATATGACCAAGTCTGTGGTGCCACAACTCTTCTGTAGTCAAACTCGATGATGTCAAAGCTTGATCTAGTGTTGTCTTCACATCCAATTTATACAGGCCTCTTGTTCGAATTCCTGAAGCAATAGTCTTCATGCCATCTTTAATATAACAGTTAGATTTAAAAAATTCAACTTTGAAATCTTGATCCGTAATCATGGATACAGAAATCAGATTCTTTGTCAATCTGGACACATACATTACATTATGAATATATCTGACATCACCATTGGGTAAGATAACAGAAATTTTCCCGCACCCTTTGATCTTATGACATCTATCATCACCAAGGTAGATTTGTGCTCCGTTGTTGATTTCTTCAAAATCTTCGAACCATTGTTTGTTCCCTGTCACATGTGTAGATGCTCCCGAATCTACATACCAGGTGTCTACATCGAACTTCTCACCTAAGTCTGCCATGAACAATTTGAAGTCCTCAACATAGTCATCATTTGCAAAATGACCTGAATGTCTTTTCTGCTTCCGATGATCTTCATGAAATTTCTTCTTCCTGCACTCTTTAGCAATATGACCGATTTTTCCGCAATAAAAACATTTAATTATAGACTTTTTTTTATTCGAATGCATACCTTGAGTTTGATTTGGTCTTTTCTGTGTGTTTCCTCCATTTTTTTGCGATGAATTTCCTTTTCCTTTGAAGAATTTCTTCTTTGCCATTAGTGCCAGATCTGCACTCTGGGGTTTCAGAGTCAATCTTTTTTCTTCTTCCTGCATTAATATCCCTGTAAGTTCTTCAAACTTTGGGATTCTCTCTCTCGCACTTATCCCAGTGATAAACATTTGGTAGTCACCAATCATACCATTCAAGGTAATCGTGACCAAATCTGCATCTGCAACTA
This sequence comes from Pinus albicaulis, assembly GCA_034641835.2. NCBI lineage: Eukaryota > Viridiplantae > Streptophyta > Pinopsida > Pinales > Pinaceae > Pinus > Pinus albicaulis. The sequence goes on from CM076584.1 coordinate 445,029,249, forward strand.
CCTCACCAATATCTGACAGTTTGTTCTTCAGGTCGTTGATTCGCGATATGAAGGAAGCAACTATTTCATTCTCCTCCATCTTTATGGACAGGATCTTTCTCTTCAAGAACAAGAGGCGATTTGTATTCGTGATCTCATACAAATCCTTCAACACGGTCCAAATTTCATTTGATGATTTACATTCTCTGATATGCGGTATGATGCAGTCTTTAACTGACATCTTCAGCACCATATTTTCTTTACCTTCTCGCTTCTCCCAATCTGGGACTGATGCTTCTCCTGCTGTTTCCTTTGGCTCATCCCCATTTGCAATCGTCCAGGCATTATGTACCTCTAACACCGTTTGCATCTTGAATTTCCAATTTGAGTAATTAGAGCCATCAAGTTTGTTACTCTCATTCAAGTATGATTCGATTAATTGATTGCTCATCTTGATGACACTGGTACAGATCTATCAGATCTCTTCGGCACTTTTTAAAAAATTCCTCTATTGTTTAAACGAATCAACAATAATTCCTTTAAAACAAAAAACCTTTTTTTTTTAAATACTTTTCAATGCTCTTCTCATGCTCTTCTCATAAAAAGGAACATTAAAGAAAAATCCATTTGAAAGAATTAAAAAAGACCCTTCCTCTTTTTCGGCCTTCACTTTAATCGAACAAATAAGACCATTCAAGTGTACCAAAAATTACCTTATTACCAAGTTAAAAGGTAATTCTCAACTAAAATATAAAAGAAACGATAGATATGTTTGGAAAGATTTTCAACTAACAGATTGGAACAAGGTTGACTTTTTGAAACAAGTGCCAGGAGTAGCAGCAATGTTTGAACTTACAGCTTGATAGCGTTCAAGCGTTCCTCTCAAGTTACGTAGGCTCGGCCTTCAATGGCAAACAAAGGATGGCGTTCACTGAGGTAACAAACAGCCTCGAAGTAAGCAGCGGAGATGGTGGAATTTAGCAAAAAACGAAGACGCATTCAGACGTTGAAGCCTGAAACCCGTGCCAATAAACCTGGAAGTTCACAGAGGTTCTCACCCAGCTTGGCAGCGTTCTCTCGGCAACGTTCCTTGGCAGCGTTCTCAATCACCCATGCTGCTTGGAAACACAAGCAGAATGTCTCTTTCGGGCAGCGTTCCTTGAACGCAGAGAACCCTCACCAGCCTCCTCTCAAGTTTCAAGCAGCAGCTACTTGGTAGTGCTGAGCACGGCTTCACGTAGGTAACGATGGCAGCGCTCAGGATGGAAAACGAGAACACCAAGTGCTCCCACGTAGCACAGTGTAGCTGAGATTGCTGGGTAGGCAGCGTTCCAGCAAACGTCTTACGGGCAGCGCAGCATTCGGCCCACAGTCCACGCAGGCTCAACTCCTCTACTGCTTTATCTTCTCGATGGCAGCGCCGGCTCACAGTCCCGGCAGGGGGAAGATCATCCACACGCAGGCAGAAAATGCAGACAGCGCTCCTCCTCACAAGAAACTCTGCTTTTTTCAGCCAGCAGTCCACGCTCACTGCACCACAGCAGCCATCACTGCTCCTCCTCACGCTCCTCCTGTCTGAGGGCTGAGATAACACCGGAGACCCAATGGCAGTGACATTTCTGAGATCTGTTCCTGTAGGTAGGAAGGAAGCGCTCCTCAGCACCGTGGCAACGCAACAAATTCAGTAGGCAGGCAGCCCAAGGCTCCTCCTGGCACAACTGTGCTCTGATACCAAGATAAAAAAAAAAAAAACAATGTTTGAATGGATTAATTAACAATCACTCTGGTTAGCTCTATGAAAGAGAGTCTAAACCAGGAGAGTCTGGCTTCTGCAGAACGCTCTCCAATCTTCATACAATTCAGCTATTATATAGCACACAAGATCTAGGGAAGTTAGAACTGCACCCTAAGAAATAGAAACCAATTTCCTATCCTAAGGTCTCGTGAACCAACTCACTAAAATAGTAGATTCTCCATTATCTTCAACAAGTAGTCCATCCAAGGCATTAAACACTTCAAAATCTAAATTTACACATCACTTCTAATTTATTTCCAATTTATATACATATAATTGGTTGCTGTTTAATTTTTTTTCTTTTTGTAATTTTCTTTGAAACATGTAATGTTTATATAAAAGAAGTTAACATTCAAAATATTAAAGGTTTAAACAACATTTTTTTTATAGTTTATCTTTAAATATTTAAGTTATTATTTTGTATATTTTATTTCTCCTTGATTCTCGATTATAGATGAAGTGGGTATTCTAAACATTGAATATTTTAAAAATTCACACAATATTTTTTCAAAAGACTCAAATGATTATTATTTATAAATCAATAACACTAAATTTATTAAAATTATTAAAAAATTAAATTTAATATTAAAATTGTAATAAATACATAATAATTCAAAATTATTTAGAAATAGGTAAATTTATTTTTTTCAAAAGTTTTTTTTTGGTAATTGAGGCTAAACTATATTAATTTGAAAATAAAATAATACATATGCTACAGGCTAAGTTGGTAAGATGTGCTTAACTAATCTCAGCCTTTGTTGCGCAAGTATGGGGTTGCCTCCATGGAGGAAACCAAGCCGGAAAAAAACATCAAACAGAAAATTACAAAGTGTGTTGTAGCACCAGTGAAAATAAAGGCTTTGTGATAATAACAAGCATGACAAAAAACTAAGAAGAGCTGAGTTTCTGCGCAGTCATGAGTCTTCTGCATCATCATCGCTATCTCGATCTTCCTCCACAATGGGACATGTGTAATCCTACACAATGACATCCTCTTCAACAGTGGGTTGACGCAGAGGCCTGGAAGCAGGTGCTTAGAGGATGGGAGCATCCGAGTACTCGGCATCCAGGACTCGCGTCCAGGTGCCTTCCGAGTCCATTATCCAGACATCTATGTCATCCCCTTCATCCTCCTGTGCCGGATGAGGCTCAGTCTTGCGGGGCAAGGGGTGCTCTTGGTGCACAATGGTAGATTTCCTTGGTCCGCTTCTAACTCTTTGCATTACATGAGTGGGGGCCTCCTCCTCCTGATTGAGTTCGGGGCTCCAGGGGGCCTCTCTAACATGACTACCCGAGGAGGAGCCTTCAATGGATTCCAAGCCGTTATCTGGCCCCCTGTGGTAACGACCAAGGAGCGCACCTCTCTAGCCACCTCTGATAGTTCTTTGGTGTAGTCTAGGAGTCATGGCCAGATGAAGCAGGGGGTTGATGGGGGTCTCAGAGGAGGTGAGGAGCAGCTCTTACCCTAGATGGGAGGTGCACAACGAGGTGCTATTGGACAAGGAGGTACGCTAATGGAGGATGCGCAACAAGGGGCACAGGATAATGGGAGCACACAAGTTGGTGAAACTAGCAAGGTAGGTGGATCCGAGGTGAGGCGCGCATTCAGGGGGGTACGCTGCCCAGGGGATTATGCGCAGCGCAGCACTGGGGGGAGACTGCGTGGTAAAGTGGGCACGCGGGAGAGCTGGAACTGAGTCAAAAAAACTAGAAGGAGAAGACTGTGAGTGGCATGTGTTGTAGGTTCCCCTTTCGTAGGCCTGTGACACATGCGAAGATGTTGAGCATTATTATGCTTTGCTCGCAGCTCCATGCGGTAACTGTTTTCATGAGTAGGCATGTGCGTAGAGTTATGGCCGAACGTCATTTTCATCCAGGAGATCATTCAAAAGATTGTAGTAGAGAGGTGCCCATGAGGGGATGTTGTTGTCTTTGTGTGTCTTCATGATCTTGGTCTCTGTCATCTCATGTGAATTATTGCAGGAGTGAGGATCCACGTCGAGTGAAGGCCTGCGCTGTAGATCTTCATCATCTCGAGCGTGGGAGACATTGTTTTCATGTGTGCTGTTACTATCACTCGCATCCGGGGAAACTTTCAAAAGGTTTACTTTTCCATAATAAAATTTATATTCTAAAATCTATCACATTTAAAAATCTACACTTCTATCATACTTCTTTGTATAGTTAAACCTCAATTTAGTTATAATTAATCTTATATTCCATATTTAACAAAAACATATAAATAATAATCGTAACCAATATATATATATATATATATATATATATATATATATATATATATATATATTTTTAACTGGAATGGGTATGTATTTTATTTATTTGAAGAAGAAAGATTGGGCCTACGCCAAAGCAACCCTAATTACAATGCAGTTATCCGTCATATATTGCTTTTGAGTTACAACATTTTCATGGAATTTGAAAGGAACTTTCATCATTTATAATTAGCTGCCCTTTCAGGAGAGAGCAACCTTTGTTCTCCATCTGATCTGCTTCACTATTTGAATTTCTGAGAATATGATAGAAATTGTAGGAGGCAAAGTCTAGCAAGACTCTCTTTAGTCTGCTCAGAATTTTATTGAGACTAGAATTGCTGAATAATTCCTCTGAATTTAATTTTTTTATTAATATCTCTGAGTCTCCAAAGACTTGGAGGTCTTTGACACCTTTTTCTCTTGCTATGTGGCATGCTTTGAGAAGACCGAGAATCTCTGCTTGGTTGTTGGTTTTATGTCCGATACCCCAATAGAAGCAGTCCCTTGTTAACCCATCCGGGGAGTAGATGACCCCGCCAGCACTAGCAACGCCAGGGTTTCCTTTGGAGGCCCCATTGAAGAAGATTGTGGTTAAATTTTGCTTCCGCCACCAATTTTGGAATATATCATCAGGGTCTCTTTTACACCATTCAGGGTTTGTTGTTTGAGGGGCAAGAAGATACTTTCAAGGATATGGCTCAAGGGGGCCCAGCCACCTCTTTTCTTCCGGGAGTAGCAAAGAGTCTTCTTTAAAGTATTGTTGCTGGGCAGCTTCCAAGAGAAAGGATTTGGCTTTGGCTGCTACATACAAAGGGGCATGTTGCAAGTCATTGAAAATCATATCGTTACGGGCCAACCATAGCTGCCAGCAAACACATTTGGGTATAGCTATCCAAACTTTGCGCCAAAAATATTTGATGGGGATTCTACGAGGGTAGAAGTGACTCCAAGAGGAGAAAAGCTTAGAAACAGAGTTCTGTGGAGGGACAATGATCTGGAGGTCCTGAAGAATAAGTCCCCACACTTTTTTGGCGAATATACATTCCATGAATAAATGTTGGGTTGTTTCGAGGTTACTTCTACATAGCTCACATCTATGTGGCCCTGCTATGTTCCTTTTCACCAGATTATCTCCCGTTAGCAGTTTGTTATGAACCAGGGTCCAGAAGAAGAAGTTCACTTTTGGTAAGGCTAGTGGTTCCCAAAATTGTTTCCAAAAAGGCAGTGATTGGCTGTTGTTCCTTGAGGCCTGTAATGCTCTATAGCCAACTGTTGTGGTATATGTTCCTGTCTGACCCCATCCCCATCTATCTTTCTTGGATCGATTTTCTGGGACAGACTCCTCCAGCAGATCCGCAAGCATGTTTTTTTGCAGAGTTAACCGATCAGGGACACCATGGAAGTACCAACTATCCCAATCTCCACGACGATCCCATTTAGAGAAGTCATAAATACTGTTTATGCCTGCGCGTTCCATCCAGGCTTTAAGATTTGCAATTTCCTCATTTTCAACCAAAGGATCACATCCCATAATTCGATCAAGCCACAAATTTGTGTGCTTTCCGTTGCCAGGTATTCTGTATACATATTTATTTATTTTTTAAGTAATGCTTTTGCAGCATAGGCTCCATACCTGCGTGCAATTAACAATGTTGTCACATTGCAGGTTTCTGAGAGGAGTTTTGTGGACATATTTTGTCCTCAGGATGGCGCTGAATGGATGATTGGGATCGTGGACCATCTTCCACAGAATCTTGCCTCCCAGTGCAAGATTAACTAGAGTGGGGTCGCAAATTTGCAAACCACCCTCAGAGATCGGTTTTTCAACTAGATCATAGTTTAATAAGTGCATTTTATTCTGATTTCCCTTCCCTCCTTGCCATAAAAAGTCTCGGAGGAGTTTAGAGATCTGTTCCATCACATTTCTTGGTGCTAAAAAAAAATGCTGCTTGGTAGATTGGGAGAGCAGACAACAGAGATTTGATTAGAATGACTTTACCACCTTTTGTTAGCCATAAGCCTCCCCATGCTGAGATTTTTGATTTGATTTTACTGATGATTTCACTCCAAAGAAACTTCTTATTGACTCCATTTGAGATGGGGATACCAAGATACTTGATCCTATCCCATTCGGCATGACCTTTGAACCCAAGGAGGTTCGAAATGCTTGTGAGATCTTGTTTTTCTATGTTCCAACTATATACTTCGCTTTTTCTCTCATTGACTAAAGCACCCGAGGCTCTGTAATAACTTTTAAGAACAATGTCAAAGGCTTTGGAAATTCTGGTGGAGGCACCTCCAAGAAGGAGGGAATCATCTGCGAAGAGAGCATGGTTCAGAGGGTCAGTTCCAATGGAGGGTTTGAGACCAGGAAGGGTTCCAGTAATTCTTTCACCTATGATTTTTTGACTGAGGGTGCCCGCCATCAAAATATACAAGAAGGGGGAGAGAGGGCATCCCTGCCTAATTCCTCTTTGAGCTTGAAAAAAATTGGCAAGGCATCCATTGACTAGAGGGGAAATCCAAGGATTATCAATGCAGGCTTTTATCAGGCTAACAAATTGGGGCGAGAAGCCAAAGGAGAGAATAAATTTGATGAGGAAAGAGCGGTTAACTCTATCGAATGCATTAGCCATATCTATTTTTATCAACATCCCTTTCTCTTTCCGCTGTTCGCTTGAATGAATAGTCTCCTGGACTTGAATAACATTGTCCAGAATGTGCCTGCCTTCAACGAATCCACCTTGAGAGTTGGAGATCAGCCTTTTGAGCAGAGGCTTGATCCTATTTACTAAAATTTTGGCCAGAATTTTATAAGAAGCATTACAAAGCGATATGGGCCTGAATCTTGCAAATGTTTCAGGATTGGATTCTTTAGGAATTAAGGCAAGGTAGGTGGAGTTGGTTCCTCCTCCTATCTTAGATTTTTTCAAAAACCCTCTTATCATTTTTTGGAGATCAGTTTTGATGATATCCCAGCAAGACTTGTAGAAATGAATTGTGAATCCATCTGGCCTAGGGGCCTTATCTGATTCCATGGACCAAATAACTTTGATGATTTCCTCCTCAGAAATGGGACTAGAGAGAGCTGTGTTGTCTTCAGGGCTGATGAGAAGAGGGATGTTTGAGAGGAGGTCATCAGTTTCCTCCTCATTGCCTTGGGTCCCCTCACTGTATAGATTCCTGAAGTGGGTTTCTGCAGCTGCTTTGATCTGGGTGAACCCTTTGCAGACTTGGCCCTCAACTGTTTTAATTTCTGATATGTGGTTCCTGGAGAGTCGTGCTCTATATTGTTGGTGGAAGAAGGAGGTGTTCCAATCTCCTGCCTTTAGCCACAAACTTCTGGATTTAATTCTCCAATACTCTTCTTCCATTCGGAAGGATCGGAAGGTAGAGCATTGGGCTTTTACTTCTTTTTCCAACAAATCTGTTGTGATGTCTTTGCTTTCCATTTCCGCTTGCAGGGTCTGGAGAGTCTGCACTGCTTCTTTTATTTGGTTGGTTGGGGTTAGGACTGGTTTCCTTATCCATTCCTTCAGGGCTTGCTTTGTGGCCTTGAGTTTTTGCTCCCAGACATAGCTTGAGGACCCTGTGAAGGATTTGGCCCAAGATGTTTTCACTGTTTCTATGAAGCCTTCTCTCTCGATCCTTAGAGGACTAAATCGGAATGGAATTGGGCCCAGATCTTCTTCATCTTCTAGTAGCATATGTACTGGCTCATGATCTGAGGTCAGTTTGGGAAGGATTTTAGTGATGATTATCTTCTTGTTCATCATCAGGGAGCTTTGCACAAGAAATCTGTCCAGGCGAGCAGAAATGTGGTCCATCCCAACTCTTTTATTGGACCAAGTGAAAAGACCTCGGACAGGATTGAAATATAAGAGATCCCAAAGCTGTGTGAGCTCTTCCACTATGGCCAACATTGGGTCTCTGTTACTATTTCCTCCCCTCTTCTCTTTTGCTTTTAGGACTATATTAAGATCCCCGGCAAGGATAACGTTGTTGGGGGAATGTTGCTCTAAGAATGCTGTGAGAGAATTCCAGCATTATCATTTTTCAGAATAAATGACAGGAACATAAAGATTGAAGAGAGAGATGGTCAACTTACTTGTGCAGTGTGTCAACTTCGTGAAGATCCAGTGTTGGGTTTCATTGGATTTGTTCAGCTGGAATAGATCTTATGTCCAGAGAGTTGCCATCCCTCCAGAAGAGCCCCTTGAGCTTACTGCTTTTCCTACACTTTTCTTTCATTTTGACTTGCTGATATCTAGAAGGGCTTGCCCTTCTATATTGGTCTCTTGGAGCATGAGAATGTCTGAGGGATCTATTTTCAAGAGGTCCTTAACTGCATCAGCTTTTGAGGGATTCCCCAGTCCTCTACAATTCCAAGAGACGAGACGCATTATTTACCTGAGGGGGGGTTAGAGACTCCCTTAGAAGGCCTTGGTTTGGTATTTCTTCCAATAGACATCTCTATTATGGACTGGCTTCCTTGTATTTTAAGTCTTTCGGCCTCCTCTTCCCTCGCTTCTTTGCAGGATTTCCTTCCTGCACTTTTTGAAGGGCGCTCGTAGGTTTCATCCTTCGAAGAGCCTAAGCTTTCCATAGGTTTTTTTCCTTGTGACTTCTGCATATGAGGGATTGGACGGGCTACCTTGGGAGGCTTCAATCTGTATTGCTTCCCCTCCATCTTTGCTGGGCGGGGGGATTTCTGTCTATTCTAGATTTTCCTGACCTGGGTTTGCAGGATTGATCTGAGAGCTTTCTATACCATTTGGGATTGCTTCCTTTTCTTGGTTAGGGTTGGAACTGCTTGGAGCTCCATTCATATTGCCTTTACCAGTGCCTTTTTTTTATGAGCAGTTTTCTGGACTAAGGTCCATTGTTCACTGTTTTGTTTGTCTGAATGCTCCTCGGCCTTTTTCTTGCAATGCTTTGCAAAGTGTTCGTGGCCATGTAAATGTCTGCATTTGAAAGGAATTTGTTCGTAATCCAATTCCTGGACATGCGTCCACCCAGCGACAATGAGCTTGACAGCTTCCGGCAACCCCTCTTCTAGATCCACTTCTACGCAGATGCGAGCGCATGAATACTGGTCTTTTCTTGCAGCTTGATCTATGTATTTTCCTAAAGCGTTGTCGATGATCTGAAGGGACTTTTGATTCCATTAATGGAGGGGAAGATGGGGAAGACACACCCAAACCAGGACAGCAGAAGGGACATCCTGGGTGGGATCGAAATTAGGCGACCATTTGCTTAGGTAAAGTCCTTGCGGACCCATGAAGTATGGGCCATTCTTGAAGATTAAACTTCTATCTTCCGGGCTCTTGAAGATGAATATGAAGAAGCCTTTGCCCACAAAATAGCTTTTAACGCCCTCTTTGGTCAACGGTGCCCAGTTTCTTTGAATCCAGTCTTCCACCAACTTGGGAGAAGGCTAGAGGCCCGTGAACTGGCCTATGAGACCTCTCTCAGCCAGATTCAAGGCCTCTTTACATTTTTCTTCTTCGGGGAGGGCAACTAAAGGTATAGAATCCATTTTCTTGATGAACTTCTGCTGATTAACGGAGGGAGGACGCTTGATGCTTGCTGCAATCATCGACTTGAATGCAAGAACCTCTGGGGGCGGAATGGGGGGGGGGGGGATAGGGCCCCCGCTGGACTCCATGATCGAAGAAGAGGTGCAGCTGGGTTGTACGAAGCAGCGCAGCAGCCACAGGGGCGCGCGGGCGAGCTCCCAACAACCCTAAAGCATGCATATCGCTTGGAGGCAGAGATAAAATCTTTTGAACATTATTAATCATAACCAATATTTTAGATGAATACTTTGCCATAATAAAAACAAATAAAACATAAATAATAATCATAATCCCGAGTTTTAGTTATACTTTATTACACATTTTTATAATTGTTATTTATACTTTATTTATTTTTATGTCGGAGGCGTTATCTTTGCGGGCATGGGGTGAGAAAACATTGTTCACCCCAGCCAATCGCAAACCTTCTGTATCGCCCTTCTCACGAATAATATGTTGACATGTGGGTGAATTTAAGTCATTCCTTTAAATCATTATGGTCGTCCTCTATTTCTCCATCGTCCACATCGGCGCTGTGGACCACCGCGCGCAGAGCTCCATCTCCATTTCTCCATCGTCCTCTGCACGCAGAGCTCTGTCTGAGTTGTTGTTACTGAGATCCCGGTAGTTGACTTCGTTAATTCCCTCAGTGCGTTGCCGAACCCTGCGAGGAGGTGTGACGATTTCCGACGGCGGTAAATGAATTATTGTTTGGCTATGCTGGACTACTTCAAAAGCTTCACAGAGGGAAAGATCGTAAGGCTCTAATTTTACCTTCGCTGCCTAGGGATGATATGGATTGCAAATTTCCTGGGGTCGATTAAGTGGGAAATCGACCTCGTGTTTAACTATGTACACTTCCCACATTTCATTGACTGGCCAGGCTTTGCCGACTTCGAGGGAGAGCTTGTTGTTGTTGTTGTTGATGTTGTTGACGTTGCTATTGACACAAGAATTTGCCGAAAAACGAAGAACGAGTGGAACATGTCAGAATCACATACGATGACTGTGGTGGACGAAGAGTTCCTCCCTTTAGAACCGTCTTGACCGCTGCCTGACAGAGTTTCCAGTTTCCGCTTCATAGCAGTCCCACGACTCCGTTTACAGGATTCACTGTTCTACCGCAGGATTCGTACAACAGCGACTGGAATAGAGCTAGATAAAAATATTTAAGGCAGAAAGAAATCATCTCGCTGTCCAAAGCGTCTAGATTGACATTTATACATAAACGACTCAAATAAAGCCTGAAGAAAAACGTGAACAGGTAAAGCTAAAACTCTCTTTTCAAGGCTTTTACTTTACAGAATAGAAGCTAATAACAATTGAAGCTTTGGAATCACAAAACATTCTTCGATTAAACCATCAGAACATTTAAAGAAAATAAAGATAATAGCAAATGAATCTTTGGAATGAGAGGACAATATTCAATCAAACTATCATCAGATGTTGGGGCCCTTGTTTTTGTTTAGTTTTGAAATCTTGGCTAAGACATTTTGAATTTTGCCCTTTTTTGAGTTGCGGTAGGAATACACATGGCAACCGCGACCGCGCCGCAACTACCAGGAGTCGCGGAGCTATCAAGGTGGCGCGGAAGCATGCGATAGCTGGAGAAAGAACAGGGACAAGTGCAGATGAAGGAAACACACAGCAGAAGACAGAAAGTGGAACACGCAGATAACAGAAGAGAAGCCGGGAGAAGCTGAAGGAAAGACACAGAGAAACTGATAGTCGCGCGAGCGGGTGAATAAATAACAGTCACCCGGCTGAAAAGGGGAGAAGGCTAAAGAGGTTGAGAGGCTTGTGACAGAGGAAGATGCACAGAGCGGCTGCGGAAGAATCATGCATGTCCCTCCTATGGTTCCTCATCTTCTCCTCTATTCTACCTTTCTGTTCCGGAATCCATCTGTATCAGATTTGTAAGCTATCATTGAGAATTCCATGTAATCATGTGTTTGTCCAGGAGATTAATACAATGGAATATTGCTGTCTCAATAAGATGTTTATGTGCCTGTAATGTGTTTATGCTGGTTTAAAATTTTATTTGCGAACGTCTGAGTGCTTATTAAGTGATCTTGCGTATATAACTCTGTATATGTAATCGATGCACTGTCCTTCATGAGTTGCGGGTTTGTTCCTTGCCATTGATCTCCTCCCCTTCTGCATGTGGTTGCGGCACGCCTCGGGTGAGATGCACTGCTCTCCAGAGCAGGGTGAAAATGTCGGCGTGTTCCTAGACTACACCGGACCCCTTTGTTGGCCACAACTCTTGAACCTGGGTCTTGTCCGCGAGACCTGACTTCTCGCCAACAAATGGTTCCGTTGCCGGGACCTGTATGTTCTGAGGGGATCTAGATCATGGTATCGAGGATTTTTGAAGGAGCGATACGGCGATGGTGGGATGATCATCTTGACCAGTTCATTGCTCAGCAAGCAGAGCTGACCAAGAAAAAGGAGGCGGCGATCAAGGAGCTTGTTCTTTTCTCTGACTCGGCCAGTGATACGTATGAAATTTTCTGGGGAAGGTTCCCTACGGACCTTTACAATTGGTTGCGGAGGTTACGAGCGACGCTGCCCCAAGAAGGCTTGCGGAAGATAAACCGCAGGTGGGCACATGAAGATCTGGTGGCACTGCATCGGGTAGACACTGAACTAACCCGCGCGGTGGATTTTTGGGTAAGGATCACGTTGGAAGGATATGCTGTGGAGTTTGCTGCTGAGTGCTACCAATCCTTCTCGAAGGCCGAGGCTGTTTTCCATTCAGGGCTGAGAGGGAAGCTGTTGAAGGAGATTCTGCTGTGGATCAAAGCCCTGATGGTGGACGAAGGGTTGATTGAATTCCACAAAACGAGTATGGAAGCGTAAACCTCCCGTACTGGGGGAAGGGTTGAGGGAACCGATGCTGTGTAGAATGTGAGAGTGGGGAGCGGGGAATGGACGTTGAAGCCGCATGCAAGTTGCGGGAGCGACGTGTGCATCGGCGGGCACAGATCGCCGATAGGTGGCGAAGAAGGGTAATGAAAGATTTGAAGAGAAGAGAGATCGAGAGGAAAAATCAGAAGGAGGTGCCTTAGAGGACAGGAACTATGGGTTTGGATACCCGGGAAGAAGACGGGACAGCGGTGGAAGTGCAGTGGGTGCATGGGAGCCCAGCGACGCGAGAAAGAGAAATAATGACTAGCGAAGATAATGGAAAGATGCAGCCCGAAGAGAGTTCTGATGACGAATGGCATGGCGTGATGCAGCGGATGTTTCAAGATCAGACGGCACCCACCCCTCCAGGCAGCCCTACTTCCCACCTTCTGCATGGCAAGGATCCCGACCTTCCCCTGGTACTGTATCAACCTTTAAGTAATATTTTTATTCAGTTACAAGCATTGAGTTAGTCATACAATAGGTCATCAGCGTTAGTAATGTCCGGTATCAGCAGCATTACTAGTAGTGGTATTTTTCCTAGTGGGACCGTTACGCAACCAGGACCCGGAGGATTTATCCTGGTCAATCCTCCACAAACACACATGGCTGGATCTTTCACCCGGTATCCAGAGTTCTCTGGCCGGGGAAATGATGATGTAGAGCAACACTGGTACCTGTGCGAAGCCATCTAGAGGGCTCGCCAGACGCCAGATGCAGGGAAGTTAATAGAATTCCAAACCACGCTCAAAGAGAGGGCTCTGCGATGGTTTATTAAGTGGTCCGAGGCTCATCCTAACCCCGTAATTGTGGATGTGAAGTGGGATTTTGTCCGCAAATTCAAGCTTCCCCAGACAAACCAGCAGGGCCTATCAGAGCTATGGGAAATCAAGCAGAAGGAAGGTGAGACCGCGTGGGAGTTGATGTGGCGATTCAAGGATGCGATCGGGAAACTCAACTACCCGATCGATCCAAACCACCAGAGGGACTGGTTCATCAAGGCTCTGCTTCCCTTGACACGATCCCCTCTCACTCAGCAGAAGATTGATAATCTACAGGATTCTTTGGAGCAGGCCATGAAGATTGAAGCCATGGCGGGCTACCCCCAGGAATATCGGGGGGGGGGGTGGGGCGCGGCCTCGCAATATCCTTCCTTGATAGGGTTGCAACACCAGATTGCCAGCTTGACTGAGAAGCTCAAAGAGCTTCAGCCAGTGAGACCAGTGCGACCAAATGTTTGGTGTACTCACTGCCTGGTCGAGGGCCACGTCGCAACCGAGTGTCCTCGGTTGCGCGGCGCAGGGGCAGGACCCTCGGTCGCAGTAATCCAGGGGGGTCCACCACCCGGGGGTGGCGCAGCGATGAATCCGCAGGGGGTATACCAGCCGCAACAGCCTTACGCGGGGTTCCCACCTCAACCAGGTTCCTCCACCACAAAGTACTGCGAGATTTTCCGGACGCTGGGGCATCCTCCTCGGATGTGCCCGATATTACTGAAGTACTCCACGGTCCCGAATAATGTGTACTGCGAATTTTGTGTTTCCACGACTCACAACACTGAGCAGTGCAGGGCGCTCGACGCACTTGCGGATCGACTGGATCGTCCCTCTTACAGGGTGAACGAGGCTCCAAGGGGAAGAGGTGGCAGCATGCGGGGAGGCCGCACAGGCGGACGCGGTTCGGTAAAATGTTACAACTGTGACCAGGAGGGTCACGTGGCTCGAGAATGTCCCCTCCCGCGACGACCCTGGTGTTCCCAGTGCCGGGTCAACGCCCACGCTACAGAGGACTTTCCGGAGCTCAACAAGAAGTGGGAAGAACGGGTGAGGCAGAGGGGAGCGAATCTGATAAACTCAGAGCCGCGAGGGACCACAACCCCAGACTTGCAGAACGTTGCGATCGTGACGAGGGGCGGAAAGAAGACTGGAGAGGATGCCCACGGGAAGGAGCCAGCACGAGTGGTTCGGCCGACATCCTTGAAGAAGTTGATCAGGCTCGAAGTCCAGAAGAAGTATTTCCAGGAGGCAGTTGAGGTGTTCGCCTAGTTGCGGAATGAGGGAGGTTTGAAGGAGCCCATGCTGCCAGAATCTGGGGCGCAGAACGTCGCAGGTACTGTGGTTGAGGATTGGCTCCGGCTATTCCTCAGGATTGTTGACAACGCTGCGCTGCGGCAGCAGCTCAAGAATGCTTTGGAAGGAGCACTGCAGGGGCGCACAGGACTTAGAGACCTGGCGAACGCTGGCCCTCAATACGTGCAGCGCGTGAAGTGGAACAAGCAACGAACAGGCAAAGAATTCTGGCTTAACACGCAGGTCGTGGGATTCCAAATCAACGACACCATGTTGGACTTGGGGTCCGATGTCAACATTCTTCCGCGGAAGACGTGGGAGGCTCTTGGAAGGCCACGGCTAGCCTACTGACCAATCCAACTCAGGATGGTGAACCAGTACTGTATTCTGCCAATCGGCCGGTTCGAGGGTGTCGAGGTCGACGTTGCGGGGGTGAAGACATACACCGATTTTGAGGTTATTGATATCATGGGCGACAAGGATCCCTATCCCGCCTTACTCGGCATTGATTGGGCTTTTGAGAATTATGCCATCATCGACCTTAAGAAGGAGCTGATGATCTTTGAGGATGGGGAGGTACGGGTCACCCAGCCTCTCGACCCGTATCAGGGCCCGCGATATACGGAAACGGTGGACAATCGGGAGGATGCTCAGATGATGGACCACCTTTATCAGATGACCGCAGGGAAGCGGGACGACTATATTAACCCGACCGCGACTGGCTCTGTCAGTTGGCGGAGTGTGCAGAGCTCGGAGCTCGGATCCGAACTCGCTTGGGAAGACTGGCAGCAAGGGGGGTATGAGACCACCACGCGGAGATGTGCCTCCATTGCCCAAGTCCGATGGGTAGGGACTGAGATCCGCGGATATCCCACCTTGTCGAACATGCGGGCAGTCAATACTTTTATTACCAAGGTGGAAGACCTGGTCCTAGCTGAAAGCCGAATGCCACTTTTGGATGTGGCCTTGCAGTCCACATCGCCCCGGTGGTGGAAAAATCACCGCAACACTCTGTTGCGATGGGAGTGCGTGGCGGATGCTCTGCGGGCACGCTTTAAAGAGGACGAAGGACCTTGCAGTACGCTTAAGTATCATGGCACTTTCGAACCGCGACACCATTTGCGGACCTGTGAGGAATAGTGGCGTAGCAACCGGTACCCTGAGAAGCTGTGGGTCCACAGGTTTATCCACTCCCTGGGCACCATTCCCCAGGCCTGGTACCTGGAGGAAGAGCGGAAACGGGGAACCCGCTCTTGGCAGGCAGTTGCGGACAAGTTCGTTCGGGGCTTCTCGTTCGAAGGGGAGACGGCGCAGGAGTCTCAGGCCCTACAGGCAATCAAGGAGGTCTTGTTTTTCCGCCATCCCGAGCCTGATGGGGGCCCGGTGGTGTCACGACCTGAGGTCAAGCGCGATTTGATTTGCCACCGGATTGACGGCGATCCGGATGACGATAGTCTGGAGGACCTCAGGCATCTCTACTTTGACGAAAGGGAAGGCGAGCGGAACATCAGTGAAGAGCCGACGACTGAAGGAGTCCATTTACAGCCGTTAAAGACAAAGAAGCTGAACATTGGAACGGACGAGAAACCCAAGCTCGCAACGGTGGGAGATCACTGGGACGAGGAAACAACAAAAGAAATTTTCAGCCTCCTCTGGGAATACAAAGATTTGTTCCCGTCTTCGGTTGCGGACCTGAAGGGGATCAAGGGGGACCTGGGCGAAATGCGCATCGCGCTGAAACCGGGGGCCAGGCCGGTGAAGCACCGACCCTATCGGTTGAACCCACGTATCAAAGAGAAGGTCAAGATGGAGATCAACAAGATGCTGGCTGCAGGTCACATCTTTCCAGTAGAAGAAGCAGAGTGGGTGAGTCCCATTTTCATCCAGAACAAGAAGGACAAAGCGGAGATCCGTGTCTGTGTAGATTACCGGAGCCTGAACAATGCCTGCATCCATGACCCGTTTCCCACTCCTTTCAGCGATGAAGTCCTAGACCATGTTGCGGGAAACGAAGCTTATTCATTCACTGATGGGTTTTCGGGTTACCATCAGGTGCGCATTACCGAGGAAGACAAAGCAAAGACGACATTCACCACTGAGTGGGGATCATTCGCATACCACGTTATGTCGTTCGGTCTGAAGAACGCACCGGCTGTGTTTTCCCGGATTGTCATTGCTGCTTTCCGGGAGTACATTCACAAGTTCCTAGAGGTCTACATGGACGACTGGACCGTCTACAGCCTGTTGAAGAAACACGCCTCCCTGTTGCGGATTATGTTTGACCGGTGTTGTCAGCTGCAGATTTCCTTGAACTTGAAGAAATGTATTTTTGCAGTTCCATTCGGCACACTCTTGGGCCACGTGGTGTGCAAGCAAGGGGTCTGCGTTGATCCCGCCAAGGTCGCGGTCATCGTCCACATGGAGGCCCCCGAGACCGTGAAGCAGTTGCGGGCACTGCTTGGGCACACAGGATATTACAGAAGGTTTATTCGCAACTACGCCAAGATTACGGCCCCTCTGGAGAAACTGTTGCGGAAGTCAGAGGTGTTCTAGTGGACGGTGGAATGTAGGAAGGCACTTGACACATTGAAGGAGAAGTTGGCGACGGCACCCATACTTGTTCACCCCGATTGGGATAAGCAGTTCCATGTGCATATTGATGCGTCCGGTATTGCACTCGGGGCTGTATTGGCGCAACCCGGGGAGACGACAGTTGACCACCCCGTGTACTTTGCCAGCCGTCGGTTATCGAATGCGGAGAAGAATTACACCACGACCGAGCGGGAGGCGTTGGCGATGGTGTACTCCCTCCAGAAGTTCCGCCACTATCTTCTGGGCGGCAAATTCAAATTCTTCACGGACCATTCTGCATTGAAGTATCTGGTGAATAAGCCTGTGTTGGAAGGACGGATCTGTCGCTGGCTTCTAACTTTTCCAGGAATTCACGTTTGAGGTGATTGTCAAGCTCGGCAGGTTGAATGTTGGTCCCGATCATTTATCCAGGTTGGAGACGGGAGAGAATGAAGGCTCGTTGGACGATCAGCTGCCGGATGTCGACCTCTTCCGGGTCGAAGCAATACCAGACTACCTGGCTTACATTGCCACTTATATGACCACGGGACAGTGCCCTCAGGATTACACCCCGCTTCAGAAACGCCACCTGGTTGTCCGGGCGGCTGATTACCAATTGATCGCGGGGCAGCTATACAAACTGGGCCTTGATGAGGTGTTGCGCAGATGTGTTCTTGACCACGAACGGGAAGCAGTGATGTGGGAATGTCACAGTGGTGTTGCGGGAGGGCATGTGGGTGCGAAACCAATCGCAAGGAAGGTGCTCCAAGTTGGCCTGTGGTGGCCGACGGTACATGCTGACTGTAAGGCCTATGTGAAGCGTTGCGATGTTTGCCAGCGGACGGGAAGGCCTTCGCACCGGGACGAGCTTCCGCTACACCCAGTGCACGTGTTGCGGCCATTTGAGAAGTGGGTTGTTGATTTCGTAGGTCCCATCGGCCCGGTCGCCAGAAACTCCAAGGCCCGGTACATCATTACCGCCACGGATTACCTCACCCGGTGGGCTGAGGCAGCAACGGTACGCGACTGCTCGGTAGAGACCGCTGCCCGGTTCATTTTCGAACACATCATCAGCCGGTTTGGCTGCCCACGGAGCTTGACCATCGATCAGGGTACGCATTTCATTAATGCCACGGTCAAGTCACTATTGGACACATTTATGATTCAGCATCATAAAAGCAGCCCATACCACCCGCAGGCCAATGGTACCGTGGAAGCATTCAACAAGATTCTCGAAAAAGGCTTGACAAAAATTTGCAATGCTCAGCGCGACAACTGGGACGAGCGCCTCCCAGCGACATTATGGGCCTACCGGACCACGGTGAAATGTTTAACCAACCAGACACCATTCCAGTTGGTGTATGGCTGGGAAGCTGTGATTCCCGCCGAGTTCACGGTACCCAGTCTTTTGATCGCAACGTCTCTTCAGTTCTAAGAAGAGGAGTCACTTTGGGAACGCCTCCAGGAGCTGCAGGAGCTGGACGAGGCCCGATTCCTGGCGGAATTCCACTAGAAGGTTCAGAAGGCCAGGCAGAAAGCGTGGCACGACCGCCACATCAAAACCAAAGCCTTCCAAGTTGGCGGCAAAGTTCTCTTATATGATAGCCGGTTCCAAAAGTTTCCAGGCAAGCTCCAGATGCACTGGTTGGGACCCTACTTTGTCATCGAGATCCGCGACTCAGGAGTCGTTCGGTTGGCACAGCTGGACGGTACAGTTCTCCCTGGGTGGGTGAATGGCGCACGCCTGAAACCCTACCAAGAGTAGGTCCCTTTCACTTTTCATCAATAACTCTCGCAACCGAGAGAACCCGTAGAGTAGCTTAGTCGAATAACTCTCCCGCAACCGGGATGAGCATAGGAAGTCTTTCCCGTTCATAGGTAATCTGTCAAATAACCGGTCAGTTGCGGGTACCTCACCGCAACCAACTGTGGTCGGGGCGGACCAGTCCAGCGTGTCACAGCGCCAGTCCAGCGTGTCGTCCGTGTAGGATCCATCCCCGTACCAGTGTCAGTCCAGGTCATTTCCGTCAGTCCGTAGGATCGCTCAGATTTGCGTCATAAATTACCATAAGTAGACAGTAATCGTACCATAATCATTTGCCATCACCCGCAGTCCCCTCCGCCATCGCGTCCGCCCATCTTCCCATGACGCCGTCAGCAATTGTCAGATTACATACAGGCATGCGATTGATCGCACGATTATCGCAGGCTCGAAGGATAGCAAGAATTAATTGCCGTTATGGAGTCTCATCAACTCCGCTCGTGCCAGGGAATGCCATAACTTGCATGGAGACTAATCGCTCGAGAATGACGGACCAGTTCAATTTGGCAAGTGCAGCAACTCTAGAGCAGTTGAAGCCTCCAAGCACTCCGCACCCCGAAGGAAGCTCCCGAAGAATTCTCCAAGTTTACCAGCGCCGCGCCAAGATGCCGAGGGCTCTCTTATCCGTCCCTGAACCAGTGCTGGACAGCCGAATCCACCGCGTAGAGTCGCTGGTTGGCAAGTATGACAATGCAGCGTGTATGGACACCAACCTGTCCGACCCAGCTGAATTCCCCCACCTCCATTGGCAGACCTACATGGAGCACCACTACACGCCAGGTAGCAGCTCCAACAGCCGAATGCGCCAAGAATACAGGGGCCTCCAGCAGTCGTCCTTGATGAATTTAAGGACTCTTCCGGTTTTTGGAACAACGGGACCGGCCCTGCAATGCACCCGGTTCCTCCTCAGTCGGATACAGAACGGGTCCCTGTGGCTCAATGAGGAAATCCCAATTCATGCCGAAGACATTCATCGGCTTACAGGGCTGTCTCAAAATGGTGCAGATGTCTCCGCTGCTGGCCAGACATCTTCTAAGCGCGCCTGAAAGTCGGGTGACTCAGACCTGTACACCAAGTATGGCACTCGCCGGGGGGGCAAAGGTGCCAAAATTGATTTGATCAATAAACCATAAATTCGGTTCGCTTGCTACCTTATCGCTAGCAAGACGATGCGGCACTATACGAAGGGAGAGTGCACCCTGGATACAATCTCCATTGCGGAGCACTGCATCCAGGGCGTCAGGTTGAATTGGTGCTCTTTTGTGCTAAAAGAACTCTTCGCGGCCTACGAAGAGAACTACAAGCGGACCACCAGTTTCATTTACAGTTACTTGATTTTAGCTTTCGCCATGCAGAAATGGCACCTTCCTCCTGTCCGGATGCCGGCGGAGACTACCGCGAGCCAGCCTCTCGCGATGAAATACACCCCCTGGCAGGTGTCCTCGGACCCCAGCACCAAACAGGTGAACGCGGAAGCGTTTCGGGCGTGGTACGGGTTGATGAGAGATGTGGTGGCTAACCAGCAACGGGTGCCCAGGCACCTATTGGATGAATATAGTAAGCAGGTATGGTTCGGGGTAAGCCATAGGCACACTTACCTCCGCCCAACTTGCGTGTCGGACACCACCTTCCACATGGCGCCCCTCAGATTCCAGTTGAATGATGATACATTTCACCGCGAAGTCTCTGCGTGGCCGGGGGTCGCCAAGCACATCCGCGACGGGATCCCCCGCTATAACTTTGAGCGGATGATGCCGGCGCAGCAGCCTGCCGCGACCGGCGCAGCGGGGTCCTCATAGGTTGCGGCGGGACCTCCGCAGGCTGCAGTTGAGACCGCACCGGACCTGCCCGAATCACTGGTCCCCATCGTACAACACCTCAACGCGCAGGTACGACTCCTTAACGTGGTAACCCAAGTTGCTTCAAGTGGTGCCCCTTTATTTCCCTCATTTTCTGAATTTCAGATCGGCCGGTCTCTTGCTCCCTCCCATACCGCCCCTCTCACTTCTCCCATCCCCACCAACCTATTCACCCCTACCGCCCCTATCATCACACCGATGGGCGAAACGGGCCCAGAACCTGATCCATCAGACCCCCCTCCCTCCAAGAGGGCCCGCATTGCTGTCACAGATCCAGTGGTGGACCTTACGGACGATCATCCACCATCCACTCCACTCACAGCGACTTTGATTCCGGAGGAACCTCTGATCGATCCGTTAGAGTTCCTCAACATTCACCTTCCCCATACCTATTTCACCCCATCCACTGCCCCCTCCACCGGTCGTCCACCTGCCACCTCCTCCAATCCCTCCAACTCATCAGCCACTGTATCAGATCCTCTCATCCGGGAACTTTTTGGAGGTGACCACGGGGTGGAAGTCACCTCCAGTACTGAAGCCGTAGTACCGTCGATTGACCCCGTGGCCACACCCCAGGATCCGGTCTCCACGATATCTACCCGGCTGGCCACTGTTGGGGCTGATTCGGCTGACTATCCCCCAGACCAGACCACACAGCAAGACCGGCCGGAGTCCGATATGGCCACCTCAATGCAGCAGCAGACGCCGGTCCATCCTCCTGAGACCTCAAACCGATCAGCGGCCAATGGCCAACCTTCGCAGGAACAGATGCCGGAGCAGGGCGCTCCCAGCACGACCAATGCAGAACCATGGGGTACAGGGCAGCTGTACCTACTCATTCAGCGGGCAACCCTAAGGGCCGAACAGATTCATTCAGAGCTGCAGCAGCGGTGTACCGAGCAGCACAACCAGATCACAGCGCTTATTGAACAGCGCAATCAGCTGACTAGGGAGAAGACCTACCTACAGGAGCAGGTCACCATTGCTGTTCAGGCGTTCTCCGACTTATGGCCCGCTGCAAGGGCTCATTATGCCCCACTCCCTGCCAATATAGCGGAGGACAGTGTAGCAATCCAGGCTCACCACCTCCAGACTGTTTTCACTGATCTCTGCAGGGAGAACCAGGAACTCCAAGCGGCGTTAGCCGCACGGCCTACCCTTCCGGATCTACAGAATGTCTACTCAGAACAGGTGACTGCCAAGCAGACTCAGGCAGTTAGTATGCAGGCGACTCTCCATTCCACTGCGGGTGAGGCTTATGCCCTTCTACGAAGTCTGCAGGAGTGCTCACTCGCTCTCACTGTCAAGACGCAGCCTATCTCTGCCCAGCTGCAACAAATTTCCCGTGAAATTCAGGAGACCGCGGACCCAGCACGGTTAGATCAGCTCTATGCCCAGGCGGACGAGCTTGAAATTCAAATGCAACAGACTGAGGCCGACTCGGCAGCGACCAAACAAGTCATTCGAGAAATCCGCCCGCCCATTCGAGCTCGTGCCGAATCCATACAATAGCTGGATGCCAAGGCCGAGGCCCAGCTTGCCACGTTGTTCGGGGCTGTCCCGACGCCTATAGAGGAGGCCGCCGCCACCAGGATCTCTGAAGAAGCCGACTTGCTTATGCAGGAATGGCAGCAAGCGGTGGCGGACTTCACCGGGCTTAGAGATACAGCGCTCCGCAGGGTCCCGGAGTTGGGGCCCTTGTTTGAACAACCACATGGCGAAGCACAGCAGGAAAGGGCGCAGGGTGAAGGCACAGCAGAACAGAGCACAGGAGCCAGCGGGGCAATGGAAGTGGAGACTGTTATTTGTGATTGACTCGGGGACGAGTCAAGGAATTGTGGTCGGGGCCTGTTGGGGCCCTTGTTTTTGTTTAGTTTTGAAATCTTGGCTAAGACATTTTGAATTTTGCCCTTTTTTGAGTTGCGGTAGGAATACACATGGCAACCGCGACCGCGCCGCAACTACCAGGAGTCGCGGAGCTATCAAGGTGGCGCAGAAGCATGCGATAGCTGGAGAAAGAACAGGGACAAGTGCAGATGAAGGAAACACACAGCAGAAGACAGAAAGTGGAACACACAGATAACAGAAGAGAAGCTGGGAGAAGCTGAAGGAAAGACACAGAGAAACTGATAGTCGCGCGAGCGGGTGAATAAATAACAGTCACCCGGCTGAAAAGGGGAGAAGGCTGAAGAGGTTGAGAGGCTTGTGACAGAGGAAGATGCACAGAGCGGCTGCGGAAGAATCATGCATGTCCCTCCTATGGTTCCTCATCTTCTCCTCTATTCTACCTTTCTGTTCCGGAATCCATCTGTATCAGATTTGTAAGCTATCATTGAGAATTCCATGTAATCATGTGTTTGGCCAAGAGATTAATACAATGGAAGATTGTTGTCTCAATAAGATGTTTATGTGCCTGTAATGTGTTTATGCTGGTTTAAAATTTTATTTGCGAATGTCTGAGTGCTTATTAAGTGATCTTGCGTATATAACTCTGTATATGTAATCGATGCACTGTCCTTCATGAGTTGCGGGTTTGTTCCTTTCCATTGATCTCCTCCCCTTCTGCATGTGGTTGCGGCACGCCTCGGGTGAGACGCACTGCTCTCCAGAGCAGGGTGAAAATGCCGGCGTGTTCCTAGACTACACCGGACCCCTTTGTTGGCCACAACTCTTGAACCTGGGTCTTGTCCGCGAGACCTGACTTCTCGCCAACATCAGACACTCGGAGAAAAGAAAGATTTAAAAGCTGAAGGTACGAATGCCAAAGGCAACCTTCAAATTCACCATTGAAGAAAATTAAGATAATAGCAAATGAATCTTTGGAATGGGAGGACAATCTTCAATCAAACTATCATTAGACACTTGGAGAAAAGAAATATTTAAAAGCTGAAGGTATGAATGCCAAAGGCAACCTTCAGAGTCACCATTGAAGGTATGAATGCCAAAGGTAACCTTCAGAGTCACCATAGGCAACCTTCAGTCATTAAATTTACCATCCAAGTCTTGAATTGCAAAATTCATGCGGCAAGTCGTTAAATTTGAACCTGAAATGCTTTGAATAATCCCTTATAGAGTTCAAATCATCCGGTAAATAATCATTCCAGAGTTCCATATAAAGCATAAGATGTGTTATAATTTCCTTATATTTCACTTAATTATTGTTTTCTACATTCTCCACTTCTGGCGTTACTTTGCACCTCTTGGTGAAAATGCTAGTTTATTATTAATGAAGTGTCCATGCAAACATCTCACCTTTACAATTTTTTTGTTCAATCAATTTTTTTGCAAATGGGGTAGCAAGCTAAGTGGGTTTGCGTGTGAGAAAAATTCCACAGTTAAGCCTGCTTGAACTAGAGGCGTTGTGGGATGAGTGACCTCCAGGGAAGTCCTGGTTACTGGTGCAAGCCTGTGTGAGCATCACCCGATGCCATGACTACCTCTCATGGAAATGGTGATAGATGAATAACTTACTTAACACACTTAAATCCCAAAAATAATATCTAATATAATGCAATGCGTAAACCCCTCGTACTTAAAAATTAAATAATCATTATTGTACTTGCCAGCGCTGGCAGGTAACTATGCATCAAGTTTGCTTTGACAGTGACATTAATTCAAACTGAGGTGACATTAATTTGTGTAAAAACAAAAACAAAAAATTACTGTTTTCCTATGTTAAATTTTGATGGTTTTATTATTTATTTATTTTAATTATTTAAATATATTTTTTTCTAAAATGTGATTGGTTCATATTTTAAACTTGTTATTGCAAATTGAATTGGGATTTGCGTAGACCGATTAATCTTTGTGCCGACTAGAGATAGCGCCATAGCATTCAACTGTTCCATGTATTAAATGTTAAGTCCTTTCTGCGATTTGAATCCTTAAATTAATTTTATTCTTTTCAGATGTATAATTAATGAATATATCCTTGTCAATACAGAAATGATCGATTGTTTTATTTTTTTTAATAATAAAACGTTCATCGAGCTTTTAATTTTTAAGTGAACAATTAATGTCGACGGCGGGATATCGAGTTATGAGGTCATATTATTATTATGCTTTATTTGTTTTTTTAAATTAATTAAGTTTAAACTTGAAGTAAACAATTAAGCATGACGGCGGAATATTGCGCTATGAGGTCATATTATTATTATTATTATGTTTTGTTTGTTTTTTAGTAATTAAAATTGAAGTTTTTGTTTTCAGTTTATTTTGTAATTTTAAAATTCAAAATTTACTGAAATATTTAATTTTATAATTCAGAAAAGGTAAATTAATACTTGTATATGGTTTATCATTAAATTTTAAAATTAATTAAATAATTTGTATATATATCACTATCTACTCTAAAGAAAATATTAAAATCACTATGTAACATTGAGGTTTTCCTAGTTTCATTGTTATATCATATATAACTAGATCACGAATTCTAAACTTTGGCATGAACGTTTAAAAACATTATAACTTGAAACTATTTGAAAAACAATATTTACCATAAATGTTTACAAAGGAAATTAAGCTAAAGCTTAAACAATGTAATTCATTTCATAAATGTTTTATTCATCATGTGCCTAAGAGGATCGGTTAAATGATGTGTTGCTATTATAAAAGAGAATTCTTCACAGTAGTTAATGGCTTTGGGTATCACTATATATCATGGATCCAGAGATTTACCATTTTGAAATGTATATATTATGCTATATTTATTAATGAGGTGCGTGTATCATATGAAAGAATATTTTATCCTTTGTTCTTTCTTTCCATAAAAAACAAAAACAAAACAAAAAACAAAAAAAAGTAGTTAGTGGTTTTGAGTATCACTATATCTCACGGATTCAGAGATTTACCATTTTTAAATGTATAGATTATGTCATTTTTATTGACAAGGTAGTTGTCACTTATAAAAGGATAATAATGAATTTTGAACCTTTGTTTTTCCTTACTATAAGAATATTAAAATAAAAATGTTCTATGAGCAAAAAGACAACACAAAAATATTGAGAATATAAAATTAAATTTACATTACATACCATATACCATATATGTACAATTCTAATGACGTCTTCCTTCCGTTTATGATTGTTTCGCAATTGAGATGTTCTATGAACAAAAAGACAACACAAAAATATTGAGAATATAAAATTAAATTTACATTACATACAGTATACCATAGAAAAGTCTATATAAAAGCGAGTTCATGATATTAATTATGCAGGTACAGAACTGAGTTGGAGGGTCTAGTCAACCTGGCAGACTCCCTATGTAGATTTACGTCGACCGATTAATCTTTGTGCCGACTGAAGATAGAGTGGTACCATTCAACTGTGCCATGTATTAAATGTTAAGTACTTTCTGTGATTTGAATCCTTAAATTAATTTTATTCTTTTCATATGTATAATTAATGAATATATCCTTGTCAATACATAAATGATCGATTGTTTTAATTGTTTTTAATAATAAAACGTTCATCGAGCTTTTAATTTTTAAGTAAACAATTAATGTCGATGGCGGGATATCGAGTTATGAGGTCATATTATTATTATGCTTTATTTGTTTTTTTTTAATTAATTAAAGTTTAAACTTTAAGTAAACAACTAAGCATGACAGCGAAATATTGCGCTATGAGGTCATATTATTATTATTATGTTTTGTTTATTTTTTTAGCAATTAAAATTGAAGTTTTTGTTTTCAGTTTATTTTGTAATTTTAAAATTCAAAATTTACTGAAATATTTAATTTTATAATTCAAAAAAGGTAAATTAATACTTGTATATGGTTTATCATTAAATTTTAAAATTAATTAAATAATTTGTATATATATCACTATCTACTCTAAATAAAATATTAAAATCACTATGTAACATTGAGGTTTTCCTAGTTTCATTGTTATATCATATATAACTGGATCACGAATTCTAAACTTTGGCGTGAACGTTTAAAAACATTATAATTTGAAACTGTTTGAAAAACAATATTTACCATAAATGTTTACAAAGGAAATTATGCTTAAACAATGTAACTTGTTTCATAAATGTTTTATTCATCACGTGCCTAAGAGGATCGGTTAAATGATGTGTGGCTATTATAAAAGAGAATTCTTCACAGTAGTTAAGGGCTTTGGGTATCAATATATACCACGGATCCAGAGATTTACCATTTTGAAATGTATATATTATGCTATATTTATTTATTAATGAGATGCGTGTATCATATGAAAGAATATTTTATCCTTTGTTCTTTCTTTCCATACAAAACAGAAAACAAACATTAAAAAGTAGTTAGTGGCTTTGAGTATCACTATATCTCACGGATTCAGAGATTTACCATTTTTAAATGTATAGATTATGTCATTTTTATTGACAAGGTAGTTGTCACTTATAAAAGGATAATAATGAATTTTGAACCTTTGTTTTTCCTTACTATAAGAATATTAAAATAAAAATGTTCTATGAGCAAAAAGAAAACACAAAAATATTGAGAATATAAAATTAAATTTACATTACATACCATATACCATATATGTACAATTCTAATGACGTCTTCCTTTCGTTTATGATTGTTTCGCAATTGAGATGTTCTATGAACAAAAAGACAACACAAAAATATTGAGAATATAAAATTAAATTTACATTACATACAGTATACCATAGCAAAGTCTATATAAGAGCGAGTTCATGATATTAATTATGCAGGTACATAACTGAGTTGGAGGGTCTAGTCGACCTCGCAGACTCCCTATGTAGATTTCTTGGTATTAACAACCATTAATTCAAGCTTAAATGGCATAAAATTATGGGACTTGTGCGATTTTCTACTTTGCAATTGCTATTTTGCTTGAACCCCTATCAATTTTATTTCTATTGTTTATATTTTATGTTGTTGACATTCGAAATTGTTGTTTTCTGCTCAAAACGTCTGCAAGTGGACTTACCGTCGGACTCGACACTCTGCAAGCAAGCTTTTGCAAGTCAAGCTAGAACTGTGCGCCCCCGGTTCGAAGGTGTGCGAGTTTCTAATTTGCAGTTGTTAATTTGCTTCAAGAAGTTCTGATTAAATGAAAGAAGAATTTTAATTTGGAAACAATATTTTAAAACAAACGAAAAAATAGAGGTGTTAGTAGAAAATATAGATAGATTTTTCTTTGAAATTGAAGAATGCTGGTTGTTATTAAAAGTTTTCATCAATAGTTATTTCCTTGAGATGTCAAAATCCTATTTGTTTTCATAAGATTTGTTTGTTCCACAACTGCATTGCTAGAACTGTTTGACAAAATCAGTGTTTGGACTCTCAAAATAAAGATGGTGTCTGTAAATTGTAAAAAGAAATTCTTAAAGCATACACCAGTAAAGTATTCGATGTATCCTTTTTTAATTTTTTGTACGTATGAGATCTTAGAACTAGAGTAACGGTCCATAGCATGACGGCTCAGTGTTGTAAATTATTTTATAAGGCAACATATAAGTTCTCTTTATCCACCAAATAAACAGTTTCCTCTTTACTTACTAAAGCGAGAGTGCTAAGGTGTCCACCAGATTTCGATTTTTACTGTGATTTTCTCTACTGAATAACATGTCAAAATAGGAGAAATCCAAGTACAAGTGCTAGGAAGTGTTGGTAGAATAGGTACCCCCTCCGACCTGGAACCAAAAGCGGGCTACACTGAATCCCTCACCTAGGATCATGTTTCTCAAAGCAGCTTTGACAAACAAGATTTAAAAATAATAATAATAATCATAAACATATTTATGAAGCTACAACTTATCAAAGAAGCCTATCTCAATTTTTGGAGATACTCCCTTTTGTTGAACCCTATGGTCAACAGAACGCTTATGGTTTCTAGGGTTTTGATATTTTTTGGATCTTCTAAAAATAGAGCGTTTAGATAGACTTAAACCAAAAAGCCAATGGTTTAAGCTCTAGATTTACAAGATAGGGCCAAACCCCATGCCGTTGAACATTTTTCGATTGTGTTACAAGGAAAGTATTGTTATCGACACCCAAGCAGCTCATGTAAGCCATGAATGCTTGCAGGATTTATTATAGAGCGTTTAGTTATATGATCTACTTTTCATAATCTATTCCAAAAGAAATCAGACGCTTGTAGGGTTTATTCTAAAATGCATAGTTAGAGAATCAATGTTTCAGAGCCTATCCCAAAAGACATCCGATGAAAGAAAATAAAAACATAAGATAGCAAACACAGAGAAATTCTGGTAACCGAATAATCTATATTCAATAGGTTGGAAGTTCGAACCTCCACTGCGACGAGGCATGATTGCGAGTACGACGACGAGGGTATAGTTAGAAACAATTGAACACGTTCAATCACAGACCAATATATGTGGACAAAAAAACTCACTGTGGATCCCTGAGATTGCCAACTCAAAATCAAATTAAGGTCTTAAATTCAAACAGATGTAGGCTTCAGCACTCCCACCAGGGTATCAGGGCACATATTGCATGATTATGTGGTAAAACCATTATTAAAACTCTTACTAACAGAACCTATATTCTCTGTGCACATTGTCAATCATCTTTCCTCTGCCAGAATTGATTCACGGCTTACAAAGCACAACAATTGAAACTCAGTTGTTGAAAATATGTTGATTAGCAATCCATTTTTTTTGTATAAGATACTCGGCCTAGAATGAAGAGTCTATTTCAATATGAAACAGACATCACATATCAAGGAACAATTATGAATGTAATTTGAGGGCAATGCTATATTAGGAGCATATTATTGAAGAATATTTTCACATG
Organism: Pinus albicaulis; assembly: GCA_034641835.2. Lineage (NCBI taxonomy): Eukaryota > Viridiplantae > Streptophyta > Pinopsida > Pinales > Pinaceae > Pinus > Pinus albicaulis. Next base: position 445,058,867 of record CM076584.1, read on the forward strand.
CAGTTTGGGTTCACAATTCGTATGGAATGTGCACCTATGGACACCATTCGCATCAGAGGCACATAGGTTTCGCACAGATGACATCCTGTGGAGACAATCCACAGATGCTATTAGAGATTCAAAGAGTGCCAGCTCAAAATCAAATTAAGGCCTTAAATTCAAACAGATGTAGGCTTCAGCACTCCTACCAGGGTATCAAGGCACATATTTCATGATTATGTGGTAAAAACATTATTAAAACTCTTACTAATAGAACCTATATTGTCTGTGCGCATTTTCAATCATCTTCCCTCTGCTAGAATTGATTCACAACTTACAAACCACAACAATTGAAATGGAAATAGCTTCAATGTAACCATATCTTCAATTTTGAAGAAGAAAAAGTCAAAGTAAATCGAAATTCAATATCGGCACATTGCAATCATACATACCTCCTATAAACTTCACCAAAAGTACACCCCAGAGGCTCTTCCGAAACAGTCCCTCTACACAAGGCCTGCCCTCCCACAGCTCAAGCCCTCATGTGACAATCCCTGGGACAAAAACTATGGGATGTTTTGCCTTCACGCCTTCCTTTCTCAAGTTAATTCCAGGTTGCTCAACATAAATCCCAGTTATATACTGCGGGAATGATGAAGGAAATGCATTGTAGATCACCAACAAGAGCCACCATGTAAAACAAATATATCATATGGTCCAACAACATGAATCCAAGCATCCCCATTTCTTCTGGCCCTTCTGGTCCTTAGTTTTAACAGGCAATACCACCTCAATGACTCCCCTTTCTGTCCCATTTTCTTGTCAGTTACAGTTAACCGCCATTTTTAGATTTAGCTAGGCAACATCATGATAATGAATTCTCCATTGATATGAAATCACACCATTCTATGAGTAAGGCCAACTGATATTTTCTTCAGATGGTGATGAGCTTCCTGAGTTGTGAAATACCACGACCCCATTGCATCTAGATGGATCAAAATGACACCAAGTTGAGGCGTTTGGAGTAAAAAAATGGCAATTATTCATTGGAAAGCAAGGTGTGCTAACTCGTTCCATGAAATGGGGGTGCCATTTGGTATTGGACTTGCATGTGGGGTTCTTCTGTCAATGGAAATTGATAGTTGCGAGGCATCGTTCGTTTCAACAAAGTGGGATTGCCCAAACCCTCCTTCAGATGGCAATGAGCTTTCTGAGTTGTGAACTACCACCACCCCATTGCATATAGATGGATCAAAATGACACCAAGTTGAGGCATTTGGAGTAAAAAAATCGAAATTATTCATTGGAAAGCAAGGTGTGCTAACTCGTGCCATGAAATGGGGGTGCCATTTGGTCTTGGACTTGCATGTGAGGTTCTTTTGTTAATGGAAATTGATAGTTCTGAGGCATCGTTCGTTTCAACAAAGTGAGATTGCCCAAACCCTGTCGTGGTGTAGAGACTGCATGTGCCTTTGAAGTCAAGGAAAACAACGTTTCACACAAATTATTTAAAGCACTTTCAACGGTTTTGGCATTTTTCAGTTTCTATCAATCTGCAGCCTTATCGAATGAGATCATCAACCAAATATATATATATATATATATATATATAATTTAGAAATATAAATTTGGTTTCGAGAGAACTGATAGCTATGGTAACTGTCTCGGTCAAAGTGGCCCCTTACATCATGATTGGATTTTCGAAATAAGTAATATTTTTATTTGGTACTTGGGAGAGTATTTTAATATTTAGAAACAAAATTACGATATTATTCTAATTTATATAATTTTAAAATAGCCTTTAACATAGAATTGTATTATTATGTACCAAAAAAATCCAAAACATATAAAATAAATACAAATATGAATTATATCATCTTACTTAATTTTATCATGCAATATGCCAATTGTATTTGTTCTTTAATTCTTTTACATTATGAAAGATGAAAATTTATTGTATTTGATATTAAAAATTAAAATTAATGTTAAAATTAGCACACATATTTTATAAAAAAATATCATTTAAATCCACTATGAAAAATATAAGAATAAATGAATTTTGACACTTCTTGTCCTTAACACTCTGCTTTCAGGTAGATGAAGAAAGATCTATGTATAGAAAACACCTATCTCACTCGGTTGGTTCATTGTTCTCTGTTCTCTGCAACAAGAGGCAGATATGAAGTGTGTGAAGGCTTCATTATGACACCTCTTTCCACTCTTTCGACGTGTCCACAAAACGATACTCCTCCCTACAGTCCTCGTGGTATTCTTCTGGTTGCACTTTTCCTCTGCATTATTTGAATCCACGCGTGCTGATTCATGGCTTTGCAAATGGCACCGCGAAAAGCGCGAGTGCAGTCCAAATGTGTATTACAAACCTTAGCATTCAAACTTTACCATTCACATTTTTAATATCAATTTTAAACATTGTTATAACATTTTCATATGAATTGTTATATTATATATTATGTCGTATTAACTATGGTGATGGTGAGTCCGAAACATATTTCAATGGAGACTTAAACATTTCAATGGTCCGTTGGCTATATTTCGTTGGTGTATTCTAATTTATTATGTCACTCTAAGTGACATATAGTGATAGTGATCATTTAGAGGCATTATTTTGTCTGTCACTCAAAGTTTTCAATTTCTTGTGGTTTTACAATGTTAGCATTGCAGTTTCTTTCGACATGTCCACAAAACGATACTCCTCCCTACATTCCTTGTGGTATTCTTCTAGTTGCACTTTTCCTCTGCGTTATTCGAATCCATGCGTGCCAATGCATGGCTTTGCAGATGGCACCGCGGAGAGCGCGAGTGCAATCCAAATGTGTATTACAAACCTTAGCATTCAAACTTTATCATTCACATTTTTAATATCAATTTTAAACATTGTTATAACGTTAGCATATGAATTGCTATATTATATATTATGTCGTATTAACTATGGTAATGGTGAGCCCGAAACATATTTCAATTGAGGCTTAAACATCTCAATGGTCCGTTGGCTATATTAAGGTGGGTTCTGTTGGCTATATTTCGTTGGTGTATTCTAATTTATTATGTCACTCTAAGTGACACATAGTGATAGTGATCGTTTAGAGGCATTACTTTGTCTGTCACTGAAAGTTTCCAATTTCTTGTGGTTTTACAATGTTAGCATTGGGTTTTTGTACAATTTTTTGGTGACGTTTTTGCACCGTTGCATGCCCAGCTAAATCAGCTGAGGCTGTCATCACCTATGGTCCTTAATTATGATGTATACGAGATTTGTACCAGAGATCTGTTTCAATGTCATGATAATTGGCATGAAAAATTACTATAAACAGAGAATTGAATTTTAGCAACACAAAATAATTTTTAGACTAGGATTCTATGTAAAATAGGAAATGTAGCATTTGCTATAGTTTATTTATATATTTTGATTGTGCTTGAGAAAAAAATTATAATAGATTAGAGTTGTTGTTTAGTTTTTTTTTTTTTAATAAAAATAATAATTGATAATGGATTAATCTTTTTGAGAATAATTATAGGATGGTATAATATAGAGTTGCGATATTAAAAAAAACATTTAATTAATTAAAATGGTTATCTAAATACTTATGATTGTAGGGTAGAATAAATAGTTATAAGTATTTGGTTAAGATACTTAATGGTGAAAAAGTTGTTTGTTTGAAATCTTTTGTCAGTAAAAATCTAGTCATTTCAAGAATAGGATTTTGTGAATTCCATTCACTCTGATCCTTCCTATTTTACCCATGAGTTGTTGTTTTTCCTTGATGTTTTAACAAAGTTAGGTGTCACTTGCTGCATTGACTGGAATCTATCAATTTGGAATAATGGAATCTGGTGCCATCCAACTTTCAAAGACATTACAACAACTCATAGAAGAAGAAGAGCCCGCTAATAACAAGCTAAAATGAAAAAACAAAGCAATGGAGAAAACAAGCGGTGGATACTTCGCATGTAAACCTCGTAAGAAGTGGTTTAGATGCAGCTTCAAATGGTGCAAATGTTGTTGTTGTATGCAAGAAATTTGTTAATATGCAGAGAATAATAAGTGGTTGTCAAACATCAACATGAAGGCAAGCAAAGAAAAAAACAAGCGGTGAATACTTTAAATGTAGAAGTCGTACCAGGTGGTATAGTTACGACTTCAGATGTTCCAAATGGTGTTGTTGTGTAGACCATATTTGTTAATGTACATAGAACAATGAATGGTTGTCAAGGATCATCATACAACACATTTATTTGTCATCCAAATGAATATTTTGTCTTATCACAAAAGGTGGTGCAATGAGCAAATTTTCAAAATATAATGTTAAAATTAGTACATATTATGTTGACCTATCTTGCCCAATGGTTGCCACATTGACTTGCAAGCACATGCTTTGCTGCAATAAATTTGGGGCTTGCATAAGGGATGAATTCTTTGTTATAACTAAGTCGATTCTCACATTTATGTTGAGTGCTAGATTCGATCAGTCACTTAAATTTATTGTCATCTTATATCTGCAAAAAAAACGATATTTCATGTTATTAAAAACAAAACAATTCCCTAAATCGAAGCTTTTTATTTGAAGCATGTTGTTCCCTCGCAGATGCTATTATGCTACAGTCCATATGTGACTGTACATACATATTCAAGGAACTCCTGTTCTAAGCTGCTTAGAGATGCATTGTGAATAAATTAAGCTCGACTAATTACAAGTGTGTTGTTCAGAACTAACAAGATTAATCTCGTTAATCAAGACACATACAATCTGTATTTCATGCTTTCTACTGTATACAAAAGTCAATCATTTCTAGAATACATAGCTTCTATGTGACATTCATGTCTTCAGAGACGATAATCAATGTTGCATGTTGTTTGTTTTGCAAACATACTTTTAAAATACAGAGAGATGCAAAATAGGAGCTAGTTACTTGCAGCTTTGCTTCTCTTATTTTACTATTTGAAATCAAACATACAATATAAAAGTGAAATTAGTGTTTTGTGCTAGTAAACATTGTCATAGACATATATTCAGTAAAGCAACAAATATTGTAGAACCTTCTGTCATCTTTGGGAAAAAAAAAAATCTAACATACATAGTAGTCAGTAAACAAATTACCATACGAATCTGAAAAATAAATACATACAAAAAAATGGTTGAAATCATAGACATTGAAAAGTACCATCCAGCAAAAAAACATCGCATAGATGCTAATATTGATATCATTTTAATGAAACATAGTCTCTTCAGACTACAACAATTTGCATATACTGCTGGAGATTGTTTGTTCAATGCATTTGAAGTGCTTTTGCACTTTCGTTACTCATCCATTGAACTGCGCAATGGAATAATAGACCATTTTCTCAATTGTCTACAGCGCAATGACACAAAGGCAAAAGTATCATACCAATATGAACTAGATCCTGTCATCTTATATCAACTGCATGGAATTCACGATGTTGATACATACTTTCATAAAATGAGTTTTTCTACTTCTAATAGCAATTTCCAATCTGAAAGAGGCCTATGGGGAGACACATTTTGCATACGATGGTTGTCAAAGTGGTTGAACATACCAATTGGAGTCTGGTCACTAACAATGAAAACAAGGTATTTGTTCTTCAACCATGATCTAGATACAATTCCACTAAACATTTTGTTTCATGATACAAATCCTATTAGTGGACATTTTGAACCTCTATTACACAAAATATTACCTAGATGCAACTTTATCCCAAATTATTTCTTGTCGCCTCTTTGCAAATATCTTGAAAACCATTATGAATCCATTGTTCATGAAATGCAAATTCATGGATTGCACATAGCAAAAACAACTATGTCGAAATGTGGCAATAGCATGTTCAGTGAAATTTGTCATTTAATAGCACCTGAATTTGATGAACAGTCTCTTAGACTCTACATTGTCCAATATTTTTGCAATGCATTGATGGGTAGGAACGAGGATGCATTAAATTGTATAGAAAAACACTTAACAAATGAAACTATACAAAGTCAAACAATGGTTGCAGGGTGGCAACAATACCTAATTAATATGGCAATGACATATGAAAAAGGAGGAGTCGAAGGGACATCATTTTTCTTTGAATGGACATCGATCATATTCAATGTAAACCTACAAATATGGTCATTTACCAATAAAACTATTGTCAATTACTACCCATCAAAAACAAATTCGAACCAAACATACAACATATTGTCATTGGAAACAAGTACATCACACATTCTTTATGAACCAATACTATCAAATCAAAATACAGATCAATGCAATCTGCAACATAGAATAGTACAAATGCATGAAAACACCAAGAATATAATAAACTTGCGCACATTGAAACAAATGATACGTACAAATAACCCAAATCAAATTGGAGAAAATAGAAATAAAATAACAAATAATAATTGTTCGTGGAGAAAGAGTACTCCCATAGAAATTTACAAACAACAAATTGAAGACACACCAAAAACGAAATGTCCAATATGTAAAAAATTGCAATTTCGAAAGAACATCTCAAGCATTGGACTTGAGTTAGAAAAATGTACATAAACTTATCTGGAAAACAGAAGACATTGCGTTCAAATATCATTTTTAGATATTGCAAAACAACACTTGCCAATGCAAAATTGCCTCACTTTGCAACACCAGAACAAATAAGACGTAATAAGCCATTGCGAACTGTAACAACACTTTCAGAGCGTGAGGAAAGACTTGTCGCATTAAGAATTCATTTTGCACAAATAAGACAATGTGGCAACAAGCGATCACAAATGAGCTTAACTGGTTCAATAATCAATGTACCTGTCCAAATGGACATTGTCCAAAAAGCATTGCCACAATTCATAAACAATACCATGACAATTTCTATTGCATTAAAACGACGACTAGAATACAAGAATGCATATCAAACAGGAAAAGTGCGTGTGCATACTGTCATGAAAGCACTTAAAGAACTATGATCTCGAAATTTATATAAAACTGAAAACATTTCTATTAATAGAAATTGGAATCATATGCTTGAATTGAACAATAAAGATAATACATCTGAGGATGAGAACATTGATAGCAAAAGTCAAATAGATAGCATTTCGAAAAGTGAAAACCCAACTGAGACCTTAGTACATGGATTGACAGCTTCACAACGAATACATGATTTACAAGACAAGATCATTGAAATAGCACCATCTAAGGGACAACGACCACTTGGAATATTCAAAAGACAAACATGAAGAAGAAATGAGTTTCCCAACACTATTCTTTGGAGATCCACGTGACAATGATATAGTACAAAGATTTCGTTACCAAGAAATAGTGAAGTGGGAACTAATGCATTGCAGTGGTCACTTTTCCTATCACATCACAAATGTGTTCTTCAAGACAATGCGAATAATCATTGAAAAGGTCATGTCATGCATTTCAGTACGAATAAGGAAAGGAAAACTACAAGGAAGAAAGTTGTTAGCAAAAGATGTTAAGTACAAGCCCAACTTAGAAAAGTTACTAAAAAGTCATATTGGATACATAGACTTCAAACACATAACAATTTCTCCTGATTACCATCAACAAATGCAAAAACATATATTTGCAATGATACGACAGTTAGGTCCTCCAACTTTCTTTGTTACATTTACAAGTGCAGAGCATCGTTGGAGTCCACTAGTAGAAACTCTTACTCAATTGCATAGCAATAGAAATAAAAAGAAACACATTGAAACAATTGAGGAATACAACATTGATTATCTTGTCAAAAAGGACCCAGTAACATGTACACGTTACTATAGACACAAGACAGATGCACTGAAGCAATTGATCTGTCAAATGATACATTTTTTGGCAAAATATTAGATTACTACTTTGTCAATGAGTTCCAAAATAGAGGTAGTGCACATGAACATGGTCTTATATGGATATAAAATGCTCCAGTATATGGAATTAATAGCAACTTAGAAATTGAAAACTTCTTGGACAAGTATATAACTTGTAGCACAGATCACCTTGATCCAGAACTCGCAAAGATACATGAACATCATCATACCAAAAGCTGTAAAAAAAGAAAAGCATCGCACTGTAGATAAAAATTTCCAATGTCACCAATGAAAAGAACAAGGATTATTGAACCAATTACTTCGCTTGATGACTCAATAAATGAAAATTTTTTGTCCTTGCAAAGCGCCTTAGAATAAAAACACTATGAGAAATCAACTAGTCATGAAAATTTCTTAGATGAATTGCACTTAATAGAAACTGATTACATCGAATTGATACAAAGTACATTAACACAACCAACAGTGTTCTTGCAACGAAAACCATCAGAAATATGGAATAATAGCTTTGCATTCAATATGCCACACCTATGGAATGCAAATACAGATGCTCAATACGTTCTAAATGCATATGTAGCAGCTTCATATTGCAGTTCATATATGACCAAAGTTGACAGATCTATGACAAATGCATTCAAAAGGATACGACAAGAACATGAAAAAAGCAAAATTGATGCTATTCAAATGATACGATCTCTAGGGAATGCCTTGCTTAAACTTCAACAAATTTCAGCTCAGCAAGCAGTCCACATAGCTCTACCCCTACCATTGAATCATAGTTCAAGAGAATGCAACTTTATAAACACAGCACCAACAGATGAGCGCACATTTATACTTAAACCAACCATTCTTCTGAAACGAATTCCTGACAACTCCGAAGATGTTATGTGCAGTTCTATAATTGATTACTATATCAATAGGCCTAATGCTATTAAGCACGTATATTTAGCTGAATTTGTATCGAAGTATAGGAAATATGGCACACCAATATCGAAAAGGAAAAAAGAAAAAGTAATTTGATTCATCAAATACAAAAAACACATTGACTATGAAAATTATTACAGAGAAAAACTTTTGCTATATGTTCCATTTGAAAACGATGAAGATGCGCTAAAGCAATGCTTGGCAACATGGAAGAGTGCATACATGTTACGGGTGAAAATGTGAAGTTGGGTTACACATTTTGCCCTTTTTTGAGAATAAATTTTCATTTTTTTTGGTTCTTCAACTTTCTGCAAACTATAACAATTTTTCTGTTTAGAATTTCATTTTGCGATAAAATAAAAGTTTTCAGAAATTTTGTTAGCTTTCTATTACTTATTTTTTGAATTTTTTTTATGCAGATTTGATATGTCAACTTAGTGTTTTGAGTGTGTGTTTCTTAACAATCAAAGGATTCATAAGAAGTCATGTTAATACGCAATGTTGTATTCATTGAAAATTTGTGTTTTTGAGAAAACAAAATGTGTTACAACAATCTAGACAGAGTCTACTTTGGTTTCGTCATATTTACAAAGCCAATGGATGCATATCATAATTACTAGAATTTTTTGAACTGGTCCAATACGAAAAACTGCATATTTTGGATATGTTTCGCGACACAACAAATTTCTTAACATATAAGTTATAAACTAAAAATCTAAAAGCTACCCATTAGAGACGACGGACCAATGTAATGCCCCATAATTTTTTCAATTTTTTTTACAATGTATTTTGGGAGATACAAAATTTTGATTTCACTGAATCACAATGACCCTCAGAAATTGTTTGCACCCATTTTATTAGAAAATTAATTAAAATTAGTAAATGTTTACGAAATTCCATATAAGTTATATTTCCTGAAGGTAGATTCAATTCTGAAAATGCTTGTCTTGGTTCTGACAGTTAATTCAGAATGTTTCATGGAGTTTAATCAGTACAAAGTTGTAGAAACGTCAAGCTGCGTGACTGGTGACGCACTAGTTCGGCCGAAATTTGATTAAAAGTTTGGCCGAACTATTTTTTGCGCCGACAGCCCGTTAAATCTAACAACTTAATAGTTCGGCCGAATTATTTATCGAAGTTCATTTACGTCGGCCGGAAAATTTCGTGGCGCCCCTCCTAAAACACATTTCATGGCAATATAAATTGCAGCGAAATCATTCATAATTTTCGCACATTTTGCACATTTGATCTGATTTTATAAAGGTCTTGGTTTGGGTTTGAATACATTTCTTGGAGGTTTGAGTTTAAGGGCATTTATTGGAGGCGGACCGAACCAATTTTGCAAAGAATTGTTTTGGGTTTAAGGACATTTCTTTGAGACGGTTTGATTTTTGAAAAAATTGTTTTGGGTTTAAAGAATTTTCTTGGACGTACATTCAAAGGACATTTCTTGGAGGTATGTGATACATTTTTTTTGGATGTTTTTTTTTTTCTTTTTTTTTTGAAAGTATGGATTTGTGTTTAATTTCGAATTCTTGGAGACGGTCTGATTTTGCAAATAATTGTTTTGGGTTTAAGGAATTTTCTTGGACGTACATTCAAAGGACATTTCTTGGAAGTGTGTAATACATTTTTTTGGTTGTTTTTTGTGCTTCATTTTTTTTTTAAATATGGAGTTAGATTTAATTTCAAAAAAACATTTTCTGAAAGTATTTTTTAAACTAACTTTTTTTTTAAATTGGAGGCATTTTTTGAAGTGACATTTTTTTAGAGTACGTGTTTTGAGTTGAAGTAAATATTTTGAGCTTTGTTTCATTTTTTAAGACATTTTTTTCTCGAATTTTTTAAAGTAAGTGTTTTGGATTGGAGTATGTATTTTTTGCAAAAAAATTAAAATGATTTTTTTTTTTAAATTAAATATTTTGTGATGCTTTTTCTAATTGATTTATTGTCTAATTTTTTGAAGGAATTTTTTTGAACTTCATACTCTATTATCATGGGAAATCGAAGGACTTGTGCAAGAAAATATGATCGAAAAAAAGACCCTGAGGAACCTAGAGAAGAGATGAGACAATCTCGCAAAATAAAGATAGAAGTCCTCTCAAATATTGAAGGGGAAAATCAACCTCAAGCAGAAATTGAAGCGGGTATGTAAATGTAAATATTATAATCTATTGATATATTTAAAATTTTCCTAGTGTAAAATGTGAAGCTTAATTTTTATTTGATGAACTAATTTGAATTTAAATATTTTGTTTAATGTAAACAGACAGAGATATTCCTCAAAACATTGATGATGAGATACAAAATTTTGAAAGAGAAAGTGAAAGAGGGATTGAACCAATGATTGAAGATGGTGAAAATATTGAAAGAAATTCAAATGAAGAAATTGAATCACAAGGTATGTACATACATACATACATACATACATACATACATACATACATACATACATATATATATATATATATATATATATATATATATATATATATTGAACACATGCACGTATTAATGAAATTATATCTATATTTACTAATTTAGTTATTTATTGTTCATATGTAAGCTTATTATGTACTATTTTTTCGAATATGTACAGATGAAATCAATGTCGATGATGAGATGTTAGAAAATGTTGACACTCACACATATGGAGATAAAAAACCTGACCATGTTATACGATATCGTGTTAACTGCATTTTTGAAAAGTATTTCTTAAATGAGCGGGTGACAGTTCAAGCTCAAATGTTGAAAGGTCTCCTATCATTAAGGAAATTAAAAGAAGCTACGACACTACTGGGTATTCGAAAATCAACCAAAGATAAAAAAATGAAGGAAGATGTGATACAAAATATAAGTAGTACTATAAATTCAATTAAGAGATCTAGAGAGAAAAATGTTTCAATTGTATGTAGAGGAATACATATGGCAATGGTTTCATCAAGTACTAAAGAGAATCGTTTGGTAACATCTATGGCACGAGCATTAGGAACCTCGCGAAAAACTTTGCACAAACATCGGAAATTTCGGCTGCAAGTAGATGTAAATGATGAACTCGCTTGTTGGAGAGCTATTTGTAGGCAACCATACAAAGATAGACTTGGAGAAAATGTTAAAAAAATAATATATGAATATTGGAAGAACAATTCGCGTGTTTCACCGACTGCAAGACATGTGATGCGAAGAAGAATAACACGAAATCAATACGAAGAACATGAAAACATCTCTTGGAAACCACTCAAATAGAGTTATTCAACAAGTTCAAAGAAGAGAATCGTCAAATTCAAGTTTCACTCAGTGCTTTTGTTCAACAAAACCATGGTATGTAAAACCTATCACCGTACGCGACACTTGTTGTTGCCGTTATCATGTGGAATTTGAGTTATATTATGACACATTCCTTGATTTCGGTAGAACATTATGGAAGGATTCACCTCCTCCTTCCACTATCCGTGAATTCATATCTCAAATTCTATGTGAAAGAGAAAGAGATGAACTATTTTACAAAAAGAAATGTGTTGGTGGTAAAAAATGCGATGATTGTGGAAATTTGACTAAATTTCAAAACAAATATCGTACTGATATAAATGATCAATCATTTTCCAACATGAAAGTGAAATGGAAGAGATATGAATATATCGGTACATCGATTCAAGGTGCAAATAGTGTTAAAATAATTGAATTACTAGAAGACAGTATTTTTGTGATAGACTTTTTGAGAAAGTTTGAGGCATAAATTTACAAATACAACAAGCATTCCCATAGAGCTCGATGGCAAGACTTGCAATTCAAAAAATCTCGTGAAGTTTTTCCACCAAGGACCATTTTGTCAGTGATTGATTTTGCAGAAAACTACACATTTGTTCCACAAAAAGAAATTCAGAGTGAATACTATCATTCTGGCCAAGTCTCCATGCTTGTCCATATTCTATATAGACATGCTGAACAAAACGTCGATCATAGAAAGCACGAGTGAAAATTGACATATCATTAAATAATATCACTTTTATATCAGTGACAATCCTACACATGATACATATTTTGTACAACATTGTTTTGGAAAAATTTATGATTCCTTGAAAAATCGTGGAATAACATTCAATGAACATTGGATATGGTCAGACGGATGCATAGGACAATTCAAATCTACACGATCATTCTTTTGGTTGTGTTGTCTTCATAAGAAAACATGCATTAAACATTGTTAGAATTTCTTTGAGACTGGCCATGGAAAAGGAGAACATGACGGTGCAGGAGCATGCATAAAACGAGCACTTTGAAGATATCAAATGATCCCCTCTGCAAGCCTACTTGTGAACGCTAAAGAAGTTGTTCAATGGTGCATCGTTGCTCTAAGCCATGAGACTAACCCATCAAGGGAAGTGCAAAGGTACAAATTCAATTTAATTTTTATTGGAAATCTAATTTTAAACATTCTGTATGTATTTATCGTGCAATAATTATCTTTGATTGTATTTTGATATCATATTTACAAATTCTTCTTTTCATTTTCCATATAAAGGTTTTTCTGGCATATTGAGATCGAAGACGTAGATAGGTCAATTGGAAATGATGTTGAAACAATAAAAGGGACTCGAAAATTGCATTCAATTAAAACAAAGTCGTCCAGAAATGTGTTTGCATTGGATAAAAGAAAATATTCTTGTTTTTGTGATGTTTGCATAGACAACACAAAATCCAATGACGTTTGTGAAAACAACATGTGTGTAAAAGATTGGAAACATACAGAGCTAAATACAAAGGGAAAAATGTTTGTTGCAATGTTTGAAGAAATGCAATCAGAGGAAACTACAATATCATCCGATGGTGATCGAGTTTCTGATCTTGTTAGACAAGGTAACATTTGAATTACTTTATAATGATTTAAAGATCTAGAAATAAATTTAAATATGTATAATTTTGTTTAAAAGTTTGTTTTATTGTGCAGGAGATGTTTTTGTTGTAATTGCACCTATTGACAACGATGAAAATGTTAAGTATTATTTGATGCGTTGCACTAAACGAAAAATGAAATTATTAGAAAACTATAATGATCACGGATTTCAATATGACAGAGGATCTATTATACTGAAAGGTTGTTTTTTCAAACAAACTAATCAAAGTGGGGACTTTGTTTACTTTGAAGACTATGAACCTGATTCCATAAGTTGTCAATATAGTAACTTGGTGTGTGCAGCACACATAAAGTTGATAGAGGTTCAATCAAAGAGAAAAACTAAAATTAAGAAATGGAAAAGGTCAAAATCCGATCATGAACGGATTATTGAAGATGGCATTCCATTGGAATTTTTTTGATTGAATTGCCCAACAATTTATTCTCTTTGGATTAAATATGTTTTAGAACTTCCAGTACACTGGAAACTAAAAATTGAGCTGCTTATGTTATTTGTGCAAGTGTTTGCACATGTACAAATTGTTTTGGTACATGTGCACGTGCTCTAGTATCAACTGAAAGTATCAAGGATATATACATGTGCATTGATGAAAAATGTTACATGTATCAAGGATATATATGTGTGTGTGTGTGTGTGTGTGTGTGTGTTCTAGAATGCAATTAATTGTTCAAGTAGTTTTACCATGTTCATTGATGAAAAATTATTCACGTGTACTCAATATATATGTTCTATAATGCAATTAATTGGAACTAGTTTTTCTTATGTGCATTGATGAAAAACTAGTTGGATTTTCTGGTAAAAAGTATCCACAATGTAAATAAATCATCCGCGGTATAGTTTTGTACGAAGATTCCTTTCAGACAAGAGACTCGGAGCACTTGTCCGACTTTTGGTGGGATCTGACCCACATCTCTATTCCTGATTGAAAATCTAGTACAAATATTTTTTGTCCAATGGTCGGATATGGTCAATGTGCATTGATGAAAAATGTTACTTACATATTGGATATATATACATTCTAAAATGAAATTAATTGTTCAAGTAGTTTTACTATGTGCATTGATGAAAAATGATTTAAATGTACTCAATATATATGTTCTAGAATGCAATTTTAACTATTTAAAGTAGTTTTTCTATGTGCATTGATGAAAAATCGTATTGGATATATAGACGAACTTAATGTGCCCAATTTTTCTTGTGCGATTTTCTGGTAAAAAATATCCGTGCAATGTAAATAAATCATCCACAGTATAGTTTTGTACGAAGATTTCTTTCAGACAAGAGACTCGGAGCACTTCTCCGACTTTTGGTGGGATTTGACCCACATCTATATTCCTGATTGAAAATCTAGTACAAAATTTGTCTGTCCAATGGTCGGATATATGTTCTATGTTCTAGAATGCAATTAACTGAATGTCATCAATTTACCAAATTATAAATCAACAAGGCTACCTATTTGAGTGCATTAACGACATTGACCCAAATTCAACAAACATATATATGTACTAGACTTATATTTCCAATCAAAATTAAAGGGACAATTTGTACATATATCTACTTCTTTAAACTCTTTTTTCAATTAGAGCTCAATTGATACATGGTTAGTTGCATTGAAAAGCTATGTTCTTCCTATTGGAATTTTTTTCATTCAAACAAGACTACATGTAGAGATCAAAATCAATCTTAAGATTCCAAATGTACTTCAACCATCCAAAAGGGATTTGTGCAACATTACTTCACATGCCATGCCAATTATAGTGAACAACTATCCAATAGAAACATTTAACATTATATACCACATGTGCCAAATGTAGATTGAAACCATCCAAAACTTTTAAGTTTTAAATTTTTTTTTATAATATATCGTGCAACATTAAAACATTAAATATCACATGCGAAATGTAGATTGAAACCATTCAAAAATTGAGTTTTAAAAAATTTTTGATTATATATATCGTGCAACATTACTTCACATGCCATGCCAATTATAATTCAACTAGATCCAATAGAAACATTTAACATTATATACCACATGTGCCAAATGTAGATTGAAACCATCCAAAACTTAAGTTTTAAAAACCTTTTGATTATATATCGTGCAACATTAAAACATTAAATATCACGTGCGAAATGTAGATTGAAACCATCCAAAACTTGAGTTTTAAAAACTTCACATGCCATGCCAATTATAATTCAACTATCCAATAAAAACATTTAACATTAAATATCACATGCCAAATGTAGATTGAAACCATCCAAAACTTTTAACTTTTAATTTAACAAAAATATATAGATCACAACATTACTTCACATGCCAAATGTACTCCAAGCATCCAAAACTTAAATTTTAAAAACAAAACAAATTATAACACATGTCATTACATAACATGCCAAATGTAGTTCAAATGACAACATTAATTTATAGATGACAACATTACTTCACATTCACATGCCAAAAGTACTAAAACCATCCAAAAATTAACTTTTTGAAACAAAACAAATTATATTAACAATGTAATAAAATATGTCCAAAAATTGTAGATCTCACAAGTATCAAACTGTATCAAGTTTAACAAATTTTAAGACCATCTAAATCTTGAAATCAAATCTACAAATCATGTCCATCAAATAGAGACGGATCTAGTGTCTTTCCTATCAGGGTCTCAATCCACGCACTATCATGTGAAGCATCATGGAAAACCTACATACACAATGCACATGTACTTGAACATTAAAATTTGATGTTTTAAAAATGAGTGAGAATATATATATCTAGAACTTCATGTAAAAAACAAAATATAACAAAAAAATCATGCAATACCTCATGAGGTTCCCTCTC
The DNA here is from genome assembly GCA_034641835.2 of Pinus albicaulis. Classification (NCBI taxonomy): domain Eukaryota; kingdom Viridiplantae; phylum Streptophyta; class Pinopsida; order Pinales; family Pinaceae; genus Pinus; species Pinus albicaulis. Next base: position 445,075,363 of record CM076584.1, read on the forward strand.
CATTTGATGAACAAGTTCCGCCCCCATAGGAACATCTGCAACGGTAAACTGTACAATATACATGTACAGTTAAATATATATATATATATATATATATATATATATATTAAAAAATTTCAAATGAAAATGCACGTGTACATATATAAACTTATTTTCAATAATATTAAAAAAAGGAACTAAAGACAACTTGTTCAAATGTTGTGGATGTTCCTATCTCCGTCGCTAGAGTCCGCAGATTAAAGAAATCTTCTATAGGAACCTAAATTCAAAAAAATTTAAATAACTCAAAATATAGATCTCTCTCTCTCTCTCTCTCTCTCTCTCTCTCTCTCTCTATATATATATATATATATATATATAGATATATAGATATCAATTTTTAAAGGAAATTTTTGAGGTAGAATATATATATATACACATATATATATATATATATATATAACTTTTAAACATAAATTTTAAACTTGTGAAAAATTGTCCATACTTGTGGCTCATCTCCCAAGGAAGTAGAAGGTACATCTCCCAAGGAAGAAGAAGGTACCGCCATCCCAAAAACATCGGACGAAATCGGTATCTGTTAAAACATTTTATCAAATTATATATACATACATGTACATGTGTGCACAATTATTTATTTTAAAATCACTTAAAAAACACTAACATTTGCCAACATATCTTGAAGGTCAGACCCATCTGCATTGTTTGAACCAGAGGTCCCGAACGTGATATTAACATTTTCTTCATGCATCATGTGTGAGAACTGCAAATGGTGTTTTAACATATAATCATACATTTTTGTTAGATTAATGTACATACAAATAAATGTATACATGTACATACACATGTATTTATTACAAATTGTACACATGTATATGTATGTTAAAATAATTTCAAACCCTAAGGTCATTAACACATATCGTTCCGGTGCCCTCTTCCTTATGAAGAATTAGGTCTTGCAAACCATTGCGACAATTTTTTGCATATATTCGAAGATCTTCAACATTCTTGTTCTTAATCTCTTTATCTGTACAATACACAAAATTGGCACATGCATTTTCACGTGCTCTTTGTCGATTTAAACAAACATCGACTCCACCGAATCCGTTGTAAACATTGTCGATCATAACATCCCTTGCTTCTCGACTTATTTGAGAAGTCGCATCCATCTCTAACCGTAGAGTTTCGACCCGAAAAGGTCGACTCACCAATGGCGGCTCAAGGCGAGGCAACTCCACATCTCGCTTAGCGCCCTTACGGTCATATAATCGACCTTTCCCCGGGCCAAAAAATTCTGACGGAAGGTCATTGTAGTTGGGTTTCATACCCAAAAAAATAATGCGTAAAACATTTGTGCAAAATAAACAGGAACCTCGTCGTTCCATGGGAGCCTTCCATAGCCCGCAAGGTGTCTATCATACAAATAGCGAGCTATATTTAGGTGCTTGAAATATTGCACCTTCAACATTTTTATTTTTGGCCCTTCCTTGAAATTAAACATTGACTTGGCCACATCTTTTGTAACTTTTTGTTTTACATCCTCCCATTTATCTGGACCCATTACTGTTTCCTTTATCTTTCTCATCACTTCTACAACTGTATCAGTCGTTGGCCCAAGAGTTTTGTACACATTTACAATTTCGCCCAATGAATGTGTAACTATTTCAAGGCTTTGTCGACTCTCAGCAGGTAGATTCAAAGCCACGAGATCTCTCTGCAATTTTGCATGAAGTTTTTCGCACCTTTGTAAGGTGCATTGCGCCATGTTTGTTTCCCATGGTATATCAGTAATGTCGGCCGGATAAGTTGTGTTGGGTAGACAACCTTCTTCTTGAATGTAGCGGTCTGCCCTGCGTCTATTTTGACCACTAGTTGGAACATTTTCGGCCTCTGCATCAATATATATATAATTTCGTATATTAGAAAAAACACATGTAAAAAAAGTTGTACAAATTTAATGAAAAAAATATTGAAATTGATGGCAACCTTGACGTTGTTGGTTAGCATCTTCTCCAACATGACCCTGCTGAGAACCAGACCCAGAACGACCCTGCTGAGAACCAGACCCAAAATGACCCTGCTGAGAACTAGCAGTCGTTGATTGGCCTTCGGGGGAATAAATATCACCCCCTTCACGCAACCTGCTACCACTCATTGATGGCCCTCTAAGTGGATTTGAACCACCACCAACCTCTCGAGACGAAAGAGAAGCTTCATAAACAAATAAGAATTTATAATCAATTGAAAAATACATTCATGTGTACATATAAATACATATACATATTCATTGATTAAATTGCGTGAACCATACCACGACTGGGTGAACCATGGGCACGCTCGATGGATGGAGTAGAAACCCTTCTCCTCTTACTCCTAAAAATTAAAAAATGAAACTTATTAACAACTAATTTAACTCACAAAGTTAATAAAAAATCAATTCCATATGTACACACATGTATGGAGATTTAAGATTATATTTAAATACCGTGAACATCCCCCGATCCCTGAACCCCCATATGGGATTCGGTTGATCTTCGTCATTCATCCTCCATGATATATATATCTATTGGTGGACATTTACACAAAATAGATTTCAGAAAATCAATTTGTAATTTAGTGTACACAAATTATATAGAACACAACTTTCAAAGTAATAATTGATGTGTGAAACTCAATTTAAGCAAAAAGGAAATTATAAAAATGATAAGTTCACCAAATTGCGCTTTACATGGTGGGAGCACACTTGGTATAAAATTGAAAAAAACACATGGTCATTAAAAATAAGCGTGAAACTCCATTTAAAAAAAAAATTCTTGAAGTCCCCGCATTTTAATTTTATAAAAACGTGAAGTTCACTTGTTGCAAATGTGAAGTTCACCAAGTTGCGCTTTCCATGGTGTGGTGGGAGCACACTTGGTATATAATTGAAAAAAACACATGGTCATTAAAAAAGACACATTTATAAGTACACAACACAAACATATCCAATATATGTTACAATGTCCATCAATAAATTTTGAAGGGGAGCGTCCCAACACTAATTCATCTTTGAGAGATGAATCTTGAATTTTTGAAGAAGAGCATCTCAAAACCAATTCATCTTTGAGAGATGAATCTTGCATTGGCATTGCTCTGTATAATTCTAATTCATCTTTCATAGATGAATCATGAATTGGCATTGCCCCACGCAATAGATCAGCAGACATCTTATTCACATTTGTACAATGCCTTATATTAAAAAATTGAAATTGGCTAACAATATTGTTTGCTATTCCATGCAGTTCTTTTAGCCTCAACTTTTTAACTTAGCACACGCCATTCATCTGGTTGCACACAAGTTCAGAATTGGTGAAAACTACAATTCCATTTGATCCATACTTCATCGTTTTTCCCAAGCCTTCTATCAATCCAATATAATATGCCTCGTTGTTTGTTGTTCTTCCCAGTATATTCATTTTTCTTTGGACGACTTTGCTAGTCGCAATATTGGAAAGCACATATGTAATCACTGCTTTCCCTGGATTGGGATAGCAAGACTTCTATGCATAATTTCCATTTTTCAACCATATTTAATGGTTTTCTTATCCCTGAAAAAAAAACAAATTCAATAAAAATATATATTAAATCAACATTTATTGCAAATGCATGAGAAAAATGACACAAGATCGTGAGGTAAATGACATGTGCATTGTTTATCTTAAAGTTTGACTTAAAAAGTTTATGGTAGAGTTCACATCTAAAATTAATGGGAGGAAGCCTTTAGTTTGTGGGAGAAATGACACATGTACACAGTTTACCTTAAAGTGGTTGTGTTTTGTGGATATTAGAGGAAGCCTTTAGTTTGTGGGAGAAATGACACATGTACACAGTTTACCTTAAAGTGGTTGTGTTTTATGGATATTAAAATGAAGAACTTCTATTTAGATCCATTCCAGAGATTGACTGTAGGGGAATTTACTAGATATGTCACATTTCATAAAAGATGAGATCCAGAGGCTACCTGGCCCTTTACAGACTCTGCCTATAGAACTTGTAGAAGTAAACACTAGAGGCATTAACAATATCAAAGAACGTTTTCATGCTCATACATGGGAATGTGTCTCTTTCCCTACGCAGAAAAATAGTTCAAGGTAGTTAATCTTCATAGACACATGTCATCAAGCAGGTCAATGTGATCATCCCCAACTTACTTTTCATGAAATTAGGCTTGAAATCCTCTACAACCTGGTGGATGGAGTTGAATTGGAACTAGGTCAAGGCCTTTACAAAATACATGCTAGTGAATAACACTTACTAGGTTATGCCAACAAATAAAGTGGGAGAAATGTTTTCTCCTCGAGGTTATCCAATTGGGTGTGTAATACCAACTTCACCCATTTCCTAACAGGTTTCTCTCTTAGGTTACAAAGTGTCTTAGGCCATTAACTTCCATAGACCTCAATAGATTATTAGAGCTGGAATTCTATTTCTTGTGTGTAAGAAAAGAAATAATTCTTGTTTAGATTTAAAAAATGGCTAAGATGGTCAAATTTTTATTTGGGAAAACAAATAAACTACATATGCAAGACTTCAATATTTAGATGCAAATTTTTTTTCAAATGCAAAAGTTAGTAGGATGTGCAATATCTATGCCAATTGCAAGAATATTTAGGGGATCTCTTTGCACTATGAGCAGGAAACAATTTATTGGTTCTCATACTCCCTCTACTTTCTCTATGGAATCACAAAATTCTAGTAGAAGGCCAAGTCATGAATCTAATTTTGTTGATTGCTAAAGGCGAGAATTGTTTGGAAATCTATGAACACTGCTTTTGTGCCTTTATGGAAATAATTTTGGTTTTTCCCCCTCTTATTTCAAGCAGATTTAAAGAAATGTTGCTTCTAAAATTTATGTCCATGTGTCAATTTTGATAGGCTTTATGTTGTTGGGCAACTTTTTATAGATACAAGGGATTTTCACATGACTTTTTTCAATCATTGAGACTTCTCAGTTGGGAACCATTTTGTGTGACATTACTAACATGTAATATATTTTATTGATAGTTAAAGGAAGCATTTTATATTGAAAATGAATTAGAAAAAAAACTTTCAACATTGAAACTAGGATTCATCATGTTCAAACATTCTTCCATAGAACATCCATCGCATTATAACTATAGAAATGAATAGGAAAAAAGCTATGGTAGGACATGATGTCATGATCCTCATGATGATTGAACACTGAAATCGATGCACACTAACTACCCATTACTAACAATATTCATGATGTTAAGCACAAAATGTGTAGTATTATGCCAGATGTCATCTATTATCTGGGTAGCAACTAAATGGAACAAATTATTTCCTATCTTGTGGAATTTTAGTTTGATCTTATACAAAATCTTATTAGTTATATATTTTTCAATTTCCCGTGGATTCCTTGAAGTTAAAAAACTGGTTTTTATAACAAACATATCCTTGTGCACAAGTAATTCACCTTGTTGACCAATATCTCGGAACATTCATTCATAAAGGGGTATTAAAATTATGAAAAATAGATTCAATATATTGCATTTATATTGGGGGTTCCAGAAAAGGTATGTAGTAAAAATAGGGGACACCTATTAGGGTTTTTATTATTGGAAAGATGTATTGGGAATGGGGTTCAATAGAAGTCTTTTGGAAAAATGTTTGGTGTGGATATGTGACTGTATTGATTTCCTATGGGATAATATTACCAATTTGAATTCCATCTAAATCTGCAAGCATCTATTTAAAATGGTAAATGAGGGTGAACCCTCTCAAAATTATGTGATTTAGTGGAACATTTCGTACATGAACCTACTCAATTGCATCTAGAGGTGCATGAAACTGCTAAATCACAATTTTTCTTTTGGCTCTAAAAATAGTGACCCAAAAGACTAATAAGACTTGTGTTGCAATTCTATCTTGAAGGAAACACCCAAAATTCAAGCACTACATTAAAAGTGGGAGGTTGCAGATGTGTCCATAAAACAACTCAGTGCAGTACACAAGTTCATGACAAACATAGCAGGATGGTGCAACTGTGGCCAATCAAATGGTTCTTGATGATATATTTTCTTTTCTTCATTGATACAATTGTCATTAATACACATTTACATTTTTACTCTTATAATATTCACTACCAATGTATGCTTTTGTGGCATTATATATTGGATCAGATAATATTTCAACTCCTTGGTCAGAAAAGGGAGTCCGACCATATTTATTCTCTCCATATTATGGGTTGTTCAACCAATTTTTTCTCCTACCATCTCCCTCTCTCACTCCCCAAATTATTGTCATCAAACATGCCCCATTGAGGATCTGGAGCAATGTTTGCACCATACTTAGAACTGTCATTGCTGCTAATTGAAATTGGAGAGTCATGTATACTAGATTGCTTGCTTTTGGTGGCTCTTACTTGGAAAATATCCTGAGATGAGTTTGACATGATGGTCATATGACGCTAGAAGCTACTTGGTGTAATTTTCCTTAAATCTTGAAAAAAACAGAGCAAAAATGTCATTTTTGATCATTTTTGAGCATACAGCAGATGTTATCACAATTGCAACACAATCATGTTCCATGTGCATGAATTATGAATGTTGCAAGGAAATTTGCATTCATTTTAGGCAAAAGAAGGCTATGACATTAAGGTCCATGCTAGAAAAAATTATGCAAATAAGGTTGCTGAGTCAATACTTACCATGTGTTTCAAAGCCATAACGAAGGTTGGCTTTGAGAGTGTCCTCCCAAAGCCCTGTCTTGAGATGAAATTCAATTCAATGTCTCTTAGAGTTGCAAGGTGGAATTGATAGAACTATTTGATTTCTTTACCATACTTTGAGATAGATATCTCCTTTCATCTATACCTTTCTCTACCATCTTATTTCCAAGTGAAATGGGAATTTTCACATTTTTAATGCCATTACCATGTAGTTTGGTAGTCTGCTAACTAGACCTATCACAAGTAAGGTTGTCATACCAAACTATTTCTCTTGCTCAACTCAGTGACCATGAATCTCTTCTCACACTGCTTACCATAGGATCTTCAGTTGTACATCACGCAAAGTTGGGGGTTCTAGGTCTACACCTATTAGGTAAAGTTGTATTTTATGGCATTGTTGTCCTTAAATTTGGAGGTGTTCCACCTGAAAAAGTAGGCATTAAATATGGATGAAAAGGATTTGTTTTAACTTTGATAGAATTTCCTTGTGGAATTACTGAATTTCTCGACGACATGATGTTAACTTTGCTCAGAGAAGAAGGTTTTGGAGGAGGAATTGAATTCTTTTGACTTATTTTTGGCATTGAAGTTTGAAATAGTAGTTTTGATGACTCCATTGATGACCTTGGTGAGGAATTTGATGCACACAATATTGAATTTGAAGATGGTTTAGAAGACATTGAAGAAGTTGTAGATTTTGGTGTTGTCACTGAATGTTTCTTTGTTGTTGGACTTGATCAAGACACAATTTAACTTTACGAGCAGATTGAAGACCTTGAAGAAGTTTTAGATTTTTTTGTTCTCACTGAAGGTCTTTGTATGGTTTTGTTTCTTAAACCATCATTTCCATAGGACATTTTTGGTGAATAGATTCTTGACCTTGATGAGAGGATATGATACCTTGAAGAGGCTACATCTTTTGGTGATGTCACTAATTGTTTCTCTGTTATTGTGTTTGTTAAAAAAAATTATCCCAGAGGAGGGTGTTATCCAATGTGAATTTGAAACCCCCCTCACATTTTTCAATGAAGGTTCTATTTGAATGTTAGGGAGCTGCACATTATAGAAATTCAATATGATGTGCCAAAAACTTTACAGACATCCCACAAACATAAACCACCTATTATATGTCAATTAAATCTACACGGAACCAGCAAGCAATATGGTAAAATATAGAATTACGAATCCCTTCAATTAGTAAAAAAAAAAAATATGAAGAAAGCACCCAAAGGACTAGAAATAACAATATAGTAGAAAAAAATAATAGTATCTCAGCAGCTATAATTGCAAGTCATAAATTAATATCATATATTCCAATTTCAGCACTAAAAGCAAACTCAAAATAACATAAAAGCAGAGAGAACATTGTTTTACACAAGTAAACATTGTTAATGGAAATATGCAACATGGATTGGCATAATCATGCCTTTATCAGTGAAATTTCATCAGACCATTGAACAATTGTGCGCTAACAATATTTAAATAAGTTAAAGGAAAAAATTGACCTATATTGTACAGTTTATGGGACATAAATCAATATGTAGAAATATTCACTTGGTTTTTATAATTGGGTAGAGGAATGACTTAAAATGACCTTGTATATCTTCTCGTTTTAGAGCTCAAATTTTTAGGAAGGATTTAAGTATCCACATTTCAAGAATCACTCGAAGAGGTTGATAAAGAATATAGGAAGACAAAAAACTAACTAGTGGTGTAATAAATGGATTTCTTGGGAGGCAGATTGGCATATGGACTTTTGGTAGCTAGAACTTTTCCAAATAAGTGAATGTATTTGAAAACCGAACCTCTAGTTTATTTTGGTTTAGACAAGGTCTAGAATTTGAAAAGTGAATTCCCTCTTTCTTCCTCTTACATGTCCAATGATCGGAATCTGGATTGGGGGAATTTTTTTTCCAAAAAATAAAAGTTCTCGTAATCACACCAAACTAGAACAACCGGATCTAGTCCTTTGCCAGGAATCCGGTGCAATTCGTTTCACTCAAAATGGAGACCGTACAAGGAAGTTAGAGCCCGCTGATCGTCGTGTCAAACAAGTAAATTTTCAAAAAAAATGGTCAAGCATGGTCAAAGGTCAAAAATTTGGGTTTTCCTCCATTTTTCCCAATGTCATGGTGACAAGTGTCACTACAGGATTCTTCAGAGAGTTTTGAAGGTGGAATATTTTTTAATGGCTGTCTCCAAGGTCAAATTCGATTTTTTAATGGGTGGCACAACCCAACCAAAGGCTGACACGTGGTGCAGCCAAGGTCTTCCCCATGCCCCCTCTAGTGGACCAAGGTCAAGGATGAATTGCATTATTCAGGTCAAATTCATATTATATGGTGGGTTGATTTTTTATTATTATTATCAATGGTTTGAAATTTGTATTATGGTGTCGCATTATCAATATCCAAGGTTGAATTTGTTACGTTTCCAAAGTCCAAAGGGTTATATTATAACCAAAGTCTGAATTATTACCAAAATCCTATCTCAAATGACTGTAAAAGATGAGGAGAAAAAAAAATATGTGAGTGAAAATACAAAAAAGCAATCAAACCTATTGTGATCTGAATTTCTCAATCACAAGGAGTTGTTGCTTTGTGAGTCCTGCCCGGGACTCCACTTGTAATCCTGGTCTCCACCTCTAACAAAGATAGCTTCAACAAATGGACAAAGCTCTCGCACTATATCTAACTCACTAGATCTACTTTCCCCTTTACATGACTAGTTTATATAGGCCTTTTTCCCTCTTTGGGAAAATGTACTTGAACACTAAGTTAGGAAAATTCCACATTAATTCACCCCTAACCAACTCATAGACAAGAATATCGAGTTGATCTCCTTGGGAATGAAAAACTATGGAAGTTGGTCAATTTGATCTCCTTAGGAATGACAAACTCTAGAATTTTTTTCTCAATTATCTCGATTATGAAATATTATTATTTCATAATTATGAAATTGTGACAAAATAATTATGAGAAATTACTCAATTATGTAATATCACCCATTTAACATGTTCGAACTCCCTTGTAATACCCATGTAAGTAAAAGAAAAGGCGAAAGGGGATGCCTTCTTGCCAACAACTGAGGTATGTTGAACTTGGGTCTCTCTCACTATAATGGAGTGGAAAATAGGGTTATAACAAAAATTATTCCTAATTATGTATATTAGCTAGACATCCACTCTAAAAATGAATTTAAATGAATGCAACTACTCTTGTTGAACTAGGAGGATCCCTAATGGATAAAGAATAAAATTCCTCAAATTGCAATGAAACCTTAACTAGATCAAAGAGTTTGTCACAGGGAATCCAATGTGATGCAAACGACATCTCAATCCAAGCTCAAATGCGAAAATTATGCTTAGTTAAAGTTTCAATCAAAACACACAAAATTCAATAGCCAAAGGTGACATGGCAGTCTATGGAGTGGACACGTGGTACACTTGAGCTTAAATTGTAGGTACAATTGGTTATGAATTAGTGCCATGTTGGAAACCTGTCTGGACATGTGCGTAGGTTGAATGTGACACATGGCAGCTGAGTAGACATTGAAGTGGCACTGACATGTTTATTGGACCGTAAGTGGGCCAATCACATGGCGCCATATGGCCCTATGAAAATTCATGACATGGACCCATGAAATACTTCCATGTGGCCTTGCATGGATCAGATCATCACATAACCATATGTAATCAAGAAAATATTGGTTTTTTCATTGGTTATAACATAAGGTTGTTTTACGTTGAACCCATATAAATATTGCCTCGTGGCCTTGCAGGATTGGACCATAACATAACTATATGCAATTGAGCGATTATTGGTTTATTCTTTGGTTATAACTTTTGATAGGTGGTTGTCATTGATGTCAACCCAAGAAGCACCAATAGCTACCTCGATATTTTTCAGCAAATTTGGCATGAAAATTCGCGGTCTCCTATCTCCTAGTCAATCTAGTTAGATTTTCCTCGAAAATATATTTTCGATGATGTTTTGTACCCCACATAGTTCTTTATGGTTTTAAATTTATTTTAATTTTAAGTTGAAGACCCAATTTTGTGGGCTAAAACCCCAAAGGGTAGTAAAATGACACCTTATCATTAATTCACCTATGGTTGTCAATATATGAAAATAATTATTGCCGCAATATCATTGTGTATAAGTTGAATAACTTCAAGAACCAAAGGAAATACACCAATCACTGATTTCACATCCTAGGTAGGGCCATATGCACTAAGCCAATCATTGATTTCAAAATTTTAGTGGAACTGAAAAAAATTGTCGACAAATATTAATAAGAGATAATAATTAATTAAATTAAGGGTATTATGAAAACATAATCTTAAGAAGCATTTTAAATTAATTCTATCTCATAAAAAGTATCCCTCCTAACTTAACAAATACTATCTCTTCCCATAAGGTTCACGACCTCCCTTCCTTAGCACACAAGACAAATACAATTAATATTTCAATATGTTAATTCCTATTGAAACAAATGAAAAGTTGTATAGATGGTTTCAAATATTATAAGAAGGTTTTTGATATGGTTGAGAGAATGTGGAAAATAGAATCCATAAACAAATTATTTTTCAAAACGTATTACTTTCAAAGTATCAACAAGGAATGTACAAGGGTGTTCCATGAATTAACGCTATTTAAATTCCATGATGTATATTTCTTACTCATAATTTTAACAAATTATTAAATAATGATCTATATTGGATAATTATATTATTTGTCATATATTTTGATGCTTATAGAGTGAAAAAATTGAAAGAATCAACTTGTAGGGTCATTTTAATGGTGGGTGGAGAATTGGGGTCTAAAACCTTTTGGAGTCATTTTGAGGTATTAAATGACATTTCTTGAGGTCAAACGATTATCCCTTGTGCCGAAACCTTGACCATTGTTCTACACTTAAAGACATATCCAATGGTGCAAGAAAAACATCAAATGAAGTTCATTCAAAATTTATGCCTTTAGTAAGTTGACCTATCATGTTGACCACCATGGTACGAGAGAATGTCACTTTAGCCCCATTACTCATGCATAGAAAGCTAGCTACATGTGGAATTTTAACAAGACTCTAAAAGGTCTAAAATCACAAACCTCGTTAATGGTTGACGGAGTGAAAACTTACACCTAGTTGGCTATCACGCTATGTTAAATACTTGGCCACTAGGAGGAATAAGAGTTCCATTTTGTGTTATTGTATTTTGTTCCATAGTTGAAAATACAACTAGGAGTGTGAAGTTAGAGAGAAAATTGTATAAAGTTAAGTTTTTATAGCAACCTTACACGCCAAAAGTCTTAGCTAACTCTAGAGAGATTACCTCTTTCTTTGTACTTACATATTTTCCATACCAGAAAAGAGAGAGTAGAGCATGTTTACATTTTAGTGTTGTTTTTCTCCCATAAGGATTTCCTAGGGAAAAAGGAGTAGAGCATCATTACTTTTTAGGGTTGCTTGCCTCCCATAAGGATTTCCTAGGAAAATAATTGTGTTGATTGTAGATATGTATGTGTGTGTTTCATTATGTTCTCTATTTCTTACATTGTGTTTCATTATGTTTTCTATTTCTTACATTTGATTGTTTTATTCATTTAAATAGAAATTTAGTTATTAAAAGATCTAAAACTTAAATACAAATTAATCTTCATTATATAGATTTCACTTATTTTATCAAATTGTTGTGAGAAACTATTTCATTATAATAACTATAAAACTTGACTATTAAATAACAAAATTTTGTATTGATAAACATCTACACTTCTCCAACCTAGAAAAAATACATATAACTTTTAGATACATTTAGACATATATTAGTATAAAAAAACCATTATATATTTAAATTTATTAAAGTGAACAATGTGTTGATATGATCTTCATAAACATTTATAAATATTAAAAAATACATTAATATTTTTCAAAAAATACTAATAATATGAAATATTTATATATTTTTAAAAATAATTAAAATATATGTTTTATAATTTAAAAAATCAGTTTTATAATTTAAAATTAAAAAAAAAAAAAAAAAAAAACTAACAGTGAAACACTTTTACCATATTCCAGCCCTCAACGACAGAGTGCAAGGGATAAATCAATAATTCGTTTCCCACTAAAAAGGATTGTATACGAAGGGAGTGTAGGAAATAATAAGAATCATTGTTAACCTGTTCCTAATTAAAATATATATATATATATATATATATATATCTGATACTTTATAATAAATATGAAAACCGAACCCATTTCCCTATTTCAGGTAACCCAAAAACTCAGGTATCTTTTATATAAAGCAGAATTAGCAAGCTGGTGCATCACAAACACCTGACATTTGTAGAAATTTGATATAATAGTATTAATAACTTTTTCTGCCTAAGAAGAAAGAATCACATATGTAATTTTATAATTTGTATTACTAAAGCACTAATTACTCAAAAAATGAAGCTAGAAGACTAGAAAATAGAAACCATAGGTGCACAAACTTCCAAACATGTGCCTTTCCCACCTAACTAACATGGAATTTTCCCAAACTAGAATAGATGACCATCATGCATCTTGTTAGATTAACCATCCAAAGAAGCATAATCTTTGGAGGCAGAAAAATGCTAAAGTAAACCATCACTTGTACCCGGATTGGCTAATTTGCAATGGTTATTAAGAACCAATTCCCAAAAGGAGTCACAATTCAAGATAGTTTCCTGTTCTTAGCTTGGGTACAATTGAAAACCAATATTAGTAGGGTTTTTTGGCATGCCTAGGTTCAGCAAATGTGTACAGGATTATGAATAGAGTGGTGCTCATATGGGAGTGCATATTGTTATGATACCACCAAATTGTTAGGAAATGGGAAGACAGCATAAAGAGTTTTAGTTTATATGGTATAGATATATAAAAATGGCATGTATTTTTTATAACATAATTTATGTAAGTGTTTAGGTTTTTTAGATATTCATGAATATTAACGGAAATTTCTGCTATTTTTCCTTCTCAATCATGATACAAGTCAATACATTAAAGTAATACAACAAGCATCTTTATGTAGAATCTGAATCTATTCTTTATAATTTTTCCCTCAAACTCCTAACAGATTATGAATTTCACATTGAATGAGTGCATAAATGCACTCTTTGGAAGGGACTACTCAGTGGGATACACCACAAGCTCATATCATTTGTTTCAGTAACTAAAGATAACATAAACAAATAAAAGGACACAACACTTAAAAGATCTTTGGGTGGCCTCTTATTTCTACGGTGAGACTCTACAGTGGAGTGGAGCGAGTATCACTGTTATTGCGTTGATGTGCAGAAGGATATGTTTCCCATAAGAAAAGGACCAAACTGTCGGGTTTTAATGCAAAGGCTTGCAGAGTGTTGGATTATATTTTCCACATTCTCTCAACCATATCAAAAACCTTCTTATAATATTTGAAACCAAAGCTATATACAGATTGCGGTAACAGAAACGAAAGGAATGCCCATACCTGGTATTGCAGTCTCTTGAAGTCGCCACAGACCAACAGCGCAGATGGGAGGAGCAACACAGACGAAAACGCGTGAACAAACAGACCAGCAGCAACACAGATAGAAAAACGCGCAAACAAATAGACCGGTAAACAAATCAACTTCGCAGGCGATTTATTTATAGCAACTAGTTCGGCGGAAATATTTTAAAAGTAAAAGTTCGGCCAGTTTTCCCATCTCCAGCAAAAATTCGGTTTGCCCACACCGTCAATGTGCCGTCAATCTAAACGGAATCACGAGTTCGGCCGAACTATTGCCGAAAAAAGTTTTCCGCCCCCGATTCTCACAAAAGTGTAACCCATCTTCACATATTTGCCCTTACATAAGAACACAATAAAGAAAAATGAAACTAAGTTCACATACAACATGAACAAGAAATGGGGTGATTTGGAAGAAGCAATTCAAGAAATTCATAACAACACTGCAACTTCTAATCACACAATAAAGAAACCTCAAATATCCAACGATGCTATTGAGAAGTACGACTTGGCTAAAGATTTGAAATTTCTCCAATGCCATGACAAAAAAAGACATCTTAACATTGGTTTTCAATTGACAGAACATCCATTTATGCTTGGCAACGAATAATATTACAAGATTAGGAGAATGCTTAATAGAGAACAACAAGCAAATCTGGGGTCTATGTAAAAAATCAATTCCCATCCTTGCTTCTAACATTTCTAAGGTCCCCACGGGAGGTAACAGCACTAGAATAGGGGCTGATAAAATAATGGGATAGCTACCTATCAGCAGCAAGCCTGGAACCCATCAGATCCTCACCTACCTTGACAACAAAGGGATTCACAGCTTGAGCCAGATATCCAAGTGGGATATTCACACTCATCTCTGGACTGGTTGGCATTTTCCTGATATCCCTGACGAGCTGCTTTCAAGCCTGGATAATCTGCAAACCCAGCTCCATGGTATCGCCCCCACCAAACAAAACGAAGATGATTGCTTCTGTTGGGACCCTTCAGGCACCAAATACATAGTCAAAACTGCCTACCGTCAAATCTGTAACAGTGATCGGCCCATGCCCATATGGACTCAATGGAAAAATGTTTGGAAATCAGAGACTCTTCCAAAAATTAAATTTTTCATATGGGTTCTTCTGAAAGGGAAAGTGTTAACCTCTGACAATCTGAAAAAGCGTGGTATTCTTGGTCCCTCCCGCTGCCCAAACTGTCAAGCAGCTGAGGAAACTATTCAGCACCTTTTCATAAATTTCTCCTTCGCCACAGCGTGTTGGAAAGAAGCCTTCCTGAAGGACCAGCTCCCCTGGGGTTCCCACAGCACCATTTCCGAACTCTTATATCTATGGAAGAAGAACTACCCCTGGCAGCGCAAGAAGAACAATGTAGCAAGAAGAGTATGGAATGCTCTCCCTTATACTATGTTGTGGCGCATATGGCTAGCACACAATCAAATAATCTTCAGAGACAAAAAAATCGAAATTAGGAAGCTATATAACAAGGCAAGAGGACTCGCTTTGGAAACAATAGTTGTCAAGTGCCAAAGGAGCATCGATGCAGCTGATCTTTTCGTTGAAGAACGAAATTATATTGGATGCCTACTTGATCAAAGCAACAGGGGCCAAAATTATGGCCAAAACAGAAACAATACCAGCAGTAAACAAATCCCTAACAGCAGTTGGAAAATCAGAATGAAGGATAAAGAGTTTGCAGGCTGGGTTAGAAGTTGTAACACGCACTATCTATTTTTTGATGGCACCTCCAAGTCCAATCCTGGCAAGGCTGGGGCGGGCGGAATTATTTGCAACGCCAACGGAGACATCATTCTATCTTACGAATGGGGATTAGGCCCCCTCTCCAACAACAGAGTTGAAGCCCTCGCTCTATACCAAGGTCTCCTTCAGCTCCAAATTCTCGGCATTCGCACAGCAACAGTGATCGGAGATTCGGAAATCATCATCAGCTTAATGGTTCACAATCGGATAACCACCAATTTAGCTCTCCAGCAAATAACAAATCGATGCCATGCGCTCACCCAGCTAATGCATGAAACTCATTTTATTCATGTCCTTCGCTCCCTCAATAAGGAGGCCGATGCTCAAGCAAACAGAGCCTGTCACAAACCTCTCGGCAGCCTCAAATGCAACGCTTTTGAGTCTTTATGTTTTCTGCCATGAACAGGTCAAAATCTCTTAGATTGCCTGCTGTGGCTTTTGTCGTTCTCATGCCCAAGAATTCGATGGCAACTAGGAATTTTTGGAAAAATTGAGCCCAGTTTCAGCAAAGCAAATGCGGGATCTACAGGCCTTGAAGGCAATTTATTGCAGGATCTACAGGCTCTAAAGACAACTTCTCTTTAACATGTTTTGAAAATGTCTTTTTTTATTGTCACAGTTTGTTCGAATCTACACCAGATCAGCTTTTACAACAGTCAAGCATAATCGGAGTGCAGGGGAAACTGGTCATACTGATGTCCCTCTCTATCTCTTTTTTCAAACATATTTCCCTGTAACAATGGAGCTTTGACTCCCAATTTTCTCTTTTCGAATACAAACAACACCCGATTATGTCAAAAAAAAATAGAGAACAACAAGCAATTCTCAAAGACATTGCAATGAAAAAATGGAAGAACGTAGACAAACCACTCTACTTATTCTTGACTAGAGGAGATGGCACTAGAAAAACATTCATAGCAAAAGAAATATTTCAAATGCTCATGCGCATTTATAATGAACATTACAATACAGACCCTTTGAAACCAAAGAGTTTGATATTAGCATATACAGGTAAAGCTGCATATAATGCAGGTGGAGTGACAATTCACTCTGCATTGCTAATGCCTTTCAACAAATCTAGTTTTACTCCACTTAGCAATGATGTATTAGACAACTTAACACAATTGTACGAAGAATTAAGAGTCGTTCTCATTGATGAAGTCTCTTTGATTGGAAGTTGTTTCCTATATCAAATTGATGATCGACTAAGAAACATTAAGCATAATCAAACAAAATACTTTGGAAACATTGATATCATATTTTGTGGCGACTTGTACCAAGCACAACCTATACAAGATTCACTAATATTTGAACAACCTACAATAAGAAGGCAACCAATAACATATGACTTTTGGCAAGAACATGTAAAGTACTATGAATTGCACATTGCAATGCGTCAAATAAATGAAATATTCATCGCCATTTTGAATAGGATGCATATAAATAATCAAACAGAAGATGATTTGAATTACCTGAATAGAAATTGTATTCGAAATACTCCTAATGATCCTACTTTCCCTTATCTATTTTTTAGGAATAGAGATGTAACATTACATAACAAAAAAATGTTGTTTGTTGTTCCTGGTGATGAAATTGTAATTGATGCAATTGACTACGAAGAAGAAAACAATGGAAACATACCATCTCATGCACACATAGCAACATTGCCTTCACAAATTGTCCTAAAACTTAACATTCTAGTTGAAATATATGCAGGAAACTATGACTCACAAGACGGTCTAGTCAACGGTGCAGATGGTATCATTAAAGCATATGTAAATTTAGACACCTTTGATGTAATATGGATCAAATTCCATGATGAACGTATTGGCCGTCGACAAGCACATAAATTTTCTTTTCTATATAGCCAACAAATTTGTAGCGATTGGACTCCCATATTGCGCACAACAAAGCCAGTCTCTGTATTAGCAAAAACGGGCAACTTGAAAATCAGAAAACAATTTCCAGTCCAACTAGCATGTGCACGTACAATACATAGATCACAAGGCTTAACGCTAGACAATCTTGCATTTGATCCTTTAGGAATACGACACCATGGATTAGTATATACAGCTCTCTCTCATGTGAGAAACATAGAATCACAGTATTTGCTTAGTCCACTTAAGAAAGAAAACTTTCGAATTCAATACAAAATTTCTCTTGAAATGGAAAGTTTACAAAAAAACACAAAGTGGCAACTTGACTACAATTATTCGTTATTAGAAACAAAAGCATACATTTCAATTCTTTCTCTAAACACCCGCAGTTTACAAATACATATTGATGATTTGTTAAATGACTATGATCTAATGCATTATGACATCCTATGTTTACAAGAAACACATTTGAAAGATCCAATGTTACTAAAAAGACTTGAAGCATTCAATTTGATATCAAATTATAGTAAACATGGTTTGCTAATTTGTATGAAAAAGAATATAAAGATTTTGAAACATATTCACTTTGAAGAAAAAAACGTTGAAGCAACACTAGTAAATATGCTTCTTCATGACATGGATATTATAGTTCTCAATGTCTATGTTGCACCATATGCAGCATTGAGCGATACATTGCACCTTCTTTCAAAAGAATTATGCAACATACATTCAAATCAAACAATAGCAATTGTCGACGATTTCAACATCAATATGCTTGAAAGCAACAACAAAACAAACAAACTAAGATCGTATATGTACAATTACAACTTACACTTTCTTTTAGAGTCAAATAACAATCAACAAATATCAATTATTGATCACATATGGTCAAACATAACTTGTATCTATAAGACTTTCAGATTAGATACATATTGGAGCGACCATGATACTATTTGTCTCATCATCGAAGACAAAAATGCAACAGAGACATAGTGCAAATGAAACTAGTCTAATGCCTTTTCTAGTCAATATTGTGTTGAAGCCCCGAAAATCGGGTCTACAACAAGGGGGATACCCACCCAGTCCGGACCTTGATTAGCAGCTCCTTTTCCGTTTGGTATAGTGGGTCCGACTGGGGATATGGGACCAGTTTCCCAATATGTGTGTGTGTGTGTGTTGAGAATTGATATTTCCTTTCTAAAAGTTCCTAAGTAAAAGGCTTTTATTCTAACTCTAATCTAATAACATGCAATTGTATTCTAATACACAGAAATATTTAATTCTATACTAACTCGGGATGTAATCTTTCCGTTATGCGATCTAAAATGATTTCAAATAACAATTGGTAATAAAGATCATTCAACTTTTATGAGAAAAGAATTCAATGGATATAAACCACTTCGTATAAAAAGTTAGACGAAACAGTTGTAAAAAAACATATCGCATAGTAAGCTACTCATATATTAAGCATAAATAAATAGCTATCACCGTACAGAAGTGCCAAATGATAACTCAAGCATTCACGCACCAATATATTAACAACTGAACATGAATATCACTTTAACACAAAGGCAGAAATAGTTAAGAGATAAAAGTACCATATATAACTAGTTCTACTCATGAGCTTCAAGCAATAATGACTTATCTCTTCTTAATCCAACATCCACTAAGAGTACAAAAGTGCAACATCAGTAGTAGATATTAAACGCAGATATCAATAAATCATGTTCCATTCATTCATCAAAACCTCCTCGGAGGGTGCAAAAGTGCATGTTCTGAGGACAAGTTTTTAACAAATTTCAGGACCCTTCTCTAAATGCATGAGAAGGGTTTAAATACTACTAACTAAATCTAAAAATAATTTATTACAAAAGTGTAGGATACGATTTAAATGACCGTCCTCATTTCAGGAAAAAATAAAGCAAAATTAATACTAACACTGAATCTAAAATTAAAACTAACAACTAACTATTTGTGTATCTGTTCTTTGAAATCGCAAGCGTTCAGCATTTGTTTGAGAAGAGTCGGCTAGCCAACTTTTGACTTTAACTGTCCTGCGAAAACGGAATCGGCAAGAGCTGGCACCATCTTCTCGGCAGAATTGATGATACATTTGAGAGTCATGCACTGGCTGTGTGGTTTTACCAAATACGCCCAGTAAGAATCTCAATTCAACTTAGTTAATCTTTTGATTGATTCTGCCTTTTCTTGAGCCTTCTGTCTCCAGCCTGTCTGCAGTTGCTGTACTTTCAGTAGATACCCTGGAGTGGTTTCTAAGATCAGATTTGCCTTGTGCAAATTTTCATTTATGCAGTCAATAACATTGTTTTTTGTTGTGGCTGCTTCTTCTACTGCTTGCTCTGCTTTCCTGATTTGTGCATCCCATTTGTTAAAGAGCATTTATTTGTGATTGTTGTTGATTATTGGTGCGCCTGCTCTTTTCCCCTCCTTTGTTTCTTGCCAAGCCAAATATTCGGTAACTCTTTTATTAATTAAATCATAATCATGTCGTAAGTCTATGACTTGATTAGTGATTTTATCGCTTATTTCACAATAAGAGTTCCATTGTGATATTCTTTGGCACAATGCTTCCTGTTGCTGCAATAGTTGATCATTTAAGGAAATGGATTTTGTGATGAATTCTGTAAGCTTAGGATCATCCTTGTGCATCTCTTGCATAACCTGTAATTGTTTTTCTCTTTCATCCAAACTGTTCTGGTACTCTATCTGCATTTGTTGGAAGTCCTGTTGTAATATTTCAAGCTGTTTATGTGCTTTGTTGTTGGCGTTGGCTTGTTGCAGCTATTGCTGCAAAACCTGTATTTGATCTTCTTTCTCTTTCAATAGTTGTTGTACCTCAGATGCTTTATCAATGGTCGCAGAGGCATATGCTCCTGTGATCTGAGACAATTTTGTGAAATTTTCAGTGGGATCGGTGGTAGGATCTTGCCATAGGATGTCTAATTTCTCTGCATCATGAGAGAGCACGTTTTCCAATTTCCTTTTCTTTCTTTGTCTTCTCACTACTGCCTTGTGTTGTGGATTATAAAATACATCAAGAGGAGGAATTTCCTCTATTTTGAGCATAAGTTCAGAGGATGGGGTAATGGGAATATGTTCCATTTCCGAGACATTGCTAATTGTTCCTGTGACTATATCTTTTGTTGCCCGTACATTACTCACAGGTGTCTTTGTACTTTGTCCTTCAATATTGATTAAATCATTGAATGTCTCCCATTCTTTATCTAGCTCAGTTCTGACTGATGGTGGCTGGACGATGAGAGGGGGAGGATCTAGCTGTGGAGAGGTCAAAACCTGTTGCTGTGGGAGCTCCTTTGACTGAACAATATCCCTTACTGACCCTTCACTTTTATCATGGTCACTTTCAGACCTCTTAGAGTGTTCTGACGTTTCTCTTCCAGACTTAGATTTAGATCTGTCTGTGCCTGAACTTCCACTGAGACTAATACTAGGAGTTGGTTCCCTTATGGGTTCCAAGCGTAATTTATCCAAAGGGATATTAGCTAATCTCCTTTCCCTGTATATCTTGAACTCTTGAAATTCTGCTGGAGGAAATCGCATTTGGGCCGAATGTAGAACCTCTTTAAGTGTACCTTTCTGTTGGAACATGTCATCAAAAAGATCATCTTCTTTAGAAAACACCTTTATTTTGACTACAATAGTGAAATTTTTAGCAATATCATAAGGGTCGAACGGTCTTCTTGGAAATTTGAACAATTGTAGACATGTTATGTTGTTTACTTCTTTGAATGCATGGCCTCCATAAAATAGTGAAAAGGCCCCACAGGCCACAGGAAATTGTGGCCAAATAGCCTTCTTTTTGTCCTTCAAATATTTAGTTAAACCTCCTTCTCCGCAGGTTTGATAAGCAATTTCTCGTGCCATGAGTTTATCAAGAACATATAAAGGTAAGACATGAGGGGAAGCGAGACTTCCGAATACCCTGACATATGTAAACAGTTCTTCTCGGAACCATCTTGCGACAGGGATTATATCTACCTCTGATTCGGAAGAAAATCTTGGAGCGTCTTTATCATATAACATTTTGTACAGGGGCAACATGGTTGCATGACAAATCTTGTAAAAATATGGAGTGAACTTGGAATCCCACAATTCTTTGTGATAAATATGAATGGGTAAGGGGTCTTGAGTCGTCCATTACCAACCCATTAAAGGAAACTTGGAAATATAACAGATTGCATCCATCACATATGCAGATAAGTAGAAAGGGGGATAAATTCTCTGAGAAATAATTCTTTTAGACCGGTAAAAAATAGTTGTGGCTAAGTTTTCAGATAATACCTTAGCCTAATCCACAACAGTAGCATTAATGACAGCATCTAATAATGGTAGCCATTCAGATGAAAATTTATTAATGTCTGGCTTCCCAAAAAGTCTACAGAGCATAGCAACAGCAAAGCAATACGGGGAGGTGAGAGAACCAGTACTATACATACCATTTTTATCCTTTTTCAGTGGTTTGTCCCTCCTTGACCAGTCATTTGTGCATTTTTCCAGGTCTTCATTTTCTTTAGCAAACTTCTCCATGAACTGTTTGTTATCAGTCGCCTATGGCTCTAGTAAATGATACATGAGTCTCAAATCTTGTGGAGTGAACGAGCCAATGAGTCCTTGACCCTGAGTCTTAAATTGTCTGTTTGTGATGTCAGCGTTGTCCAGTACCCATTTAACCATGTCCGTGTATGGAATAATTTTGGGCGTCGCCGCTATCCGGTGCAAGAACGAGCAAGCTAGCTCTGTAATAGACACCTCAGAAGACCCATGTGAGCCTGCAGTAGCTGTAACCTCCATTATTTTGGGATTATCTTCCTCAAGTAGACTGTACAAGCCTTCCCAAGTAGTAATACCACCATCTTTATTACAGGCGGTGTCTGTATACAAGGGCGTCATTTCTTTGTCTTCAAAACTCGGAGCTTTGTCTTTCTTTCCCATAATATCCTGAATACTGCTTTGCATGGTTTTCTGTTCTTCATTCCTGCAGTTTACAAATGAGGTGAGAATAATGAGAAGAAAAAGGTGAAGGGAAAGCTTTAAATGCCGAAGACATATAAAATATACCACCTTACGTGAAATGGCTCTTCGATCAGAACAAAACCATATTTCATTAATGATTGGCAACTAACTCATTGATTAACATTAAAGCGCATAACCAGGTCTCGGTTTATGGGAAAAAAAAATTTCGTACAACGAGCCCTAAAGATATGCGATAAAGCGATCTGCAATTTGCTTCGCAATATCACAGATCGCAGTATCGCAAATCGCAATATTGCAGAATCGCAAAATCGCAATACCGCAATATCCCATAATCGCTGGAGCGTAGCATATGACAATCATCCGTTAATGTTTTTTTTTCTGCGAAATGCGATTTGCGATATGTGCCATCACATATCGGCGGTTTGAGGTTTTTCAGCGTAAATGATTTTTGAGGCATGCGATGTGATGAATGTTTTTAGTGTGTAGTTTCGCATCACGATCTCGCAATCTTAGAATTCCTCTTGTAAGGAGGTATCCATTACCTTTTTTGCAATGCGATATTTCTTAAGGAATGATTTTATCCTACCTTATCATAAAACTTAAGCTTTTTTAGATTTTTCAAGGGGTATTCTCCTAAGTTTATGATAGTAAGTTTTATTGAAAAAAGGAAATACAAGCACTAATCGATTTTTAAAATTTTTTGACTAAGGGCCCCCACTTATTTAGTAGTAGTGAAAATACTAAATAAGAAGGGGGGTTGTTGCTGGCCACAACAATTGGCGATTTCACTTGGAAGAACCAGTTATCTCTGCTTTTCTTTTGAATTTTCTAAACTTCCAAAACAGAAAATTTTCCAGAAAATCAAACTTTATTATAGAAAGACAAAGTACGTTACGCTTTTATCTATCAATGATATTTCGTTTCTTCTATATTTAACTTTGATTGTTTACTTCCTCAAGCTAGTCCTTGTATCTACATCAGTCACTACTTGGTTTATAAAGATAAAAACAAAGGTTTCTTTGTAAATCAGTTTTAAATATGCTCATTTGTCGTAGGTAGAGCCTTTGCTGCCAGCAGGCGTTTATAGGCTCGACAGGGTTACCTATTACCCAGCAATGATCCTGTATCCTACTTAGAGAAATATACAATTTTCAAAGAGAAATCCATATCCACACTTATCGCTTTCATTTTCTTTTTACCCTTAAAGAACAATGTCTTGGTTTGGTAGCCAATTTATGACAGTGCCATTCACTTGATTTATAACTTTGCTAAACAAGTTGGCTCGTGATGAGACCCCATTGTCTTTTGATTGCAACAATCTTGAGTCATTGCCCTGTTGTGGTATGTAGTATTGGAAAATTCAGCAAGCTATAATATCTATGATCATGATAAGTCGGCTTGTGATGAGACCTCTTAATCTTTAAGTTAAAGTGTATCATTGGATTATTCCCTGAACGCTATAATTTCCTAGGTGGGGAGGAAGTCATTGTTTCCTTAAGATAGCTCTGGACGACAATGGTAGAGTTTTTTTGAAAGAGCTTTTCTACAGAGAATCTTCGTTTTGTTATTGATACCTTTTATTGGACTGATATAAAACAATTTCCCACTAAAGGTCGCTTTTTATCAAAATTTACAAGGTTGAAACTAGTATCATTTCTAGGCTTAGAGCCTTTAACTATATCTTTCAATAATAATGATCAATTTTCTAGAAGAATTCTATTTATACAAGTGAAAAAACAAAATCTAAAAGAGAATTTGTATCTTTTTCGTGAATTCCAAATGTAACCATTTACAAGTGGTTTTATTATGAAAATAAAGAAAACTAATCTACAAAATAGAAGAATGATCTCCTATGGAAAATATTTTTTGAGGATCTGTCCGTTAACAGGTAAAGACTCTCTTTTTCCTGTTAAATCCTATAACATAAAAGTAGATGGACCTATGACTTCTGCGATTTGGAAAGGGCCAAGCCACATTCGTTGAAATTTCGTATGTTTCCCTTTTTCCTCATGAGCCTTGTCCCATTTTAAAACTAGATCTCCCATCTGAAAGTCCTTTCTGGATATCATGTTTGAATCAAAAGAAGTTTTTACTAATGCTTGGTGATGAGCATGAGTTATTTTGGCCTGTTCTCGTTGCTCTTCTAGCTTAATTATTTCCAGTTGCCTTAGTTGTAAGGAAGAAGTTGGTGCTTCATCAATATATTGAACTAAGGCCAAAGAGGGAATTGCTAGATGAGTTGGAAGAACCAATTCTTTCCCATAAACTAAATTAAAGGGAGAAGTGCCAATGGAGGCTTTTTGCGTTATTCGATCTGCCCATAAAGCATATATTAAAGACTTATGCCAATTTTTGTGATTTTGATCAATGGTTCGCTTAATGATTCTGATTAAGTTTTTATTTGTAGATTCAGCTAACCCATTTCCCTGTGGGTAATAATTGGCAGAGTATTTAAGTTTGAAACCCCTTTTGAGTGCAAATTCAGTCATAGCATTACCAGAAAAATACGATGCATTATCAAACATTAAATCAGAAGGTAAACCAAACCTGGTGATTATGAACTGATCTATGAACTCGATGATATGCTCGGCATTAGCCGTCTTGAGAGGAACTGCTTCTACCCATTTAGTAAAATAATCAGTTGCTGTAAGGATATACCTATGTTGTTTAGAAGAGTGAGGAACGATCTCACCTATTATGTCCAATCCCCATTGATCAAAAGGCTGCTCAATGTTGACTGGTTGCAGCGACAATGATGGTTTCTTTTGTCTCCCAGCAGCGGTTTGACAAACTTGACATTTCCTTACGTAGCTATGTGAGTCTTTGAATAGTGTGGGCCAGTAATAGCATGCGCGGAGGATGTTATGTGCAGTAGCGTCTCTAGCATAATGTCCGCCTACTGGCCCATCATGGAGTTCCTGCAAGACTTTTTCAGCTTCAGATTTCTCAAGACATCTAAGGAGAATAGAATCATAATTCATTCTAAAAATAACATCATTCACGAGCTGATATTGTTTAGCCTTCAACCTTAGAGCTCTTTTCTTGGTGTAATCGAGATTTGGAGGAGCATATCCATTCTTTAGATAAAATATGATATCAGCATATAATGATTCAACATCATTTAGGCTTACCTCGTACATTTGTATCTCTGCAGATGGTATTTCGGAAATAAGCGATGCTCCAGCTAGCATTTTGCAAAAGCCTTGACCTTTTACAATACTTGCTGGTTTGATTTCTACGTCATATTCTTGTAAGGCAGTAACCCAATTGGCTCTTTTCTCACCCACATCTTTCTGTACTAAGAGATTTCTTACCACTAGAAACGGTACTATGATTTTTGTATGGGTTTTAAGTAGAAAGGGTCTGAAATATTTAATTGCTTTGAAAACAGCATAAGCTTGTTTCTCTACATCTGAATAATTTAACTCAGCCCCCTGTAAATTTGAACTAAAAAAAGCAATTGGGGCTTCTGCCTTGTCTTGATTTGCTTGAGTGAGTATCGCAGCATATGATATATCAGAGGCAAATGTATATAAAATAAAAGGATCAGAAAAATTTGGAGTTGCTAAAGATGGAGCGTTAACAATTGCTTGTTTGATTAGATTGAATGCCTCATATTCGTCTTGGCCCCATTTGAAGTTTGAGTTTTTTTTAATCATTTCTTGTAAAGGAGATACAATTCTTGAAAAATCTGGCACAAATCTCTTTACAAAATTAATCTGGCCAAGGAAAGATTGCATAGCTTTCTTGTTGTGAGGTAGGGGTATTTCGGAAATCTCCTTGATTTTGTCAGGATCAATATGAATTCCAGATTCTGACACTATGAATCCAAGAAGTTTTCCTTCACTTAATGCAAAAAAAAAGATTTTTTCGGGTTAAGTGACATTCCATACCTTTGACAACGTTGAAAGATCTGTTTTAAATCTATAAGATGATTGCCTCGTTTCTTGGAATATACAGTTATATCATCCAAGTAAATTACCACTGATTTGTTAACTAATCCCTTGAATGCGATGTCCATGGCTCTCTGAAATGTGGCACCAGCGTTGATCAGACCAAAGGGCATATTTTGATATGCGTAAGTGCCCCATTTGGTTCTGAATGTGGTTTTCAATTGATCATCGGGATGGACCAACACTTGGTTGTAACCAGAGAAACCATCTAAGAAGGACATTAATTATGATCCTGCGACTGCCTGCAATATTTTCTCCATGGGAGGCAAAGGAAAATTATCTTTTTGGCAGGCTTTGTTAAGATTTCGAAAGTCAATGCAAATTCTAATGTCTCTGTTCTTCTTTCTAACGGGAACCATATTGGAAACCCATTTAGAATGTCGAACGGGAAAAATGATTTTGGCTTTCAATAACTTATTGAGTTCAGATTTGATCTGGTTTTCTAAGTTGGGATGGATCTTTCTCAGCTTTTGCTGGACAGGTTTTTCATCGTTTATATTTGGGATAGTATAGTGTCATAAGTTTTGAGTTCATCGTAGTTCCAAGCAAAGACACTTTTGTATTGTTTCAAAAGACGAACATATGCTAATTTTTCTTCAGGAGCTAGGCCAAGGCCTAGGTTGATATTCTGTGGTTTGGTATTAGTTCCTAGATTTACAAATTCATAGTTCAAAGTTGAACTTTGCAGTTTTGAATTGGTAGATCTTTTGAATCGGTCTTTCAAATCATAAAGGTCTTCTAACTTGACTACTGACTTTGGCATAGCATTATTAGTGTTATCTTGTTGCAATTGTCTGTCATGTTGGTCCTCATCAATTATCTGATTGGTGTAATATCCTTCAGATGTGAGGAAGCTTACAATATCAGGATCATCGTTGAAAATCCTCCAATTGGTAATGTTATCAGGAATCGAGGGTCTAAAGATTAATTCGATTGAAAATCAATCAGGGCTATAGTCTTCTGAAGGAATGAGCTTGGAAGCTACGTTAGCTAGGAGGTCTGCACTAGCATTATGGAGTCTGGGGATTGATGAAATATTAAATGCTATAAAGTGTTCAGTCAGATCTTGAACTAAAGATTGACAATGCTTTAAATGACCTGATAAACAATGTATAGTATTGCGTACCTGTCTGATTACAATTTCATAATCTCCGAAAACTTGTAGATATTTGATGTCTAATCCGATTGTTTTGTATAATCCTTGGACTAAAGCCTCGTATTCTGCGGTATTATTGGTGCAATCGAACTCGAGTCTACAATTTAGCATAGTTTTGTTTCCCTCTGGACTAATTAACACGCATCCTGCTCCTGCTCCTTCATTAGACTTAGAACCATCAAAAAATAACTTCCAAAATAAAGATTTATTTACAGGAGCATCTATAAAATTAATACATTTAGAACTATCTGTTTGAGAAAAAATTTCTACTTGAGATAAAACAAAATGTTCTAAGTAAGGTGAAGTATGAGCATTAAAATTTCCTAAGAAAGAATCAACTGAGTAGTTGCCAATGATATTATTACTGTATGCTACCGGTTCATTTTCTCCTTCCAGTTCTGTTACTATGTATTTCTAATGTTTTTCTCGCTCAACCTTTATCTGATTTGGTTTACCATTATAAGGGAGCCACATGTGCGACCAATCAGTTGCAAAGTATCCGTGAAGTTTTTCTGACCAATCTCTGCTAAGAATTAAGCCATAAAATTCTGGAATATCTGCAACTAAAATGTCGATAACTTGACATACCTTTGGATTAGATGACAACCTTATGGTAACCTGATTTAATTCCTCGATCACTTCAACTTGCGATCGATCTAGCTGAACTATGCGCACAACAGATTTTTGCGGTTGAATGTTCAACTTTGCACATATTGATTTTGGTAAAATATTAGATGAAGCTCCAGAATCCACTAAGAAATTATGCAAATTTTTATTGAAAACTTCATAAGTAAGAAGAAATGGGGGAGTATGAGATCTCGACCTTCCTCCAATTAAAGCGATATCTTTTGGATCAATTTTATTAATCACATTAGTTGGAGGTCTTCCCATTTCATGGGAAGCTTGAGAGATTACAGGGGCAGGCAGAGGTTTTTCTGGTACAGCATGTAATTATTTCAAAAGTACCTTTTGCTGGTGTTTTAACTTGCTCAATTCATAAAAAGTGATGTTAGCCCTAGTCTTCTTCATATCTTCTATGATATTATACTCCATTTCATCCGAAACGATCAACGTTTTTTATGGAGTTGATGAATCTGTTTGGACTGGGCTGGTTTGAGTCGCTTTAGATGTTGTTTTCTTTGCTGCAACTTTATCCTTAGTCATTGAGCTTGCGCTCTTTGGCTTAGGAGTAGGTTGAGGAGGATCAAGTTGATTTCTACTTCAAGTGTTAATCAGGGATGCCTCTTGATCTTCTTCATCTGGGAGGATAAAATCCCACATACCTTGTACCTCTACAACTTCTTCTTCATTGGTAGTTTCTTCAGTAGCAATGTCCTCTTCTTCTTCTTCTGATTCAACACTTGTGATAGAATTTGGTGGCTTTGAATCGGTCGAAGGGTTTTTTCTATAAGGATCGTACGAATTTTTAGAAGATGTTTCTGCCACTTGTTTCTTAATGTCAATCATTTTGTTGGACATGGTTTTCAGAACTTTCTGCAATCCTTCTAAATCGAATGGATCTTTCGATTGTTTTTTCTTGGGGTCTTCCTTAAAAGTAACCTTATTGGATTTTCGTTCCTCTATCGCGCTTTTCTTTTCTAGGGCTATGATACGTTTCTCTACCACTATTGCTTCCTTCATATTGTCAGCTAAAGTTGTTTTGTTAGCCCTATCAACGAAGATTGCTATGTTTGATGGTAAAGCAGAGATGTACCATTCACTTCACACTTCTTCGCTATGCTTGGAAGCAGTAGGAATTTTATTTAACAGTTTATTGAAACGTGAATTAAAATCTTTGATAGGTTCTTTTGACTCAGCCCTAAGGTTAGATAGGTCATTGATCAGTGTCGCCGTAGACCTGTCATCACCGAACTTAATCAAAAATTGTTCTTGGAAGATATCCCAACTAGTGATAGATCGAGACGGTAATGAGAAATACCATGATCCGTCTGCTCCTTGTAGAGTATAGGGAAAAATTCGGACTACAGCGTCTTCATTGGTAACTCCATTAAGATTTATGGACAACATAAAGTTATTTATATGTTCTTCCGCTAGCATGCCTGCTTCAGGATTAAACTTAGGTAGCCATTTTCCAGGATGGGCCGGTATTTGACTCAAGGGCCCAGGCATTAAGACTGCCCTTGGGTTATTCCATGGAGATTGGGCCATCGCTGAACTACCAACAGAGGAAAGCGCAGAAGATGATCCCTGTGGTTGGGAAGATGAGGATATTACGATTCCAGATGTTTGAGAATGAGATGTGGAAGCTCCAGTGGACTGACGGACAATAATCTGAAGTGGTGGGATGGATGGTTGACTTCGCGGTGAAGAGGTTGAGATGGATGATGATGATGAAAGAGTCTCACTATCAGACCCTTTAGGTGATTTTCTTGCTCTCTTCCTTGTAGGTAGAGGTAACTCAGTTGGCTGAACACCAAAATTTTCACTCTTTAATCTGGTGAGAGGATGAGCAGGGTTATATTGCGAAGTTAAGTTGCCTTGAGATTTATCAGATCTTTGAGGTGATATTGAAAATCGCCGAAGTTTATGGATCAAAGATTCAACTTCAGGAGGTTCAATAGAAGATTCTTCTGAAATGTCAGGGTTTGTGGCAGTGGTTGTTGTTCTTTCAACTTTTGGCTCTAGATTTAAAGATTCTAAGTGCGATGGGGAAGTCAGGGGAGATGGTGAGGGCGATTTACTCTCATAATGGTATTTAGATTTTGACTTACTTTCCATTCATAGTTCGGGCCCCTCCTTCAAGCGCCAAATATGTTGAAGCCCCGAAAATCGGGTCTACAACAAGGGTGATACCCACCCGGTCCGGACCTTGGTTAGTAGCTCCTTTTCCGTTTGGTATAGTGGGTCCGACTGGGGATATGGGACCAGTTTCCCAATATGTGTGTGTGTGTGTTGATAATTGATATTTCCTTTCTAAAAGTTCCTAAGTGAAATGCTTTTATTCTAACTCTAATCTAATAACATGCAATTGTATTCTAATAAACATAAATATCTAATTCTATACTAACCCAGGATATAATCTTTCCGTAATGAGATCTAAAATGATTTCAAATAACAATTGGTAATAAAGATCATTCAACTGTTATGAGAAAAGAATTCAATGGAGATAAACCACTTCGTATAAAAAGTTAGACGAAATAGTTGTAAAAAACATATCGCATAATAAGCTACTCATATATTAAGCATAAATAAATAGCTATCACTGTACAGAAGTGCCAAATGATAACTCAAGAATTCACGCATCAATATATAAACTACTTAACATGAATATCACTTTAACACAAAGGCAGAAATAGTTAAGAGATAAAAAGTACCATTTATAACTAGTTCTACTCATGAGCTTCAAGCAACAATGACTTATCTCTTCTTAATCCAACATCCACTAAGAGTACAAAAGTGCAACATCAGTAGTAAATATTAAACGCAGATATCAATAAATCTTGTTCCATTCATTAATCAAAACCTCCTCGGAGGGTGCAAAAGTGCATGTTCTGAGGACAAGTTTTTGACAAATTTCAGGACCCTTCTCTAAATGCATGAGATAAATACTACTAACTAAATCTAAAAATAATTTATTACAAAAATGTAGGATACGGTTTAAATGACCGTCCTCATTTCAGGCAAAAATAAAGCAAAATTAATACTACCGCTGAATCTAAAATTAAAACTAACAACTAACTATTTGTGTATCTGTTCTTTGAAATCGCAAGCGTTCAACATTTGTTTGAGAAGAGTCGGCTGGCCTACTTCTGATTTTAACTGTCTTGCGAAAATGGAATCGGCAAGAGCTGGCGCCATCTTCTCGGCAGAATTGATGATACATTTGAGAGTCATGCACTGGCTGTGTGGTTTTACCAAATATGCCCAGTAAGAATCCCAATTCAACTTAATTAATCTTTTGATTGATTCTGCCTTTTCTTGAGCCTTCTGTCTCCAGCCTGTCTACAGTTGCTGTACTTTCGGTAGATACCCTGGAGTGGTTTCTGAGATCAGATTTTCCTTGTGCAAATTTTCATTTATGCAGTCAATAACACTGTTTGTTGTTGTGGTTGCTTCTTCTGCCGCTTGCTCTGCTTTCCTTATTTGTGCATCTCATTTGTTAAAGAGCATTTATTTGTGATTGTCGTTGATTATTGGTGCGCCTGCTCTTTTCCCCTCCTTTGTTTCTTTCCAAGCCAAATATTCGGTAACTATTTTAGTAATTAAATCATAATCATGTCATAATTCTACGACTTGATTAGTGATTTTATCATTTATTTCACAATAAGAGTTCCACTGTGATATTCTTTGGCACAATGCTTCCTGTTGCTACAGTAGTTGATCATTTAAGGAAATGGATTCTGTGATGAATTCTGTAAGCTTAGGATCATCCTTGTGCATCTCTTGCATAACCTGTAACTGTTTTTCTCTTTCAGCCAAACTGTTCTGGTACCCTATCTGCATTTGTTGGAAGTCCTGCTGTAATCTTTCAAGTTGTTTCTGTGCTTCGTTGTTGGCGTTGGCTTGTTGCAGCTGTTGCTACAAAACCTGTATTTGATCTTCTTTCTCTTTCAATAGTTGTCGTACCTCAGATGCTTTATCAATGGTCGCAAAGGCATATGCTCCTGTGATCTGAGACAATTTGGTGAGATTTTCAGTGGGATCGGTGGTAGGATCTTGCCATAGGATGTCTAATTGCTCTGCATCATGAGAGAGCACGTTTCCAATTTCCTTTTCTTTCTTTGTCTTCTCACTACTGCCTTGTGTTGTGGACTATAAAATACATCAAGAGGAGAAATTTCCTCTATTTTGAGCATAAGTTCAGAGGATGGGGTAATGGTAATATGTTCCATTTCTAAGACATTGCTAATTGTTCCTGTGACTATATCTTTTGTTGCCTGTACATTACTCACAGGTGTCTTTGTGCTCTGTCCTTCAATATTGATTAAATCATTGAATGTCTCCCATTCTTTATCTAGCTCGGTTCTGACTAATGGTGGTTGGACGATGAGAGGGGGAGGATCTAGCTGTGGAGAGGTCAAAACCTATTGTTGTGGGAGCTCCTTTGACTGGGCAGTATCCCTTACTGACCCTTCACTTTTATCATGGTCACTTTCAAACCTCTTAGAGTGTTCTGACGTTTCTCTTCCGAACTTATATTTAGATTTGTCTGTGCCTAAACTTCCACTGAGACTAATACTAGGAGTTGGTTCCCTTATGGGTTCCAAGCGTAATTTATCCAAAGGGATATTAGCTAACCTCCTTTCCCAATATATCTTGAACTCTTGAAATTCTGCTGGAGGAAATCGCATTTGGGCCGAATGTAGAACCTCTTTAAGTGTACCTTTATGTTGGAACATGTCATCAAAAATATCACCTTCTTTAGAAAACACCTTTATTTTGACTACAATAGTGAAATTTTTAGCAATATCATAAGGGTCGAACAGTCTTCTTGGAAATTTGAACAATCGTAGACATGTTATGCTGTTTACTTCTTTGAATGCATGGCCTACATCAAATAGTGAAAAGGCCCGACAAGCCACAGGAAATTGTGGCCAAATAGCCTTCTTTTTGTCCTTCAAATCTTTAGTTAAACCTCCTTCTCCGCAGGTTTGATAAGCACTTTCTCGTGCCATGAGTTTATCAGGAACATATAAAGGTAAGACATGAGGGGAAGCGAGAATTCCGAATACCCTGACATATGTAAACAGTTCTTCTCGGAACCATCTTGCGACTGGGAGTATATCTACCTCTGCTTCAGGAGAAAATCTTGGAGCGTCTTTATCATATAACATTTTGTACCACCGAAGGCATATAAAATATACCACCTTATGTGAAATGGCTCTTCGATCAGAACAAAACCATATTTCATTAATGATTGGCAACTAACTCATTGATTAACATTAAAGCGCATAACCAGGTCTCGGTTTATGGAAAAATATTTTTTCGTACAACGAGCCCTAAAGATCTGCGATAAGGCGATCTGCGATTTGCTTCGCAATATCGCAGATCGCAGTATCGCAATATCGCAAAATCGCAATACCGCAATATCGAAGAATCGCTGGAGCGTAGCATATGACAATCATCCTCCTTTTTCTTTTTCTTTTTTCTGCGAAATGTGATTTGCGATATGTGCCATCGCATATCGGCGGTTTGAGGTTTTTCAGCGTAAGTGATATTTGAGGCATGCGATGCGATGAATGTTTTTAGTGTGTAGTTTCGCATCGCGATCTCGCAATATTAGAATTCCGCTTGTAAGGAGGTATCCATTACCTTTTTTGCAATGCGATATTTCTTAAGGAATTATTTTATCCTACCTTATCATAAAACTTAAGCTTTTTTAGATTTTTCAAGGGGTATTCTCCTAAGTTTATGATAGTAAGTTTTATTGAAAAAATGAAATACAAGCACTAATCGATTTTTAAAATTTTTTGACTAAGGGCCCCCACTTATTTAGTAGTAGTGAAAATACTAAATAAGAAGGGGGGTTGTTTCTGGCCACAACATATTGTCACAATTGCCTACTCATGTCCTTATTATACAAATGAAATCAATAGTGAGTATTATTACCAATGACACTTTTAATTTGTTTCTGAATAAGCTTTTGAGAGTTGCGTTATAGATTTTTAACAATGTCACAAATAACAAATAAGCTTCAACAAAAATAAAACATTTACTTCTTCCAACACAGTTCAATAAATATTACTAAAAAAACATTTACTTCTTCTAACACATAGAATTGCTTATCTTTACATAACACTACTATCACTTTGACTTCTAATTGTATTTGTTGCAGGTTTCTATTGCTTTATACAATGAGCCAAATATGCAAAGACAATTCACAAAAACAAACAAGCACGTCCAGGTTTGCTTATTACGCCCAACTTACTTACTCTTTAATGCATATGTATAGACATATCTCTATGTTTAACTGTTTATTTCTTTCTATGAAACTATTGCAACACCTATTCTTATATTTCTGGCATTGACTTCCATAGGACTATTGTTCATATAGAATTATATTATGCATCCATGATTTAACTCTCAAGCATCACATAATTCATTTTAATACTTGAATTTGTCTTTCAATCTATTGGAATATTTTCATCTACACATGCCACAGCCTCCATCACAAATTGCAGACTATATATAATCATTTTGGACTTATCTAGCAATAGACACTACAGAGTATTGAACCTTATTCTCTACGATATTTTAGGACTACCATATAATTTGTTTGCCTTTTCATCATCTCAATAATGTTGCATGCTTAAAGATGACAATCATCATCAACTGCTTATTTGCATGAGAATTGTTACATGCATAGTTCTCTCAATGCCAACATTGTTCTTCTTATTTTTCTTTCAACCTTTATTTCCTTTTCCTCATCGTTTCTCTACAAACTTCTCGAGCTTGCTCTTGATTTGACATTTGAGCCCTTTTTCACTAACATCTCTTCCAACTTCTCATGTTGCTTGTTGTCAATCTCTAAATTGTAATAGAGATAATATCAAATAGAAATTAAATTCTTTCCAAAATTATAACTCTATTTCAGTTACATCAAATTAAATTATTTTATAATCCATATGCATTTTAATTCACCTTGTGCAAATTGAGAACAATGTTTCCAATCTTATTGTTATTTCCCTTAATATTCCTTGTAGTCTCTGTAACTATATCTATATGATTTTTTTTTTGGTTTCTTCTGTCTTATGGTGTTTCTATTTTATTTTTAGTTGGGTCGTAGAAGGAGCTCAATCAAGATATATCTTGATTGACATATTTATTATGTAAATTCCCAACCACCCATATTAGTTAACACCATTGCAAAGGAAGCTTGATCAACTTCCGAGTTATGAAAACAAAAACTAAGGCACCATGTTACGCAAACAACATCATTGAATACTTATTTGCTGGAAATGTTTGACTAACAATGATCGATCGAGCTCCTACTTAAACTGGAAAAAAAAAATCCAACACTGTGGTATATTAATAATGTAAATCAATACGTAGTTGGTGGGAATTCTTGATGAAACTAGATCCATTCAGCTATAGCACAATAGACGTATCCCTCAATTAAGCTCCTAATTGGCCTAATTGAATTCTTCTTATTTTGATTCCTAATTGAATTCGTGTGCAGATTACTAATTACTAATTGAATTCCTGATTGCTTGTTGAATTGAATTCCTGATTAGTATTACTGAGTGAATGTTTATCAATGTTTTTATGCCAATCAGTAGTTACTGAACTTTCATGCATCCGTATGACATGCATTTACAGGTCTTTATAGTACTAAACTTCACGAGTCTTATAAGGTTATCCACTAGCTAGAATTTACAAATTATCAACTTTCTCTTTTATTGCTATATAATGTTCATAGGTATCGACTAATTCATAGTATGCACTTCACACATTTCCATCCACCCTGTCACTAGACCACACATTTAACCATGTCATATGCTGCTACTAGTCAGTTGTCTTCTCCTGTCAAGGAAACTTTTCAAAAGTCAAGTCTATTGGAAATCACCATTAATTTTTATATTGCAGTCAAGATAGTTGTTGTTGGAAGCCCATCACTATATTTAAGAATTATTTTCTCTCTCAGGCACAAAACTTTTAATATTTGCAACTTAGATCAGTCTATATCTCTATTGCACTAATATAATTTTTTGACTTTAATATTGTATAATTTATAATTTTTCCATTGTCAAAGTTTTTAAATGCAATTAATCTTTCTTTCAGTAACTAGTACTCAGTTTCCACTGCGATATAGAATAAGCTTATAATTTTATTTTTATTTTTAGTTGTTAAAATTTATCAGATGCTTCTTCGTCGCATTCAAGCACACTGTTCAATGACGTTGCATCTTTTTCATCTCGCAGATATGGAGAACAAGCCACAATAGACAAACAACAACAAACATCAGTTGCAATTGAATCAAACAAGTAAGTAAATTTGAAACAAAATTTTATAGGTGCCATTGACATAGCATTTATATTTATCAACAATGTCTTTTACTTCTAACTGTGTCCTTTGCCACATCAACATCATCAATACACAGATCGAAAGCA
This sequence comes from Pinus albicaulis, assembly GCA_034641835.2. Lineage (NCBI taxonomy): Eukaryota > Viridiplantae > Streptophyta > Pinopsida > Pinales > Pinaceae > Pinus > Pinus albicaulis. Next base: position 445,112,442 of record CM076584.1, read on the forward strand.
TCATGTTTAGTTCCAGTTACAATTGAAGAACTAAACATTCGAAAAACTGGAAAACTGTTCAATGGAGACGTTATGGTAATTTATAGCAAATACCTTGATAAAGTCCACAAAGCACGACAAATACTACGTGCAGATTTGACAGATGACGAAGGAATCATGAAAATCACATTGTCCATACCAACTGAGCTCATTGAAGAACATGAACAAAAAATATCACTAGGAAAAGCAATTTCTATTACAAATTTTAAAGTTCTTCCTAAAACAAATTATGACCGCGGTGATTGTGATTGGGTTCTGCTACTAAATAAAATAAGCACCGTACAGAACATACCACCAATTTGCAAGGATTACAAATTCATTCCAGATACAACAGTAAAACAACTCGCAACAAATATAGAAACATATCCAATTGGAACAATTGTTGCAGTTGTAACAGGTGCACGGAAAATTGGTTTGCAATATACATTGCAAATTAAAGATGGAAATTTCTATGACAATAGAGCAACGATAACATAGATTACTTTGCATTGTTTTAATATTGCTAGTTCCATCTTACATTTCAATTCCCTTTGGAAAAAAAAAAAAAAACCTTTTGTTTTCTATTGCAGTTGCAGTTATTTGAAACATTTGCACCACTCTACAGTGAAATTGAACAAGAATTGCAAAAAGGGCATTTTCCAATTATGTTATTCAAAAACATAATAAGCAGAAAAGAACTCAAGGAGAGAACACTTCGAACAACGCAAGCTACATTCATAAAAAAATTGAATGTAGAAGAAACAGAAGAACTTAGAAAATTGAACCCTCCAACATTCTCTGTAAGTACAAATGAAACAGTGGCTCTACTTCTCAATATGCAATTGTTTCTTCATCTCTTTCCATTTTGACATATACTACTTGTCCTTCTCTATGAACAGATAAAAGGAACATTAACAACTGCAAGCATTTATTCTACGCCATTTGAACCAGTTTGTCTTGGATGCAATTCACCAATACCAACCTGTACAATCATAGAAGAGACAAAAGTTAATTGCCTTAAGTGCAATAAAAATTCTTCCTTTTCCTATTCACAGCGTCTTAATTGGATAGTCAAGTCTAACAACACCAGCTTGCAATGTTGCATCAGAAACAAATTTCTCTTGAAACAATTACTTCCCAACCTAGCACGAATGTCTTTCAAAGACTATGTTCAAAAGAAACAAGCAACCATGTATATGCTATGCGATTTCAAAATAAATGGTACATTTACAATCAACGAAGACAACGAGCTCCAATCTGTTGACAACACCGGAAGCCCTACCAAAGCTAGGTATTCTTATCATTATTCTTCATTTTTCAAGTAAAAATTAGATATATGCACTTTAAATTATGCTATCCAAAATAACAACATTTGTACTAATTTTTCCCTCTTCTTTGTAGCCCCAACACTTCTACACACATTGGCTAGAACAAGAACACATAGTAATCCAAAAATCAGTCCAAAGCTCTTGTCAATTTTTGTACCAGATTTTACTGCTCAGATCCTCTTCTCTCAAAGCACAACATGTCTGCAACATTTTGCTAGAAGAAGAAAGCATACAAATGCACATATGACATAAAAGTTTTCACAGAGCAATTAGGAACAAAAATCACTAGCTATACTTATAGTCTTTCTTTTGGCTATTTGCAGATACTTTTAGACTTGGTATATGTATATTTAATGGTGGACTGCCACTATAACAGGGGACCTGCCAAGACCAACAAATGGGCACCTAACAAGGCCTCGTGCACATCCTTTTTCTTCGATAAGTTTTTGAGAAATCTCTTTAGACTAAAATCCATTTTTACAGACATGTCAAGGATGAACAATGTCGTTACTCGTGAATTTTCTTTTTATTCTTACAATATCAATATTTTTAATATTTTTGTTTTGGTCTGCTATTTGTAAATTTTTGCTCTCTCCTTCTCTGATTGTCCCGTATCATCTCTTTTGCCATTGGAAGCTTACGTCATGCATTGTTTTTTCCTCTGAAAACTAAAATCATTATTTATATTGTTATTGATCCATGTTTAATTTTCTGTAGGCTGTACTTTTCAAAATTTAGGACATGGTTCAATCTTATCATGTATCATTATATTGTATTGACATATGCATCATTTGAAGCATTAGATTTATTTTATAATCTAAATTCACAATAAAATCATTGCAAAATTCATTAGTTAGAATATGAATTCTCTGCCATTGGTTTTCTAACTACGACATCCGGTGATTTAACCGAAGTAGGCATATTTGGTCTCCTCATGGGTGTCTTTCTTCTTCTAGTCGTTTTGAGATCCTCTAATCTACCATCTACAACAGCTGCCAATGGCCTGTTATATTCAATATTTGGATGTGTTCCTATCTGTACCTCTTTATGAGATGGTAGATTCTGTGGCCACTGTGCCACATTTATACAGCCATAGAGTGAAACATGCTTGTCCAAAATAGAATGATTGGTTCCATATTCAATTCAGTTTCTACATATGAAATTAAGTTTCATATATTTAGTGTGACAGGTAGAGCACAATGCTGATCATTCTTTGAAAAAAATTCGACCTTGTCTCACTTAACAAATATGATTGACATCTACGAGTGCATACTATTCTGCAGAGAGTTTACCTCTTATGGTGCAAAATTCGATGGCCTTTATTGCATGGTTCCTCTCTGTTTGGTTGTTTGGTTCTGAAACTACATTGTCAACAGGATGTGTTGCACTGCATGGACAGTGCACATATTCACTCAGCTGTTGAAAATATGTTGATTAGCAATCCTTTTTTTTTGTATAAGATACTCGACCTAGAATGAAGAGTCTATTTCAATATGAAACAGACATCACATATCAAGGAACAATTATGAATGTAATTTGAGGGCAATGCTATATTAGGAGCATATTGCTGAAGAATATTTTCACATGCAGTTTGGGTTCACAATTCGTATGGAATGTGCACTTATGTCCACCATTGGCATCAAGGGCACATAGGTTTCCCACAAATGACATCCTGTGGAGACAATCTACAAATGCTAGTAGAGATTCAAAGAGTGCCCTATGATTCAAAGAGTGCAACATATCACTAGGACAATTGTAAACAAAATCCATAAGCGAAATTGTGAGATAGTGAACTACTAAGATCGAAACTTCATAAACCCCATGCCGCTGAACATTTCTCGATTGTGTTACAAGGAAAGTATTGTTATCGACGCCCAAGCAGCTCATGTAAGCCTCATGCAAGCCATGAATGCTTGCAGGATTTAGTATAGAGCGTTTAGTTATATGATCTACTTTTCAGAATCTATTCCAAAAGAAATCAGACCCTTGTAGGGTTTATTCTAAAACACATAGTTAGAGAATCGACGTTTCAAAGCCTATCCCAAAAGACATCCGACGAAAGAAAATAAAAACATAAGATAGCAAACACAGAGAAATTCTGGTAACCGAATAATTTATATTCAATAGGTTGGAAGTTCGAACCTCCACTGTGATGAGGCATGATTGTGAGTACGACGATGAGGGGATAGTTAGAAACGATTGAACACGTTCAATCACAGACCAAGATATGTGGCTAACAAAACTCGTTGTGGATCCCTGAGATTGCCAGCTCAAAATCAAACTAAGGCCTTAAATTCAAACAGATGTAGGCTTCAACATTCCCACCAGGGTATCAGGGAACATATTGCATGATTATGTGGTAAAACCATTATTAAAACTCTTACTAACAGAACCTATATTCTCTGTGCGCATTGTCAATCATCTTTCCTCTATCAGAATTGATTCACAACTTACAAACCACAACAATTGAAACTCAGTTGTTGAAAATATGTTGATTAGCAATCCATTTTTTTTGTATAAGATACTTGGCCTAGTATGAAGAGTCCATTTCAATATGAAACAGACATCACATATCAAGGAACAATTATGAATGTAACTTGAGGGAAATGTTATATTAGGAGCATATTACTGAAGAATATTTTCACATACAGTTTGGGTTCACAATTCGTATGGAATGTGCACCTATGTCCACCATTAACATCAGGGGCACATAGGTTTCGCACAAATGACATCCTGTGGAGATAATCCACAGATGCTAGTAGAGATTCAAAGAGTGCCCTGTGATTCAGAGAGTGCAACAGATCACTAGGACAGTTGTAAACAAAAGCCATAAGTGAAATTGTGAAATAGTGAACTGCTAACATCGAAACTTCATAAGTAGCTGCCCAAGGAAGGGTGAGAATCTGGGTACCTTATACACATGAAGTTACGTTTAATACCCGAGATTGTCAGCTCAAAATCAAATTAAGGCCTTAAATTCAAACAAATGTAGGCTTTAGCACTCCCACCAGGGTATCAGGGCACATATTGCATGATTATGTGGTAAAACCATTATTAAAACTCTTACTAACAGAACCTATTTTGTCTGTGCGCATTGTCAATCATCTTCCCTCTGCCAGAATTGATTCACAACTTACAAACCACAAAAATTGAAATGGAAATAGCTTCAATGTAACCATATCTTGAAACTAGACGCTAGTACTTCTTTGTATTTTTCTTTGGAAAATTAAAGCTAGGTGGTCTAGCTGCTGATAATTATAGCTCAGCCTATCTAAATTCGATTATTCATTATCAAATACATTTGATTTCCAGCATAGCTTTTTAGCATTTGAACATTGAATGTTGGCTTTCTATTATTTGATGCAAAGTTATCAGATTCAGATTTGGTGAGGGAAAAAATACTACATGGCTCATTAAGACTTGAGTCATTTCCACCACCATAGTTGGAGTCTCCAGAATCGGTCAAATCCTACAAAAATCCACCAACGTAACCACTCTTGGTACGAAACATTGTGACCATTTTAACAGTCATAAGAGCCTTCAGGACTTTCCCATATCAATGTAAAAATTAGATGTTGTAGAGGACCCACACCAAAATGGCCACTTGAAACCTCACTTCATAGAATATGAGAAATACAAGAGTCACACAAGGAAGCTTAAGATTAAGAATCTTGTACTTCTAAACTTGGGGTGCATAAAAGCAAACTAGGGATTTTTTGTTGCTAATTGGAGTTGCAGGAACTGTCATGACAGAGGATGTAGCTTTTTGCTACGTAAACTTCATGATGGAAATATAAGTCAATGTGAAGAGTTCCTAAAACAGTATCAAATACACAGAACCTAACGTAGTGAAAATATTAAGACATGAAGTTGAACAACATCAATCACTAAAGGTTCATACAACACTTGGCCTTGTAAACAACTTAGCAAAACCACCACAAAAAGTCAACTCATTGACTCAACGACACTTGGATTTTCACATTATATATCCAAAAATTCACAACAAAAAGTATAGGATTTCTCATTTCAGAACAAATCCATCGAAATTATAATCTGTAGCATAGACAAGCTCAATCAAGTATTAAATACGAATTACTATCTTCACAATAGACATAAGCAATGCACAATGAACTTCAAGATTGCATATAGTTTAAATGCTTTTTTGTTTAAAATTTTAAACTATATAGTGCAAATAGAAAATCCAATTCTCTTGGATAATGCACTCTGTTTTTACTCGCCCTTGAATGGGCAATTCCATTCGAATTTGATAAAGTTATTGGGTTCTACAAATCTCGTTTTTTTTTTAACAAATTCATGAAGTTTCTATGCATCAAGATCACATTGCAACACTACTATATATAAACTAAGCGGCAGGTAGTAGCTACCTTGTAGCCTTGTTTAGATCTAACGATTATTTAAATTTAACCATAACAAATTTACAAATTTATTAAATTTAACCATAACAAATTTATTAAAAAATAAATTTAATAGAAAAACATTAATAAATACATAATAACTTAGAATAAATAAATAAATACATAATAACAAAAATTTCTTTCATGTGATTTTCACCAAAAATTTCTTATAAACATTTCATGGATCACAGAAGCAAAATTCCTAATAATAAATAAATTACTTTTTAATTTGAAGAGGAAATGCAATTTCTTCACTACTTAATATGAAGATGAAAGGAAATAGTATTATTGATATTACATAATGTGTAATTCATTTAAGTTTACATGTAATATTTAAAATAAAAATATATTAATGACAAAAAAATTATTTATTATCAGCCATAAGTAAAATATTTGAATGTCTATACTAAGTAACATAATTTTATATAAAGAAAATTAATGTAATATAAATTAAAAATTTCTTATATTTCCACTTTCCATAACTAAGAGATGTGTAATTTATTTCATTTTTAATATGGAATTGATATATTAGATTTAAAAAATAGCAATAACAATTTCAATGTCTATATTAAATAACATACTTTTAAATTTATTTTATATTGAGAAAAATAATGTAATTTAAATTAAAACTTCTCTCTCGCTAACATGGTAGACACATCTCTTAATGTGATGTTTAACATTTTGACAAATTCAAATGGAGTTGTCAAAAGTGGTCGCAATCTAGTAAAAAATAATTAAGAAATTAAGAAATCTTGGAAATGGATTCAACACCATCAAAAAATCTTGAAGGGCACCCAAAATCTTGAAGTTTGACAATTAGACTTCTCATGTAACTGAAAAATAAATAAATATATATATAGCAAGACATACATACTCTATTCCCTTCTGGTTGAACTTGTGACCTCTTAAAAAGAAATACATGCTCTTAACCATTAGGCCCACTCAAGCTTTGGTCAAAATAAAATAAAATAAAAAATAAATAAAACATAATAACAAAATAAAAATAGCTCTATAAAAATAAAATAATAATAATAATGATAATAATAATCCATGATGTTGAACCATAATATTAAGAACTCGTGTAGAATAACTCAAAATCATTTTGCCGTGTGTAAATTTACACCTTCTCAACCTTTACTCGCACGGTTAAAGTTCAATCTCATAACCCGAGATGTCTTACACCTATATAAATCTAAACCTTCATGACACGTGTTGACATGGTTAAACCTCACTCCCATTCATAAGCCACGATGAGGGAAAAATGATAAAAGTATTTATCAGCAACCTTTACTCAAGAAGATTCGAACTCGGACCATCAAATCTACACCACAAGCACCTCCGCTTCCACACAGTTCCCCATATGACCGAACGGTCTGATACTCTCCCCCGTCTCGCTTGTCTCTGCCTTTGAATTTGCTGAAATACGTTCGAGAAGCGCCTCCTCCCTCTCCCTCCTTATACGACGTCTGCGTTCGCCTCCAGGCAAGTCCACACCGATTCCGCGAGCGTTAGGGTCTCGCCAGGTATTATATCCATCGGGTCTGGGAACTTCCAACGAACATTCGCAGACCCTGAAAATATACACGAAATCCCATCGAAGCTCTCCGACCCAGTTTCATAATCCAGAAGGCCCTGTCCGGTCCGGTTTTCACCCATCCATTCTTCTCTTCGATGTTTAAATTCGGCTGGATTTAGTTCAAGTCAAGTCTAATTTCGTTAAACTCTCGGCAGCAACAGAAGAGTCTATGGAAGGCGGTTCTGGGCCATACAATCCGCGCACGGTGGAAGAAGTATTTAAGGACTTCAAGAGCCGCAGAAATGGATTGATAAAAGCCCTCACAACAGGTAAATAAACATCTTCTAGTGGCAGATCCGAATGCGTATAGTTAGGTCCCCTTCTTTACGTAATTTAACGTTAAATCTCTCAATGAATGTCTCAGATTTGTGACCCGGTAAAGTTTTTTAAAGATTCTGCTGATTATTTTCTGTCCGACGCTTATTTTAGCGTGGAGATTTTCTTGTTAATCTCATATGAAGTTTTGCGAGAAGCGTCCATTTGTTATTTTTTTTCTTTCTTTCGATTCATCGAGCGAACTATAGTCGTTGATTAATATTATTGATATTGTTGTTTTCCTTTTACAGACGTGGAGGAGTTTTATCAGCAATGCGACCCGGGTGAGTTCCTTTTTCCAATGTTTCGGGATTCTGTTGATAATCGGCAAATCGATGAATACAACAATTTGTATAGTTGGAAAAAAATATACATCGTGCTTTGGTTTCTTGTGATGCTGGAACTTTACAGAAATAGATTGTTGTAGCATTTCAGCTCGGAGAGCTGAAATTTCAATTATTATCATTGTGAAATAGGCGACTTGAAAATTATCCCTAGGTTAAAGGCAAAGTCTTTGAGTCCTATGAGTTTTCTTATTTTCATTTATCTTTTTAACTAATTTTTTATTCAAAGTTTCTGATTCTGACGAGTTTACTTATTTTCATTTATCTTTTTAATTATTTAATATATTTTTACATATGAGTTTTCCTTTTTGTCATATATATATATATTTCTTCTCTTACTTCAATAGGTAGGGCCCAGGGCCATTGGTTTGACAAGATAATCCTTTCCCCTGTTTTAGGTCATCCCTCTTTATGCTTCAAGAAAGATACCTGGGAGGCTGCACTTCAAAGAGTGTATTTCCTGTTGGACACTAAATGCGGAGGACACTTAGTGCCAACATTTAAAAAGTACAGAACTGTCTGAAGTCTTAACCCTAGCTACAGCAAAGCGTACATGCTCTATTATAACTAAGCTCGTTAACATTGTCTTAATGATTAACCCAGTCCATGCCCATAGTTAAAGCATCTGTGTAGTGCTATTGTAAGAAGTAACGAGAATATAGCAGAAGCATAAACACAGCACATACCCATCAAATGCAAGATAGAGTTTTATAGTGGGAAACTTGGGCACCGCAAGGGAAACACACTTTAAACCCATTCTCTTCACTATCAATTCTGTCTGTTACATAGCTCGACAATGTAACCCGTCCACTCAGTCACATGTCCCAGTCCACAATCCGTCTATCATTGCCCACTGTCCTGCAGACAATTTAAGAATTTAAGAAGTCCACGAGGCATTCAAGAGATTGATGTTGCGTCGACAGTTTCTTCCAACCTTGTCTCTTAAACTCACCTCTAAATAGGACACATTTAATCTCTAGCTCAAACCCTAGTGCAGCCATTAAGGCTGGCTTACCAATCATTCAACTAACCTTATAATGAACCATTTAACTGTTTTAGCCCTCAGACCACGAAAGGGTCAACTTTACATGCAATACATCACAGCACTTTGCCAAACATGATCACGAAGGCAAAATCCTATACAACATTACTTTGGCTTAGATGCTGAGAATGAGGGTATTTATTCTGCCAAAATAGCCCAGGATTTGTAGCTGGCTTCATCTGACAAATCCCGTGACATATTTGTGGTGCAGACCACAATGAGAATGGGATCATGGCCAATGGCTTAACATTTAGTGAACCCCTTATTGGTAAGCCATCCCTATTTTATAGGATGTTAATTTTTAATATTACAACAAGGAATAGAGGTTCTTACAAAAATTCAAGTTAATAAGAATGACTGAAATAATAAAAAACAAACATTTCACACAGATTAATATCTCAAATTAACTTACACTATAATAGTTCGAGTAGTTAAAATATTCAAATTCCAGTAAATGGGAATGAGCCTCTCAAAGTACCTTGGGAGCTATTTTTTTCACTGAAAAAACTGAAGATTCAAAGTTTACTTGATTTTTGCATTGATGAAAAACATTCTCAAGTGCTGCAAATGGCCAATGCACGACTCATTTTGATTTTTTTACCTAATTGAAATGCTCTAAATATAACTAGAATGGCAAATGTTTTCTTTTTTTGACAATTCCACGTATTTTATGTTGGTAAGGATACCTCATAACTTCAGGTAATCATTTTATTTTAGATATGCTTAAATAGGCCATAGTTTTAAATAACCCTCTGTTTCGCAGCGAGACAATTAAGTACATGTGCTGGTGAATTCAATTTGTTAGTTCCTGGATTGTGCTGCCCGTTGCTGTGTATCTGTCAATGTTTGCGTGCCTGATTTGCATGTTGTTTGATATCATAAGGTGGGGCTAAGTAGGTTGTGCTTGCAGTTAGTCATTGCCAAACAATGTTATAAGATTAAGTCATGATGATGTGGTAAGATTTTCACACATTACACTAAATATAATGGCAAAATGTATGCCCCACTTGTGCATTGAGAGCATAATCACTTTGGAAAATCGATTTACTAATAATGAAAGTATGTTTTATTATTAGTAAGGAACATGGAATAATTACATTACTGTTTTAGGGGAAGAAAAGGGCCACTAGATTCTAGCCATTAATTGTCATAGCTATCAATGGAAATCAATGTAATTGCTAACAAATTTCATGACTTAAGCAATCTGATAACAAATTTGGCCTTGTTAAAGTGTTGGAGGATCCTTTATAGGCACAAACTTTAAAGGCCAATATGCCATTGTAACACTATATTGGACCACAAGCATGTGATATAAATGATTGGGGATGCAACCACTTAGTTTTTAATTATTGCCTACTTGCCCACTAATGGGTCTTGGTCATGGTCATCATGATAGTAGAGGAGGGGAGCATGAATGCCATTGATGAATGACATGCTCTAGGTTAGACTGAGCCTTGTAAACAAGTATTTTAGTATGGGAATGGAGTCGAGGAGGAGATTGAGTCGTTCTTGCAGGATCATAAATCTACCACAGGTCAAAGAAATAACTATAAGGTAGCAATTGAACTCTACATTAGAATGTAGGATCTTTTTAGCCAACATCGGTTTATATTTGGTGAGACAACCATAGGAGAGTTAGAAATAAATATCAGTAACTGTAGAAAAAGGTTTGAGGTGCTTTCAATCTTAAATTATCAACAAAAAGCCCCTAATTTTGGTAGAAGATTCAAATCCTTAGATAATAAAATGAATTGCACTGAGGCCTTTGTTGAGTGTAGTTTTAGCATTGCGTAGTTTGACTTATCGTTGTTCCAAGTATAGAGTTGTTTTCTTAGTGCATTTTCAATCAGCACTAGTGGACTCTTGCACCCATCTTCAAATTGTGTGATAGTTGACAACATCTTTATCTTACATGGTTTCATGCCACTTGGCAGAGTCGTTCAAACTTGTGAGTTCACAATGTGTGGTAGGTTGTTGCCTTTGATAGAGCATTACAACATTAATGTTAGCATCTCCCAAGCCTTCAAACCTTTTTGAAATTTTCATGATTGGCATCAATGAATCTATGAGAATAAGCCAATTTTGCCCGTTTCTTAATGTAATTGTGTATGAGTCGACCTTGAAGAGTTCCATGTGTGATAATGGTGGTTTAATCATATTTTTATAGTATTCTTTATGCCTATGGTAGTAGATTTATATCAGTGTTTTTAGAACCAAACTGATTTTATGAAAGCTGTTTGGTTTGATCAGTTTACATTAGTCATTGGTTCAAAACAGTGTTTTAGACCAGAAATGGCTGGTTCCATATTGAACCGATTGGTTTTGTGATGGAATTGGTTGATTTTGTATGGAGGCAACCTTAAATACCCTAACCAACCAGTTTCATTCGGAACTGACTGTTTCCATACTAGTCCTTACACCCGCACATGTGACGACAAAAAATACTCTGAAATTAAAAGTTGACATTCTTCTTTATCTTTCCTTTTACTTAAAATTTTAACATTTCTATTAATTGTTTTGGGATGTTTGAGAGTGGTTTCAACCTCATTGGACTTCATGTGGGGAAAGTAGAATTTTAGGTCCGATTTAGAATACAGTGGACTTAACAGTTTTCAAGTTTTTAAGATTGGGATGATTGCAATATTTCCATTGTATTCTAGCATGTATGAGGGTTTTGATCTAACATTTAATTAAGAGAACCAAACCTGATATGTACCTCGATGTTGGTGGTGCTGATTGTTGAACTCCCATGTCATGAGCCTAGTAAAAATGTACCCTTCACTAAAGCAAAATCACTGATTAAGTATTTTATGATTTTTCTTCCTTATGCTTGGATTAGGGAGTTTCATCAAAATTGGAGGGTGTTGATTGATGTCCCTGGAGGATCAAGATTTGACGCAGAGACACAGGCTAGAGACTAGAGTGGGGGGTAGAGGATGATATTGATTCTGAGAATTCCTATTGGCAACGATTTTGATGATATGTAGTTGTTTGTTGCAGCCCTTATTTTCTGTATACATGAGAAGACTGCATATTTTTGTATAATGGTTTGAATTCTCTTGGATGCACATAAATACTTATTTTTTTAATCACAATTCAAATATTTTATGTATTTTTTGGTCATCAATTTTTCCTTTTTTTCCCCTTTTTTTAGTTTCAGTCTGGTTCTAATCAATTTCTAGCTTTAGGGGTCTATCAGTTTAGTGACCAGTTTGTTTCTAATAACGTAATTTTGTATACATATTAGAATAATTGTTGTTACAAGATTAATGGTCTAGCATTGAGTACTAGGCTAGTATAATTGTTACCTTGCTTATAGAAGTTGTTAAGGTGTTCTCTCTGCAATTATTGTGTCTATGTACTTGGCTATGTTATTCTATCTTAAAAAATTGAAAGTATGTTTCATTACTAGTAAGGAACATGAAATAATTAAATTACTATTTTAGGGGAAGAAAAAGGCCACTAGATTCTAGCCATTAGTTGTCATAGCTATCAATGGAACTCAATGTAATTGCTAACAAATTTCATGACTTAAGCAATCCGATAACAAATTTGGCCCTGTTAAAGTGTTGGAGGATCCATTATAGGCACAAATTTTAAAGGCCAATATGCCATTGTAACACTATATTGGACCACAAGCATGTGACATAAATGGCATGTGACATAAATGATTGGAGATGCAACCACTTAGTTTTTAATTATTGCCTACTTGCTCACTAATGGGTCTTGGTCATGGTCGCCATGATAATAGAGGAGGGAGCATGAATGCCATTGATTAATGACATGCTCTAGGTTAGACCGAGCCTTGTAAACAACAAGTTTAGTATGGGAATGGAGTCGAGGAGGAGATTGAGCCGTTCCTGCAAGATCATAAATCTACCAGAGGTTAAAGAAATAACTATAAGGTAGCAATTGAACACTACATTAGAATATAGGATCCTTTTAGCCAACATTGGTTTAGATTTGGTGAGACAACCATAAAAAAATTTGAAATAAATATCAATAACTGTAGAAAAAGGCTTGAGGTGCTTTCAATCTTAGATTATCAACAATAAGCCTCTAATTTTGGCAGTAGATTCAAATCCCTACAAAATAAAATGAATTGCACTGAGGCCTTTGTTGAGTGTAGCTTTAGCTTTGCGTAGTTTGACTTATCATTGTTCCAAATATAGAGTTGTTTTATTAGTGCATTTTCAATCAACACTAGTGGACTCTTGCACCCATCTCCAAATTGTGTGATAGTTAACAATATCTTCTTTATCTTACATGGTTTCATGCCACTTGGCAGAGTGGTTGAAACTTGTGAGTTCACATTGCGTGGTAGGTTGTTGCCTTTGATAGAGCATTACCACATAAATGTTAGTGCCTCCCAAACCTTCAAACCTTTTTGAATTTTTCACGATTAACATCAATGAATCTATGAGAATAAGCCAATTTTGCCCGTTTCTTAATGTAATTGTGTATGAGTCAACCTTGAAGAGTTCCATGTGTGATAATGGTGGTTAAATCATATTTATTGTATTCTTTATGCCTATGGTAGTAGATATGTATCAATGTTATTAGAACCAAATTAATTTTGTGAAAACTATTTGGTTTGATGTGTTTACATTGGTCATTGGTTCAAAATAGGGTTTTAAACTAGAAATGGTTGGTTCCATATTGAACCGATTGGTTTTGTGATGGTATTGGTTAATTTTGTATGGAGCCAATCTTAAAAACCCAAATCAACCAGTTTCATTTGGAACTGATTGATTCCATACTAGTCCTTACACACTGGCACATGTGACGACAAAAAATACACCGAAATTAAAAGTTGACATTCTTCTTTATCTTTCCTTTTATTTAAAATTTTAACATTACTTGTAATTGTTTTGGGATGTTTCAGAGTGGTTCCAACCTCATCGAACTTCATGTGGAGAAAGTATAATTTTAGGTTTGATTTAGAATATAGTGGACTTAACAGTTTTCAATATTTTAAGATTGAGATGATTGCAATATTTCCATTGGATTCTAGCATGTATGAGGGTGTAGAACTAACATTTAATTAAGAGAACCAAGCTTGCTATGTGCCTCGATGTTGGTGGTTATGATGGTTGAACTCCCATGTCATGACCCTAGTAAAAATGTACCCTTCACTCAAGAAAATCATTGATTAGGTATTTTATGATTTTTTTTGCCTTATGCTATGCTTGGAACTGGGAGTTTCATCAAAATTGGGGGGTGCTGATTGATGTCCTTGGAAGATCAAGAATTGAGGTAGAGACACAGGATAGAGACTAGAGTGGGGGGTAGAGGGTGATATTGATGATGAGAATTCCTATTGGCAATGATTTTGATGATATGTAGTTATTTATTGTAGCATGATGTTTTTTGGACTCCAAAGACCATTCAAAGCCTCTTTGTTTATGTATTTTGGTTCAAATATGGATTTCACTTGGCGCTGTTTTGGTTATATGCACCCTTACTTTCTGTATACATGAGAAGACTTTGCATATTTTTGTATAATGGTTTGAATTCTCTTGGATGCACATGAATACATATTTTTTGATCAAAATTGGAATATTTTATGTATATTTTGGTCATCCATTTTTTCATTTTTTAGTTTAAGTTTGGTTCTAACCAGTTTCTAGTTTTAGGGGTCCATCAATTTAGTGACCAATTTGTTTCTAATAACGTAATTTTGTATACATGTTAGAATAATTGTTTTTATAAGATTAATGGTCGAGCATTGAGTACTAGGCTACTATATTTGTGATCTTGCTTATAGAAGTTGTTAAGGTGTTCTCTCCCCAATTAGTGTGTCTATGTACTTGGCTATGTTAATCTATCTTAAAAAATTGAAAGTATGTTTCATTATTAGTAAGGAACATGGAATAATTACATTGCTATTCTAAGGGAAGAAAAGGGCCACTAGATTCTAGCCATTACTTGTCATAGCTATCAATGGAACTCAATGTAATTGCTAACAAATTTCATGATTTAAGCAATCCAATCACAAATTTGGCCTTGTTAAAGTGTTGGAGGATCCATTATAGACACAAACTTTAAAGGCCAATATGCCATTGTAACACTTTTATGGACCACAAGCATTTGACATAAATGATTGGGGATGCAACCACTTAGTTTTTAATTATTGCCTACTTGCTCACTAATGGGTCTTGGTCATGGTCATCATGATAATAGAGGAGGGAGCATGAATTCCATTGATGAATGACATGCTCTAGGTTAGACTAAGCCTTGTAAACAACAAGTTTAGTATGGGAATGAAGTCAAGGAGGAGATTGAGCCGTTCTTGCAGGATCATAAATCTACCACAAGTCAAAGAAATAACTATAATGTAGCAATTGAACTCTACATTAGAATGTAGCATCCTTTTAGCCATCATTGGTTTAGATTTGGTGAGACAACCATAGAAGAATTTGAAATAAATATCAATAACCATAGAAAAAGGCTTGAGGTGCTTTCATTCTTATATTATCAACAATAAGCCTCTAATTTTGGTAGTAGATTCAAATCCATAGAGAATAAAATGAATTGCACTAAGGCCTTTGTTGAGTGTAGTTTTAGCTTTGCGTAATTTGACTTATCGTTGTTCCAAGTATAGAGTTGTTTTCTTAGTGTGTTTTCAATCAACACTAGTGGACACTTGCAACCGTCTTCAAATTGTTTGATAGTTGACAACATCTTTATCTTACATGGTTTCATGCCACTTGGCAGAGTGGTTGAAACTTGTGAGTTCACAATGTGTGGTAGGTTGTTGCCTTTGATAGAGCATTACCACATTAACGTTAGCACCTCCCAAGCCTTCAAACCTTTTTGAATTTTCCATGATTGGCATCAATGAATCTATGAGAATAAACCAATTTTGCTGGTTTCTTAATGTAATTGTAAATGAGTCGACCTTGAAGAGTTCCATGTGTGATAATGTTGGTTAAATCATATTTATTGTATTCTTTATGCCTATGGTAGTAGATTTGTATCGGTGTTATTAGAACCGAATTGATTTTGTGAAAACTGTTTGGTTTGATTAGTTTACATTGGTCATTGGTTCAAAACAATGTTTTAAACTAGAAATCGCTGGTTCCATATTGAACCGATTGGTTTTGTGATGGAATTGGTTGATTTTGTATGGAGGCAACCTTAAATACCCAAATCAACCAGTTTCATTTGGAACTGACTGATTCCTTACTATTCCTTACACTGGCACATGTGACGACAAAAAATACTTCGAAATTAAATGTTGACATGCTTCTTTATCTTTCCTTTTACTTACAATTTTAACATTACTATTAATTGTTTTGGGATGTTTGAGAGTGGTTCCAACCTCATTGCAGTTCATGTGGAGAAAGTATAATTTTAGGTCCAATTCAGAATATAGTGGACTTAGTTTTCAAGATTTTAAGATTGGCATAATTGCAATATTTCCATTGGATTCTAGCATGTATGAGGGTGTAGAACTAACATTTAATCAAGATAACCAAGCCTGCTATGTACCTCGATGTTGGTGGTTTTGATTGTTGAACTCCCATGTCATGACCCTAGAAAAAATGTACCCTTCACTAAAGCAAAATCACTGATTAAGTATTTTATGATTTTTCTTCCTTATGCTTGGATTAGGGATTTCATCAAAATTGGAGGGTTTTGATTGATGTCCCCAGAGGATCAAGATTTGAGGTAGAGACACAAGCTAGAGCCTAGAGTGGGGGGTAGAGGGTGATATTGATGATGAGGATTCCTATTGGCAATGATTTTATTGATATGTAGTTATTTGTTGTAGCATGATGTTTTTTGGACTCCAAAGACCATTCAAAGCCTCTTTGTTTATGTATTTTGGTTCAAATATGGATTGCACTTGGCGCTGTTTTGGTTATATGCACCCTTACTTTCTATATACATGAGAAAAATTTACATATTTTTGTATAATGTTTTGAATTCTCTTAATTGCACATGAAAACATATTTTTTTTTAATCAAAATTTGAATATTTTATGTATTTTTTGGTCATCCATTTTTCCTTTTTTCCCCTTTTATTAGTTTTAGTCTGGTTTAATCAGATTCTTGTTTTAGGGGTGTATTAGTTTAGTGACCAATTTGTTTCTAATAATGTAATTTTGTATACATATTAGAATAACTGTTGTTGTTGATGATGATTAACATCCCACTAAGACCAATGCGGTCTATCGAACCTTAAGAAGAAAAAGAATCTAATTACGATTCTTCAAAACCTTAATTTTCTGATAAAAGAAGGAAAAGAAGTGCTCGAAGATCACTATAGTTGGGCTGACTTAACAAGTCAAAAAGATTGGAAGCAACAAGTCAACAATTGTTGTTATAAGATTAGTGGTCGAGTATTGAGTACTAGGCTACTATAATTGTTACCTTGCTTATAGAAGTTGTTAAGGTGTACTTCACTTGTATATGTGCTTGAATGATTATTGTTTTATTATGTATGGTATCTTTTAATATTGTTGATTCTTGTATCATAATGAAGTAACAAACTTAATAAGTTTGATTCTTGTTGCTACAAGTGAAGTGAGGTGCATTCTTCACCCCAATATTGAAGATATTGTAATATCCATCCATGATATGTCTGCTAGATATAATATTTTAGACAAATCTTTATACATATAAAAATAACAATAATGTAATTAAATCATATTTATTGTTGGAAGAAAAGGAATCTAAAACAACTTTTGCTGGAAGGCATGCACCAAGTAGAAGACATATATCAAGGATTATTGTCTTCTAAACATCGATATTTTTTTGTTAATTTTTAGGGCCGGTTTGTTCTTTGCTGTAGATAATTGCATTTCTAAACTTTTTCGACATTTTCACGTTACATTCACCCCATAACATCTTATCATCATTAGCAATTATGTAGAGAGAACAAAGAACGATAACATCAACAACGCAACAGAACATTAAGGAACAACAGAAGAAGAGCATACACAATAGAGACACCAGGATTTAGGTTAGAGACCAGGGCAAAACCCCACAAGGGGGAAAACCCAACCAGATTCTTCTTCTTAGATGTTCATCAAATGTTCAACTGAGATACAATGTACAAATATCACGAGACATAAGTCTTACATCACATTAGGCCACTTAGGGTCAATCCTGGATCATGCTAGATCCTCATATGATAGCACCAAACATACTTCTTAGAAAGGTATTTACAAGCCCTCCTATCCTTATGATAAGAATTACTGTCAACTTCAAGTCGTCTTCAAAAGAATAATAGATTCTCTCAAATAGACACGTCGTCTCATCTCGAAGTCATGTCGGCTTATTACAGGCTCCAACAACTATAAATAGGCCAGTTCGGATTTCAGTTAGAGACAAAATTTCAGAGTAGATTTCGGTGGTCATCAAGTCTGCAATTCGGTCAAGGTTTAAGGTAGGAAAATAAGTGCGAAAAGGATCAAAGTAGGCAACCTATAACCAACAAATAAAGGGAGAAGAAGATCGAATTATTTCAGGACTGTTTTTGGGACAACTTACCTCCACACATGCAAAATTGCGGACCTGTATATTGCAGAAAGAAGACCGAGGTATAACAGTGAGAGTGAGAGAGGATTTCGGGTGGAAGACAAAGCCGAAGTGTCAAAGAAGAAATCTCCTTCTAGAGCGAAGAAGATATAAGGTCTAAGTTGGTCAAGCTCATGTGCTAAGGGTTTCTGAACTAGAACCAAGGAGTGTAATACTGAACCAAGGGACCGAAATTCTGAAGAGTAGCCATGAAGGAAGAAGAAGCAGAGATTTGATCATTGCAGGAAGAATCTCATTAAGGAGGATTTGTGTCTTGGTCTTGGAGTGGCAAATAGGTCAAGGGTCTTGGTTTTGGTATTCGTCAATTGAAGTCCCTATAAGAAGAAGAATTTGTGTGAGTTTTCCTCTCAAGTGGGAGTGGTTTTGGCCTGGGTTGATAGCCTACATTTTGTCTCTTGTCTCTTTATGTTTATGGATTGGTAGCTGTTTGATGAAGAAAAACACTATAATAACATAAGTAAAGGAAGATCCTAATCTAAGAAGTAAAAATCATTCACAAGCAGTTATCTAAGAAGAGAAATCACCTAATACTTGATGCCCTAAATTTCTCGACATGGTATCAAAGCTAAGGTGACTAAGTCAAAGGAGGGCATCTTATCAAGGGACACTCAAGGATCAAATCTCAAGGAAGGCATAAAAGTGAAGATCATCTTGGAGTCAAATGAAGCATCATAACCCTAGATCAAAAATCTACAAAGAAGTATTGGGATCATCATCAAGAGGGAGAAGGCCAAACCCTACATCTATTCAAGTTAAAGTGTTTTGAAGACTTTTCATCCAAAGGAAGTTAGATCAAAAGGCGATGTCATCTCACTCTTTGTGAGATGAAGGATCATTCTTGAAGAAAATTCCTTCATCAAGGAGAAGTTTTCTAGCTTCTATATCATCATCAATATCAAGGAAGCAATAAGAAGAAGGAGCATTCTATCAAGTAAGTATATTTATGTTCACATATGAATCTGTCAAAATGTCTTTTTGCAAGGGAAGCAACAAATTGGTTGGGGCTTCAATCTATCTTGCATGGAAGAAAAGGAAAAACCTAAATCTCATTGAGAATGAGGTCATGGATCATGTCAAAAGATCTATCACCAAACTAGGAGAAGAAGATGCTCAAGCTCTTGCAAAATACATGAAAGGGGAAGTTAGGGCTCAAAGAATTCTCATTGAATCCCTCAAAGATCCACTCATCCCATATGTATCTAAACTCAAAACTTCTAAAGAAATATATGATAGACTGGTAGAGTTGTATTCTATAAACACTGCAGGGGAAGTTATCTCTCTAAGGCAAGAACTCTACAAGTTGAAGATGTAAAAGGAAGAAGGAATAGGCTCATACTTTATGAGGATATTTGAGATCAAGGATCAACTTAAAGATCTAGGAGAAGTCATGTCTGATAGAGAAATGACTACAATTGTATTAAATGCATTATCAGAGGAGTGGGGTAACTTTACTTAAAGTATTTATGGTAAGAAAGAAGCTACTCCATTCCATGAGATGTGGTCACTATGCAAGATTGAAAAATCCAGGTTAAAGGCAAAATCTGATGTGGGATCAGGTGAGCAGAATCAGGCATATGCTGCTATGAAAAAAAGAAAGGGACAATTTGGCAGGTTTGGTCCTCAGAAAAAGAAGAAGAACATGGCTAAAATACAATGCTTTGGGTGTCAAGAATATGGACACTACAAAAGAGATTGTCCTATGATCAAGAAGGACAATAACAAAAGAGGAAGAGAAGAAGCTCATATCATCGAAGAAGTAGAGAAAGCTGAAAATAAGAAGTCCAAGATAGAGGAAGTTAGAGATCTATACTATGGCTTGTTAATTTTTCAATATTGTTCTATGTTGTATTAGTTACTTAAGCCCAAATTATATTTTCATTAACAATGTATTTAGATCTATGCAATATAAATAACCATAAACTGCAATTAAAGATAGAATAATGTATGTAATGACAGAGAAGACAATATCACAACCATGAGACACAGAGATTGGTCCAAGACTAGGGAAAAACCCCACTATGGGGGAAACCCTTTCAAATCTTCTTCTTCTATAGATTGTCTTCAAAATATTTTAGCAGAGAGTACAATGAGCCCAATACATGTATACAACGGAAATAAACAAATATGATCTGCAGATTAGCAGATCTACAATAACAAAACACGAAGCCAATGTATCACCAATACCAAGTGATCTCAGTTGCCTAATTCTAGATCTGGATCTAGAATTTTGTCAATGACTGTTCTGATGCGACTGTGACTGCATGATAGATGAGTGATGACACTGCGCAAGCAACTGACTACGAATCAAATTAGATCTTCCTAGTAATTCTTTGAGTCGCGGCCTTAACACGCCCAACCCACGGCTTTGGGGCTTTGAGCCGCTACCACATAGTTTTGAGCCTGCCGCTTAGGGTCTAAACACCCTAAAACCCTAGCCACGCCCTGAAGTCGTTCAACCAACGACCTTACCAGCTGAGTCGCGGCCTCAACAAGCCTAGCCCGCGACTTTGCCTCAGCAGAGCCGCTACCTCAGCCTTTCCTGCCCGCGACTTTGGCCCAATAGGCCTAGATCTGAAATGTGCCTCTGTCTGTGATCCTGATCCACTATGCGAGCCTCTTGTGACGTACATGTGCGAGCCGAAAATAGAAAATACGACCAATAACCAAAACAACATGAAGAAGATCTCATGAACGAATGTGTGCAAATTGGGGTCACTTCTATTTATAACTTTGTGAGGGATCGCTTGAGGCTTTGACCAAATCAACATGCGGTTAGGTCGACCTATAAAATAATAAAATAAATCATAACTGAACTTCCGTTTAACCGATTGGGATAATCTATAGGTCGATTTTGATCCTCTCAAAAAGAGAAATCTAATTAACTTATTATCTTAATCATCTGAGCTGTCCAATGTGGAATTTGACCCTAGTTGCAAAAATTAACACTCCCTCTCAACTAGGAAGAATTCTACTTTGAAATCTCTGCTTGTAGATCTAGATCTCTTCAAGGTGTCATCACAACTCAACTTAATTTGCTAAAACTTTCTCGAATCTAGAAGAAGAATAAGAATCGGGGAGCAATAGCTTCTACCCACATCTAGCAACAGGATAACTCATCTCACAGGGGGGCACATTTCCGACCTTGGAGTTTCATCAGGGAGCTCAGTCTCAACTCGGAATCACAAAAGGGGAGCAAATCTCAACCCGAAATCACAAAAGGGGAGCAAATCTCAACCCAATCCTGTCGCCTACCGATCTTCCCATCAATGACTCTCATCTGTCAAGTGGCAGAACACCTGCATCATAACCCATTTGGGTTGTACGCCCCAAGTACACTCTCAACTCGTTGGCCAAACGAGGAGCGATATTCCCAACAGGCACTGCTTGTGAGTATGATGCCAACTGGGGTATACTCTGCAAAGACCAAATAGGGGAGCAACATTCTCCGACCCGATGAGGATAGGGGAGCAACATTCTCAACCCTGGTTAACAGATAGGCAAGTGCCATGTTGTCCAGAGATCCCTCAACCCTTGGAGCCCTTCATCTCAATTCCTCACCCTGAGAGCTCAAATAAGGTAGGAAGAGCTAGCTTAGTGACCTTGATCAATGTTGCCCCTTATCTGGAGGGGCTACATCCATAAGTCCAAGTTGTTCTTTGAAAACCAAGAACTTCCCTTTCGGTAATGCCTTGGTGAGAATATGTGCAGCCTGATCATCAGTCGCAATGTGATGGAGTCTAACAACTCCTCTCTGTACCATGTCACGGATAAAGTGATATCGAATCTCGATATGATTGGACTTGTCATGAAATACAAGATTCTCTGCCAAATGAATCCCACTCTTGTTATCATAGTATATTACTGTAGTGTTTAACACTTGACCAAGGAGTTCACCAAAGAGCTTTCTTAACCACACAACTTCACAACTTGTTGTGCTAGCAACAATGTACTATGCTTCCGTGGTGCTTAATGCTACTGACTTCTGCTTCCTGCTCATCCAGGATATCATGGCAGATCCAAGATTGAAACAACATCCAGATGTACTCTTTCTATCGGTGATGTTACTTGCCCAATCAACATCAGTGTATCCATGAAGTTGGATAGCTCCAACAGAGTATCTCAAACCAAGTGTGATCGATCCATGTAAGTATCTGAATACATGCTTGGTTGCTATACAATGTGCATGAAAGGGCTCGGTCATGAAATGACTCAATGTGTTTACTGCATAACATATATATCCGGATGGGTGTTCACAAGGAACATCAGAGCCCCAATCAACTGTCTATACTCGGATGGATTCGCTAGATCAGGTCCAGTTGTTTTCCGCATAACTTCTTGAAGTTCATTTCCATCGGAGTGACCATGGTTTTGCACTCGGTCATACCAAACCTTTCCAGCGGCTTTACCACATACTTTCCCTGTGAGAGAAATATTTTGCCAGGCCTTTGCCATACCTTAAGGCCCAAAAAGTATTGCATGAGACCGAGGTCTTTCATCTCGAATTCAGAGGCTAGCTTCCTCTTGCATTCGACGATCAATGGTTCACTTCCTATGAAGAATAAATCGTCAACATATAGAACCATAATAAGAGGCATACCATGAACAACCTTAAAATAGAGGTTGGGATCAACATTGCTTCTAGTGAAACCTAGTTTCTTTAGATAACTATCAGTGCGAGCATACCACGCTTGGGGAGCTTGATTTAATCTGTACAGTGCTTTCTTCAACCTGCAAACATGTGTTGTGCGATATTCCACTTCAAATCCCTGTGGCTGTTCCTCATAAACTTCTTCCTGTAGCATACCATGGAGGAAGGCGGTTTTAACATCCATTTGATGAAGTGACCATCCTTGACGAGCAACAAGGGCAACTATTGAGATGATAGTTGTATATCGAGCCACAAGAGCGAATATATCATTGTAATCTTCTCCCTCTTTTTGAGAGAAACCACAAGCTATGAACCTCTCTTTATATTTTTCGATGTTGCCATCGATTCCATGCTTGATTTTGAACAACCATTTCGAAGTCACAACGAACTTCCCATGCGGTCTCGACACAACATCCCACACATCATTTTTCATGATCGATTCATATCTTCGGCCATGGCATCCTTCCAGGCTTGTTCTTTGACTGCTTCTTCAAATGAGGATGGTTCGGCTTGAATCATGGTACTCATAGCTGCAACATAACCCTGATACCTGCAACGTTCCTTCCTTTCTCTGAATGATCGACGAACATGAGTACTCTTTGCTTCATCCTTGTGCTCGATGCAATATAACCATGTCTTTCTGGAATAATCGTCAATGAAAGTGATGTAATAGAGATGCCCACCAATAGAGTGCACAAGCATCGGACCACATATGTCTGAATGGATGAGATGGAGGATGTCATATGTCTTGTTCTTACTTGAGGGGAATGGTCCCCTTGCTTTCTTTCCACTAGCATAACTAGGACAAACTCCTTCACGCTGAGCTTGTACATCGGGAATACTTGATACTAGTTTCTTCAATTTCAGAAGAGCATCATATGTAGATGAGCCAGCCTGCGGTGCCATAATTAACTGAGATGATTGGTGTTATGGGCCAATGTAAAGAGTGGCCTTCCTGGGACCTTGTAGAGTCCCTCAGATCTTAGTCCTAATGTGAATGCATCCTTCATATGTGAATCAACAGGGCAAGTTAAGACTTTTCCATTCATGAAGGCAACCCTCATCCCTTTATCTTCTAATGTGGATATAGAAATCAAATTCTTCATAAGTCCCGACACATACATGACATCATTTAACAATACTGATTCCCCAATGTTTAACTAAAATTTAACTGACACAAATCCCTTTTACAGGATGAGTGGAGTTATCTCCAAGAATTATCTTTAACTTAGTCTTCCTCTCTACCAGATTAGAGAGGACTTCTTTATAACCAGAAAAGTGATGAGTGGCCCCACTATCAACTAATTAGCTATCCCATGAATCCGGTGGAGAAGAACTAGTAAGTGCAGAAACAAGAATATATTCATTTTTATCCACACTATTACTTTCATACCTGGAAGCTCTTGACCATCTTTTGAGATGGACGATCTTCTTCACGGTCGCTTGATGAATCTCTTCTTCTCCTCTCATACCTTTTGTCACGGTTGTTCCTTTGATTGTCTTTCCTTCTTTTATCATAGTTGTTGCTTCTGTTGTTGTATCGTGGCTTCTTTCTCTTCTCTGGACAATCACTGGCATAGTGACCTTTCTTGTGGCAGTTGTAGCATTCAATGTGAGCAAGTGATTTGCCATTTCTTCCTTTTGAGTTTTGATGAGGAGGTCTTCTAGATGGGCCTCCTTTGGATTTCTTTCTTTTGTTATGGGAAACATAAGCAACAAGCTCTCCTTCTTCATGTTTCTAAATCCTCCCTCTTGCCATCATTCTGGATTCTTCTTGAGTCAGCTTCCCAATAATTTCATTAAATGACAGAAGAATATTGTTGTTCCTGATAGTAGTAATGAAGGTTTCCCAAACAGGAGGGAGACCTCTAAGATTCACGATAACCAACTCTCTGTCGAGCACATTCTCTCCAACCCTCTACAGTTGATTTTTAAGACGAGAGATCCTCATCATGTAAGACTGAATAGTCTCACTATTGTTCATCTTCACTTCCTTAAGTTGGTCTTTTAATGTAATAATCTCATTCAAATTGTTAACTTCATACATCTTGTCATACATATCTTTAGACTTCTTCAAATTCCCAACATAAGCAAGTAAGTGATCTTGTAACCTATCAACTAAGATTTGCTTTGCTTTGGACTCACCTTTCTTGTACCTGTTCTTGATGGTGGCAGATGCATCTTCTAAAGGGTCAGACATGTTTCCTTGAATGTATTCCAGCACATCGTTGTTGTCGGCAATGATCTCTAATCTGACTTTCCATGCAACAAAGTTAGAAGCGTCACCCAATTTATCATGCTCCTTAAAGGTAGAGGAAGAAATCTCAACCTTGGCTTCTAGATTTGCTCTATGATAGATTTGTAAATATGCTCTCTGATAATGCGGCCTTCACTGCTTGTCTTCTCTTGGGCTTGTCATTCATTCACCTTAGCTTTGATTCCATGTTAAATTTTCAATATTTTTCTATGCTGTATCAGTTACTTAAGCCCAAATTATATTTTCATTAACAATGTATTCAGATCTATGCAATATAAATAACCATAAACTGCAACTGAAGATAGAACAATGTATGCAACGACAGAGAAGACAATAACACAACCATGAGACACAGAGATTGGTCCAAGACCAGGGAAAATCCCCTCTATGGGGGAAACCCTTTCAAATCTTCTTCTTCTATAGATTGTCTTCAAAAGATTTCAACATAGGGTACCATGAGCCCAATACATGTATATAGCGGAAATAAACAGATCTGATCTGTGGATCAACAGATCTACAGTAGCAAAACACGAAACCAATGTATCACGAATACCAACTGATCTCAGCTGCCCAATTCTAGATCTGGATCTAGAATACTGCCAATGATTGTTTTGATGTGACTGTGACTGCATGATGGATGAGTGATGACGTTGCGCAAGCAACTGACTATGAATCAAAATAGATCTTCCCAGTAATTCTCTGAGTCGCGGCCTTAACACGCCTAACCCGTGGCTTTGGGGCTCTGAGCCGCTACCACAGATTTCTGAGCCTGCTGCTTAGGGTCTGAGCACCCTAGAACCCTAGCCGCACCTTGAAGCTGTTCAACCAACAACCTTACCAGCCAACGGCCTTACCAGCTGAGTCGCGGCCTCAACAAGCCTAGCCCGCGACTTTACCTCAGCAGAGCCACTACCTCAGCCTTTCCTACCTGCGGCTTTGGCCCAAGAGACCCAGATCTGAAATGGGCCTCTGTCTGTGATCTCGATCCACTACGCGAGCCTCTCGTGACGTACCTATGCGAGCCAGAAACAAAAAATATGACCAATAACCAAAACATCATGAAGATCTCATGAACGAATGTGTGCAAATGAACTTGGGGTCGCTTCTATTTATAACTTTGTGAAGGATCGCTAGGGGCTTTGACCAAATCAACATGCTGTTAGGCCGACCTATAAAATAATAAAATAAATCATAACTTAACTTCCGCTTAATCGATTGGGACAATCTATAGGTTGATTTTGATCCTCTCGAAAAGAGCAATCGAATTAACTTATTATCTTAATCATCTGAGCTATCCAATGTGGAATTTGACCCTAGTTGCAAAAATTAACATCATTGAGATAATCTTCCTTGCCTAAGTTCTTTTCAAGTTCCCAAGTCTTTTGTTGTAAGATAAGGCTAACATGATTCACTAAATGGGATGCATTAAGGCATCATAGAAGCATTGGAAGCAAGAGCTTGGGACATCATCATAGAAACACATGAAATATGGTTAGAATCTATGGAAGTCAAGGGTATAGCTCTTGGAAATCTCATTGGAAACATAACTGGCAAGGTCATCTAGTTCAAGGTTCATCATACATCTGTCAAAAGGAAACATCTGCTGATGGGGATATTTTAGATCCTCAAGATTCTTTGATGGAATCTTCATTGAAAGGTTCACCGATCATGAGGGGAAGAAAGTGTTTCATCAAGAATTCCAAACTTGTGGAATTCATGGGATGATGGTATGATGACATAAAAGTGAAGCAGATAAAGGGATTGAAGCTCTTTCATTCAAGGAAGTCGCTGCAGGAAGTCTGGATGACCCAAAGGAAAGATGAGGTATGTATGCTTACATTGGATATTGTGGAAGTCATTTCATATGGTTGCAGATATCGTGAACCAATGCTCTATCTTAAGAGCATGATCAAAATAAAGGATCTCCTCCCTAAAAGGGATGCTGGAATGCATGGGTCATACATTCACTAGATTAAATCAACATAATATGTCCTCATATGAAGTATGAAGTGGTTGACATCAATTGAGGAACTTTGATTGGAAGCTCTTGGGAATGAGATGTGTGACGAAAAGAAGAAAGTGATCGTGGAATATGCAACCATGGTAATGGCAAACAACATCCGATAGACCAAGAATATTTGACTAGGATATCTCCATGGAAGATATGAAGACTCTGATGGAGTCTGAAAAAGAAAGAGACCTTTGACAATATATATCTTTGGGAGATGTGTCGATATGTATGCAGGTTGTTGATACGAACTTGTAGATGTCATGATGCAAGACAATCACAAAGGTAATGTGGATTTTAATGTTCATTCCTTTATTTTTGAACAGAAATCTAGATGGGTTTATGCATGGCTACTAAGGGAAGATTTGTGGATGTCTTCCACTTCCGATGCACATATAGTAGGATGAAAAATCCTTAAGTAAACATGGCATGAAGGAAGGCCAATATGGACTGATGGATCACTTACCAATGATGACATGACTGACTCATGGATAAAAGTGATGGATGGTCGGTGCCCTATGTAGAAGTCCCAAACATGAAGACTCGTAAATAACGAAAAGAAGTTCATGACATCGTGAGGAGGAGTTCTTCAACCAACTAGTTGTCCCATCATCTCCACCTGAGGAGCTGTTTTAGGTCCCTAATTAAGAGGGAGTCTGGAAACAGGTTTCTTACTTGGAAGAAACTTGGAAATTCCTAAGCCAAGAGGGAGATTAGGTACATTCCTTTTATAGGAATGAGTACATTCCTTTATTGGAGTATATATGTCCTCCCTAATTAAGAGGGAGAGATAGACACATCATTCTTGTCTTCACTTGGGAAGACAAAATGGAGGATTGGGTAAACATCTGGCATCTGATGCTCTTTGAGGATGTATTAGGGCATCCAAGATAAGGGTAGTCGTAGAGGACCGATATTATTTGAGGACTGGGAATCCAAGATAAGAATAATCCTGGTGGAATACACCTTGAGAACCCGGGTGGGGTATGATTCGAGAGAGACAATGATGAGGGTGTCTATATATCATTGGTCTCGCCAGCATTGCGCATAGATCTCGTGGAGAGATAGAGATGTTAGTCAAGGCCTTGCTATGTGATGGTTGATATGATGCTATACAAATGGGTTACCAATCCGACTCTTCTTCTGAGAAATTCATCAGATTGAAAATGACCAAGTACCATTATGAATACCTCCCTAGTTAAGAGGGAGTGTTGAAAAGTGTAACTAAGTTAGGTCTTCATAATGACATATGTAAATGTGATTTTATGTAATTGATGTATAGAAAAATAAAATTTTGTTTGTCATGCTTGTCTCATGGGTTTCATGAGCAAGAAATTTTATTTTTAGTAATGGTTCCCATTGTGAGCCTTTAGGATTGGTCATAAAGTCAAAGAGAGTCAGTGTCATGTATGAAGGACCCTTCTTGAGCATAATACATTTGTATATGAGTCAATGAAAGTGTCAAACAACCCTCCAAGACAAGCACAAGCATCCCCCTTCAAGTCGGCTTCAAAAGAATAATAGAATCTCTCAAATAGACACGTCAGATCATCTCCAAGCCATGTACGCTTATTACAAGCTCCAACAACTATAAATAGGCCAGTTCAGATTTCAGTTAGAGACATGATTTTAGAGTAGATTTCGGTGGTCATCAAGTTTGCAATTCGGTCAAGGTTTAAGGCAGGAAAAGAAGTGCGAAAAGGATCAAGGAAGGCAACCTATAACCAATGAATAAAGGGAGAAGAAGATCGAATTATTGCAGGACTGTTTTTGGGACAACTTACCTCCACACATGCGAAATTGCAGAAAGAAGACTGAGGTATTGCAATCACAGTGAGAGAGGATTTCAGGTGAAAGACAAAGCCGAAGTGTCAAAGAAGAAATCTCCTTCTAGAGCGAAGAAGATATACTGTTTAAGTTGGTCAAGCTCATGTGCTAAGTGTTTCTGAACTATAACCAAGGAGTGTAGCACTGAACCAAGGGACCGAAATTCTGAAGTGTAGATGTGAAGGAAGAAGAAGCAGTGATTTGATTATTGTAGGAAGAATTTCATCAAGGAGGATTTGTGTCTTGGTCTTGGAGTGGCAAATAGGTCAATGGTCTTGGTCTTGGTATTCATCAATTGAAGTCCTCTATAAGAAGAAGAATTTGTGCGGGTTTTCCTCTCAAGTGGGAGAGGTTTTGGCCTTGGCTAATAGCCTTCATTCTGTGTCTCTTGTCTCTTTATTAAAGAAAAATACTATAATAACATCAATAAAAGAAGATCCTAATCTAAGAAGTAAAAAGCATTCACAAGCAGTTATCTACGAAGAGAAATCACCTAATACTTGATGCCCTATATTTCTTAGCAGTATGTTGGTTCAATTGAATTCTACTTCGTCCATTGGAATTTATGTTATACCAACCTTCCTTATGCGTACCCATGCTCATTTATGTATAATGATTGGTTTTGATGCTAGTGATGATCCCTACCATCCCCATTTATTCTCATTGTTTATGGGTTGCCAAGGTTAGGAGCACATGTCTTCCCAACTTGCTAACTAACATCCTTTTGGGAAAGACTCATTTGCGGTTTCAAATACCCACTCAAATCACTATCTTTATTGCATCGAAGAATAAGCTATTGTGGCCATTGGTTGTCTAGACTTCATCCCTGCTAACCTCTTGTTTCCACTTAGAAGTCGAAGTCAACTCTAAATATCCTAAGTCTTCAACATCTTCTCAAATGACCCTCCATTTAATGTTCTTGAAGCTTCTAAGAGGATTTGCATTACTCTTTTCATTTTAGTTCCACCCATTGATCTAGCTAGCAACTCTATCTTTTTTACAATAACTACTATGTTTTGCAACTGACGAATGCTCCTTGCAAGCACTATTTTTATAGTTGCTTTTATGGCAGAACTTGTGGTGCATGGTACAAATATCTCAATATACACTAGTTCTTTGGATGAATGATTGCACATCTTATTTGTATAGAGCTATAATGATAGTTTGTATTCAACCAAATGAGAATTTGATTTGCTTCTTGAGTGGCATTTTGCGAGAACTTTCCTTACATTAGTGGCATCCAAAGCAACCAACTTTTTTGAAATTATGTTCTTATAAGCTTTTGAATGCTCGATGCATTAAGCGTGCTAAGGTTTTTCGCGCTTGTTAGATCATTTGAGGCACCTGTTTTGCTCATGCAATGATCAGCTGGAGAACCATCTAAAACATTCCAGAGTCCACCAACAAGGCTTTCACACGTTGTGCCATTTGCAACACATGATGTACCATTACATACTCTCTATAATATTGCCTAATGCATTCTTAGGTGCACCTAAATTTCATTCCTCACCCATATTCCTTCATGGGCCTTGATGGCAAAGTGACAATTGTCTTAAGATTGATAATGAGGTAGTTGTTAGCACATAGCTCATTGTTCCCTTAATCTTAAAAACTATCGTGCCTCAAATAAGCAACAATTGTTGTTGAATGAATGCTCCATTGTGTTGTAGACATTGGTTGATGAACACATTGTGAGGAACATGAATGCACATTTCCTCAGGCTTTACTACAATGAACACTCCTTTTTTATGGTTTTAAATGCTTTGATTGATGACATGAATTGCACTCGTGAATTTGTGAAGGAAAATCTTGGCTAAGTAGCAGTGATTGGGGGTAATCTATTTTGCTATAGTCTCACAAGTTTGCACTTTGCCCCATCCACATGAAACGACTCCTTACACATGCAAATTGATCAACGAGGGGCAAGCATGTCACTAGTGGGAATCAAATTTGGGTGTGGTTCACAACACCTCGCTTCAACCACCCAAGCTAGACCGATACAAATGTGGATAATTTCTTTGTTCATAGTGTTTGGCCATGCAACCTTGTGGTCCACTCATCCTTTCAAGGAAGACTAATGCAAATCACTGCCATTGCACCCATGCATTTACATTCGTGGGTTAAATACAATAACTTCTTCCATCTATGAAGATGAGCCCTTTAAATGGGCCAATTTCACTTGGGATTGGATGGGTTGAACCATCTATGATTGTGAGTGTTAGGGCCAGTTGTTCTAAATAAGCAATATTCTCATTCCATTATTGTTTGACATCAACATCCAAAATATACTCAAGTCACATGGTAGAATAGGAACCTCAATGTCACATCTCATGCCATTATTTTGATAAAAGTGATTGACTTAGTGAATAAGTGAAGAGACTTTGCTGGTTGAAGCATCCCGTTGACCGCTGTAACACACCACAACACATATATTTTGCTGATCAAGTTAAGTGTATTTTTGGCTCGTCTTCCGTCGATCTATTGGTATGTTCTATCAGCATTTTACTTTCTTGTTTATGTGATTGCTATGTGATATTGGGTATCAAAGTAAAGTTGCATCAAGCATAGAACATCTATGAAAATTTACATGGTATCAGAGCTAAGGTGAAGACAAAGCCCAAGTTTGTATTGAGAGCAATCACCGAAGAAGGAACATTTGTCAAGGACCCATGGGTATCTCAAATTATAATGGCTTCAAAGCTGATGACAAGTTGACTGGGAAGGCTGACTTCCATGCCTGGAAGATGTCTTTGGATTTAATGTTGGAAGACCAAGATGTCATGGACTATGTGCAAGGTAAAATCCAAGAGCCTCCATCATCTGCACCTGCTGCCACCAAATCAAAGTATAAGAAGGGGGAAATCAAAGCAACGCTAATCATCTGCGATTCTATCCATAAGAGTCTGGTTGCCTACATCTCTGAGCTACGCACATCCAAGGAGATGTATGATAAGTTGGTCAATATGTTCAGGGCCAACAATGCAAATCAAGTCCTTTTCTTTAAGAACCAATTGAAGAATCTTAAGAAAGGAAGGGATGAATCCGTTCAATCTTATTTTCTGAAGTTGACTGAAATCAAGAATAATCTTCTGGCCATTGGGGAGACAATAGTTAATCGAGAAATGGTTCTCACCGCACTTGGAGGTCTTTTCTCCGAATGGCATGTATTCAATACTACCATTCTCAGTAATAATGTGATACCTAATTTTGACGAAGTATTGTCGAGATGCACTCAAGAGGAGACAAGAATGATGGAATATGAAAATGAAGTTAATGCTGCCTTCACCACTCGTGCTAAGAAGAAGAACAATAGTGGTCCGAGGAACCATGGAAAAGCAGGGGCCCAAGGAAAGAAAGGAAGATGTTACACATGTAACAAGACCGACCACTATGCTAGAGAATGCCCTAATAAGAAGGATTCTCCTGGGGATGATGACAACAACAACAATAGGAATAATGGCAATCAAAGGAACAACAGGTTCAAAGGAAAGAGGAAGGCTCCCTCTGGTCACAATGGAAATGGGCAAGCTTTCAAAAGGTCGAGAAATTCCAGGTATGAGGAATCTAATGTTGTTGATGATAAAAGAAATGAATTCATTCTTGTATCTGCCCTCTCTGGTGCATCTCCACCCAACACTATGGATGTCTGGTTGATTGATAGTGGTGCCTCAAGGCACCTCACTGGGTTTAAGGAAGCACTTTCTGATTTGGTTGAGAAGGATACTAATCTGAAAATTATCCTTGGAGATAATGCCACATATCCCGTGAAAGGGACAGGGACTGTGACCCTCCACTTATCTCAAGGTCAAGTCTTCCGTTTGCAAGATGTACTATATGTACTTGATTTGAAGAAGAACCTTGTGTCTATTTCGGCCATGGAAGACAAAGGTTTCAATGTGGCATTTGTTGATGGGAAAGTACGCATTTGGAAGAAGAGTTTCAAGGAAGCTATCACGATTGGGTTTAGAGTTGATACACTCTACCAGTTTGGAGGAAGTCCACTGGGGGCTATGACATATGATACTATTCGACAAACCGAACTATGGCACCCAAGGTTTGGACACCTTCACTACAAAGCCCTTCTCGAAGTTAGGAAGGTGGTGACAGGGATGCCTGAATTCAAAAATGATCATGAAGGTGTATGTCAGGGTTGTGCCGAAGGAAAGCATACAAGGGGACCTTTCCCCTCAAGTGTCATAAAGACATTTGATGTCTTGCAATTGATACATTCTGATTTGTCTGGTATGCTGCCCGTGACATCCTTGGGAGGATGTTCTTATTATATGACGTTCATAGATGACTTCTCTCGCAAAATCTGGATATACTTCTTGAAGAAGAAGGACGAGGCTTTCTTGTGGTTTCGTACTTTCAAAGCCTAGGTGGAAAATCAACAGGGAAGAAGATCAAGATTTTGAAGACCGATAATGGCACTGAATGTGAGACGAACGAGTTCAATAACTTGTGCAGAGAAGCTGGCATCAAGCGGGAGACCACAACCGTATATACTCCTGAGCAAAATGGCATCACTGAAAGAAAGAATAGGACCATTGTGGAAGCTGCCCATGCCATGCTGTGTGGCCAAGGTCTTCCGAAGTTTCTGTGGGGAGAAGTTGGGAACACTACTGTGTACATACAAAATCAATGCCCGCATTCCGCTCTGGACTCCAAAACGCCTGAAGAGGTTTTCTCTGGTAAGAAACCTGATGTCTCACATTTTAGAGTTTTTGGTTGTCTCGTTTATTTTCATGTGCCGAAAGAGAAGAGGAGCAAGCTGGATGCTTCCGGGAAGAAGGGAATGTTTGTGGGCTACAGTGAAACTTCGAAGGCTTATAGAGTCTATGTGCCTGGTCAAAGAGAAGTGGAGATATGCCACGATGTTATCTTTGATGAAGATGCTTCCCTTAGGAAAGTAATCAATGTTCCGAGCTCTGAGGAAGATCATGAAGTAAGGTCTGGAAATCAGGAAGAACCAAAGGATGAGACGATGCCCGATGTTGAAGGATTGATGGACCCCATTGATCCACCTCCTTCAATGAAGAGAAGACCATCATGGCTCCAGGATACTCTCGAAGATGCTGAGAGACATATGGCCCCAAGGGGGACATTCCGTGAAAGCAAGAAGCTGAATAGATATCAAGGGTATCTAGCAGCCATGAGTACAATCGTACAATCTGAGCCTGGATCTTTTGAGGAAGCTGTAAAGCATCAAGTCTGGAAGAATGCTATGCACAAAGAGTATGAGTCCATTATGAAGAATGATGTCTGGGATGTGGTTCCGAGACCGGAGGACAAGGCAGTCATCACCTCAAAATGGCTCTATAAGGTCAAGCATGGATCTGATGGTAGTGCTGAAAAGTTCAAGGCAAGATTCGTTGCTCGAGGCTTCTCTCAAAAGAAAGGCGTATGCTATGATGATATATTTGCACCTGTGGCCCAATATACCACCATCCGATCTATCATAGCCCTTGCTGCTACGCAAGGATGGAATCTTTATCAGATGGATGTGAAGACTGCCTTTCTGCATGGTGCGATAAAGGAAGAGGTGTATGTGGAGCAACCTTTGGGGTTTGAAGTCCAGGATAGAGACACCCATGTATGCAGGTTGAAGAAAGCCCTCTATGGGTTGAAGCAAGCCCCCAGGGCTTGGTACGAGAGGATAGATAGCTACTTGATGAAGCTGGGCTTCACTCGTAGTAATGCTGATCCGAACCTTTACTTCAAGGTTGATAGAGAAAAGCCTCTCATTCTGGTGCTGTATGTGGACGATCTCTTCTTGATAGGTGTTGACCCTCTCATTCATTAGTGTAAGAGGGAGCTCGCTTCTGAGTTCGAGACGAAGGACCTAGGACTGATGCATTACTTACTAGGCCTGAAGGTCTGGCAGAGACCTGGCAAGATTTTCCTTTCTCAAGAAAAATACATTGTGAATCTGCTGGAAAGATTTGGAATGGTGGACTGTAAGTCCATGTCGATACCGATGGAGCTCAACTTTAAGAAGTTGAGTGGCAGTGCTGTTGGGCTCGTGCTAGCAAATCCTACTGAGTAATGTCAATTCGTAGGGGTCCTGATGTTCTTAGTGAACACCCGTCCGGACGTATGTTTTGCAGTGAAAACTTTGAGTCAACACATGGTTGATCCTCATCACATTCACTCGGTTGGTGCCAAGAATCTGTTGAGATATATTCGGGGCACGATAAACCATGGGCTGAGATACACTGGTCGGAGCGTGACACTCCATGGATATATTGATGCCGATTGGGTTGGTAGTGTGGTGGATCGCAAGAGCACATCTGGATGCTGCTTCACACTTGGGTTTGCTTCGATATATTGGATGAGTAGGAAGCAAAAGTCGGTGGCTTTGAGCACCGCTGAGGCTGAATACATTGCAGCGAGTATGGCTTGTTGTGAAGCAGTTTGGTTGGGAAAGATCTTTAGTGAGCTGTTCGGGCATGTGCTAGATACCACCGTTATCCTTTGTGATAACCAGAGTGGGATTCGTTTGTCAGAGAATCCCGTGTTCCACGATCGATCCAAGCATATTGATATCAAGTACCACTTTATCAGGGATATGGTATAGCGAGGCGTCGTAAGGTTCGATCACATAGGAACTGAGGAGTAACTCGCGGATATTCTCACAAAGCCCTTGGGGAAGGTCAAGTTCCTAACCTTCCGTGAGAATCTTGGTTTCGTGGAACGACCCTATTCTGAGGGTCCTGTTGGATGATGAGCTCTGGGAGGTCCAGGGGGCTTTGGGGAAAGCTTCTTGGAGCTATAAGAAACCACATGGCTAGGCTTGCCAAACCTTGTTGGTGTGCTTTTGCCCCACCGTTATGATATTGAGTTGGTTCACCTCTCTTTGATCTGTGCCTCGTATGCATCTTACCCATGGATTCCCGAACTCATGGGAAGTACCTCTCATTTGGCCAATGAGGTGGGAAAAGCTAGAGAGACCAGTAGCAAATATCGATGGACGCATCGGAGATTGTTGTACTCTCTATGTCTAGGATGGCACATGTCCAACCACTTGATCTGGGATCAAGTCTAGTGAGGTTTTGGACCTCCAACTGACTTCGGGTTAGTTAAACCAACTTCGGGTTGGTATGAGACTCCTTTGAGTCCTATAGAGGTTTCAAACGTCTGAGTTGATTTTGTCAGTCGGGAGTGATGTCTTTGTGACTCACCTTTTTGTTCTGAAATAAAGAAGCCAACAAAGCAAGTTACGGCGGGATGACGCACGATGTTTGGATGGTACAGGTGGATGGAGTTCTCCCTAGTTGAGAGGGAGTGTTAATTTTAGACAACTAGGTCCAAACTCCATGTTGTGATGCTCAGATGAAGATGCCAATATTTTTATTGAATTCCTCTTTCGGAGAGGTGCAAGATCGATCTAAAGATCACCTTGATCCGATGAGCAAAACATTTATTTTGAATTAATTCCACATATGCGCAAGGTCGACCTGAATTGTAATGTAGGCTTGAAGCCCCAATAGATGTGTCACACACCCTCACTCATGGATATATATAGGTCAATTTTGGAGGTCATTTTCACCATCACTCATCACACATTCTCTCTCTGCATCTGATTGGTTCGATCATCATCTTGGAGGCTCTTCTTCTCTCACACTTGGGAAAACGCAGGAAGGGTTTTTCTGTTTTGACCTAGGGTTTTAGCGCAACTTTGACGAGCCTTGACTTTGGTCAATGCTTGGTCAACTTGACCTCAAACTCTCTATAAATTCCGATTTCTGCAGTGTGCATTTTTTGGCACAAAAATCAAGGTTGGACGTTGACTTTGACTTGCCTGTGTTGACTTTTGTTGACTGTTGTAGAGTTGTCCGAGAGAGTTGTGTGACACATTTTGGTTGGCTGACCGTGGAGAGACTTTGCTGGTTGAAGCATCCCGTTGACCATCGTAACACACCACAACACATATATTTTGCTGATCAAGTTAAGTGTATTTTTGGCTTGTCTTCCGTCGATCTATTGGTATGTTCTATCAACATTTTACTTTCTTGTTTATGTGATTGCTGTTTGATATCGGGTATAAAAGTAAAGTTGCATCAAGCATAGAACATCTACGAAAATTTACAACAAGGCACCTTACTCCTTGCACATTGAACACTGGCTTGCATTAAGGCTTGTGCAACCTTTCACATTCCTCTTTTCTTCACTACAACGTAAGGGTTATCACGCTATCTTAGTTTTTGGGACATTCAAGCCTTATAAGTGTATGAGCATCTTAGCTATGATAAAGCTTTCGTTCAGTTAGGCCGCTAGTACCAAAAATATAAATATTCAGTTTTACCTCGATGTCAAAGCCCTTGTTAGTAGATGCTTGACCATTGTACTAGGGAGTGAAGCTTTTGAGACAACTCCTTTATTTGATGAAGAATAGTATTTGACAAGGGTAGAGAAATTATAGTATGGTGCTAAGAGAATTCAATGTGTGGACTATGTCAAAACCCATCTAAATTATCAGATAGCCGACTCTAAAACATGTTTCCAAAGGTCCCAATGCCCCCTTTGAGCACTTGAATAATCATAAGTGCATGTCCTTGTCGACATTCTTTGAGTTCTTGAACTTAGTTTCACCTTGATGTCCAAGTCCTTGTAGTAGACACTTGACCATTGCAAATGTGTGAAGCTTTTGAAACAAACCCTTTATTTGATGAGAATGGTATGAAATGAGGGTGGAGAAATTCCAGTATGGTGCTAATGATGTTTATTGCACGAACTATGTGGAACACCATCAAAATTGTTATAGAAACCAACTATAGAATGAGTTTCCAAAGGCACCAATACCCCCTTTTAGCAATTGAAGGACAATAAGTGTATGCATTGGTTGACATGCCTCATGTTTCGTATGTTGTTGAATTATTGTGTAGTTTTTCCCAAGAAACAAGTCCACCAATATAAACAATCAATGATACAAAGCATGATCTTGAGGAGGCCTGCTTTTCTTGGACCAAATCCCTAAAATCCAAGGCATTGCACTCATACAATTTTGCCCAACATCGTAAAGGACATTGAAGATCTTGACTTAGGTAAATCCTTTGATTTTGTGCGTAAGGGTGACACTGACATTCCTATTGGTATGTCATGTTGCCCTTTCAAGGAGTAAATTTCCATCAAGGATCTTGATTTGTTTAGACAATGGCAACAACTCATTGTAGGTATGCGTCGTAGAAAATATGGCCAAGTGTAGTTGCTAGATTCCCCGAATTCAGTAGGGATGCAAATTTAGAAGGGATGCAAATATGGCCAAGTGTAGTTTCATCTAACATATGCTAAATTTTCATCTCTACTGAATTTGCATCCCTACTCGCATTGTCCTAAGTTCTCAATTGTAAACATGGTCCTTGATTGCATAGCTAGACATTCCAACATCTTGGACAATGACCAAGACTTTGACATCCCTAGCTTGTTGGTTGAACATGAGATTTCTGGACATTCCTACAGAGTACAACTTAGATTTCATCAACATCTTGGATGAAGTCTTTGAATTCACCTTCATTTCTAACTTCCTTGCTACATCTGTTTAGTTGATGCCTCTTTTGCACTCATTCTTCTTCCTTTGGGGCCCACTCTAGGCACTACTAATTCCCTAGCCTTTAGCAACATCCTGTTTGATGGTTCCTCTTTGCCTCATCCACAACAATTGACTAACATCCTAGTAGTGCTTATACCAACCACGTCATGGGCCAAATTGTCTTGGCATTGAGAAGCGCAACAAACAACGCCAACCCACTTCTTCCTCCTACCCTCATAATACACTTTTTATAGATCAACAAAGTGTCGAGGAGAGTTTGAACCACACCAAGAGATAATATAAGATAAGTTTATTAGTGCCGAACAAATGACCAAGGTAGGTCAACAAGATTGCTCAATATATAAGTGGTGAGACATAGTGGGAATGTGAAAAGGCCACTCCTATAAAAGCATGTGGCATAAGCAAAGCTAATCTATAAGATCTAAGCTCAACTATATGAATGCAAAGGAGAAAGACAATGCTTTGGAATAGGGTACAAAGAAAAGAGCCTTAAGGCAGAATAGAGATGGGTTGAACTATTGAATGTGTGATTCTTTTACCATTTGAGGTTGAAGGAAAGAAATCTTGTCCATAAGAGGTAACTTGCTGCTAGGAGTTGGTGAAGGAGCATTGCTTGTTGGTCTATTGTAAACTTATATTGAGATCTTCGTCAGCAACTTTGCATGGTTCTCATTGTTGGGGCTAGATTGCCTCCTGAGGTCTTGCGAATATGGGTGTTGAATTGGTTTTGTGCTTTGCCTACCTCCTTGGTGCCCCCCCTCCATAGGGAGCACTAGGATGAAAGTTATAATCTTTGAGTAGTGTCTAGTCAAGAGGATGTAGATGGTCAACCCTTTGACCTAGCTACTGACATTTAGTTGCCTTAACAATTAGTCTTCATCGGGCCTCCCTTCATCCTGTGTGAGTAGTTCACTTCTATCTTGTCTCCCGAGTTTGGAAGTGTGTTTAGTTTTTCATCGCGCTGATCCATGGAAGGGGTTGATTGGATTGAGACAAATTTTCTTTGCAATTAGTCTTCATTGGGCCTCCCTCCATCTCATGTGAGTAGTTCACTTCTATCTTGTCTTTCAATTCTTGAAATGTGTTTAGTTTTTCATTATGTTGATCCAAGGAATGGGTCTACTATGTTGAAATGATTTTTTTTTTCATTCTAAGGATGGAACCTAGGGTAAACCTTAAATTCTTTAAGGTAGAAAGCGAAGTCAACAACACATGTATAAATCATATATAGCCAAGTAAAAAGTGGGTTAAACATAGGAGAAATTTTATCCTCCTTGGACAACCAACTAGCCAGTAACCTTGTTGATCAACACATGACATGATGCCATAGATCCTCCACTTTTTGCTTTTGTCAGATTTCTTTTTCTCGTCCAACGTTTCTTCTTGAAGGAAGGTGGGCCATCCATTAACAGGTACTTTAACCATTTTGTAATCATGTGCTTTTACCTAATGTTTTAGGGCATACTAATCTGAATCTAGGGGTGATTCATGGGTCATCCATTAAAAGGTACTTTAACCATTTTGTAATCATGTTCTTTTACTTAATGATTTGGGGCATACTAATATGAATCTAGGGGTGACATGGATGATTGACTGATATTGACTGTATTCTTGTTCCCTCACTTCACTTAGGAGGCTAGTCTTTGACTTTAGTCCAGTGGAACCTCCCATAAGGCCTTAGGGTTATTTGAAGGACATGTTACCCACCACTTATGGGTAGTGTGTATAGGAGAAAATTTCTCTTAGATGGTCCTCATCTGGCAGCCAGCAGCCCCTTGTAGCCACTAGATAGCTCATTGTGCCATTGTCTCCACCACATGAGCATGCCATGTGGTCCGTCAACCACTTGTCATGAGTGTATGTTTGAAGGTGGGCCTCTCGACCCCAAAGGTATAACTTTTCATTGGTATAGTTGAGTAATTTTCCTTACTTGTCATGGGCACTATTGGGCATGAATTGGTGGGGGGATTCGGCGGAAAGAGTGCGTTAGGTCTGTATTCTTGTCTCCACAGCTTGATTTCGTGGTTACCCTTGTATCCTAGTCCCGTGGGATCTCCTTTATTGGCCATTAGCTTTAGGGTTGGCACTACATGGGAAATCCCAATCTCGGTTGCGTGTTCCCGCTTCTCGACACCACCTACATCACTCTCTTTCCACTCATTTAAGCCTGATTCATCTCCTCCCATCTGGGTCCATGTGTCCACGTAGGGTTAGCCTTGCCCTTCCCTTGCCCACACCTTGGGTCGGGCCTGGAACGATGCCCTGGAGGTTGACGCAGCTAAAACGAAAAGAAAAAGCATAATTTGGCCACTCTCAACAGAAAATGTACCAAAAGATGCAAAAGATGGCTAGGAAATACAAATTTAGCACATGGGCAAAAGCCAAACATGAGCTCTACCCCTTATCCATGGCCATCACCCTGGTTCCTATGGGCCCTAGATGAGCCCCCTCCATCATTGAGGAACCCATGATTGTCCCAACCCCTTGTGGGCGATGAACTGCCCCACCTGAAGGGGGTATCCACTGCTATATATTACACAACATGCTCTCATCCCCTTGAGCCCCGAGAAGTTGTGAAGAAAAATCAATCAAAGGCAAAAGACATATTAAGAAGGGTGGAAAAACAAAGGGCGCAGTAACTCATGTACCACGATGTGATCCCTCCTACACTCATGCGTAGGTTTGGGCTTCCCTTATTATAACTACCCTTATACCATGACATGTGTTCTGGATGATTCCCTGATCCCCACTCCGCTCCATTACTATATCATTTGCCACCTACCATTTGAGGGATGTACCATGGACATGTCACCCCCTTTAGAGGTTGAAACCACATAATGAGGTTCTAGATTAACCACCTATTGAGCATGGCGACACTTGTACATGCCAAAGCC
The DNA here is from genome assembly GCA_034641835.2 of Pinus albicaulis. Taxonomy (NCBI): domain Eukaryota; kingdom Viridiplantae; phylum Streptophyta; class Pinopsida; order Pinales; family Pinaceae; genus Pinus; species Pinus albicaulis. The sequence continues at coordinate 445,154,212 of CM076584.1, forward strand.
CACTATGGAAGGACATGCCAGCATGAAATGTCCCATTGATTCCATGGCTTGTAAGTTCTTTTTCTTGATTATTTTGATGATTTGTTGTATTCGAGGGCAAGGGGACACGTTGGATCTTATGTAGGATTGCAGGTGGGTCTCCATTTGGGGCTTGGTTTCCCTATATAGGATCCTAGCCGCCCCCCAGAGGGCCACATTGGCATTTGTAGGGTGAGCGTTGAGAGCCATGGGCCTCCAGCATAGCAGAGAGTACTTCATGGATTCCCAACACCACTCGTTGATTGCTCGTGTTCCACCTTTTGGATGAGGATGATGCACTTGGTTCACCATGCCCGACCGGCTCCACGCATGCACAATACACTTAGCAGTTATTCTAGGGTCCAAAGGAGCAGAGGGAGGGATTATGTCATCATCATAGCCCTTATAGATGGTCTACAGGCATTTTCGATCCACTTGGAGACCCATGAGGATGCCCTTGTGCCCCCACATCCACTTGGGAGCACCACAAGTTCTTGCTTGGAAAACAAGGGGCCAACCCCTCATCCACTATGTTTGGAGTCCAGTTCTTCATCAAGGCACCCGTAGGACTTCATTAGGCCTCCTCAAAGGCCCAACTACTCACTATATTGATCATTATGCCCTCTTGAGAGGCTTATTCTTATGTTATTGAGCTATTTTGGTGGGCTTGTCACCAAAATTATTATGCACATTATTTTATTTTAGGGGCATTATTAGTCCAAATTTGGCCATTTGAATCCCTTAGAGGATTGTATAAATCGAAGTGAGATGATTCATTTTCATCATCATCACCTGGATTGGATTAGAATCTCCTATGAGATTTTCACACTTTTTGTCGGGATAAATTTTTGGAGCTTTTCTTGATGCACCATGATGTTTGGATTTTCGCTCTTGTCTTTGGAGCTTCTCTAATGCGAAGTTTGTAAATGGATATACTCTCTCTCTCATGTAAGTCGAAATTTTGTTGCTATTCTTGTTATATTACTTGTTAACTGCATGTATGTTGTTATCTCTATTCTTCTATGGGTTAAATGTAATGCAAAATTATTCTGGGACCTTGAATAAGTGATTAAATGCATGCGTTGACCTTTGGGGTATTGGGTGAATGTTCCTAGAGGCATCTACCTCGAAAGTTTGTCTCTTTCGCAAATTTGAAGTACAAATGTCTATTGATCTAGTTGCTGCCCTTGAAGAGGCTAGCAAAGATCAATTAGGGCTCCTTAGCTCATGGAAATTCATGATCTATGCGTATCATGATTCCATTAAACCCAAGCAATAAGGTACCGATCCACGTGTCCTTTTGGTGGTCAAAATTTACCCCTCTTTCCTTCACCTCTTGAAATTCTAGGCCTAACCCCAACAGGTCGCATAAGGCATCACATAAATTTCATTGTAGCCATCCAAACTCCTTAATTTTTGGTCCACTACTGCGCTGGGCTTTTCTCTAGTGGTCTCCAAATTTCAAGCAATTCTAATGGTGGAATCTTGAGATATAGCAAGACCTAGGCGCAAGACCAACTCTTGCCCTAGTTTGATTTTGGGTTAATGTCCTCATTGAGATCATTGCATTCAAATCTCAAGAAAATTAGGCCTTTGATCCTATTCTCTTCCCCAATTAGGTCAAGCCCCAACTTGAGTGACCAACTCCATACCCTTGACCTAGTTTGGGTCTGTTTGGCTTTTCTGTGGTCCCATAACTTCGTAACTCACATTTTGCAAGTATTACATAAAAACCATTTCTCCACAAGGATCCTTAGACCTAGGAAGCCTCTTGTCAAGAGATATTCTCAAACCCTAGGCTTAGGTATCCTCTTAGCCCTTTCTAGAAAGCCCATCACCTTGCTTCTTAAGCAAGTAAGCCACATAATTAAGTCTCTCTTTCGAATAAGCTCGAGGAATCACCCTTCGTCCATTCATTGACCTACTCGTTCTTGTGATTCCTCTTATACTGGGTCTCCACCCATCGGTGAAAGTCCGTAAATATTAGGGAGCCTTAGCTGACATGACATTGGGCTATCGCTCTATTTTTGCCCCTTGACCTAGTAGTTGCTCTATAGGATCTCCTCCTAGTACCCCTGCTAGTTTGAGCGGTAACATTTTGGCGTCGTTGCCGGGGACACGAGACGTGTGTCTTGTTTCTTTTACGACATCATTGATATATCATTCTTGGCAACTCTATTGGAAGAACAAAGCCCTTGTTCTTCATTGAACTTTAAGGTCGATGCTTGTAGGGTGGAGCAAGCATTTTTCTAGGCATCTTTAAATTTACCTCGGTGACTCCTACATAATTTACATGTATATCTCAATAAGATGTCTTTCTTTGGTGATTTTCCCACTTTAGACATTGGTAACATCTCGGGGCACCCCAATCATGTCACAGGAAGGATGGTACGTGGGGTACCCTTGTTTGATGGTGACCCACTCTTTGCAATTGACCATGTGGGAAGATTTAATGCACATACTTCAAAGGAGAAAGTGGTCCGCCAGGATGTTCTTATGTTGTTGTTCATGAGTTCTTTCTATGGTCATTAGTCATGGCTGCAAAATCTCAAACCTAGGAGCATCTCATTTATTGAGGAGTTCGTTGATGACTTTCTTAGACGTTTTCAAGTATGCCTCGGATTAAGTATTCAAGAGGAAGCCTTCATTTAGCATCATCAAGACGTTGAGAATATAAGTGATGAACGTGAAGATGAGCCCTCCTTGGGTCCACATGATGAAAAGGATGATTTTGAGAACACATGTGTTGGGGAGGATGAATCTATGGAAAGTGAAGTTGAGGCTAAGCTTACCTTTCTCAAGGATATTACTCCTGATTATTTTCCCTTTGAGAGCGTTGGGGAAGGTAATCCCATTAGCCCCTTAGAAGTTGATATTGGAGATTACTTTCATATTGAAAAGGAGAAATGGGAAATTGTTGGTCCTCAATTTGACTGTGCTCCCATTTATGATACTGACAGGGAGGATGAGGTTGGGATTGGCCTTCCGTTTATTTATGATGACATATCCATCGATACCCTTAGGAAGAAGGATCATTATTTTCCCTTGCATGAAAGAGGGTAGTTGGAAATAACTGATTTTCCTTTTTGGGAAAACCCTTTCTTTGATACTAATGATGAGGGAATTGATAGGGCCCTTGCTCCTACCTACCTTCCTTGTGATTTTGGGAGTATGTTCAAATTAGTTGAACCTTTAGAATATGATTTTCAGGAAAGGGGCCCCATTGAATACAATGCCTCACCTTCCTCATCTCCTTTCCTTCTTGTTCATCATTTTGAGTCATCCATAAGTGATTCCCTCACCCCTTGTCATATGATCTCAAGTGACCGTGAGCCCTTTCCCTCTGCTGAGTATAGTGTCAAGGAAGAGTCCCTCTTTGAATATACTCTATCTCCTTGGACACCCTTAGGATTATGATTTCTCAATGACCTTCGCTCTCCAAGGTGACCATCACCTTGAGAAATCTATATGTTGCACTCCTTCCTTCCCTCACCCACTATTTCCCTCCCATCATGAACTTGTGGCGTCCACAAAGCATAATATTATGAGCAATGGTTGCGATGGGGAGTTCTTGAGAGTGATCATTCATTCCACCATTGTGTACTTAGAGGGAAAGCCTCACACTCCTAGATTGACTTATTTTCCTAAGGCTTCCTGTTACCTCGAATCGAGATCATATTTTCCCACCTCCCACTCGCTTCATCCTCTCTGTGATTGTGTCCACATTCTCTTTGGGATTTGCTACATGAGTAATTATAATGGCAGGCATATGTATATTGATATGATGATATGTTGGTTGCACTGACTTTGTGATTTCACTTGGTATTAACATTGTACTGTATGCATGTTAGAGTAAGATGCATTTCATGTTTATTTTCTCATTAGAACAAACATCATATGATATTCTCATGATAGATTAGTTGCATTTAGATTAAATTTGCATATTTTTACTTTCTTGTTGATTTTTACGGGCTAATACTAAACATGGGTGATCATAAGACACCACAAAAACATGCTGCCCCGCGTGCTTGGTCTTTGATATGTGCATGTAACAAGTCTGTGGTACCAAGAGATTGCTGGTGTTCTCATGACCTCTCGTTTGAGTAGCTTTGTGCACTTTTCGAGAGATCATGTCCCAGTTGGAGCCAGATGTTACCCACCACTTGTGGGTAGTGTATAGGAGAAATTTTTTCTCCTAGTTGGTCCTCACCTGACAGCTAACAACCCCTTGCAGCCACTAGATAGCTCAATGTGCCATTGTTTTCTGAGCCAACCATGTGGTTCCTCGACCACTTTTCATGAATGTATGTTCGAAGGTGGGCCTCCCGACACCAAAGGTATGGATTTTCATTGGTATAGTTGAGTAATTTTCCTTACTTGTTATGGGCACTTTTGGGCATGGATTGGTGGGGGGATTTGGCGAAAGGAGTGGGTTAGGTCTGTATTCTTGTCTCCATTGCCTGATTTCGTGGTTACTCTTGTATCCTAGTCTCGTGGGATCTCCTTTACTGGCCATTAGCTTTAGGGTTGGCACTACATGGGAAATCTCGATTTCGGTTGCGTGGTCCCGCTTCTCGACACCACCTACATCACTCCCCTTCCACTCATTTAAGCCCCATTCATCTCTTCTCCCATCTGGGTCACGTGTCCATTGCGTCAATGTAGGGTTAGCCTCCCCCTCCCCTTGTTGGGCCTGGAATGATGCCCCAAATGTTGATGCAGCTAAAAAGAAAAAGAGAAGAAACATAATTTGGCCACTCTGAACATGAAATGTACCACAAGATGCAAAAAAAGGTGGAGACATACAAACCTAGCATGTGGGCAAAAGACAAACATCAGCTCTACCCCTTATTCATGGCCATCACCCTGGTTGCTATGGGCCCTAGATGAGCCCCTTCCATCATTGAGGAACCCATGATTGTCCCAACCCCTGGTGGGTGATGAACTGCCCCACCTTAAGGGGGTATCCATTGCTATATATTTCACAACATGCTTTCGTCCCCTGGAGCCTTGAGCAGTTATGAAGAAAAATCAATCAAACGAAATTGGCATATTAAGAAGGCCGCGATAACTCATGTACCACGATTTTCTCCCTCCTACACTCATATACCCAAGTGTGGGATTCCCTTATTATAACTACCCTTGTACCATGAAATGTGGTCTAAATGATTCCCCTGATCCCCACTCTCCTCCATTACTATATCATCTGCCACCTACCATTTGAGGGATGTACCATGGACATGTCACCCCCTTTAGAGGTTGAAACCACCTAATAGGGTTCTTAATTAACCCCCTATTAAGCTTGGAGACACTTGTACATGCCAAAGCCAACTATGGAAGGGCATGTCACCATGAAATGCCCCATTGATTCCATGACTTGTAAGCTCTTTTACTTGATTATTCTGATGATTTTTTTGTATTGGAGGGCAAGGGGATGCATTGGATCTTATGTAAGATTGCAGGTGGGTGTCCATTTGGTGCTTGGTCTCCCTATATTGGGTCCCAACCCTCCAGAGGGCCACATTGGCACTTGTAGGGTGAGCGTTGAGAGCCATGGGCCTCCAGCATAGCAGAGAGTACTTCATGGATTCCCAACACCACTCATTGATTGCTTGTGTTCCACCTTTTGGATGAGGATGATGCACCTGGTTCCCCATGCCTAGCCGGCTCCACAGATGCACCATACACGTGGAAGATGTTCTAAGGTCCAGAGGATGTCTCCCGCTGCAGAGGGAGGGCTTATGTCATCATCCTAGCCCTTATAGATGGTCTACATGCATTTTCGATCCACTTGGAGACCCATGAGGATGTCCTTGTGCCGCCACACCCACTTGGGAGCACCACAGGTTCTTGCTTGGAAAACAAGGGGCCAACGCCTTGTCCACTATGTTCGGAGTCCAATTCTTCATCCACACACCCCTTGGACTTCATTAGGCCTCCTCAAAGACCCAACAACTCACTATATTGATCATTCTGCCCTCTTGAGAGGCATATTCTTATGTTATTGAGATATTTCGGTGGACTTGTCACCAAAAGTATTGTTATTATGCACATTAGTTTATTTTATTTTAGGGGCATTATTAGTCCAAATTAGGCCATTTGAATCCCTTGGAGGATTATATAAATAGAAGTGAGATGATTCATTTTCATCATCATCACTTGGATTGGATTAGTATCTCTTATGAGATTTTCACAGTTTTTGTTGGGATAAATTTTTGGAGCTTTTCTTGATGCACTATAATGTTTGGATTTTCGCTATTTTCTTTGGAGCTTCTCTAATGCAAATTTTATAAATGGATATATTGTCTCTCTCATGTAAGTCAAATTTTTGATGCTATTCTTATTATCTTACTTGTTAATTGCATGTATGTTGTTATCTCTATTCTTGTATGGGTTAAATGTAATGCGAAATTCTTTTGGGACCTTGAATAAGTGATTAAATGCACGCGTTGACTTTTGGGGGATTGGGTGAATGTTCCTAGAGGCACCTATTAGGTTAAAGACCTCGAAACTTCGTCTCTTTTGCAAATTTGAAGTATAAATATCTATTGATCTAGTTGTTGCCCTTGAAGAGGCTAGCAAAGATCAATCAGGGCTCCTTAGCTCACGAAAATTCATGAACTATGTGTATCGTGACTCCATTAAGCCCAAGCAATAAGGCACTGATCCTCCTACCTTTTTGGTGGTCAAATTTATCGCTCTTTCCTTTACCTCTTCAAATTCTAGGCCTAACCCTAGCAGGTCACATAGGGCATCACATTTCATTGTAGCCATCCAAACTCTTGATTTGTGGTGCACTACTGCGCTAGGATTTTCTCTAGAGGTTCTCCAAATTTCGACCAATTCTGGCGGTGGAATCCGGAGACATAGCAAGCCTTAACCGCAAGACCAACTCTTGCCATAGGCTGATTTTGGGTTAGTGTCCTCATTGGGATCATTGCATTCAAAGCTCAAGAAAATTAGGCCTTTGATCCTATTCTCTTCCCCAATTAGGTCAAGCCCCTCCATACCCTTGACCAGTTTGGGTTCGCTTGGCTTCTCTATGGTCCCCATAATTTCGTAACTCAATGTCTCCTAGTATTACATAGAAACCATTTCTCCACAAGGATCCTTAGACCTAGGAAGCTTCTTTTCAAGAGATATTCTCAATCCCTAGGCTTAAGTATCCTCTTAGCCCTTCCTAGAGAGCCCATCACCTTCCTTCTTAAGCAAGTAAGCCACATAATTGAGTGTCTCTTACAAATAGGCTCTAGGAATCACACTCTGTCCATTCATTGATCTACTCGTTCTTGTGTTTCCTCTTATACTGGTTCTCCTCCCATCGGTGAAACTGTGAAAGTCTGTAAAGAGTAGGGAGCCTTAACTGAGGTGATAGTGGGCTATTGCTCCATTGTTGCCCCTTGATCTAGTTTGAGCAGTAACAAGACACTATTGGAGAGGCTTTGATTGAAGTAGCGTGTCCTTGATATTCCATACTTACCGCTTTCCATTATTCCCATTATTCCATCTCCATTCTTTAGGCTATCGATCATTGAGATTGGCAACTTCTTATTCTCATTGTTGAGTTTGGGCAGAAAACTCTGTCGTGGAGGCTGATGTAGCTAAAATAAATATAAAAGCGAAAGAATGCCTCAATGAAAGAAAAAGATAAAATGCAAAAGATGGCTGGGACAAAATTAGGACGTGGGCAAAAGCCTAGCAAGAAATTTACCCTTGTCATTAGCCATCACTCTGTTCCTAGAGCACATGATGATCCATCCATAAAAGGAACCCTTGTATTGTCCCAACCCTGATGAGCAATAAATGGCCTCATCATTAAGGGGTAATAAATGCTTAATCTCTCAAAGCAAGCTTGGGCTCCTGAGCTGTGTGCCCAAATCAAAGCATTATCATGAAGTAGTAAAAGGCACATCTGAGGGATGGAAAAAGTAGGTCGAGGAATGGGGTAATTCATGCCTCCACGATTCCTCCCTCCTTACATCTATACACTCAAGATGTTGGACCACCACTAGATGGTCACTTCGCTTTGGCTCCTTGCTTTGAAGTCATGCCCGCTCCATTGCCACCATCTTCACATGCACCTATGAATTGATGGGCCAACTTGGGACCTATCACTTTCCCTTGGGGTCTGGAAACACCTAATAGTGTTATCCATCTAACCATCCCTAACATAAGAGACAAGACACTTATATGGGACGTGGTCTAGTTAGATATTTGAAGGTGATCTTTGTGTGAAGTATTAATCGTGCCCCTAACATTACGTATGGTTGACTATGATGCATCCATGGTTTTTGTTACTTAATGATTGTTGATTTGCACTTGATTTTTAGAGGGCTTTGATAGGTGGTTCTCATCATAGTAGCAAAGGTTGCTTGAGGTGATTGCAGAGAGAGATTAACGTTGATGATGTAGCGTTGCCTATCCAGAGTAGAGCGTTGGGATATTTGATGACCCCACATGATGCTTGACACCTTGAGGGACCCCCATATGTTGAAACCTTGCTCCCATGAAGCTTAGCGTTGGAAATATTGATGATGTGCCCAATGGACTAAGGATTCCCCAAGGTTGGCCTTGACACTGTTTGATGGGTATCACTTGTTCTAAAGCCTTGATGATGATGGTCATCTTTGAGATGATAAAGGAGGGCTTGTACAATAAAGGAGGGCTTGTACATCACCTTGGGGTCCAACACTTGAGTTATTGAATGCCACGTCACCCTCTTGCTCCTTTGAGGGTAGGGCACCGTGGACATGACATTGGCATGATGTGACTTGGAGGCTTGCACATGATCCTTGGGTTGCATCTTGGAGTATGGAGCACTCATTAGTCTTATTGAGCTCATTTTAGAGGATGACATTATGCATAAGGAGCATTTCTTCCCACAAGTGGGATTTTATGGTACTTTTGTTATGTTTTTGAACTATGAGGTTGGCTTGCAACCTCTTTCTTGTGGAACTTGTCAATAGGGTGCTTTAGTCGAGTTATTGTAAAAATGAGTGGGAGAAGGCTCATATAAATAGAGCCTCCCCTCATTTTTTCTTTTCATCGTTACACATTGTACTGTTTTCCTCTTCTAGAGAGTGTGAGCTAGCCTTTTCCTCTACAATGGGAAAAATGTTGTCTTTTATGGTGTGACTTTCTCATGTATGTGATATTTGCATGGAGATGTTGTTTTGGGATTAAAAGAAGAGCCTTTGTGGAATATTGTTGTAAGTTTATTGTTTATCTTTCATATTTTGCATGCTTTAATGTTTAAAGTAGGGTTTCAATTATTCATGACTAGATGCTTTATCATTGCTGAAATTTCGCTTCCATATTGCATGTAAAATTGTCTTCTCTAAGGCCTAGAGGGAAACTCTATATGTGCAGACCCTATATTTAATTTCTCCCCTCACAAGAGCAATAAGTAGGGTTTTAGAATTGGATGCTCTAAGCATCCCTCTTTACTCCATCATTATCCTTCCATTGAAATTGTGACATAAGGACTCCATTGAACCCTAGTAGGATAAGATGCTAATTTAGAGTGTGTTGATCAATCAGACAACTCATAAACCATATTTTTTTTACTTTCTCCTAGATGGCTAGGGAAACTGCTGGGGTTTCCGTTATGATTTATGCATTAAAAGTGCTAGTTTATTGCATATGGTTGGCTCATTATTTGGAATGATTCTCCATAAATTATATACAAGAAAAATCTAGCATAGTGGATAGCCTTACACACCCTAGAATGGCTGACATCACCCTCTTACCTAGTTGTTTATGCATATCTAACAGTCCTAAAACAATTTACCCTAGTTAAACCTTAATCTCTATTTGAAGTCCTTGTTCCATTCTTGTCAAAGATAATTTTGGGGGCTTTTCTTAGCCTTCTATATGACATTGTATGCCCAATTGTTGAAGATCATCTAAACCCTAACTTATAGCAGCCCATCTATTGGTCAGACTTTAGAGTTCTTGAACCTTAACATTGAAAATCTAGGCTATTTTTGGCCTTTCCAAGCTCTTTATTTATCTTTAGACATTCAACAACTTATCACCTTGAGCCCTAGCTTCAAAATATCCTTCTAGGTGATTTAGGGAAGCCTTCCTTATGGGTTTAGTCCCACTAAAGAGGAGGAGGAAGGTTGCTAAGGTGACAGTGTCCTCATTGTTTCCATAAGATCTGACCCCTTGCCCTGTGAGGCTTTGCACCAAGCTTGCTAGATTTTGCGCAATAGGCTCACTAAGAGAAAACATGTGACAAAGTGGTATTTGGACCTGAGTAGGAAGGGTAACAACTTTTCCTCACGACGACTCAAGCCACACCCATTTGATGGGATTGGAATGATTTGTTTAGATGATAGTTTGAAGATTATTGTAGCTTTGAGGCTTTCTTGATTCCTCACTAGTTAAAGCTTTCCCAAAAGGCCCTCACTAAAAGAATGTTATCATATTTTGCTCAAGGTTGCGTAATGTGGGGATGTCAGGAACATCGGTAAAAGTGTTGGAATAGATAGAATTTTTGCCCAATTTTTTTGGAAACAATAGGTGGGGAACAACATATAATAAAATATTTCAAAAATATATGAAAATATAAGAAAGAAAAATGGGAGTTGGGCGCATTAGGGAGCTACAAGCTAATACCAAGTGTGACCACTAATACCAACTAATATTAAAACAAGTGTGACCACTAATACCAACTAATATTAATTAGGGCCTAATTTGAAATGCATAAAAATATTGTTAATATTAAGTTCTGTATATAATATTAGTTTATAACACAAAATTTGATCTGCTTTTTTTAGTTTTTTCCTTTCCTTTTTTATTTTCCAAGGAAAACCTCGTCTGGATGTTTAAGGGATACTTTCCCACATTCATGGGTGGCATCCCTAGTAAATCCATTAGCATAGACTAGTGCACCTCATCTAAGGGGATTCAAACTAGACATTTGTTGGCATGGAACTAGCCAAATGTTTAATGCCCAACAACATTGTTGACAATCGGTTGAGCGAGTCGTTTGGGCTTGTTTTTTCTTTTACTTATAGTAATTATGAATATATTTTACTATAAGGGGTTTGAAATTTTATCACCTATGAAAATGTAAATTGACACGGGGCCATTGCCAATGAATCAAAATAAAAAGATAAATAACGATGGTATTTAATAGACTTGAGACACAACAAAATGAAGAACTTCATAAACTTGTGGAAACATAACAATTAATCATTTGGGCAAAACCAACTGATTCTTGAATTTATTATAAACATGCTTAAGTGTGGTTTGCAGTATATTTGTTCCAAAGAGTACATTCTTTAAATACGATGAGGTTAAATCTATGTCACAAGGTTCACCAAACTTCAATCTTGAGGTTAGAAATTTGGCAAACCCCATCAAACCTCATAGCTATTGACCAAGTCCATAGCTCACAACTCATAACTTCATGTCAAAACCCAAGTTTGTAATATATATATATATATATATATATAGAAATTGTATATAGACGAACCTAATGGTGAACCTCCTCAAAAATGAACTCGAACATAACTTAATCATTGCCCAACCCAAACTTGAACCCGAACCATGTGACTCAGGGTTAAATTAGAGTTATAGTTTATGATTATTGCCTCCATAAAAAATATGTCAGTGCTGTTTTTGACAATTTATATGAATTGCTCTTTAATTCTTGAGCAAGTTGTATGCTTCTCTACTCTTCATGTAAGCGCTGTTTTGGCATGGTGAATAGTTTGTTATGGCTACTGTTCCTTGGACTTCAGAAATCTATAACGATTCTATCTGCTTGCTAGGGTCTCAGTTCTCAAGAAATATTGGTTATTAATTATCTTCATTATAGTTCTAATTTCGAAGGAGTGTTACTTCTCTACAACCAATATAGAGCTCATGCTATACAATATTTGGTCATATTTTCTAGGCAGACAAAAAACAATTTACGTTGTGTTAAAATGTGCAACTAGGGCCAAATTCCACTTTGAACAACTCATTTGAAGAAGACGATTATTGGATTGAATTTCTCTTTCTGAGAGGACTAAAATAGACATAAGAATCACCGAATTTGGACAAGGAAAAATATGTTTTTGAAGTGAAGGCCACACATGTGCATTTGGTCAAGCTCGACTTGGGGTCAAGTTGAGCAAATTGATCTGCCTCCATCACATATAAATAGAAGAGACCTCAAACCTCATTTGGCACATTCTCAACACATCGTTCTTTCTCTGTCCTACATTGATTGGTTCGTCCAAATTGCAGGGCAACATTTCTTCCTCATACGTGCGAGATTTTTGGAGGCATGACTATTTGGATTGACTTTCTAGAGCGGAATATTTTGAATTTGTTTGACCGAGTTTCTTCTCTTCATTTGACTTACTTTGACCAACAAAAGTTCGATCTTGGAGGGCCGAGTCGTTTGACACATAAATTGAGGAAATATGGACACTTTGACCAATGTTGACTTCAGGGTTGATCGATGATTTGATTGCATAAAATTACAACAGACATTCTCGCTCTTTTGACCGAGTTTGACTGGTCTTTGAAAGACTGTTTTGGGCTGACTTTGACCAGCAAGGAAGGCCGAGTTTGACTACCCTTGACTGAGCTCAAGGAGGACTCTCTTATTGTTGCATAGACCACTGTTGACTTTTTGGTTAGGGTTGTTTGATTGCGGTTGACTGGGAGCAGAATTGCAGATTTTGATTGGGCCATCTATTTGACTAAGGAGAGTGGTATTGGATCATCTATTGCACTCTATTGGATGTTCTTTCTCTGCTGAACATTTGATATTAGATAATAAGAAGAATTGATCAAGGGTTTCCCCATCTTGGGGTTTTTCCCTTGCTTGAACCAAATTCTTGTGTTCTCTTGTCTTGGCTTGTCTTCTGCATTTTATTGTTTATGTTCTATCTATAGTTACTGTCAATGTGAATTAATGGCTAATGTGATTGCTCTTGGAAATTAAAGTGGAAATCATCATTAGGATAATAAAAAGACATTGAAGTAATTGTTGCAAGCATAGAACATACCATTGTTTCCCAAAATTAGCATGGTACCAAAGCCCAGGTGAGGACAAGCCCAAGCAAGAGAGAAAAGCAATCACTAAGATATCTATTGGACAAGTCTCCATGGCCTCTACATCTTACTTCAAGTCTGAGGACAAGCTCAATGACAAGTCTAACTATCATGCATGGAAGCTGACTTTGGATCCGACTTTGGAAGAGCATGAAGTATTGGACTATGTGCAAGGAAAAGTGGTGGAGCCTCCTTCAAATGCACCTGCTGCTGGGAAAACGAAGTATAGAAAAGGTGAGGTCAAAGCATAGAAAATTTTGATCGACTTCATTCAAAAATATTTAGCTGCCTATATTTCTGATTTGGGAACTCTTAAGGAAATGTATGATAAGCTAGTTGGGATGTTCAAAGTGAACAATGCAAGTCAAATTCTCTTTCTCAAAAACAAGTTGAAGGATATGAAGATGGATAAAGGGGAGTCTATCTAATCCTCCTTCATGAGAATAATTCAAATCAAGAATGACTTGCTATCTATTGGAGAAGTTAATGCTGACAAGGAGCTCACTCTCATTGCTCTTGGAGGTCTTTCAAGACCATGGGATGTATTTATCACCACCATTCTCAACAATGACAGGATACCTGGTTTTGATGAGTTATTGGCTAGATGCACTCAAGCGGAAACAAGGATGACAAAGAGAGATAAATCCAACAATGGAAATGAACCTACTGCTTTCTTTGCACATGCTAAGAGGAAGAATGATGCTGGTCCAAGGAGACAGGGTCAAGAATCTAAGAAGGGATTCAAAGGAAGAGGCAAAGGAAGATGCTACAATTGCAATAGGTTCAAACACTATGCTAGAGAGTGTCCCCACAAGAAATCCCCACAAGAAAAATGCTCCAAGGGATGACAACAACAACAACAATTTCAAAAGCAATGGCAATCAAAGGAACAAGAAGTATAACAACAAAGGAAAGAGGAATGCTCCTGATGCTCGAGAAGGAAATAGTCGACTTCCCAAGAGGACAAGAAATGCCAAGCATGATGAAAGTACTGTTGTAGAAAAGCAAGATGAGTTCTATCTTATTTTTGCTCTATCTATTGCCTCTCCTTCAGATACTTTGGATCATTGGTTAATTGATAGTGGAGCCTCGAGTCTTTTCACTGGATACAAGGAGGCCCTCTCAAATTTAGTTGAGAAGAAAACTAATCTAAAGATTATACTTGGAGATAATACCACCTACCCGTGAAAGGGATAGGAATTGTCACTCTTCACTTGAATTATGGTCAAACCATACATCTACAGGAAGTGTTGTATGTGCCCGATTTGAAAAAGAACCTGGTGTCTATTTTTGCAATGGAAGACAAAGGCTTCAAGGTAGAATTCATTGATGAAAAGGTACATATATGGCCTAGAAACCCTAAAGACGCTTTTACTGTTGAATTTAGGGTTGATGGTCTCTATCAAGTTGGTGGAAGTCCTTTGGGAGCTTTGACAAGTGATATATCTCTTCAATGTGAACTATGGAACTGAAGATTTGCCCACTTACATTACAAAGCCTTACTTGGGGTAAGGAAGATGGTCACAGGGATGCTCGAGTTTAATATGAACCATGAAGGAATCTATTAGGGATGTGAAGTTGGGAAACTTACAAAGGGACCATTCCCTTCTAGTGAAAGCAAGACCACTGATATTCTTCAGTTGGTCGATTCTGACTTGTTTGGTTTCTTTCCCGTAACTTCATTAGGAGGATACTCATATTATGCAATTTTTGTGGATGAATTCTCACACAAATGATGGATTTATTTCTTGAATAAGAAGGATGAAATGTTCAAGTTGTTCCGTTCTTTCAAGGCATTGGTGGAGAATCAATCAAGGAAGAAGATCAAGACGATGAGGACTGACAGTGGAACTAAATATGAATCCAATGACTTTTTCGGAGAGGCTAGCATTAAGAGGGAGACAACTGTTCCATACACTCTAGAGCAAAATGCTGTTGCTGAAAGAAAGAATCGAACGATTATGGAAGCCACCTGCTATGATCTATGATCGAGGTCTACCAAAATTCTTGTGGGGAGAAGCTGCCAACACTGTCGTATATGTTCAAAATAGGAGCCCTCATCAAGCTTTCGATTTCAAGACACCTGAGGAAGTCTTCACTGGTAAGAAACTTGATGTTTCTCATTTTAGAATCTTTGGTTGTCCTGTGTATTTTCATGTGCCTAAAGAGAAAATGAATAAGTTGGAAGTTTCTGAATATAAAGGTAAATTTGTTGGATACAATGAAAATTCAAAGGCATATAGAATTTATGTACCTGGTCAAAGAGATGTGGAAGTAAGCAGAGATATTACCTTTGATGAAAACATTGCCCTCGAGAAAGCCAAAGATCTCCCCATCTCAAGGAAGGATGATGGTGATGTTGCTTAAAAACAAGAAGAACCTTCGATGGATGAGCTTATACCCAATGTTGATGGCCTGATGGATCCTTTTGATCCACCTCCTAGTGATCCCTCTACCTCAAGGAAAGGACCTCTATGGCTCAAGGATACACTTCAAGATGCTGAAAAGCATACCGCTCCAAGAGGGACATTTCACGGAAGTAAGAAGCCTAACAGGTATCAAGGGTAATTGGCTGCCATAAAACACCAGGTATGGAAAGATGCGATGAATGAGGAATATGAATCAATCATGAAAAATGATGTCTGGGAAGTGGTGCCTAGACCCAAGGACAAGTTTGTGGTCACTTCTAAATGGATGTACAAGATAAAGCATGGAGCTGATGGAAGTGATGAAAAGTATAAGGAAAGATTTGTAGCTCGTGGCTTCTCTCAAAAGGAAGGAGTGGACCATGACAAAATATCTGCATCGATTGCTTGATATACCACTATCTGATCTATAATTTCTCTTACTGCCAATCAAGGATGGATCCTACATTAAATGGACGTGAACACTGCCTTCTTGCATGGCTCACTTAAGGAAGAAGTCTATTTGGAACAACTGCAGGGGTTTGAAGTACAAGATCGAAGGTCTTATGTATGTAGGTTGAAGAAAGCCCTTTGGGTTAAAACAAGCCCCTAGGGCTTGGTATGAAAGGATTGATAACTATCTTATGAACTTGATATTTACAAGAAGCTATGCTGATCCAAACCTATACTTCAAGGTTGAAAAGGACATGCCACTTATTTTGGTCCTTTATGTTGATGATCTCTTTTTGACTGGTGCAAGCCCTCTCATTTATCAATGCAAGAGGGAGTTGACTTTTGAATTCGAGATGAAGGACCTAAGACTGATGCATTACTTCCTAGGCTTGGAGGTCTGGCAAAAGCCAGACGAGATTTTGCTTTCTCAAGGAAAATACATTGTGAAACTGTTAGAAAGATGTGGGATGGTGGAATGCAAGTCTGTGTCTACTCTGATGGAACTTAACTTCAAGAAGCTATGTGGAAGTGTTGCTGATCTCGAATTGGCAAATCCTTCTAAATATTGAGAACTTGTGGGGGCCTTGATGTTCATGGTAAACTCTCGATCGGACATATGCTTCATTGTAAATACTTCGAGTCATTTTATGGTTGAGCCTCATCACATACATTGGGTTGATTCGAAGAATCCCTTAAGATATCTTTGTGGCACTATCAACTATGGTTTGAGATATGCTGTCAGGAATTTGAGGCTACGTGGATATTCTGACGCTGACTAGGCTAACAATGTGGTGGATAGAAAGAGCACGTCAGGATGTTGCTTCTCTTTGGGATTTGCTTCAATTTCTTGGATGAGTAGGAAGCAAAAATCGGTTGCTCTAAGCACTGCCGAGGCCGAATATATTGCAACTAGTATGGCCTGTTGTGAAGCTATTTGGTTGGGGAAGCTCTTCAGTGAGTTATTTGATCATGTGCTGGATACCACTGTTATCTATTGCGATAATCAAAGTCGGATTTGCCTTTCAGAGAATCCCATGTTCCATGACTGCTCCAAGAATATTGATATCAAGTACCACTTATTCGAGATATGGTACAACGAGGAGCAATAAGGCTCCAACACATCAAGACAGATCAACAAGTTGCGGGCATCCTCACGAAGCCCTCGGGGAAGGTCAAGTTCTTAGCCTTTTGAGAGAGACTTGGAGTCATGGAAGGACCCTCCCACGAGGGTCCCACTTGAGTTGGAGATTGAGCTCTGGGAGCTCCTAGGGGCCTGGGATACTTCTTGGAGCTATGTGCGACCATAGGGTGAGTGGTTCACCTTCCCCTATAGGTATGTTGTGTACAGGGTGAGTGGATCACCTTCCCTTGTGACACCCCATGATGATATATAAGAGCATAGGGTGAGTTGTTCACCTTCCCCTATGGTTGATGATATATGCGTAGGATGAGTGGTTCACCTTTTCCTATGACATATGAGTAGGATGAGTGGTTCACCTTCTCCTGCTGATGCCCCAACACACATCCCACGCTTCCAGTATGGGACTCTTGGGAAGTACCTCTCATTTGGCCAATGAGTTTGAAAAAGTGGTTAGGGACCATAACACTACAGATGGACACATCGTGTACTGCGTACCCTCTATGTCTAGGATGCATGATGTTCAACAACTTGATCGGTCAGGAACAAGCCAGATTGGGGTTCTAACCCTGGTTATGTGTATTGACTTTTGTCAGTGGAGAGTGGTAAGGTCTTGTGATTCACTTTCGATCGATCCTTCTTATCATCTATATCAATCTTCAACATAGATGAGATGAGATGTAGAGGCGATACATGATGATCCAGATGACATGATGATGATATTGTGTTAATTTTGGACAACTAGGTCCAAACTCCATGTTGTGATGCTCAGATGAAGATGCCAATATTTTTATTGGACTCCTCTTTCGGAGAGGTGCAAGATCAATCTAAAGATCATCTTAATCCGATGAGCAAAACATTTATTTTGAATTTATTCAAAGTATGTGCAGGTCGGCCTTAAGGTTTTGTGCCCCAACAGTTGTGTCACACACCCTCACTGATGGATATAAATTGGTCAACGTTGGAGGACATTTTCACTCATCTCATCTTCACACATTTCTCTCTCTTCATTTGATTGGTTCGATGACCTTGGAGGCTCTTCTCTCCACACGTTGGAAAATTACAGCATCGACACATTTCTGATTTCGGTCTAGGGTTTTTGCCGTACTCCCTATGTCTAGGATGCATGATGTTCAACAACTTGATCGCTCAGGAACGAGTCTGATTGGGGTTCTACCCCTGGTTATGTGTACTGACTTTTGTCAGTGGAGAGTGGTAAGGTCTTGTGACTCACTTTCGATCGATCCTTCTTATCATCTATATCAATCTTCAACATAGATGAGATGAGATGTGTTGTTGCACAAAATGTCTAGGCACAACGACAACAACTCAGATCGGGGGTTGTCACCCTGATTCCCAATCTCTCTATTTAAGTTGTTTCCTTATAGCAGACTAAGGGGGGTAGACCCTATGGAAATAGAATGAAGGAGAACTCGTTGGGAACCAACCAGTTCGAGAGACATAGTTAAACAACCAAATACTTGTAAAAGATCTAGCAAGATTAAATGATTCGATTGAATTGAAAAGATTGATACCAGTGCCTTATGGAGTCAACTACCCTGCTAAGGAAATTACAACCAAGCACTTGATCAGAAACTGCTGCTATGCAATGTTAATTTAAAATGCAAAATGCAAGGAAAACGATTTGAAGAAGGAGCGAGATGAAACAAGTTTTAAAGATGAGAGTTAATGTTAAAAACCCTAAAGCACTTAGATTATAAATAATCTGATCTAACCACTAAGTACTTAAGCGAGAGTGCCAATTATGAAGATGTCAAAATTGGTCGATTAAAAGATATACAGATCCACAATAGAGCTCTCAAATTCAGATATCGATCACACTTACTTGAAAAGATTTCCCAAACATTAGTATTCAATAAACATCCAATAATCCAAGTAAATGAAACAAAAGTTAATTAAACATTAGGTAATTTTAATTGATAGAACACGTTCCAAAATTCAGATGCCAATGATCATCAAACCCAACTGAAACATGAAATTTACTAGCACTTAAATCCCGGTAATTATTCATCCAGCTATACCATGAAAGTATAATGCTAATAAAACCACTTCATCAAGCAATTTATGGATTAAATGATGTTCTTAAAATAATGCAAATCCAAAAATTAAATTTTCTCCTATAGTCAAACTTAGAATATATTCTTCAGCAAGGTTTCAGATCTGAAATACAAATTGCAGCAGTAATTTAAACCATAGATCAGCAAACAAACGATATCGGTACCAATGCCCAAAATGACTAAAAATAGTAAAAATTGTTTAACTTGAAGAAAAATCAATTTTTAGGGCTTGATTAAGAGAAATTTCAGATTTGATATTTTTATTTCAGCAGTGAAACAGTGACAAATCAGCGAGATAACACTGCCAAAAGTAGCTGTCAAATACTTCAAAAAATAGCAAAATATATATTAAAACTTGAAATTTTCAATTCTAAGGCTTTAAGAGAGTTGGATTCAGTAATTTTCAGAATTGATAAGTTTGTAACAACAGTAAATTGATAATAGATCAACAAACTGAAAATGCTGAAAATGATCTCCACTATGTCTAAAAATAGTAAGTTTTGCCGAAAATTTGAAAATTCAGATTTGATGGACCTTATTTAGGATATGCATCAGAAATGTTCAGATTTGATTTTTCACAGTTATGCTGTAATTTCCAGCACGCTTCAAAGTCAGATCTAGGCAAAATTAAAGATGCCCAAATGGCCAAAAATTCTGAAAATGAGATTTTGCAATTCTAAACAATTTTAACCATATGAAATGTGTTTTCAGGGCCTATTATTTGTGATTTTCTTGCTGTAATAAAATTTGTAGAAAATAAGAGTTTAGAGATCAAACCCTTAGCCCATGGGTTTGAAGATCCCATCGATAAAAATTCTTGAAATTTTGGGATAATGTTGTTGCTCGAAAATTATAATTTTGGAGACCAAAATCCTGCAAAAATAGCTTCAAAAGCCTATATGCCCTCCAGGGTCTAGATCGACCTCAGATCTGAAGATTTCCTTGGCTGATTTTTCAGATCTATTCCCGTAAACAAATATTGAGCCCAAATCTTGCCCTCTAGGGTCTAGATCTGGGTCAGATCTGAAGATTTCTTTGACTGGTTTTTTTAGATCTATTCCTGCAAACAAATATTGAGCACATATCTTGCCCTCCAGGGTCTAGATCTGGCTCAGATCTGAAGATTTCCTTGGCTGATTTTTCAAATCTACTCCGGCACAAGTGAAAAGAGAAAACCCAATATCCAATATGTACAATAATAGCGAAAATCCTAAAAAACCCAAATGTTAGAATTCAAAATTATGTTACAAAACTTCAGATCTACAAATGTAAATTACAGATCTATACAATATATTTATAGTTCTATGCACAAGAGTTGTAGCCCTGTCAGATCTGAGGAGCATAAGTCTGACTGCGCTTCCAGATCTGAAGATCTAAGGCTCTTACTAGCCAGATCTAACTTTAAATTCAATAAAAGTTAAGATAAATTTTGTAATTAGGCACAAGCCCTAGAAAAAACCTTGCAAAAAATGGAATTTAAGGTAAGCCAAGGGAATTAGATCCGGAGGGCTCTTCAGATCTTATCTCCTTGGGAGTCAGATGGTCCAATCGAAGACTTCCCCAAACGCCCAATTCTAAATCCGAAATATTTTTGCACACTTAAAGTTAAACTGTTAAATCAATAGAGAAATAAGATAAAAGATAAAATTTTCAAGAGTTAGAGATAGTTGCTAACTCAATTCAATTAATATTCTTATCCTAAATTCAGTAACCTAAGCAAGATACCTGTGCAATAGATTACTCTACAAGAGCCATTAATAAACAATCCATTAAAATAATCACCAACAGAATATAAAGAACAAGTTTACCATAAAATGCTGAAGAGGAACACCACCATCAAAATAAAACCCCAAAGTCTTCGTTTGTATAATTCCATAAAATATTACAGGAGAGCTTCAAGAGCAAGTACACGATCAAGAGATCGGATGACAATGACATACAAAGACTTCTAATTTATAAGATAAAATCTCCAACGGCTAGTTTGGTTGATCTTTGTCAAAATAATCTCGATCGTAAAAAAAGATTTAATTATCTTTTAATCTGGATCATCGAAATTATAATTTTGAGGATATTCGAATTTATCATTTAATTCCATTTTAATTAACTCACAAATAATATTTTTTAGTTAATTACCTCAAAATTTTGACTTTGACTTAATCACCAAGGCCCAAGGGTCCAAAATTTCTTGAAATTCTCAATATCCCTTGGCCTGGGACCTTTAAAAATTTATTTTTGTAGGGACCCACGAATTTTGCCTTTAAAGAATTTTAAAACACCTCGGACTTAAAATTAGTTAAATTTCTGGCCTAGGATTTTTAATTTAATTTGGCTGGAAAATTTAATTAATTGACTGAGAGGGGATTTAATTATTTTTTCAACCCTCTTTACTTAAGATAAAACATTTAGACACATAAAGGGGGAATATGCATTCGTGATAGACCCTCAAATAACTACCCAATTCTACGACTCAAAACATGATCTAATAGACCAAGTAGCTTGTAATAAAATAATCTATCCAATTAGCTAGGATTATTTCCAAACTACTTTTACAAAGACTTGATAGAAAACACTAGGATTCACTTAGCATCTTGATGACAAAATCCACCCTAGCTTTTGGGTGAGGCTGGAGGGAAAAACACTGTCAATCACTTGTGTCGAGAAACACAAATG
Source organism: Pinus albicaulis (assembly GCA_034641835.2). NCBI lineage: Eukaryota > Viridiplantae > Streptophyta > Pinopsida > Pinales > Pinaceae > Pinus > Pinus albicaulis. The sequence continues at coordinate 445,176,033 of CM076584.1, forward strand.
AATTAGTGAGACAAAAAACCTCTTAGGATAGAAATTGTCACCAAAATACTAGACTTACCTAGGTCTTATTTAGATCATTTACATCATAAACATGCAAAATGGGTTTACATTGTTTCTAAAACCGCCGACTGATGATGAACTCTGAATGGCGTGAACACGTCGAACATGATGAATCCCATTTGAAAAAATGGGGGTGTACTGCTATGGGGTCGTTGACAAAGTGTGGTCAACAAGATGCAGAGACAATACATGATGATCCAGATGACATGATGATGATATTGTGTTAATTTTGGACAACTAGGTCCAAACTCCATGTTGTGATGCTCAGATGAAGATGCCAATATTTTTATTGGACTCCTCTTTTGGAGAGGTGCAAGATCGATCTAAAGATCATCTTAATCCGATGACCAGAACATTTATTTTGAATTTATTTAAAGTATGTGCAGGTCGGCCTTAAGGTTTTGTGCCCTAGCAATTGTGTCACACACCCTCACTGATGGATATAAATTGGTCAACGTTGGAGGACATTTTCACTCATCTCATCCTCACATTTCTCTCTCTTCATTTGAATGGTTCGATGACCTTGGAGGCTCTTCTCTCCACACGTGGGAAAATTCCAACAACAACACATTTTTGATTTCGGTCTAGGGTTTATGCTGCAAACTTTGACCAGCGTTGACTCTCGTTAATGCAAGGTCAAACAGACTTGAAACTCTCCCAAAAGTTCGATTTTTCAAATCCGCATTTTTTGGCACTATTCCCGAGGCTAGACGTTGACTTTGACTTTTTTGCATTGACCTAGCTGCCGCTAATGTTTGCATTGACCGTTGACTGACAACATTGACTTTTGGGTTGACCGTTTGGCTGTCCTAGAGGGTTGTGTGACATTGCTGCTTGGCTGACCATATTGAGCCTTTGCTGGTTGAAGCATCCTGTTGATCACCGTAACGCACCAACACACTTATATATTTCTGGCTTGTCTTTTGTCGATCTACTGGTATGTTCTATCAACATTTTACTTTATTGTTTGTGTGATTGCTGTCTGGTATTGGGAGAAAAAGTAAAGTTGCATCAAGCATAGAACATCTACAAAAATTTACATGGTATCAGCGCTGAGGTGAAGACAAAGCCCTAATTTGTAGCAATCACCGAAGAAGAGGATGGGTTCCTCAAACTACAATGGGTTGACTGGGAAGGATGACTTCCATGCTTGGAAGATGACATTGGATCTTAATTTGGAAGACCAAGATGTCATGGACTATGTGCAGGGTAAAATCCAAGAGCCTCCAACCACAGCAACTGCTGCTGCCAAAACAAAATACAAGAAGGGGGAAATCAAAGCAAAGTTGATGATCAGGGACTCAATTTGTAAGAGTCTAGTTGCCTACATCTCTGAGCTGGGCACGTCTAAGGAAATGTATGATAAGTTGGTCCACATGTTCAAGGCCAACAATGCGAATCAAGTCTTATTCTTCAAGAACCAATTGAAGAATCTGAAGAAAGGCAGGGATCAGTCTATTCAATCATATTTTCTGAAGCTGATAGAGATCAGGAATAATCTGCTGGCTATTGGGGAGACAATGGCTGATCGAGAGATGGTACTCACCGCACTTGGGGGTCTCTCATCCGAAAGGCATGTATTCAACACTACCATTCTCAATAACAATGTGATACCTAATTTTGACGAAGTACTATCGAGATGCGTACAAGAAGAGACAAGGATGAAGGAATATGAAAATGAAGGAAATGTTGCCTTCACTGCTCATACTAAGAAGAACTTTGGTGGTCCAAGGAACAAGAGAAGTGTTCAAGGAAAGAAAGACAAATGTTACACTTGCCACAAGCCTGGCCACTATGTTAGAGAATGCCCTTTCAAGAAGGATTCTCCTGATGATGATGACAACAACAATAACCGGAGGAATGGAAATCAAAGGAACAACAGGTTCAAGGGGAAGAGGAAGGCTCCCTCCGGCGGAAATCGTCAACCTTTCAAAAGGTCGAGAAATTACAGGTATGAAGAACCAAATGTTGTTGATGATAAAATAAATGAATTCATTCTGGTATATGCCCTCTTTGCTGCATCTCCACTAGACACTATGGATATCTGGTTGATAGATAGTGGTGCCTCAAGGCACATCACTAGGTTCAAAGAAGCACTTTCTGATATGGTTGAGAAGGATACTAATCTGGAAATTATCCTTAGAGATAATGCCACATATCCCGTGAAAAGGACAGGGACTATGACCTTCCACTGTTGAGATTTTGTGTATTTGGGGTAGCATCAATTGTGCTCTAGGTCCCAAATTTTGAGGAAGGACTAGAGTTCACCTGATCTACAAGACCCAGAAATGGATTTGGGAAATTTCATCTGGTTTAGGAGATATTAAATTAATTAATTATTTTAATGTATTTCCTAAGTTAAAACTTAGGAAAATAAAATAATTAAAGTGAATTTAATTAAACATGTTATGAAATTGTCTTAAGTCACATGGATCAAGCTTTCTTTTAATCTTAGCCATTGATTAAAGATTTAATCTTGGCCATTGATTTGTCAATGAGAAAAGTATAAAGGAAAGGCTTGGGGTCATTTGTAACAGACACAGAGGCAAAGCACTAAAGCTAAGCTGAGATTCTAGGGTGGGGTTGCTAAGAATTCTCAAGTGTTTCAACAGCAGAGGGGGGACAGGAGACACCCGGTCTACCACAAAGAAGCAGTATAGAAGACAGAAAGACATTGTTGCAGGAAGGTAGTAGTAGTAGGCGGCAACAACTGTAGCAGCAGCAAGGACAACGTGATTTTCAGGAAACCCTTCAGGGGTTACGCAGTGACCCTTAAGGGCAGCGTAGTGACTGTGTCACCCAGTCTGGGGTAACGCAGTTCCTTCCAGTGACAGCACTGAGCATTTGGACGCCTTCAGAGTCTGACGCAGTGTCTTTCAGGGGTAGATCTGGGGTTTCTAGGCCTAGATCTGGCTGAGTTTTGTAAATCCCGTTTGAGGGTGTGGATTAGTTAGTATTGTTGGTCTTAGATCAGTCAGGTGCTACAGATCTAGAGTTTTCTCTGTAGCGTTTTCCAGATTTGGAACCCAGAGTTTTGTATTCAGAAATATTCTTAGTAATAGAGCCCTCTAGTAGCTAGAGACCGATTTTTCCACATTGGGTTTTTTCGGGGACAGTTTGTCCAGAAATAACTGTTTCACTTTGTCTATGTGTGCATGTGCTTATTCTAGATCTGAATTGGTAGAGATTTGTTATGTGTTTTGCTTTGATGTTAACTTGAATTTACTCAGTTGATAACTTGTATAAGTAGGAGAAGATTAACCAGATTAACAGAAATAATTTCTGCATAAGAATTGAGATTCAGAAATTTCTACATCCACTTGTCTCAAGGTCAAGTCCTCCGCTTGCAGGATGTACTCTATGTACTTAATTTGAAGAAGAAGCTTGTGTCTATATTGGCCATGGAAGACAAAGGTTTCAATGTGGCATTCATTGATGGGAAGGTGCGCATGTGGAAGAAGAGCTTCAAGGAAGCTATCACGATTGGGTTGAGAGTTGATACACTCTACCATGTTGGAGGAAGTCCACTAGAAGTGATGACGTGTGATACTATCCGACAGAATGAACTATGGCACTGAAGGTTTGGACACTTTCACTACAAAGCCCTTCCCGAAGCAAAGAAGGTAGTGACGGGGATCCCCGAGTTTTCAAATAATCATGAAGGTGTATGTCAGGGTTGTGCCTAAGGAAAGCATACAAGGGGACCCTTCCCCTCAAGCGTCACAAAGACATCTGATGTCTTGCAATTGATACATTCTGATCTATCCGGTACAACGTTGCACGAAGTGGGGACGTTTCTTGGAAGCAGGGACGCGGAAGCGTCATTTCCAAAAAATCTAGGAAGCGAAGCGTCTCGGAAGCGTCTACTATATATATATATTTTTTTATTTTTTAATTTTTTTTTTTTGCATTTATATTAAAAAAACATCCAAAATTTCAAGATAGTTATGACATCCACTGTACATTAATGATTAATTATTTGAGCATCAACCATCTATAATCTAGATTCTTCTCCTCTTGTCTAGCCTTTGCCTCTACCTCGATTATCTAGGGACATTAATCAAAATTGCCCAAAATTGATCAAACTACCTAATGCAAGCCTTAAAATATGGTAGAAAGAACTTAACATGCTTGATCGATGATTTTGAGTTGATTGAAATGTAATTTTTTGCTAACGACATGACAAAGGCGTTCAACAATTAACACCACCAACACTAGGGTACATATAGGGCTTTGTGCTCTTGATTAAATGCTAATCACATACCCTCATATATGATATAATCTAATGAAATGCCACCATACCATTGGTCTTGAATTCCTGAGAACTGTTAAATCTGTTGAATTTTGAATAGGATGTGAAATTCTATTTTCTACATATGAAGTTCGATCAGGCTGGAACCACTCTCAAACATCCTGAGTCATTTCATGGTAATGTTAAAAATTCAAGTAAAAGGATGAAAATGAAAAATAAAGGAGAATGTCACTTTTACTTCGGTTCCGTACAGACTGTGTTTCGGGGTTTGGAGCTGGGGGGGGGTGGGGGCGTTTCCTGCAACATTGGTGTGGTATGCTGGCCGTGGCATCCTTGTGAAATTGATACATTCTGATTTGTCTGGTATGCTGCTCGTGACATTCATAGATGACTTCTCTCGCAAAACCTGGATATACTTCTTGAAGAATAAGGATGACGCTTTCATGTGGTTCCGTACCTTCAAAGCCTTGGTGAAAAATTTGACAGGGAAGAAGATCAAGATATTGAGGACCGATAATGACACTGAATATGAGACGAACGAGTTCAAGAACTTTTGCAGAGAAGCTGGCATCAAGAGGGAGACCACAATGTTTGTGGGCTACAACAAAACTTCGAAGGCCTATAGAGTCTATGTGCCTGGTCAAAGGGAAGTGGAGATATTCCACGATGTTACCTTTGATGAAGATGCTTCCCTGAGGAAAGTAGTCAACCTTCCGAGATCTGAGGAAGATCATGAAGCAAGGCCTGAAAATCAAGAAGAACCGAAGGATGAGACAATGCTTGATGTTGAAGGACCGATGGATCCTATTGATCCACCTCCTTCAATGGGGAAGAGACCATCGTGCCTCAGGGATACTCTCGAGGATGCCGAGGGACATATGGCCCCAAGGAGGACATTCTGTGAAAGCAAGAAACCAAGTAGATACCAAGGGTATCTAGTAGCCATGAGTACTATTGTACAATCTGGGCCTGGATCTTTTGACGAAGCCCTAAAGCATCAAGTCTGGAAGGATGCTATGCATGAAGAGTATGAGTCCATAATGAAGAATGATGTCTGGGATGTGGTTCCAAGACAGGAGGAAAAAGTAGTTGTCACCTCGAAATGGCTCTACAAGATCAAGCATGAATATGATGGAAGTGTTGAAAAGTTCAAGGCAAGATTCGTTGCCCGTGGCTTCTCTCAAAAGGAAGGCATAGACTATGATGATATATTTGCACCTGTGGCCCGATATACCACCATCCGATCTATCATAGCCCTTGTTGCTACGCAAGGATGGAGTCTTCATCAAATGGATGTGAAGACCGCATTTCTGCATGGTGCGATAAAGGAAGAGGTGTATGTGGAGCAACCTTTGGGGTTCGAAGTCCAGGATTGGGACACCCATGTCTGCAAGTTGAAGAAAGCCCTCTATGGGTTGAAGCAAGCACCCAGAGCTTGGTACGAGATGATAGATAGCTACCTGATGAAGCTGGGCTTCACTCGTAGTAATGCTGATCCGAATCTTTACTTCAAGGTTGATAGAGAAAAGCCTCTCATTCTGGTGCTATATGTGGATGACCTCTTTCTGACAGGTGCTGAACCTCTCATTCATCAGTGCAAGAGAGAGCTCGCTGCTGAGTTCGAGATGAAGGACCTAGGACTGATGCACTACTTCCTAGCCTTGGAGGTCGGGCTGAGACCTGGCGAGATTTTCCTTTCTCAAAGAAAATACATTGTGAAGCTTCTGGAAAGATTTGGTATGGTGGACTGTAAGTTTGTGTCGACACCAATGGAGCTTAACTTTAAGAAGTTGAGTGGCAGCGCTGCTGGGCCCGTGCTAGCAAATCCTACTGAGTATCGTCAACTTGTAGGGGCCCTGATGTTCTTAGTGAACACCCGTCCAGACATATGTTTTGCAGTGAACACTTTGAGTCAACATATGGTTGATCCTCATCACTTTCACTGGGTTGGTGCCAAGAATCTTTTGAGATATCTTCGGGGCACGATAGACCATGGGCTGAGATACACTGCCAGGAGCATGACACTCCATGGATATACTGATGCCGATTGGGCTGGCAGTGTGGTGGATCGCAAAAGCACATATGGATGCTGCTTCATACGTAGATTTGCTTCGAGTAGGAGAAAGAAGTCGGTAGCCTTGAGCACCACCTATTGAGATATCTTCGGGGCATGATAGACCATGGGCTGAGATACACTACCGGGAGCATCAAACTCCATGGATATACTGATGCCGATTGGGCTGGTAGTGTGGTGGATCGCAAGAGCACACATCTGGATGTTGCTTCACACGTAGATTTGCTTCAGGGAGGAGAAAGAAGTCGGTAGCCTTGAGCACCGCTAAGGTTGAATACATTGCATCATGTATGGCCTGTTGTGAAGTCACTTGGTTGCGAAAGCTCTTTAATGAGCTGTTCGATCATGTGCTAGATGCCACCATTATCCTTTGTGATAACCAAAGGGGGATTTGTTTGTCAGAGAATCCTGTGTTCCACGATCGATCCAAGCATGTTGATGGCTGATACCACTTTATCCGGGATATGGTACAGGGAGGCGCCGTAAGGCTCGATCATATAGGAACTGATGAGCAGGTTGCAGATATTCTCACAATGCCCTTGGGGAAGATCATTTTCCTAACCTTCCGTGAGAATCTTGGAATCGTGGAATGACCCTATTCTGAGGGTCCTGTTGGACGATGAGCTATGGGAGCTTTGGGGGGCTTGGGGATAGCTTCTCGGAGCTATAAGCACTCACGGGGCTAGGCTTGCCGAACCTTGTGGTGCTTCTGCCGCACCGTTATGATGATTGAGTTGGTTCACCTCTCATGATCTGTGCCCCATATGCATCCTACCCATTGAGTCTTGGGCTCATGGGAAGTACCTCTCATTTGGCCAGTGAAGTGAGAAAAGCTAGAGACTAGTAGCAAATACTGATGGACGCATCAGAGATTGCTGTACTCTCTATCTAGGATGGCACGTGTCCAACCACTTGATCTAGGATCAAGTCTAGTGAGGTTTTGGACCTCCAACTGACTTCGGGTCAGTGAAACTAACTTCGGGATAGTTTATGACTCTCTTGAGTCCGAGAGAGGTTTCAGACCTCCATCTGACTTTGGGTCAGGTAAACCAACTTCGGGTTGGTATGATACTCTTTTTGAGTCCTATGGAGGTTTCAGACCTCTGGGTTGAATTTGTCAGTTGGGAATGATGTCTTTGTGACTGACCCACTTTTGTTCTGAAATAAAGAAGCCAGCAAAGCAAGTTACGACGGGATGACGCACGATGTTTGGATTGCACAAGTGGATGGAGTTCTCCCTAGTTGACAGGGAGTGTTAATTTTGGACAACTAGGTCCAAACTCCTAGGTCCAAACTCCATGTTGTGATGCTCAGATGAAGATGCCAATATTTTTATTGGACTCCTCTTTCGGAGAGGTGCAAGATCGATCTAAATATCATCTTAATTCGATGATCAGAACATTTATTTTGAATTTATTGAATATTCAAAGTATGTGTAGGTCGGCCTTAAGGTTTTGTGCCCCAGTAGTTGTGTCACACGCCCTCACTGATAGATATAAATTGGTCAACGTTGGAGGTCATTTTCAGTCATCTCATCCTCACGCATTTCTCTCTCTTCATCTAATTTTAGAGGCTTTTCTCTCCACATGTGGGAAAATTCCAGCAGCAACACATTTCTGATTTTGATCTAGGGTTTATGAAATAAACTTTGACCAACGTTGACTTTAGTCAACGCAAGGTCAAACAGATCTTAAACTCTCCCAAAAGTTCGATTTTCCAAATCTGCATTTTTTGGTACTATTCCTGAGGCAAGACGTTGACTTTGACTTTTCTGCGTTGACCTAGTTGTTGCTACTGTTTGCATTGACCGTTGACTAACAACGTTGACTTTTGGGTTGACTTGTCGACCGTTTGGCTGTCCTAGAGGGTTGTGTGACATCGCTGGTTCGCTGACCATATTGAGACTTTGCTGGTTGAAGCATCCTGTTGACCGCCGTAACGCACCAACACACTTATATATTTCTGGCTTGTCTTCTGTCGATCTACTGTTATGTTCTATCAACATTTTACTTTATTGTTTATGTGATTGCTGTTTGATATTGGGAGTAAAAGTAAAGTTGCATCAAGCATAGAACATCTACAAAAATTTACATATTGGTAGGTGGAATTCTCCCAAGTTGAGAGGGAGTGTTAAAATGTGCAACTGGGGCCAAATTCCACTTTGGACAACTTATTTGAAGGAGATGATTATTGGATTGAATTCCTCTTTCGGAGAAGACCAAAATCAACCTAAGAATCATTGAGTTTGGACAAGCAGAAATATGTTTTGAAGTGAATCCCACACATGTGCATTTGGTCAAGGTCGGCTCGGGGTCAAGTTGGGCAAATTGATCCCCCTCCATCACATATAAATAGAAGATGCCTCAAACCTCATATGGTACATTCTGAACACATCATTCCTTTTCTCTCCTACATTGATTGGTTCGTATAGATTGCAAGGCAGAGTTTCTTCTTCACACATGCGAGATTTGTGGAGGCATCTTTGACTATTTGGGTTGACTTTTTGCAGCAGAACAATTTGACTTTGTTTGACCAAGTTTCTCCTCTTCATTTGACTTATTTTGACCACCAAAAGTTCGATCTTGGAGGGCTGAGTTGTTGGGCACAAAAATCGAGGAAATCTGGACACTTTGACCAATGTTGCACGATCGCCCCCCCACCCCCCCAAGGATCCAGTGTCGGAACCTCGGATTCGTGGTTTCGTCGTTTTGAGGTGATTATTGGAAATACAGAACCACACTAGCCCGATCCGTGGTTCCAGATTCTTGATCCACAAATTCGGAAAAGGATCCGCTGTGGATTTGTGGAGGTTCAGGGATGGATTTGCGCGGATCTGTGGAGGTTCAAGCACGGATGCGCGCGGATCGCAAATGGATCCAGAGAGAGATGGGCAGTTCTGCGGGGTTCTAATTTTTTTTTAAATTTTTTTCTTTGACTTAAGTTGGGTTGGGGCTTCCCGGACACTCCCAAGGTGCCCCTTTGATGCTCCTTAGGTGCTTCCTAGAAGCTCCCTTATGGTAATGTTAAATTCTTGAAGTAAAAGTGACATTCTTCTTTATCTTTCATTTTTATCTTTTTACTTAAATTTTTAACATTACTATGAAATGACTCGGGATGTTTGAGAATGGTTCCAGCCTCATTGAGCTTCATATGGAGAAAATAGAATTTCATATCATATTCAAAATTCAGTAGACTTAACAGTTTTGAGGAATTCAGGATCAATGAGATTGTGGCTTTTCATTAGATTATATTATGTATGAGGGTATGTGATTGGCATTTAATCAAGAACACCAAGCCCTCTATGTGCTCATGTACCCTAGTTTTGGTGGTGTTAGTTGTTGAACTCCTTTGTCATGGCCTTAGCAAATTATTACCTTTCAATCAAGTCAAAATCGTTGATCAAACATGTTAAGCTATTTCCACCATATTTTAAGACTTGAATTAGGTAGATTGATCAAAATTGGGTAATGTTGACTAATATCCCTAGACAATTGAGGTAGAGGCAAAGGAAAGACAGGAGGAGAAGAATCCAGATTCTAGATGGTTGATGCTCGAATAATTAACCATTGATGTACAATGGATGCCATATCTATCTTGATTTTTATACAAATATGCATGTTTTCATATTTTCTACAACTAATTTGGTATTTTGGATCTTTTTTTAATATAAATGCAAAAAAATATAACATATATATATATATATATATATATAGTAGACGCTTCCGAGATGCTTCGCTTCCTATATTTTTGGGAAATGACGCTTCCGCGTATCTGCTTCCAAAAAACATCCCTGCTTCGTGCAACATTGATTTTGACAGCAGAAAATTACTGCAGACTTTCTCTCTCTTTTGACCGAGCTTGACTGGACTTTGAAGGACTGTTTTGGGATGAATTTGACCAGCAAGGAAGTTCGAGTTTGACTGCCCTTGACCGAGCTCAAGGAGGACTCTCTTACTGCTTCGTTGACCACTGTTGACTTTCTGGTTAGGGCTGTTTGACCACTGTTGACTGGGAGCAGAGTTGCAGATTTTGATTGCGCCATCTATTTGACTAAGGACAGTGGTATTGGATCATCTATTGTACTCTATTAGACATTCTCCCTCTGCTGAACTTTTGATATTAGATAATAAGAAGAATTGATGAAGGGCTTTCCCATCTTGGGGTTTTTCCCTGGGTTGAGCCAAATTCTTGTGTTCTCTTGTCTCGGCTTGTCTTCTGCATTTTATTGTTCATGTTCTATCTACAGTTACTGTCAATGTGAATTAATGGTTAATGTGATTGCTATTGGAAATTAAAGTGGAAATCATTATTGGGCTAATAAAAAGATGTTGAAGTAATTGTTGCAAGCATAGAACATACCATTATTATCTAAAATTAACACATTTTAAATTATTAAATACTAGTTTAAAGAATGGGAATTTGTTTTCTATTTCAGACTTGGCTCTTATAAATTTTGAGAAGAAACAGACAAGTTGTTTTAATTCAGATGCATGAAGAAGCAATCAGTTATGCACAACATCATTGGATGCTCGATGTCTTTTCAGGCAAATGTTACTCATTAGTTGTATGGCATATGGATTTATGACCTGAATTTTTTGCTGTATCCAATCTTTTAAGGTATATGAAGTAATTAAGATGTTTCTTTTCTTTCGCTGTAAAATTTTTCCAATAGATTTCATATGATTTGTTTTTTTAGGATTATAACAGATAATGATCAAAATCATTGCATGCCTTTTTTCTTACAGACAAGGAGAACTTGTGCCTTTATGGATTCCCAAATGAATCATGGGAAGTTAATCTCCCTGCGGAGGAGGTGCCACCAGAGCTTCCTGAGCCTGCATTGGGAATCAATTTTGCAAGGGATGGGATGCAAGAAAAGGATTGGTTATCTTTGGTTGCTGTTCACAGTGATGCATGGCTACTTTCAGTTGCCTTTTATTTTGGTGCACGATTTGGTTTTGATAAAAATGACAGGTAGATTTTCATCATTAAGTAAGCTAATATATCTTTAGCAACTTTCTACAAATCACAAAAACACGAAGTACAATGGTTGAAGATTCTCATAATGGTTATTTCTGTTGTATGAGGATTCTTCTTTGTGTACTTCATAGTGCAGGAAAGATTTTGACCAGGTGTTCACTTTAATAGCTTGTGTGTTTTTGCAGAGATAATCCGTTAAGGAGGGTATATAATCTCCTTAAGCTAGGTTTTGTGGGTTGTCCAATAGATGCAATCATTTCACAGCCAAGGGGTGAGGGAATAATTGAGAAATTTTTGTGTGTCTGTAATGTATGAACACAACTAAGAATTTAGGGTATGATTGCAAATTTTTTTGTGACTGCAATGTTTGTAACCTGTGGATGCTCGGATAAATATTATAATTTTTCTTTAAGGATGCTTCCTGTTTTTATTTTTTATTTTCTACCATGGTGAATTGGTAAGTTGTTGGAGTGATCTGGGCGAGGCTCAAGATCTAACCTAGTGGCTGCCACTGTAACACCAAGAGTATATCCAATAGCCCGTAAGCCAAATATACGAGTAATTTATGACTTAGCAAGAGCCGAGACTCCACGAAGGTGGAGTAGCTTACTCCTTGAGCCTTATCACAACGGGCCAAAGATGTCCCCCTGTGGGATTTGAAACTGAGTGGAGGGGATAACCTCCCATTGTGCCAACTACCTGGTCATCCCATGAGGAGACTTTCAAGATGCTTCCTGTTATCTCACATATTAGCAGTCTTGCAAGGTCTGGCAAGATGCTAGAGCAGCACCACATAGGATAACTGCCCACTGTAACTTTCGTACGAGTCCTTACTCTTTAGACCAACTCCTAAAATGCTGCGGGAGGCTTCCCTACACAAGACAAATACTCCACCACAAGGTTAGTATACTAGTGCCTATGAACTCTCTATTGGCTGATGGGGTCTAGGAGTTAGTTTAAACAATTGCCAATCTGAAAATGATAATTTATTGCAAAATAATGCAGAATAGTAATCATTACACTCAATAATGACGAATAAATCTTTGAAAAAAACATAACATTGAGTGTAAGACAACCCTTACGAACTTGAAAGTGATTTCCCTTGATATTACCTTTGGTATGTGGCTGGGAAAAACGTTTTTTTCTTGCTATTTTGGGCCTGCAAACTTGCAATTCTGCAGAAAAAATACAGAAACCAGCAAGCTAGGGCCCACTTCAGGGCCTCCCACAATCCTAAAAATATGAAAATAAAATATGGCTGTGGGTTGGAAGTGTTAGTACATTGAAATAGTTTTCCAACGAGCCTACTAGGATTTCTAAAAACTGAGTATTCCAAGAGACTAGGACTTTTGATCCCAGCAAGGTTGGGATGAATTTCCTACTTCAAACAATGTTTAATAAGCTTTTGGAAGTAAGAGAATTGAATAATATTGAAGAGATATACTTTTGGTCCTTGGATGACAAATTTCCTTTGAAGGGCTTGTATTACTTTGTGAAAAGGTGGCTATAACCTGCTGTTACAGATCTACAAACCCTTGGAAAAAATCCTGTTTTGATGAATTTTGAGTGTTACTTGTACATAACAAGTCACTGTACCTCTCTTGGGCCAATTGGATGTGTCTTTGAAACAAAACCCAAGTGCCAAACTAGCTTAAAGATAAGAATCTTAAGTACAAGCTAGTGAAACTATTATTTGTTTTTGTTTATTCTGATTTTATTTTTAGATATAAGTAACAAGGAATTTGAAAAAGAGATTTTGAAGTTTGATGAGGTGAAGATATGGCTTACCTTGTGTCCTTTTAATTACCTCTTTGTGTCGGATTATGATCACAACCCTCCCTAAATCAGCCCTTGAATTAATTTTGACTAGTGAATTTGGATCAATGTTATCAGAATCAAACCAATTCAGATTGACCCCTGAACAGTGAACTGATTGGAATTAGACCGGATCTGGAAAAAAATCGGACCAAAAGATTGGTCAGCCGAAAATATACAAGATACCCAAATTTTAAACAAAAACATATATATTCATGTGCATCCACATGGATCCAAACCATTTATACACAAAGATGCAAAATTTGTCATTCATACAGCAAGAGTGCATATAACCAAAATAACAATTAGTGCAATACATTGCTGAACCAAAATACATCAAGAAATAGGCTCTAAATGGCCTCTAATGTCCAAAAGTTAGCATGATAGTACAATACTACAGCTACAAGTGCCAATAGCTGTCATAAGAATCATCATCCTCCTCATCCTCATCTGTAGAATGAGTAGCCTCTAAGTCTATAGTGGGGCTGAAGGTGGTACTTGTGATATCTCTCCTTGTGAAGCCTTTAGAGGTGGGTTCAAGTCCAATCGAAAAAGGTCTTCATTGTTAAATGTTGGTGCCTGATTCTCCATAACCCCTTTTGATGTTGGATCAAAGTCACCCAAGACCATGTTGCTTTATTTAGGGGTTTTGTTCAGCAATTGGTTATACCTCAATTTAAGGTTGTTATGAACACAAACCATGTCGTTCAACCGTTTTTTCTCCAAATGGTTTCTCTACTTGGTGTGCATATGCTAAAAAGTGCTTTGATTCTGCTCACAGCCCGAAGCATTGCATGTTTGGCTCAATATTCGAATTGCAAATTTTTGCAATTTAGGGCACTGACTACCAAATTGATGCCTGCCCTCTGATAGGCTGCAAAAAGAGTTGAAGGAAAAGTAGTAGCAAATGACTTTGAAACTTGGACTCAACAATTGCAATGCATAATATAATTTGGAAATTTTAACATTCTTACTCGATGGATCCTTTGCTTTGCTTCTTATAGTCATAGACATGCCAAAGGGTACCAATGCTCAGTGAAATTCAAGAGCTTGGTATGTATCTGATCTTGAATCTTGGGTTTTGGGACAATGTGCTCAATGCATCTATACGATCCCTCTTTTACTTGCATATTTGCGTTAAAATTTGTAATGTAATGGTCCTTTCAAAGTTCATCAACCGATTTTGAATGTTTGGCAAAGCTTTTATGATGAATGACAAAAGCTTTTCTGATGAATAACATTAATCATAGGTTGTTAATATGCAAAATTAATGGCATTAAATTGTATGTGTGCATCATGCCACCATTTAGCAATGCATTCATATGCAACCTCTTTCTCTGTCTTCTTTCGTTTAGCATCAATGGTGGGTTGAGCATCAGGGGTGGTGCAGGGTACAAAGAAAGATTCAATCCCTTTACAAAGAGCATAGTTGAACTATGGATAGAAGTATGTTAATCTCCAACTCTAACAAAAAAACTAGAGGAACCTTCAAAAGTAGGCATATATCCTTTAAAATTAGGGTCACTAAAAGCAACATCAGTTTTTTGACTTTTGCCCATGTCTTTTTTAAGTCTCTTGTTTTTTCACTACCCTGCTTGGTAGGCTTTGTCACCCACCAAAATGGGTAATCCTATAGGAGAAAACTTTTCTCTTATTCGTGACAGCCAACCTGTCAACCATAGAGCCAACAACCCCTGACAACCACCACTAGTTGATGATGTGCCACATAATTTAATGGCCAAAACTTATTTCTTATTAGTCCTTCAATAAGAAAACTTAGAGCTCTCGGATCATGGAAAGTGGCCCCTTACAATCTCTATACAATGCAAAAAATATACAAGAAAAAATACAATACACTTGTACAAGTTACCTAGATTGAGGCTTAGTCCTTTCAACTCTCATCTTCTTTGACCAGTGGTTGGCCTTTGCCACCAAAACCTACAACCACATGTTGTAGCATACAAGGCACTTCTTGCCCTCCTTAAACTACCCAACCAACTCCCTTTAGGCCAAAGAAACCCTGTTGTTTCCTTTCAGTTCATGTAGCAACCCTTATTCTCCTCTAAATAGCTCCTTGGTGTCTTAGCATTTCTCCTGGGATGCCTTGCTCACCTTTAGCTCTCTGCCAACACTGATTAGACCTCCTTTTAGCCCTTATTTAAACCTATAAGCTTGAGGCCTTACTTCCTTAGCCCTCGACCTTTCTTGTTTCCTTGTTGTGGCCATTAACCCTTCCTTTTTAGCCCAATGACCTATTTCGTTCGACCTGCGACTAGCTGCAACCTCTTCTTGCAGTCCTTGGCCCTCCTGTTGTAGAACTTCCATAGGGATTGTGACCTTCCTCCCTTGCTGCGACCTATTCTTCTACACGCGATTGTCTTTCTCCAACAAAAACAGAGCTGTCCTTTGCTCCAAACTTCCAATCTCATGCAACTTCTTTTGTTGCCTGCAATTAAGTCACATCTAGCCTCTTTGTAAATTTTCGATAGACAAAATGTTCTATGCTTAATGCAAATTTACTTCAATCTTCTAGGGCCCGATACAATATAGCAATCACATAAACATGAAAGTAAAATGCTAATAGAACATACCAATAGATCAACATAAGACAAGCCAATAAAATAGATCATATTTACATATCTTCTTGTCCAACAAAGATGTAGAATAGTGTGCGTTACAACAGTCAACATGATGATTCAACTAGCAAAGACTTTCTCAGGTCAGCCAACCCTCCAAGTGTCACACACACAACCCTCAAAGGCAACTCATCAAAAGTCAACATAATTCAACAAAAGAATCCCACATCCAGATTTCCGGCGTCATCCATATTTCCGGTATCATCCATATTTACGACATCCAGATTTATGACATCCATTTTCAACATCATCCAGATTTATGACATTCATTTCCGACATCATCCAGATTTACGACATCCATTTCCTGTATCATCCATTTCCGGCATCATCCATATTTATGGCATCCATTTCCGGCATCATCCAGACTTACGACATCCATATTTACACGTGGGAGAGAGAAGCATCTTCTAGGCTGAACGAACCAATCAGATCATGAGGAATGTGTGTGATCATATGATGATAAAATGACCTCCAAGTCTCTCCAATTTATATCCATCGGGGAGGGTGTGTGACACATCTATTGGGCTCTCAAGCCTACATTACAATTCTGACCGACCTTGCACATAAGTGGAATAAATTCAAAATAAATGTTCTGCTCATCCGATCAAGATGATCTTTTGATCAATCTTGCATCTCTTCGAAAGAGGAATCCACTAAAAATATTGGCATCATCATCTGAGTAGTACAACATGGAGTTTGGACCTAGTTGCCCAAAATTAACACTCTTCCACACAAGAAGAATCATCCTTTATCTCCCTATATGTTAGAGAATCAGAAAGGCAGAAAGATCCTCTTGTTCTTGATTATTAACTTGTGATCTTCTTTAGTTCTTATTATGTTCTTGTTATCTTTCTTCTTATTAGTTCATGAAGCAAATATCAAAGCAAATGCACATAGATCAAGGACACCAGATGTAGGCCATCTGCTAGGGAAACCCCCCCCCCCCCTCGAGGGGAAAACCCTGTCAAGAAATTCTTCCTTTCAATAGTATTCTTTGAGACTTTTCATCCTAGACCAAGACCAGACGTTTCCTCCACGCCAAGTCAGCCTCTAGAATTTCGAACCCTTTCCAACAACTTCAACTATGCAGCAATTTCGACATCATAAGACTTCCAGCTGCAACAAAACTTCGAAGACTACGATCTCCCAATCCAGAGCCCAAAACAGAGAGAGAGGCACCAAAATTTCGTTTTTCTTCTTCTCCTTATACTTCCCAAAACTCACTTTTCTTTCGGCTTTATGGAAACTAACTTCGTGCAACAGTTCCGACATCATATGACTTCCGACAGCAACAAAACTTGGAAGACTTCGATCTCCCAATCCAAAGAGAGACACACAAAAATTTCGTTTTTCTTCTTCTCCTTGGACTTTACAAAACTCACACTTCTTTCGACTTCCCGGCAATAGACTTCGAACTTCTTCATGGCTTCAAGAGATATCAATCTGCTTGAGAGAATGTACTCCAAATGAATTCGAATTGCTTCCTTTTATAGGCTCCAGGTGAGGTCAAATAGGTGTCTCTTGGGCCTACATGAGTGTATTCCCAATTAGCCTTGCTAATTGGAATATTTCATTTTGCTTTATTTTGCCGCTTTAGCTAGACATAATAAATAAAGTGAGAAATAAGAGGGGTCACCTCACTTTAGTCACCTCACTTTATAATAAAGTGTTCTTTTCCTAGTAGATTGACGTTGTAACTTAGAGAGGGGGCCTTGGGGGTCCACGTGGATATGATGGGGAAGGCATCAGGCTAATCCAAGGTAAACTGCGCAGATACAGGGAGAGTTAAGTTTTGGAGGGAGTTTGATGTTATAAAAGGAGAGGCTCTCACCTCATTTGATCATTCATGATTTGATATTATTATTGATAGCTGGACTTCTGTCTGCTTCAGCACGCCGGTTGTCTAGTCGGTCTGCAGCACTGTTTAGTGCACGAGTGTCTCCGGTCGGAGATCTCACCCTTAGCCTCGGGGGACTTCGAGTGCCGGCCCTGGTAAGGTTTTCTGGTTCCACCCTTAGCTTCGGGGGACTTCGAGTGCCCGCCCTAGTAAGGCTTGTTCTGAGTACACTTTTCCGTTCCAGTAGCAGAGCAGCAGCAGTTTCTGAAGCAAATCTGAGGAGGAGAAGCCCTCTAGTGGCTGCGCAGTTCATTGAGGAGAGGACGCTGTCTCATCCAGAGAGAGGACGCAGTTTTATTCAGGAGGGTGAGGACGCTGTCCTAGGAAGGACGCAGTCCATTTCTGGCAAGGGAGAACGCTGTCCAGTGAGGAGGAGGACGCTGTCAAGTCTGGAAGGGAGGACGCTGCCCATTTCTGAAGGGAAGGGTTGCAGATCTGAAGGCCTAATGTTAGATCCAATCTTGGAAAGGGTAGATCTGAGCAGCCACTTGCAGATCCAGTCTTGTATCTTGCAGATCTGGAGGTTTAGCCCTAGATCCATCTTGGGGAGTTGCAGATCTGAGGAAATATTGGCAGATCTAGTCCAGATCTGAAGAGTTAACATCAGATCCAGCCCTAGAGGCTGTAGATCTGAAGAGATATTGTCAGATCTAGCATAGATCTGAAGGTTTGGTGGCAGATCTGATAGGGGAGGACGCAGATCAGGAAGGGAAGGACGCAGATCTGGTTTGGAGGCTTCAGATCTGTCAGATCTGAGTGTTCAGGAGCAGATCCACTTGGTAGGACGCTGATCTGATGAGTAGACTTGGGAGAGGTAGGTTCACGAATGCTTTTGCACCTTCGCAGGGTCGATCGATGGTTCCGGAGGATCGGTGACCGGTGCCTTCATTCTGCGCCCCTCGCGCCTCGTCGACGAAGAGAGACAAGCGCCATCGTGGGAGGCTTCTGCGCTGGAGACCGGCGCAACCGCCGGGCCTTCACCCCGTACCGCCGCGTTCATCTTTCACCAGCAGACAACGAGACGTTGTCCCGCTGCACCATTTTCTCGTTGAGCCTACTCCACCGCCTAGGCAAGGATAGGTGCACTTACCTCGATTTACCACTCCTCCTGCGTGTACCTTCGATTAACAAATGGCTCGGGTCAGTATTCCATGTGCTATGATTCAAAGGATCCGGTTCGCATTATATTTTCTATATCCGTATTGCGTATTTCGCTATTACCTGTTATCTTTGTGGATATTACAATGAGCTTACATGATATCTTCATTTACTTGCACAGTCACTTAATTCATATTTGAATCAATAATATACCTTTTTACATGATTCAAAAGCCCAAGAAGGGTCTCTTTAAATGTACAATGAGTCTATTAACTTAGAATAAATCCTAGAAGTCCTTAATGGGGACTTTTACCTAAAACATGGTGACCCAAGCATGAAACCCATGCTTTAATAAGTCACAATAATAATAATAAAATTATTTTCTTTATTCTTTTGACAAGTACATTACATGATGACTCAAATACATTAAATGAAGACCGAACCTAGTTTCAATTTACAACACTCCCTCTTAACTAGGGAGGTATTCATCATATACATATACAATGGAAGATCTCATACTATATGAACAATGAAGAACTTTAGGCATTGCAATGCCATGGACTATATTCTTGACCAAGGGAATCTATCCAAGTGGGACTAAGATGGGCTAAAGCTTTCGACCTCTATAGGTACCATCAGGCTTACTTACTAACATCAACCCATATAACTAGGTGCGCATCCACCCAATGCCACCCTCTCAACATGACATCAACACAAAGGGCCGTCCTGATGTTTTTCCAGGCAATGCTTCACTCACAAAGCCTCAACACAACATTTTTAGGCAATGCTTCGCTCACAAAGCCTCTGGCAATTCTTCACTTGCAAGCCACAACATTTTCAGGCAATTCTTCACTCACAAAGCTTCTGGCAATGCTTCACTCACAAAGCCTCTGGCAATGCTTCACTTGCAACGCCACAACACACCTTGATCCAGCAGATCAAGAACAACCAAGCTCTCCCAATCAAACTAATTGGTAACCAACATGCTATCATGTCCTTCTAGATATTCACCTGTGCAAACACAAACCCCAATCATCAATAATGCATAATCAAAACAACCTATGGGGTTTCAGTGTTTCCCTTCAACTAATTCCAGTAGAACTATCAACCATTTGTTTCTCACCCATTCGACATGAGCACATGGATGAAGGTGGGCTTCCACTGAAAAGGTACTTTGGTCATTTTGCAATCAAGTGCTTTTGCTTGTTTGTCTTTGGGACCTCCCTTAATGGCCAAATGGGTATAGGAGGGGCACTACTTGGGAAGCCTTGATTGAGATAGTGGAGTTACATCTTTCCCTATGCCATACCTCGACACTTTCCAACATACACTAAAAGCTCATCTCTCACCTCCATTCTTCGGGTTCAAATTGTCATTGGTTCTTTAGGATTTGACACCCATATGTCCACATGCTTCGGTAGGGCTTGGAAACTTTGCAGTAGGAGGTTTATGCAGCTTAAAGAAACAAAAAGAGCTTATCATGGCCACAACAAAATTAAATAAAGAAAAATCAAAATGCAAAATATGGCTAGGGACAAAGATTAACATGTGGGCGAAAGCCTATACCTCTCTCATATGGCCATCACCTAGTTCCTGAGCACATGTTGCTCCATTACATCAAAAGAATGAATTTTTGCATGTCCCAACTTTGATGTGCGATGAAATGACTCATCATTAGAGAGTAATACAACTGTCACATCATTCAAAGCAAGCTCTAACCCTTGAGCTATGGGCAATAATACAAAGAAAAAATCAAGAAGTAAAAGACACACAAGAGGGGTGGAAAAACAAAGGCTGAGTTGGTAACTCATGCATTCACGATTTCTCCCTCCTCACATCTATACACTCAGGATGAGGACACCCCCATCAGCTGGTCCCTTTGACCATGGCACTTGGCCATAAAGTCCTATCCCCTCTATTATCATCATCACTATTCACAAACACCTATCAATTGAAGGGTGAACCAGGGAAATGCTACTTCCCCTTGGGGGTTGGAAACACCTAATATGGTTGACCTTTAGCCACTCCTACCTTAGGGAGAAAACACCATTGCGAAATCAAGGTTCTGATTTTGGAAGGGAATCCCTATTTGAAGTATTAAATAGCCCATGACATTTAAGTCTGGTTCACTTAGATGCATTAGTGATCTTTGTCCCTAATGACTAGTTGCTTTCACTAGAATACTTGTTGTGATTGTCAGGTGGTTCAGTAGCCCAAGTCTTAGGCACCTTCTGCATAGGTACCCAGGCTCTCCAGAGAAGTATATTGGCACAAACAAGTGAAGCGTTGAGACTATTAGGCCTCCTAGTAGTAGCAACATATGATACATATTCCTGGACAACTCCTGCATCCAAAATGTTTGACCACTTTGCACCAGTTTTGATGATTCTTCAGGATGATACACCTGGACCTAGCATGCCCCCGTGCTGACCTTGACACCAATTGAATGATGACAACTAATTCAGGACCCAGATGAGGTTGGTCTCACCTTCAGAGACTACGGAGGGCTAGTTACACTTGAGAAGCCTTCAACATTGGAGTAGAGGAGGCCACTTTGAGCAATTGGAGACCCATGGAGACCACATTGGTGCCCCAATTGGATCTTGGGACCACAAAGAGCCATTAAGGAGGATTTGAGGGCCAATCCTCAAATCTTGATTTTTACATGCCTCTACACCACATTGGGCACCTCATAACATTTGGACATGCCATTTGGAGCTCATTTGTTACATGATGTCATCCCTAGAGAGTTAGCGGCTCACACATGTGGACTAATTAGGGCATTTATTGTTAAAGCTAGTGGGTTGGCTTGTAACCCAAGTATGTGTTGTCTTCAAACTTGTTTTCTAGGGGCTTTTAGGCTAATTAGGTGTTGTCATCCTCATATAAATAGAGGAGAGGATCATTCATTTCTATTCATCATCACTTGTGACTTTCAACCCACATAGATTTTCGACCTTCTTGTCTATTGAAGAGATGTGATTCTAGGGAAACTTTTGTCTATTAGAGCTATTTTTCTTTGCATTGGAGAAGTTATCTTGGATCAATGAAACTATTGTTTATGCATTTTGTCTTGTAAGTGAGCACTGAATTTGATAAATTTTTTATCTTATTGTCTAATGCATGGAATGAGTTGATAATCTAGGGTTTCTCTATTGTGCCATTATTCTTGAAGACCAATTGTAGAGAATTTAGATGTCATCATTGGATGCATTACTCGTGTATGAAATGTGAATGACATTCCCCTTGGTGAACATTTGTAATAGCTCTCCCAAGTGACCGTGATACTTCACAAAGATAATAGTTAGGGTTTTGTGGTAGGGTATCAAAATATCCTTAATCCATCTAGCCAATCTATCACACCCATAGACACCATCAACCAAAGGGCTAGGCATTGGCCTTGTCAATTTGGTGTTCAAGCATCATTTCATCCATAAATTTGATTTTCACTCTGTTTCGTAAGTTCAACCCTTTTAAGGATAAGCGACCAAGCTAGGGCTTAGTGCGAATTAGCCTAGAAGGGGAAATTGAGCTTATGGAAGGATTCAACATTGAAGGAAGAATAGATTGCCTCAAAATCAACATCCCTTGGTGGCCAATCTCTCCATTTCAAGCCCTAATTTTCTTGCCCTACGTAGATTTGCCTTAGGAAAACCCTAGTTTTGCTAAGCTTCAGCTTGAGGACTTTTTGAAGTTTTCTTATGCCATTGCTTTGCTAATATTCATTGTTTGGAAACTTGTTCTTGGCATATTGGCACTAAGGCATCCTATTTGGCTTGCTATTTCTCAATCCCTTGGTCAATTGTGCCCTAATTGTGCAAGAAATCCCATGACAAGGCATGCTAGAAAGCTATTAGAGAGCAGTAAAGAGGTTCATCCACCCACTAACATAGTCCAGCCACCACAAGACATCATTGATTTTCATCACCTGCAGAGAAAGATACAGTTAGCAAACCAAAGAAAGGAAAGGAGAAAGTAATGGAAAAAACAGAGTTTGAACTCCTTGAAGAACAGTTGAAGTTGTCCAATCATGAAATTGCTGTTATGAAGAAAGAAGCAAGAAAACACAATGTCCAGAAGGTTCAGTTTGAAAAGATGAAAGAGATTTGGGAAGAGCAGGTTGAGAGTGTTTCCAAGACCCTAGATAATACACAACATTTAATCAAATGGACCATGCCATTGAGGAAAGAGGTGATACATGTCAGGAAAATGAACTTGCAGTTGAAGTCTACAAACAAAAAGTTGAAGGATCAGGTTAAAGACCTCCAGGAACAGCTAGAACTAATCCATGAGGAATTGGAGAAGAAAGGCTTAAAAATGACAGTAGTTGAGGAGCCAATAGCTCAACTCATCACCAATGAGGAAGAAACACCTCAAGTTTCATAGTTTGAGTTGGTTTATGATTTTAAAAGTTAATGGCATCTTGGAAAGGTTTTTACAATTGGAAGACACATTTTTCAAGTTAGACAAAAATTTGAAATTTCATTGTTTTCAGCAGTTTCGTAGCGTTTCCTAGGCTTGAAGCCAGGAAAATGCTACGAAACTACTGTAGCTTTCTTTTTGCTTTTTGAACCATTTTGAGAAGCTTCTAAAGGGTGAAAATGATATGGTAGAGGTGTCTAAGGATGATGAAGACAATACCAAAGGAAAGAGACATAAATATTGATGGAAAAGGGAAATGTTGTAACCCTACGAAAGTATGCTACGAAACTGTCATACTTTCGTAGCGTACTGTTTTGAAGCTTTATAAGCAGGTTTTTGGGCATTTTTGAACAGGTGGATACTTTCAAAGGTTCAAGGGACCTTGCCAACAGTCATCCAAGACTTAAAGATCAGGAGATGAAGACAACTCATTAGCCAAATCATGCGTTGAAGATAATGACCAGTTTTCCTAAAAAACAGGGTTTGTTTCTAGATTTAGAGGAGGTCAATTAAGATGTCATGTAGTGATGAGTCCCATCACACCCTATTCGAACATGTGAAGGAATAGTTGTCAAAGATGTAACTGATATTAGGAGATAAGGTAGTTGATGTAATAATGAATAGTTTGAGTCCTATTACGAAAGGGACTGTCAAATAGAATAGCTGTCATTTTCTCATTAATGTAGATGTTTTCTTGTTATGCAAGGTGTCATTAGCAAAAATTCGATGAATCTAGCCATGAGGCAGATCATCTCATCATGTAACAAGTCTATTAAAGGGCAGATATTCGAATTTGTGTGGGTTGGAGACTTTTTTAGCAAAGCTGCAACTTCATGTAATTGACTGTTTTCAGTGATACAACAAACTTGTTTCTTGACCAACCTGAGATTCTGATTGAGTTTTTAGTGTTTATCTGATCTATATTTTCTATGTGTACTATTTGCAGTGGTTTTCATCTTTAATACTCATAATTCATTCATGTAATGCTCTGACTTCCTTTATAGATGAATTGACTGTGTTATTTCCTGTTTCAGGAGTGCTTACCTTTGCTAAAAACTCTTACTTGCCTCAGCTTCCATGTCAAGTGAACTTATTATTGAATTATTGCTTTGTTGACTCCATAAGCCCAATGTTTGCAAACTGATGTTCTTTTCAACCTACACTTATCACAAGCAAGTCATTTTCCAAGTAGAGTTAGCCATCTAGTTTATCATTATCAAATACCATTAACCCTTTTTGAGAGAGCCCTCTCAGGCTGGCTAAGATTAAGTCACAAGTTGGTTTGAAACAATTACATAAAGTTGTCTGGTTAGCAGCCAATCAGGTGCAATTTCATCGATCCTGGGAATCAGGTACCTATTCTTCATTGTCTTCTTATTCAAGGCCCTATAGTCAATGCACATCCTCAATGTACCATCCTTCTTCTTCACCAAGACCACAAAAGAAGAAAAAGGACTGGTGCTGGGTCGGATATGTCCTAAAGCCAAGAGCTCCCGAATGGATTTTTCAATCTCATCCCTGTAGGCTTTGGGATGCCTGTAGGGTGTGGTGATCACTGCTTGGATCCTTTGCTCCAACTCAATAGTATGCTCAAACCCTGAATTTGATAGCCTTCCTATTGGTATGTCCCCAAATACTATAGAATAGCAGTCTAGAATAGACTACACATCTGGGTGTACGGGTGCACCCTTGCCTCTGCCTCTGACATACGTAGTTCCATTGCCCATTCTATGTCTCCTCTGCGCAAACAATCTCCATCCTATGTGTTGAGACTATCTGAGGTGGATAGGTGTGCATGCCCCTGAACTTTTGGTGCTCACCGCTCTTCTTATCTGTCCATTCCATCTCCCAGGTCTCCCAATCTGTGCTGACCTTCCCTAGTGTGATCAACCATTGAACACCCAATATCACATTGGTGTCTGGAATATCAACCACAAAGAAGTGGTCTGTCAATGTGTAAGTCCCCAAAGTGATGGTCAATGCCGAAACATACTTAACACACTGCATTGTTCTAGCTCCTGGAACCAAAACTGAGAATCCCTCAAAATCATTTGTGGGAATGCCTCTCCTCTGCACTAATTGAGTATCAATAAAATTGTGGGTAGCCCCACTGTCTACCAACACCGACAACCGCTGCCCCTGAACAATGCCTCAGACTCTCAATATTAGATACTTGGGAACTCCTCGCAAAGCTGCAAGGGCTCCTCCAGTTGGAGCAAATGCCCCCTTCCCACCTCCTGGTGGTGGTGGATCTCCTCTTGATGCTACAACGTTGGTATTCCCCTCTAAGGCTTCTGCTCTCTCCTCTTCATCATCAGAGAATACCTCATTATAATGTACCTTCCCAACAACACCCCGATGCCCTGGTGCCCATGGCTCTTGGCAAGTGAAGCAAAGTTTTCTCCTCCTTAGATATTTCCGGACATCATTACTAAGAGATCCTTTATCTTGGTTCTCCTTTGAGGGAGGAACCTTCACATCTTTCCCCTTTGCCCGAGAGGAGAAATTTTGCTGAAATGGGGCTCTTGCCCTTAGCAAGGCATTTTGCAAGTCTCTAGCCCTCTCAATAGCCTCCTGGGGCATAGTTGGTCTAGTGGATTTTAACAACCCATGCAAAGGCTCTACTAGCCCATCAATATACATATATACTCTTCTAGCCACATATAGATCTGACACCATGACTGAAAGTTTTAGATGTGCTTTTGGGTCTCTTCGGTCAAATCTTTCCACCAACCTCCGGGTAAATTCTGCATAAGCAGTTACACTAGCATGCCCCAATGTAGATAGACCGTGAAACCACTACTCTTGTGCTTCACCTTCAAGGTGCAGCGTTGCTATCTTAATGGCCTACATCTCTGAAACTCGGTTCAACTGGAAATAGATGTCTAATTTCTCTACCCAAGCCTTGGCTGTGCACTTGGGTGACCCATCAAAAGTAGGAAGAAAGAATTACCCATAGTACGTTGCAGATCATTGTTCTACATGTACCCTTCACCTCTATTGTGATTACTAGGTCTTCTATTATCCTTGATCCAACATAGCTCATGGAAGTTTAGATGCTCCTTGAACCTTTGAGATTGAGATTCATATTCTCGGAAATAATCACCAAGAGTCTCCTCTTGTGGTCCTCCTACCTCATTTCCTACTGCTGGGAATGTAGGCATGGTGGAGCGTTGTGAAATTGGCTGTAATGCTAGTTGCTCACACCAATAATGTGAGGTGCTGAAACTCTCTCCATGTTGAAACCCTCTAGGGGATTCCTTCGATCTTTTTACCCTCATCTCCTTGATTTCTTTGGCAATATCTTGCATAGTCTGGAGAAGAAGTTTTGGGAACTCCTTTTCATCCATTGTTCCTGATGTTATAGATGTAGTGCCCCATAGGCTGAGCCACGATTATGCTCTGATACCACCGTAATATTCCAAATTAGGAAAAACAAAAATGTAGAACATAAAACTGGAAATTGCAGTAAATATCAATGCATCAAAATATGAGCAAATCATTGAGCCATTTCATTATGTATAACAGCAGAAATGAGTACAATATCTTGAGGAAAAGACACTCAAGCTAAGCAAAGAAAGTCTTCAATGACCCATTACACCCAAACATGAAATACTGCTGCTACACAAAATGCCGAAAAGCCATGACTGCGCAGTTCTAGTGAGAATAACTGCAGCTGGAAAATAAGAATACAAGGATTTGCTGATATAGTGCCAAAAAAATGTCGGGATTAGAGATCTAGGCTCTCTAGCACAATTCTGAGACAACCCAGAAAGGGTTTCCAGAAATACAGAATATGGAAAATGCAACCCTAGGGCTGAATTACGCTCTGCAACTGAATAACTGCTGGGAGGTGGATGATATGACAAGAAAATGGCTGATACTCCTCCCCACTAGCTTTCCGGATGAAGGGCTGCTCCCCTCACTGGAAAACAAGCTCACAAACTGGGTTTATCAGCCCTCTACTGCAACTGCCCTGCAAAATAACACATTTCTTGAAGGAGACTGTGTTGCTGAAGATGTATGAAGCTTGGCCTAATGCCGGATGGTGGAATGAAGCTCAAGGAACCTCTCTTTAATGGGCACTCGATGTCCCTCCAGGATGAGGGTGGGATTTCCGCTCGGAAACACCCTTGTGCTAAACAACACAACGGACTCCGCTAAATAGTTGAAGTGTGCAGAAAGTCATAAAAGACCAAACATAAACAATATTCAGAATGCCTTCTATGGCTGCCATGCCCTTCCTTATATGCTTTGTGAGCCTCCATCCCCTTGGTCCCACACAATAATGATGCTACTCCCATGCATACACTCCTCCATCATGACTGCGCTGTCCTCCACTATCTCCACTCCCTCCATGACAGCGCTGTTGATTTGGTCAACCTTGACCCCATCCACATGCATTGACCCCATTCACACCAAGGGTTGCTTTATTCAACTAGCTACATTGATGCACTTTCATTAGAAGTAGTTTTATTCCTACTAAAGAGATTTAAGGGTCTACCCACCTATTCATCTAATTATGAACAAAAACAAAATTTTAATATTCCAACTAGCTAAAAGCTAATTAGGAATACTACAATTAAAACCAAACTCTTCAAGGATCCCAAAACCCGATCCTCTTTTGGGCATACGTAAACATGATACTCATCTCAGGAAAATTTGGATTCGTATATCATTTATCCCTTTAGTCAGACATAAGGTTGATCTCTCTGTCAATAATTTAAACTTGCTAAAAGCTTGAAGCATCTTTGTGATAACATTGGTCTCATCTTCAAAGATGTGTCCTTGTTACACTACTACTCTACTCTACTTATAAAGTTCAAATCCCGTGGTTACCGAGTTCATGTGGCACAAAAGATATAATCACCAATCTCATGTATATTTTCACTATGAAGAAGCTTGAAGGAATTAAGAAAGCATTGAAGTTTTGTTGCACGGAAGACCTATAGCCATCAGGGTAGCAGAAAGGAGCTACAATCATTCCATGTCTTAAAGAAACTTGTAAAGGAGCAGGTCACATCAAGAGAGCAATAAAAGTAAGTCTGAAAGATAGCGAAAAGGACAACATAGATACCTTTGTGAAGAAAACATGGCATCTTAGGTAGGTATCCATGAGGTAGGTATGATATTTTTGTTATTGTTAAGGGTCCATAATAAAATGTTATAGGGTTGAGGTTATGACTCTAGGGTTTGTGTAGATGGCTCATAAGAAGCCCTACTATTTAGAAACTTGAATTTTAAAGTATTTGTTCCCTATGATTTGACTTCTAGGGTTTAGGATTGTAGGGCATGGGAGTAACCTTAGTGTAACGTAATATGAGTTATGGTTTGTACCTAAGAAACCCTAGGATGACCTCTTGGTTGAATAGAAACCCTAGAAGGTTAACTTGACATCATGCTTTGGTATCATATTCTTTTCTTGGGGGTACTTGTTAAATTATATTGTAGGTACAGGAAGTAAATATGGGTGGGTTGATCCTTTGAGAAACATGATGGAAGAAGGAAGCTATACAAACCCTTAGACGCTATTCATGATGTAGATGGATAACAAAGAAAAATAAAAGATGAAAGACCTCTTCCATGGTTGAAGAATGATAGGATGCATCTTAGTAAGAAGGCATCATAGTAAGAAAGAGCTCATGTCATAGCTGAAGTAAAAGTCTATATACTTGTAGCAGTCATCATAGGAAAAAGAAGATCTTGGTAATCTCATTAGAAGCATAAGTGGCACTTATGGAAGAAGGAAGTCATCTGGTATATATCTCATCATACATCATCAAGGAGCATTGACAGGACAAGGATATTCAAGATCCTTCATAGGAATCTTCATTAAAAGGTTCATCCCTTGAAAGAAGCAAGTGTCTCGCTAAGAATACCACCTTGGATGGGATTTACAATTTGGTAGAATCATGGTATGATGACTAAGGAATGCAACATGTCGAGATGGTTGAAATTCTCTCAATCAAAGAAAGGAAGCTGCTTGAAGAATTCTTGTGACCAAGAGAAGGAAAAATAAGTACGTATGCATATGTTTGATAAGTAAGGTCGTGTCATTATATATGCATGGAAAAATACCTCATGAGTATGATCAAAGGAAAGGGTTCTTTTCTGGAAATGCACAAGGGCATGATTCACATATTGACTAAATGAAATCAACATAATATGTCCTCATATGAGGTGGTTGACAAAGATGGAGGAACTATGGTTAGAAGTTCTTAAGAAACAATATGTGAAGAAAAGAAAAGGGATTGTGAAAACTACAACTATGATCACATAGAAAAGGCAATCAACATCCGAAAACTAGGAGAATTGGTCATGATATCTCCTTGGGAAAGAGAAGAAGACTTTGGAAAAGTCTGAAAAGAAAGAAGACCCTTGACAATTGAATATCTTGGAGATGTGTCAATATGAATGTAGGATGTTGATGTTGTTTATGTAGATGTCATGATGATGGGCCTTCACAAAAAGGTAATTTTTGATTTGATGTTTATTTTATTATTATTTTTGAACAATATCTGTATTGGCTAATACAGGGCTCTACCAAAAAAGAAGTGTGGATGTCATCTACAACTGGTACTCATGTGGAAGGATGGAAGTTCCTGAAGGTTAATGATGTGAAAAGGTAGCTGTATGAGGAAAAGCTAGATATGGTAATAGATCACTTTCCGATGAAAGGAAGGATGACATGACTAACATGGTTCAAGAAGGAAAGTGATAAATGGTCAATGCCTTACAAAGAAGTCCCAAAAGATGAAGGCTCCATAACATTAAAATGAAATTTATGACATGGAATGGAGGAGCGCTACAAGCAACTGAAGGTCCCATGATCTCCACCAATGAGGGAAGAGTTGCTGTTGGAAATAAGTCTCTAGTTAAGAGGGAGCCTGGAAGCAAGTTTCTGATTAAGGATAAACTTGGAAACAAGTCCCTGATTGAGAGGAAGCTTGGGTACATTTCTTCATAGGAATGGGTATACCCTCCCTAGTTGAGAGGGAGAGATAGACACATCTTTCTTTTCTTCACTTGGTAAGAAAGAATGGAGGATTGGGTAAGCATCTAGCATCCAATACTCTTTGAGGATGTGGTAGGGCATCCAAGATAAGAGTAGTCGTAGAGGATCGATATTCTTTAAGGACTGGGAATCCAAGATAAGAATAGTCTTGGAAGGACATACCCTGTGAACACCCGGGTGGGCTATGCTCCTTGAGAGACAATGATGATGGTGTCTATAAATCATTGGTCTCGCCAGCATTGTACTATGATCTTGTGAAGAGGTAGAGCTGTTAGTCAAGGCCTTGCTATGTGACAATGTTGGATGATATAATGCTATACAGATGGGTTACCAATCCGACTCTTATGAGAATTCTTCAGGTTGAGAATGTCCAAGTACCTTGTATGAATTATGAATACCTCCCTAGTTAAAGAGGGAGTGTTGAAATATGCAACTAGGTTCGATCTTCATAATGACAGATGTAATCATGATTTTATGTATTTGATTTAATAAGAAAAATAAATTTATTATTGTTGTTCTTGAGGCATGTGTTTCATGCTCAAGGAAATTTATTCTATGTCAAGCTCCCATTGCGAGCTCTTAGGTTTGTCATAAAGTCAATTGAGTCATTGTCATGTATGTAAGACCCACTTGGGCATGTTACATATTGTATTGAAAATTTTGTTTGAGTCAAATAGAGTTCAATGGCCCTCCAAGACCAAGTTGAAACTCAAGCTTCAAATCGACCTCTCTTGAAGGTAAAGTCGGCTTAAGGACAACAATAATTCTGCCCAAAAGGCAGTGACATGAAGACCATAAAAGAAGAGCTCGACCTCATTTGTCAAGGCATTGATAAGACATAAGAAACTTGTCCAAGAAGCACGAAAAAAAAACGAAGAAAGGGGAAGACAAGGCAAATAAAAGGAAGCATCATTTCAAGACTGTTTTTGGGTTATTCTCTTCACACGTGCGAGGCAATTAGGGCTTCATACAGTTGACGAAAGATCACAATATATAGTCAAATTTTGGGCTTGTTATAACCTGATCTGGAGGCCAAATTGATGAAGAGAAGGGAGATCGCCAAGTGAAGGGAATACGAGATCATTCTAACCATAAGTCATGCACACATGCAAGAATTGCATTAGAGTCAGATTAGTCGAGAATTGTAGACTTAGAGCGCTGCAGTTGGAAAACATCATTGTGGTTCCGAAGGCTTAAAGGACAAGTTTGACTTGGGTTAACATTGTGAGGAGAAACTTCTACAAGGAAGAAATTGGACTTGGTCTTGGAGGTGTCTTTGACTAGAAGACTTTGTCAAGGATCTAGGCCTTGGAATTCGTCATTTGAAGATTCTATAAGAAAAGATTTCTCGTGGGTTTTCCTCTTAGATTGGAGAGGTTTTGGCCCTGGATGATTGCCTATATCTTGTATCCTTTGTCTTATTGTTCTTAATGATTTGGTAGCTGTTTGATGAAGAAAAACACTAATGACTATAAGTAAAAGAAGAAGCTAAGAAAATGAAGTAAAAATTTATCACAAACAATTATCATTACAAGAGAAATCATCGTATGTTGTTGCCCCTAGATTTCTCAACATTCGTCAGTAAGTCAATGCCCAATTCCCCTCCCTCGCCATCGATCATGATTCATTAGACTTAGGAGCCCTTGACATCTTGAGCTCCATAGTTAGAACTTCCTATCTCACTTTTTCTTTCTTGGCATGCTATTGATATTTTTGTATTGTGCTATGGTCTTTTATATGCATGTGGCGACAACACTATTGCTTGTTTCTTTCTTTTTTTAGGTTATTTTCAGCATTCTCTAGGAGTTGTGCTTGCACTCCCACATTGCTTTCATATTGATTGTACTGTTTTTTCGTCCTATTGCTACTATTGTGGT
This sequence comes from Pinus albicaulis, assembly GCA_034641835.2. Lineage (NCBI taxonomy): Eukaryota > Viridiplantae > Streptophyta > Pinopsida > Pinales > Pinaceae > Pinus > Pinus albicaulis. The sequence goes on from CM076584.1 coordinate 445,208,159, forward strand.
CATTTGTTGGACATCTATGTTGCCAGGAAACGTGAATTCGGGGACAGGGATGGGGACGGGAGCGAGGACAGGTACACCATTTTTTGAAATAGGTTGCGTGGGTTCGTCAGGGTATATTATAATTTATATATATGACATAAATATTATATTTTATAAATTACTATATATATGAATTTGTATATTTTTCAACTTTAAACAAGAAAACTAAAATATTTATGATTTAAACTTTAAATATTTAAACATGCACATCATTGAACATTCAACATTCACATTGAAATTTCAAAATTTCTAGTTTGATATCAAGTGCAAATTGGAACTTACATATTAATAAGAATCATGATATATGTCCATTGTCATACTACATTTAAAATTTGCCTTAAGGCATCTCCAAACATGAACTAGGAAATTTTAAAATACTAAAATAAAAATAGCTAATAATGAACAATGGCTTCCTCATGCCATGTCATCAACATCACTTAGATCTTCAGTTAGCATGCTCTCCAGGTAGGAATCACTCTCATCTTGAGGCTCCTGGTCATCTATAGCAATTGGAGGTAGCTCATTAATGCCATCTGGTTGTATCTCCTCGTCCATACATATAGCATCATCTGTGTATTGGTCCCATCCCTTGAAAGAACCCTCGTTGTACCTAGGGTCTTTTCAAGATACGAGACGAAGTGTGCTATGAATGTACACTATGTTCTCTGCCTTCTTTGAGCCCAACCTTTTTCTCTTTACTGAATGGATATAGGCATAAGTACTCGAATTGGTCTCGTCGGATGAAGAACTAGCTACCTAGACTATTAGGGGATGCCCATTAAATTAATTAAAATTTTAAAAATAAAAACTAAAAAGAACCCCAAAGAACCCAATTTTGGGGTTCTAGGTACCCATCATCAGGGTTCACTGTACCCGTCAAGACAAAATTACCCAATTTTTTTTAATGGAGAACCCGATTCTTCATAGAAGAACCCAGTTCTTATGGGTTCTTCTCAGAAGCCCCCGTACCCGAATCCAGTACTTGGGGCCGAGAACCCAGGACAGTTTCGAGAACCCCACGCCCAAGTTCGCGAACCCGTGCAACATAGTTGGACATAAATAAAAAATAAAATCTTATCTTTGTGGCATACTTCATAAATTAGCATTGGTACTAACCCACTAGTTTCCAACTCATAACACTTCTATATGGATAATTGCAGTTTATTTTATTTATTTTGAAGTGTTATCTTAAAACATTGATCACTTGTTTATTAGAATCCTTGACTTGTATGTTATATACTTGATAGAATTCATATATTGAAGCCTTTGCTTGTGTTGATTACATAATTAAGTAATATTTATTAATAGATTAGGAATACCCCCTTGGCCTTTAAGAGTTGACAAAAAATGAAGGGGAAATTGTATTAAGGTGATAATGGCACACTTGCCATCTATTACCCCAAGGTGGCATTCATGGTTGGGCTTTCCTCTTTGATGCTAGTTTAGGCAATAACAATAGGTTTGCTCCATTAGACTTTGATCCAAGATATTGGGTATCCTTTTCCACTTGTAAGGGAGGAAAGAGGGTAGTGGAATTAATTTCTATATTATGAATGTTGAGGAAAGAAAGTGGCAAAACTATTTTCGATATTATGAAGGTTTGATCAATGCATAAATTGATTGACATCTTAAAGATTGTTGACAGGTTTATGGACGCTTTTGATGTGAGACATGAATATGTATGGATGAGGTTGTTTGCGATTTTCTTGGTTTGAGACGTCCAATGATGGTTTGTTTGCGTGTTACCTTTAGGGTCTTTTACATCTTTGTCAAAGTTCGAAGTAGAGTTACACAGGGTTAGGACTCTAAAGAAGTTGATGTTTTTTAGGATTTGATTTTGTTGATTGTTCGTGTTAAGATGTTTTAGGATTCTTCCCTAGTTGAAAGATAATTAATTGATGTTGGTAGGGATGGAGTGGTTTGTAAGATTCCTTATATAAACAAAGTTAAAAAGGAAGTACCTCTACATTATGATGTAGCGTTTTAGGTTCAATTTGAAGGTTGAAGGTGGTTTTTCTAGCAATGAGGAGGTGATAGCAAGTGTTGTTATTTTGACACGAGTAGAATTGTTGATTTGTTATTGGTTTTCCAACCCGAGCTTATTTCAACATCTAGTTTTGAGTTCATTGCCCAAATTCAAGAGGTTTTGTTGATTTGGTGAAGCAATACATAGAGAATTTTAGAGGACAATAGGGAAGAACTTGGAATTTTCTTCCTTCTTTCTACATAAGGATATGCCATTTGATGAAGTGCATAATTTTAGTCGTGCTTTGTCCTTTTTCTTTTGCTGAGTTTTGGGAACATAAAAACTCATGTTTGCATTAGCTAATTTTCATGGGTGGCTTCCTTGGAGGTTTGAGCATGTTGATGAGTTCAATAGATTTTGTCGATTGCATGATTGGTTTCATTGGTTGCCGAAGTATGCTGATCTATCATGAGTGGCGAGAGGACTTATGGAGAGGAAAAAAAAGAAAAAAAGGAGGATTTTTTTTGGCACATAGGTATACAGTTTGTTTGATAGATATAATTCCCTTTTGGTTGGATGTGATTTTGGCTTTTAGGATAGGTCCAAGTCTAGATTTTGCTTTAGGGTTTTCAATTTTGTAATTCGTATTAAGTTATTTGCATCCACATTATTTATTTCCTTTTTTCATCAAGTCAGAAGTTCAATTTGGTTTTTATGAGCATCCTTCATGATTTTTTACTAGTGTTTGTTTAAGTTATCAAGTTAATTTTAGGATGTGTTTTAAGACATTAGGTTTTATTTTTGGATGGTGGTTTTTCAAGGTTATCAAGTCATATCTTTGTTTTGGGTAAGTCAAAATAATGTCATCACAAAAAGATGTGTAAGTCATGGTTCAAGGTCTTGGTTAGAAGAGTTGAGCCAAGTATGAGAGTTTTTATTTTGGATTTTTATGGTATTTGTTTCGTGATTTTTACCATCTATATATTTGCATCATGTTGGTTGAAAGGATTTTCATTACTTACCTCCCAGTGGATCTTCCCCCATTGGTAGGACACTTCTGCTCTAGGGATTGATTTAGAAATTGAGTACCTTGGTGGCCGCAAGTCCTATTGGTGGTCTACCTCGCATTTAGCAAAGTTTTTCATTATGAAGTTTTGGTTCCATGATTCCCTTAAATGTTTGTCTTTAGATTGTTCATTCACATGACATGATGAAACAAGACACAAAGGATACAAAAATATGAGTATCTGACATGTGACGCGACGACCCTCAGAGTAGGACACAAAGGACATATTTTATATATATTAGTGAATTACACATAAAAAATGAAATATAGACAAAGATTTGTTGAAAAATGTAACTAGGTTCAGTCTTCATAATGACATATGTAATCATGATTTCATGTAATTGATGTAAAGAGAAAAATAAAAATTATTATTGTTATTCTTGAGGCATGGGTTTCATGCTCAAGGAAAATTTATTTTATAGGTCAAGCACCTATTAAGTGCTTCTAGAAGTCAACAAGTCATAAGAGTCATTGACATGTATGGAAGACCCTTTTGGGCATGTTACATATTGTAAAGGAAAATTTATTTGAGTCAAATTAGAGTCAAAAGACCCTCCAAGGCCTTGTCATGGTGCTACAACAAGTCGGCCTTTAAGAGGAGCATGTCAGCTTGTCTAGAGGGACAAGTCGACCTTAAGAAGGGCCAGTCGACCACCTTGTGCAAACTGCTACCCACCACTTTGTGGGTAATATCCATAGGAGAAATTTTTTCCAATAGCCGATAGCTCCTTGCAGGCACCAGATAGGTCATTGTGCCATTATCTTGACCACTTGAGCCAACCATGTGTTCCCTCACCCATCTGTTATGATCGTATGTTTGAAGGTGGGCCTCCCAACCTCGAAGGTATGGTTTTTCATCGTGTAGTTGGGTATTTTGTTTACTTATCGTGGACACTTTTGGGCATGGATTGTTGGGGGGATTCATCGAAAAGAGTGGGTTTGGTTTGTACTCTTGTCTCTTCTGTTCGATTTGATGGTTAGGCTCTATCCTAGTCCCGTGGGATCACCTTTATTGGCTATTAACTTTAGGGGTGGCACTACATGGGAAACCCTGATCTTGGTTGCGTGGTCCCCCTTCCCGACACCATATAAACCACTCTCCTCCACTCATTACAACTCCATTTTCCATATTTCCCATCTGGGTCCACATTTGTCCATTGGGTCCAAAAGGAGTTGGCCTCCCTTGCCCCTTGTGCACACTTTGGGTTGGGCCTGGAATGATGCCCCAGAGGTTGATGCAGCTTAAAGAAAAGAAAAAGCATAATATGGCCCCTCTCAATAGGAAATGTACATGCAAAAGATGGCTGGGACATACACCTTAGCACGTGGGCAAAGGCCAAGACATGAGCTTTGGCCCTATCTTTGATTCATTACGACCACCACCCTGGTTCAAAGCGTCCATCTCATTGACCCCTTTCATCATTAGGGAACCCATGATCGTCCCAACCCCTGGTGGGTGATGAACTCCCCAACCTAAAGGGGGTATCCACTATTATATCTTACACATCATGCTCTCATCCCCCCGAGCCTCGAGCAATTACAAAAGAAAAATCAATAAAATGCAAAAAGCATATGAAGAAGGGTGGAAAAACAAAGGCCGGGGTAACTCATGTGTCACGATTGCTCCCTCCTACATTCATACACTCAAGTGTGGGATTCCCTTATTATGGCTACCTTTGTGCTGTGACATGTGGCTTAGAGCCTTCCCCTGATGCCCCATTCCGTTCCATCATTATATTACATGCCACCTGCCATTTGATGGATGTACCATGGACATGTCACCCCTTTGGAGGCTGAAACAACTTTATAGGGTCCTTGGTTAACCCTCTTCTTTAAGCTGGAGACACTCGTATGTCCTAAAGCCCACTATGGAAGGGCATGCCACCATGAAGTGGCCGTTTGGTTCCATGATTTGTAAGCTTATTTACTCATTTGCACTAATGACCTGTTGTACTCGAAGGTGAGGGGACACATTGGATCTTATACAGGATTGTAGGTGGGTCTCCATTTGGTGTTTGGTCTCCCTATATGGGTTCCAAGCTCTCCAGAGGGTCATATTGGCTCTTGTCGGGTGAGCGTTGAGAGCCATGGACCTCCACCATAGCAGAGAGCAGATTACCACTTCATGGATCCATTAGCACTGTTCATTGATTGCTTGTGTTCCACCTTTTTGGATGAGGATGATGCACCTAGACCACCATGCCCAACTGACTTCACACTTGCATCATACACTTGACAGATGTTCTAGGGCCCAGATGAGGATGTGTCTCAGCATGGGAGACAAAGGGAAGGCTTATGTCATCATTCTAGACCTTACAGATGTTATACATGCATTATCGAACCACTTGGAGACCCATGAGGATGTCATTGTGCCCCTACACCCACTTGGGGACACCACATTTGATTTGCTTTGATATTAAGGGGCCACCCCCTTGATCACTATGTTTGGAGCCTATTCTCTAACATTAACACACTTTGGACTCCACTAAGCCTCCTCAATGGCCCAACGACTCTTTGTATTTACTATTTGGCCCCTTTGAGAGGCTTTGTCTTTGTATTGTTGAACTATCTTTGTAGGCTTGTCAGCAAGTCATGTCATTATTGCATATTATTTTATTATTTGGGGCATGTGAAATTTTCAAGACTGAAAATTATTACTGTGGCAGTACGATTTGGAAACACGTTTTAGGCCGTACTGGGTGACGCTTCCTCCATACGAAATGTGGTAGTACGACTTGAAATGTGTTTCCAAGCCGTACAATATGTGTTTAAGTTTCGTTTCCTTATGGAAACAACCCCTTGGGCAGCGTTTCCTGCAACATAGGTTTTGGGCTACTATCTTTCACACGTCTGAATAAACTAGGGAACCTATTGCAGTAGCTAAGACCGAATTGCAGAAGTCGAGTTAGGGCTTTAATAAGCATACTTTGCAAGTTGAGTTCTCTAGAAGAAAGAATCAACTCAAGCGAAGAGGAAAGGAGGAGGAAACCACCATATTTTTCACATGTGCAAGAACTAGGGTTTCTGTAGAAAAAAATGTTGTGGTGGAAATTGCAGAAGAAACTGCTGGATCGAAGAGCTAGAAGGTCGAAGTGCTGGAATTTGTTGGGCAAGTGGAAGTGTTGGAAGTTGTTGGGCAAGTGGAAGTTGTTGGAGAAGCTGCTAGAGAAGTTGTTGTGGTCGAGATTGTTGGAAAGAGAAGCTCATAAAGGAAGAAAGGATTGACTTGGTCTGGGAAGGACTTTGACAAGGGTCATAGGTCTTGGAATTTATCATTTGAAGTTCTATAAGAAGAGAAGAATTCTTGTGGGTTTTCCTCTCAAGAGGAGAGGTTTTGGGCTTGGTTGATAGCCTATATCTTGTGTCCTCTTGTTTCATTGTTCTTTATTGTTTGGTAGTTGTTTGATGATAAGAACACTAATCATAATCTAGTGAAAAGAAGAAGCTAATCAAGTGAAATAAAAATACATCACAAGTAGTTTTCAAAGAAGATAAATCACCTAATCTAGTTGCCCCTAGACTTCTCAACAAGATTCAATTTAGTAAATAAAACATTTACGTGATGATGATACAAATTCATTTATACACTAGTGCACATAACCAAAATAGCATCGAGTGTAATCCATCTCTGAACCAAAAATATAATAAGAGACTCTAAATGGCCTTTAGAGTCCAAAAACGATCATGCTACAACAAATAACTAATACTTTATATCATCAAGATTCAAAACCATTGCCTATAATGGGATCCTCATCATCAATGTCACCCTCTAAGCATTAAAATAAGATATAAAAAGTTTAACATGTGAAATCAAGATTTTGTTTGAGTGATGCGTACATTTTTAGTAGGGTCTTGACAGAGGAATTCAACATTGATTGCCACCAACATTGAGGTATATGGAGGGTTGGATAATTTTGATCAAATGCTAGTTCCATACCCTCATACATGACAAAATCTATTGGAAATGTTGCAATCCCTGAGATCTTGAAATCCTGAACACTGTTAAGTCTGCTTGATTTTGAGTGGGGTCTATAATTTTACTTTCTCCTTATGAAGTCCAATAAGCTTGGAACCATTCTCAACCATCTTGAAATAATTAATGGTAATGTTTAAAATGCGTTAATTACATAGCATTAGTAGGGCTTGGACAAATCCACTTCACAACACTTCTAACACTGCTTAATTTCCCTTCACTGCATTCGAAAATCTCTGAGAGCTCCAAACTTGTGATTGAATTGCATGAGAAAGAGGTAGTAAATCAATTTTAAGAAGTTGTGGGCTGCATTTTCAGTGGACATGTGACCAAATTTCAAGACGCGAGTAGGGCTTGTGTTCAACACGAGTTTGATTCATGATCTGTGAACAAGACATGAGTCAAAACTTGTGTCGGATAGGTGTCATGTTCGACATGTGAAATGCGTGACACACGGGGAGGGGGTTAAGGACGAGTCATGTTTCTTAGATTGTATTTATACATTGGATTGCATTATCATTATTGGTGGGTTTCTTTTGTCTAACATGGATTGAGCTTGGTAATTCTTGACAAGATGGTTTCTTCCACGATCAACAACAACTATTATCCCATCATGGAGATTTGTGCATGTGATGGACTTGGTTGTAGGTTCTAGTTGTTTGAGAATGTATAGCTTCCTTTGGGCATATGTTTTAGGCATGTGCATGCATGGCCTTATGTCACAGAGATTTTTTATAGTTCTAGCTTAGAGCTCTTCTTCATTCAAAGTTCTAGGATAATTAACATCTCACAAGGGGATATTGTACCCTAGATGGAGCCAATGTTAATGCCCGATTTGACTTGATAAATTTAAGTGTTACTTTCATGACATAGTTTTATGGACATTATACAATATGGACTTAATGTTACACAGTCCATCATTTGGGATTTAATGGTTTGTGAGTATTTTAATTTTGATCCAACATTACCTTATTCTAGAGTTGTGTTATATGGGATTTGGGGAGTAATAAAAAATTAGTATTTAGTGGGGTAACGCATTTTATGCTATTGTTAGTAGATGTTCAAGTTCAAGCTTCCAACATTCTATTTATAGTAGTTTTTCCCATGCATTATATTCACACGTGGATTGAGGAGCATGCATGGGGCGATGGAGGACAAAGATCGAAAAGGCAAGAACACAGGTTAAACTTGTACAAAGGACGATCACGAGACAACAAATATCATTTGTTGAAAAGGATAAAACGTCAAAATATACACCTTCAATTATTTGTAGCAAAACACTAAAAAAGAAAGAGCTATGATCATAGAAACAAAATGGCATTGGGGGTAAGATGTATTTAAAACAAAACATGAAATTAACGAGGCTCTTAATGGCTTCTAGTGTCCAAAAACTAACATGCTACAAGGCACTCGCCAATTGCATATTAGTAAGATACGTTTCCATTTTTAGATATCTATTTGGGAATATTCTATTTGGCATAAGCTTTGCTTCATCATTTATGTTCGAACCATGATTGTGCATGTGAAACAATGTTTACTTAGTATTATTAATTTGAACCTTTTTAATCAAATGTTAAACATTACAAATCCATGTAGACCAAGGTAACTTCTCAAATATTTTTGGTGCATAATTATTATAGTGAATATTTTTATGAGAAAACCTAGCAACTACTCCTAGTTGATTATATTTTCATATAACATGAGTTATTGAGATAAATATATTAGACACAGTTTATTAAGCGATATTGACTCCCAATGTTTGTTGTGCTTAGATTTGTGCCTTCTAACAACTCTACCACTAGTTTTTCAAACACTTAGTGGTGGTTCTCATCC